>NEEC01000012.1:2400000-3000000 GCA_002189035.1 Utricularia gibba | reverse complement strand
GAAACGAAGCTTCCGGAGGCCTGTGAGTGGGATGAGGAGGAGCAGATTCCAATGCAGCAAGTAGATCATCCACATCAAACATCACATCTGATGGATGTTGTCCGGATAAGGTTCTTGGATGCTGTCCGTTGTGCAGATACATTGTTGATTGCGTGGGAACCGATTCCTCTGCCACTTCTTCTTTGGTATCCTTGATAGGCTTTTCATCAAGCACCTGATGGGTGGCTGTTTCATTCACTGCAGAAGGATTTCTAGAATCCACATTCTGTGAACACCCCTCATTAACTTCCTTTTTAATCACTGAAACATCTGCACTGTGCCCCCTTTCTCCAAGCAAACCCTCCGACTTCATGGAGTCCGAAGTAGTACCAGTTGAACAAGAATCCATTGATGAACTGCAACAAGGAAAATTGAGGCGTGCGCCAGGACCATACATTGCTCTAGCAGCTTCATCATAAGCAAGTGCAGCTTCGTGACCAGTGCTGAATGTGCCTAACCAAAGTCTGCTTCCCCTGTGAGGTTCCCGAATCTCAGCAACCCATTTACCCCAAGTCCTCTGCCTAACACCCCTGTAATTGCAACGAGCGTTCTCCGGACCACCCTTTCCTCTCATACATCCTTTTTTTGATCCCTTGGCAGGAGCTTTGTACACTTTCTTATCATCACTGTCAACAACGTCATTTCTAGTGTTGTACTCCTTCCACTTTGCCAATGTTTCTGCAATATTGGCTGTTCCACTCTTTCGACCTCTCGATTTTCTCATCTTTGCGAGTTCCATTGCTTGATGAGTTAAGTTCATACCCCTGCACCAAAATGAAACACAACACAACAATCTCAGAATCAGAGTGAAACTACACCGAGTATGGGAAAAACCAAATCACTTTACATCCTTCTAAAACCAAATATACAGCCATTAAAACCAACAAAAAACACAAAGAGGCGAAAGCACAAACGCCAGTGAAGACGTGCCTCTACAAGAAGCGGATATTCCGTTCAAAAACTTACTTTCTAACAACAACGAGGAAACTCAACGACACAACCAAGTTTTTCAAAACACCACGAAAAATACCGGCGATTCAACGCAACATTCCAGAATCACAAATCGCGGAAGCCGTACCTTCGTGCAATCTCGGTCGACATGAAAAAGCGTTCGCAGACGCAAGAAACAAGTAGCTTCACACGCAAGATTCACCAAAATGAGCAAACATCAAGAAGCGCGTCGTCTGATTTATCTTTATAATTCCCACGAGATTGCTGTTAATCCCCATGCTTAAGCACCCTCTGGATATTTCGGCAAGTTTCCGAAAGTGTTTATAGAGGTGACGTGGCATATTCCCTACCGCAAGATGGCCTCGCGCACTGAAGGGTCTGGATTAGTTTGCTTGGCCGCGAAGAAAGAGCCTCCTCAACTTCCTGGTTTTTGTGCTTTCACCCCAAATCTTCTGTCAAACCTCATTCCTTACCCGATATAGTTATATTTTTTTTATTAAATTAAAATATGAAAAAAAACCAAACGGTCGTAAAACTTGTGCGACGTTCATCATTTTCGTCGACTGCTTGGTTGAATTCGAGCTTCTTCTTTCTCTCTTTATCGATCATTCTCTTGTTTCCCAGTTGTCTCTCGCCTTCTTTCCCGTGAGATGAAACAGAAAGAATGAATGAAAGCACCCTTCTCCTCATTCTGATTCTGTAGGGAAAAGGATTCATATCATATACCTTTTTTCTTCTGTAAGCCATGCATTTCACAAAGAAATGCAATCGAAAATAGTTCGAGGAGCGATCTAGGACGATATCGGATGATTTAGGCATCATGGGAAGTTACAACTATTATAAAATGTTCGGTTGTTTCAACCGTAAATTCAAGATCAGTGAATCGGAACCGCCTCCGGACGTGCGGGGGGCGTTCTGGCGTTTTGCCGATGGGGAGTCGGAGATGACCCCCGATCAATTCCTCCGATTCTTGGTTCAACACCAACGCGAAGAAACCTACTCTGTCGCTGACGCGGATGCCATTATGCAACAGGTTTTCCGGCGCCGGTACCCCTCTGAGACGCGACGCAACTTCACAATTGAGGACTTCTTTTATTTCTTATTCCAAGTTGATCTCAACGGCCCAATTCCTTCAGAGGTCAGCTCTTTTTTTTTTTTCCCTACTTTCTCGTTACTCGTCTTTTCCCCTGTCCGGAGACCATGCGATTTTCTTCTTTTTCTATGTTGTACGCAAGAAGATAAAGAAATCGATCTTTGATTGCTAATTTAGCATAATGTAGATATTAAGTACAGATTTATTACAGAATGCTTCTCTGCATTTGATGGAAATTTGAATGTCGGGAGGCCATTTAAGGACAACAGAATGTGGCGTCCTTGGAATATATATATATATAGTTCAGTTGTGGGCTTGTTTTCTCTGCATTGGCTTTGTGTTATTGCATTTAGCTGACATTCAGCAACACGAAAAAGATGATATTGAAGTGGACAGGCTTTACATTAGATTGACACCTTGGTGAATGAATTCGCCAGGTACACCATGACATGTCTGCTCCGTTGCACCATTACTTTATATACACAGGTCATAATTCCTACTTAACTGGGAACCAGCTGAGCAGTGACTGCAGTGAACTACCTATTGTGAAGGCTCTGGAAAATGGTGTGAGGGGTATAGAGCTCGATTTATGGCCTAATTCTAGCAAAGATAACATTCATGTGCTTCATGGAAGGTACACTGGAGTTAAAGTTTCCACATCCTTGTTCTTGTTCTGAAACTTCAACCAAAATACAGGACTCTAACGACTCCTGTGGCACTTAGAAAGTGCTTGATATCTATCAAAGAGCATGCCTTTGTTAAGTCCCCTTACCCTGTCATCATCACATTGGAGGATCACCTTACTCCAGAACTTCAGGCAAAAGTGGCTGAGGTAAGTTGTATTTAAACTTTTATGGTATGTTTTGGAGGTCCATCTCCTGAGACATTGTTGTGCCTTAGAGTTAGAAGAAGCCTTTGTTTTAGATGGCCACAGGTATATTTGGAGATATGCTCTATGTCCCAGAGTCTGCATTGTTGGAAGAATTCCCTTCACCTGAATCTTTGCAACATAAAATAATTCTGTCCACAAAACCTCCAAAAGAGTACCTTGGAGGAAGCAGTATTACCATCAAGGATGGGGAACCTTCATCTCCCAAGGAGAAAGAATCATCCCCAGAAGAACTCGATCCTCAAGAGTCTGGTGACAAGGTGAAAAGCGGCAACGATTACATATGTAAAATCCAGTGCTTGTATATCTAATGTTTCGATTTCTGTTGATGACCAGTTCGAAAGTGATGATGGAGAAACTGACGATTTGAACAGAAAACCAGGAGTCCCTGTAGCACCAGAGTACAAGCGTCTGATTGCTATTCACGCTAGTAATGCCAAGAACAAGGGATTGAGGCAAGTTCTAAGGGCAAGCATAGATAGAGCTCGCAGATTGAGTTTGAGCGAACAAGAACTTGAAAGGGCTGCTGAATTGTACGCCACAGATGTAGTTAGGTAGCCATGGTGACTTGCATCTCTCTCAACAAGTTTAATTGGTGATTCATGCATTGCTTTTCCTGTCTCAATAGGTTCACACAAAACAACATATTGAGGGTGTTTCCCAAAGGAACGCGAGTAAATTCTTCCAACTTCAAGCCAACTATTGGATGGATCCATGGAGCACAGATGGTGGCCTTCAACATGCAGGTCAGTTGATCCTGGTTGAATGAGACTTCTTGTTCTTGTCCCCC
The DNA here is from genome assembly GCA_002189035.1 of Utricularia gibba. Taxonomy (NCBI): domain Eukaryota; kingdom Viridiplantae; phylum Streptophyta; class Magnoliopsida; order Lamiales; family Lentibulariaceae; genus Utricularia; species Utricularia gibba. The sequence continues at coordinate 2,996,238 of NEEC01000012.1, read as the reverse complement.
ACTCAACGACACTTGGCTGCAACAGGGTTATGGAAAACCTCTGTGGATGATGCATGGAATATTCCGCTCTAACGGCGGCTGCGGGTATCTAAAAAAACCAGACCTCCTCATGACGCGCACCTCCTGTAATGAGGCCTTCGACCCTCGATTGCCATGGCCCGTCAGGAAAACACTAAAGGTACCTAACACCAACCTCCAGCCAGAGATACAAACAGAAACGATGAATGAACCTCTGCCCTTGTTTTCCAGGTAGTTGTGTACATGGGAGATGGGTGGCGCCTGGATTTCAGCCACACACACTTCGACGCCTTCTCACCTCCAGACTTCTACACCAAGGTCTGCCACTGTATAATACCAGTCATCCACTCTTTTTATGATACCACCGTGTCCCGGATGCAGATATACCTACATGGAGTACCGGCGGACATCGCGAAGAACTGCACTCGGACCATAGAGGATGATTGGGCGCCCTACTGGGACGAGGAGTTCAAGTTCCCACTGCGGATCCCGGAGCTGGCATTGCTGCAGATAGAGGTCCGGGAGTACGATCGCTCCGACAAGGATGACTTCGGAGGCCAGACCTGTCTCCTCGTCTCCGATATCCGACCCGGCTTCCGCGCCGTCCCTCTGTACGATAAGAAGGGCCAGAAGCTCAAGTCTGTTCGGCTTCTCATGAAGTTCGAGTTTGAATGAATTGACCGCATTCCAATCAAGTCAGCGCAAAGTCAAAGTATATAAAATAATTAAATCATCTCGTAAAAATAAGAAAATAGCATTAATAGTATTAATAATAAGAAATTAATTACTTCGTTAAGTGTAATAGTATCCTTTTTGCCAAGCTAATTTTTTTATTTATTGCAATTTTTAAATAATAAAATATTGTCGTAATCAGGAAGCAGGGCTGGGATTTTGCGTTGATTTCAATTGACAAAGCGATGGTTAGCATTAAATGCGCCTACCACGACGAGTGCCACCACCACTTGTCTTCTCACACCACCGCTTCATTCATTCCGTCAGTAACGGAAGTCAATCTATGGAGATCTACTCGCTTTTCCTCGGACTCCTATGCCTATGCCTTTCCCTCCTCCTCCTCCTCCGCCACCGCCGCAAGCCACGGATGCCGCCTGGAAGCCTTGGGTTGCCCTTCATCGGAGAAACACTCCAGCTCATCTCCGCTTACAAGACGGAAAACCCAGAGCCCTTCATCGACGCAAGGGTCTCTAGATACGGCGACGTTTTCACCACCCATGTCTTCGGCGAACCCACTGTCTTCTCCGCCGACCACGAAACGAACCGCTTCATTTTGAATAACGAGGGCAGGCTGTTCGAGGCGAGTTACCCCGGTTCCATCTCCAATTTGCTGGGGCGCCATTCGCTTGTACTCATGAAGGGGAGTTTGCACAGAAGGATGCATTCCTTCACTAAGGGTTTCGCTGATTCCGCCATTATTAAGGATCATTTGATGCTTGATATCGACTTTCTCGTTCGCCGCAACATAGATTCCTGGACCGCCAACGTCTTCCTCATGGACGAGGCCAAGAAGGTAACCCCTTTTTCCTAATCCAATTGTCAGAAAAAAATTCGTAGCACTTATTGCCGAATCAGCTTTAACAGCAAACTGAACCCACAACCATGTGCCTATACCTTGGCTTGTTACTCTTCAGATTTAGGCACCGCAGTCTGTAGATTGCATTGGCATTAGTCAAAAATTTTGTAATATGTTAAGAACGTATGAGGAGAATCTCTTTTCTCGTTCCTGCAGATGACTTTTCAGTTGACGGTGAAGCTGTTGATGAGTGTTGATCCATGCGAATGGACAGAGAAGCTTATGCAAGAGTATGTGCTAGTAATCGAAGGATTTTTCACTATACCTTACCCCATCTTGTCTCCTACGTACAGGAGGGCCATCCAAGTATTGATTTTGTTACCTCTGTTGAATTTTTGGGGACTGGAAAAAAGTTGTTGCTTGTATAATGTTTTGTTTCTGTTTTCTTGATCAGGCTCGGGGCAAGGTTGCAGAGGCCCTGGGCGTCGTGGTCAAGGAAAGGAGGAGTGCAAGGGAAGAGCGCAAGGAGGACATGCTGGATGCCCTCCTTGCTGATGAAGTAGGCTTCTCAGATGAGGAGATAGTGGATTTTATGTTAGCCTTGTTGGTTGCAGGATACGAGACAACCTCCACAACCATGACACTTGCTGTCAAGTACCTCACCGATACGCCCCTTGCATTGGCCCAGCTCAAGGTCTACTAGACTGCAGTGCACCATTGTTCCTCTGCCGGTCATGCATTGTTATCTGACATAAAGCCTGCTTTCGTGTTGCAGGATGAGCATGCTGCAATCAGGGCGAGAAAAGGCTCTCGGGTTCTTCAATGGGATGACTATAAATCTATGTCCTTCACTCAGTGTGTGAGTCATTTGCAACAGAGTGCAGCTTAAGATGCACCTTCCTCCTCTCTCATAAGGACTTTCTGGTTTTGTTTCCTAATCCCATCAGGTTGTGAATGAGACTCTACGAGTAGCAAACATAACCAGCGGCGTATTTCGAAGAGCCACGACGGATGTAAACATCAAGGGTGAGATTATAACATCCAGATGATCCTCTTCCTTGATCACACAAATGCACCCTGATATGCGTGCTATAGGTTACACCATTCCAAAGGGATGGAGGCTCTTCGCCTCTCTTCGAGCTGTACACATGGATGAGCACCACTTCAAAGATGCTCGCACCTTCAATCCATGGAGATGGCAGGTACCACCCTGGTGAACACCACTGATCCTACAAATGATGTCCCTCATTCCCCCACTGAAGCAAGAACACCACACATACTGGCTTTAATCTGCTGGCTCTATGCTACAGAGCACTTCCGGCACAAGCACCTTCGCCCCTTTCGGAGGAGGGCCGAGGCGTTGCCCCGGTGCAGAGCTCGCCAGAGTGATGATCTCAGTTTTCCTTCATCATCTGGTCACCCAATTCAGGTACCTTTCCATCCAATCCAATGCCCTGTGATACAGTATTTTAAACTCATGCGGATTGGATTGTGAGCTCTATGGGTGATCCAATGCGCACAGCATCATGTATCAGAAGCTGTGAATGATGAAATGGTAATGTGTGGCTCTTCTTATGACTGGGGCGCAGGTGGGAGGAGGCAGAAAGAGATAAAGTTGTCTTCTTCCCAACAACGCGAACACAGAAGAGGTATCCTGTGCACGTTACAAGGCTGAGCTGAATGTGGCCGCTGGAGCGGGATGGAGAACTGTAAGCAAAATGAGTAGGCCCACGTCACCACTAACTAGAGCAATATTATCCACCCGCTGTCCAAAAAAAATAATTACAATATAAAATTATATATTTATTTATTTTATGCGACGAGTTTTTTTAAAAAAAAAATTTCGTGATTATCTTTCAAAAGATAATAATTAAAATAATTATTTTGTAAGAAGGAAATGTTGGGACTGTGGATAAGGTTTCCCGAAAGTGTTAGAAATAAAAGAGGAGGTATTTTTCTATTTTTTGAATTTCCAATTCCGCCCCTGCCACGTGGTGTTACGTAACGGCGTTAAGGGTATTATAGACATTCCACCTCTCGTGATCCGCAAGAGCATGCGGGTTTTCTTCTCCCCACGATTAAGAGCCTATTCCGGGGAGGTTTTGTCTGCTTTCTCACTCTAAAGCGCACCCATTTTCACTTCCGAAGACTATTTTCCTTGTTCCTGCGATTATTGAAATGGGCAGAACATTCTTTGTTGGCGGCAACTGGAAATGCGTGAGGCTCTGATTTGCTTGATTTTTCGATGGATCGATGAATTTTTATCCCTTTAGAAAGATTTTTTGTGCCTTCCATTTGCTGTGCGTTGGTTTTTTTGGCATTATATTTCTGATTTTGGGTCAGATCTGAGCTTTTTTTTTTGTTTCCTGTGACTTTTTGTGAGGTGTTTTTTTGATTGATCTGTGCTGGCTGTGGCCTTGAGATGAGATACTTTGTTGTGGCGGTTGGTCGAATTGGCGTATCGCCGTGTGTTCTTATGCTTTGTTTATTTTTATGGTTCTTATTCGTTTTAAGAAAGTTAGTTTCTTGAAACAGCATGATCACTATCTGTTTTTCCGGACTCATTTTTCAAACTCACTGAGAAGGCCTTTAACTTGTTGTTAGTTACGTATACGGCGGAATGCATCGGGTTTACTAGACTTTTCTAGCTTCTTTATTAGTGTTGTCACTCAAATACCACTGTCTGTAGGTTGGTTTGCTGTGTGTTTCGGATGGTTCTCTGCATGGACGTTTATGTTCCCTAAGTTGTTAATCACGAATTTATTGGATCTTGTTGTGCAGAATGGTACTATCGAAGAAGTGAAGAAAATTGTCTCCACACTAAATTCTGGGGAGGTTCCATCTGCAGATGTCGTTGGTGCGCTTGCCGTTTAACTGTTTTTAAATGTTGTGATGTTTTAAACGAGTGGTTTTCCACTATGGTGTTCAGCTTTAAGATCTCATTATGCATTTTTCTGTTGTACCATGTCGTCCGAGTATGATTGTTGTCATATAAGTTAAAGAGGTTGTTTCTAATCCGCTAAACTGTTGAAGTATCTTTGTTCGCAAAAGAACCTAAGATACTGAATCCTCGTGCTCCCTTTTTTACATGGGAAGGTACTGATCTCTACTTATATGATGCTTGCAGAAGTTGTTGTTAGCCCACCTTTTGTGTTTCTTCCCCTGGTAAAAACTTCCCTTCGACCTGATTTCCATGTTTCTGCTCAAAATTGTTGGGTCAAGAAAGGTGGTGCTTTTACTGGTGAAATCAGGTAATTTTTGGTGATAATCTTCTCGTAATGTACGCACTCGCTCAAATTATTTTTAGTGAACTGCTTACTCAAGATATATCTGCTTTATGTCATGACCATACTTGGCACTGTACAAAGTGTCATCCTTATGTGATGATACAAGTTGGACGCTATTTCTAGCAGCGTTTAATAATGTAGATGCTAAATGTTTTGCTTGTCTTGTCTCTTAGTGCTGAGATGCTTCTCAATCTGGATATTCCTTGGGTAATCCTTGGCCACTCTGAACGTAGGGCCCTTCTGGGTGAATCAAGTGAGGTAATTCTAACTTTCTCTCTGAAATACGTTTGTAAGCGTTTCATTTTCATTCCAGTCCTCAGACTTATTTCTGTATATCTGTAACTAATTTCAGTTCGTGGGAGATAAAGTGGCATACGCACTGTCTAAGGGTCTGAAGGTAATTGCATGTATTGGGGAAACTCTTGAACAAAGGGAGGCTGGATCTACGGTGGATGTTGTTTCTGCACAAACCAAGGCCATTGCAGGTACTCTAACGAATTTCTGGTGTTTGCTAATAACTCTTATGCGACTTATACCTTTGTTAGGCCATTGGCCCATTTCAAGTATTTTAGCAAATTTCCTTTCCACTTACAAGTTGAAGAATTGGGCGACAAACAACGTTTTGTTTCATGTTGTCGCAGCATTTATCATGCGACTTTCTTACTCGTGCATGTACTCATATGTATGACAGAAAGAATTTCTGATTGGTCTAATGTCGTGCTGGCTTATGAGCCTGTCTGGGCCATTGGGACCGGGAAAGTTGCCACTCCTGCACAGGCACAAGAGGTAAACTTGTCCTACCATCTTCACAATGGAGGAAGGCGATGCGCAAATAACAACTTGCTATGTCAACTTTTATCTCAATCTCTCTGTTCCTGTACAGGTTCATTTTGAGTTGAGAAAATGGCTCAAGGAAAATGTGAGCCCCCAAGTTGCTGATTCAACCAGGATCATCTACGGAGGTAAACCACCTTTGTCTCTAGAAGATACCCTCCCTGATGCTATTCTTTTCCTGGGCTCCTCTAAGCCTTCCCTCCCAATATGCAGGATCAGTGAACGGTGCTAACTCGAAGGAACTCGCGTCGCAAGCAGACGTAGATGGGTTCCTAGTTGGTGGAGCTTCCCTCAAGGTTAGATCTCCTACCTCCTCTCCTTTCAGAATCAAGCAATAAGTCCGTGGTGCTCTTTCATGCAGCCCGAGTTCATCGACATCATCAAGTCTGCAGAAGTGAAGAAAAGTGCCTGAGTTTTGCTCATGCAGGTAGTGCAGACATGCTGCCAAGCATCACCACTTGTTGTTCCATGCTTATGTTCACACTTTTGTTTGGGGCATCCGAATACCAATAAGCTTCGTGTTGGAGCTTGAGCTTACTCTTGAAATCGCACTCTTTTAACCGTCTGCTCAAGGAGGCTATTTTTACTTATTGCAGTGTTCCCACTTCTGTTTGGTTATAAGGTGAATATGAAGTCCCTAGGAAGGTTTCATATTTTAAAAACGTTTAAAAAAATGATTATTTTTGAGAAAATGTTAATTGTGCGAAATTTTTAATTAATTTTCATTATATTGTGAGGCATATAATTTCGAATACATAAATTGGTAAAATGAAACAAATTCGTTTTTGTTCAAATATTACTCTCAAGAAAACCAGAGTCGTGGCGGTGGTGGTGGCGGTGGCGGTGGCGGTGGCGGTGGCGGGACCCGCCACCAGTGGTTGCCAGGTCGGAGATATAGTTTGAAGCAATCGGCGAATGGCGTACGTACAGTTGTAACCTAACGATACCGAATCCCGTTGGTGTTTACAGCCAGTTAATTACTGGGGAGGAAGACGGACGCCTACGCTCGCATTTCTTTAGTAGTTTCCGTTTTACGGCGGTCCCCTCGCTCAGAAGACGTCATGTGTGTATCGCCTTTATCTTCAAGGCCTTCACGGTATTTGTTTGATTTACAGAAAGTAGGAGTCCTCCTAGTTGACGCCCTTTTCTCACTGTTCGTGGTATTTGGACGTTCTTCTCTGGTTTCGCTTTAAAAATGTGAAAACTGAATATGAAAACAGAAAAAGGGGATTTCTTTTTTCCCTTCCGTTGACTGGTTGATTGAATATGAACGCGTATCCTTGCAGCTTAGTCGATGAGCCTACATCATGTTTCCACGTCCTTGAACTTTCCCAGTTGTGAAGTGGGACTCTTTCTGTGTCCAGGAACAGGGTATCGGAGGGCCAAAAAGTCGCAACTTGTTTTTGCTTTTCTGTTCCGTGAACCGGTTTGGGTCAAACCCTGTCTTCAAATCGCTTCATATGTTCACACAACCCCTTCTTCTTTATTACGAAGAAAGAGAAGGGGACGTTGTTGAACAGGGGGTGCTCCGAGGAGTATGGGTTCCTGTTGCAGCGTTCAGGTTACTGATGATCTTCATCGCAGAGAAGGTGTTTGTTAATTTGTCTAGTCGAGTCCAATTTTCTCAAAGCGAGTGTTTGAATCTGAGTTTACTGATTGCTGCTGCAGGGGATTTAAGCAGCAGGCGTTCGCCGTCCGCAACTCCGACTCGAACTCGGAATCCATCCCCTGATATTTCTGAGACGTTTACGAGTTTGAAAAACTTGAGCTTCAATGATCTGAAAGTTGCGACTAGGAACTTCAGGCCTGATAGTTTGCTTGGTGAAGGAGGTTTCGGGAGCGTTTTCAAAGGGTGGATTGATGAGAATACTTACAAAGCTGCTAAGCCTGGAACTGGGCTAGTCATTGCTGTAAAGAAACTCAATCAAGAAGGCCCCCAGGGTCACAAAGAATGGTTGGTATGTAGAGTAACACCTCAACATAACATATGCTCTTGTTTTCATGTTTCTTGTGGATTCTAATGCCTCTTTTTCGATCAACTGATTGGATTTCAGACGGAGATAAACTACCTGAGCCAACTCAAGCATCCTAATCTGGTTAAGCTCATAGGCTACTGCGCAGAGGATGATCACAGGCTTTTAGTCTACGAATTCATGCCTCGTGGAAGCTTGGAGAATCACCTCTTCAGGCGTAAGTTGATCTGATTTGTGCTTGCCGCAAACAGAATCCATCTTTCTTATCAACCCTTTTGAGTTGATTCGAAATCAAATCGCTTTTCAGGCTCGGCTCACTTCCAGCCATTGTCGTGGAGCTTGAGGATGAGGGTAGCTCTCGGAGCTGCAAGGGGACTTGCATATCTTCACAGCCCTGAAGCAAGAGTGATTTTCAGGGACTTCAAATCCTCCAATGTTCTGCTGGACGTGGTATGAACGAACCCTGATCACCAAAACTCGTTTCCAAAACAAACACATGGCTTCTGAGAATGATCCAACTTCGGCTTTGCAGGATTACACCGCCAAGCTATCTGATTTCGGATTAGCTAAAGACGGTCCAGCGGATGGAAAGAGCCATGTATCAACCAGAGTCATGGGTACCTTCGGCTATGCAGCTCCGGAGTACATGGCTACAGGTAAACAAACCGGTACATGATTAGCAACCATTAAGGAATCAGTAAGCAAACTTTGTTGATGGTGCAGGGCATCTAACAGCGAGAAGTGATGTGTACAGCTTCGGAGTGGTTCTTCTAGAGATGCTCAGCGGTCGCCGTGTGATCGACAAAAACCGGCCACCTGGGGAGCAGAATCTGATCGAGTGGGCGAAGCCATACCTATCGAGCAAAAGGAGAGTGCTCCAGGTTATGGATTCACGAATACATGGCCAATACACACGAGGCGCAGCTTTGAGGGCTGCAACTCTCACCGTGCAATGCATCGCCACTGAACCCAGATACAGGCCGAGGATGGAAGAAGTGATCAGAGAGTTGGAAAAGCTTCAAGAGACAGAGTGAATGCTCCCCACTGCGGCGGTTTGAGGAACCATGCACAGAGCTCTGTCCTTGCCATAGCACAGCGTGCTACAACATAAAAACCACCTACACCAGGTTCGAATCAGTCTTAAAAGTATCCTGTAGGGTGTTGAATATGCTTATATTGTACTAAAATCAGCTATATATTTCAGAGATCGTTACGCATCATGAATGTTGGTATCATTTCTTCGTAGGTCACATGCTCTAAGTTTACTAAAGACTACAGAAAATCTTAGAACTCAAAAAACCACCATCAAGATACAATTTTGTCGATAATGCAGTGCTTCTTCATTAAAACCAGAGTTTTCTAAAAGTGGGAAAGATGGGAAGATCGAAAAATCTGAAATAGTGTAACATAACACAAGAAAACAACAATGAGGGTTCAATAAAAGGGTTACTTAAATTGAAGTAGACTACCAGATAGCCAACTGATAGCTGACATGCCAGACCTGAGGCAGAATCAGCTATACTGGTATATAACTCAAAGGTTCTGTGACTTCAAACCATCGAGGACCAGCCTAGTCTGTTCCGTCTTTATCTGCAGTGTCTCCAAATAGATCTCCATCTGCTGTAGTTCAAGATTCTTCCAAACTTTACTCCCTTCCACCACTTTCCCCCTTCAAAAAGCTCTCTTCCAATCTTCAGAATCATCTCTTCCATGTCCCGAGCACCTCCAGAGTTAGATCTGAGATTAGAAAACTTCCGCAATGTATCACCATCTGCACCCGTTTTAACAGCATCAGCGACCTCGACTGGTATTACACCGTTGCTATGCTCAGAAACGCTCTTTTCCTTTCTAATTATTGGCTGCTGTGGCAATTTGGGACAGAGACTACCAACTGAGGTTTCCATGCTCGCTTTTCCCCATATTTTTTTGGATAACTGGTAAGCCAAGTGTTCATGTGGCTTGGAAAAGACACGATCTTCACCATCCACTTCTTTACTCTGATTGTTTGTGAACCTCCTCTTTAGTGCTCTCATTTTACTCCTCAATTGATCCTTATTCACGGTTACCTGCAATCTCTCCCTAATAGAATCATGAAAAGACGTGATTTCTACATAAGGGTCAGCCTTCTTCTCCTCCATGTAATCCAACATTCCGCTCAAAAGAACAATCTCATCATCATCGCTCCAAATCCTTTGAAAATTTGACCTCTTGGAACCAGTTTCTGCCAGCGTATCATTTTTCGTCTTGCCCTTCTTCGCATCCTTAACACTCTGGCCATTCGTTTCGGCCGCTCGTTTAACGCCTGCCACTTTCGTAGCCGGAGTCGTAACTTTAGATGAACTAGTCTGGGTAGTGGTGGGCTTCTTCACGGAAGCGGGCTTCTGCACCACGGGCTCAGGTTGCGAAGGCGCCTCATCGTCGCTAGACTCATCCGACTCAGAACCAGACCCCGAGTCACTATCCTCCGACTTCTCGTGAGGCTTCTGCGGCTGCGGTGTCTGTGTTGTAGCCGGTTTAGATCGGCCCTTTGTAGGCGGCGGAGTTGGCTCACGCTCTGATTCTGATTCAGACTCGGATTCGGACCCAGACTCCTCTTCCTCCGAAGTACATTCATGCTGCGGCGCGGGGTCCCGATTTTTTGCCATGGAGATCGGTTGCGAACTGTGGTAGACCACCGATTGCAGTGGAAGCGTTTTCCGAGGCCAATTGAAGAGGAAACGCCGCCAACCTAGGAGCCTGAAACGTCTCTATCTCCAACTTCTGCCGGGTTGGGCTGAAGGCCCAGGCCTGAATTTATTAGCCTAGGCCCAATATGAAACAAATAGGAACACAATGAAACGCAACACCCGATATGAGTTCGGGTCAGAGCTATTAAAAGCATTGTTTAAAATTCGAATTTAAAAATTACCGATGGATCGGAATAAAATATTCTGGAATTCCGGTGATATGGCCGGTAAGACAATATTATACACCAAGATCGGAAAAATATTTCCGGAATTACCGGTGGATCGGAAGTTGCTCTGGGAATATTATGCTGGCTGACCCTTGTATGACCGACCGCCAGCAAGTTTCCCGGACTGGACCTCCGGGACAACAAGACTGAGCATCGGTTGTGTTTTGCATATGGGCTGCCGGCGAAGCAAAACAAGAGCCTCACGGCATCCCATTGCAAGCAACCTGAAGCCCCAAATGACAAAAAACCTTTGCTACAGATCATGCCCAAGACGATTGTAACCACCACCGTAGGGATTTCAGGAAGACTATCTATTTATCATCAGTAGCTACACACATGTAAAGTTGGGTGGAATTCTTTTCTTTCCCTGATTCCAGTTAACACAACAATACGTAAAGAGAGACAACCATAATGGAATCTGCAGTGTTTGATTTCAAAAGTAAAGTAAAGCAAAGGGCATGTATTTGGGCTCAGACTTGGACATAACCAACAACGTACCAAATTAATGCTAATGATCAATCATATATGAGTCTGAAGTTTTGCAAATTGCAACAGAATCACAGACGATGAAGTGGAGGGAATACAGAAAGCGCGAGCAGCATGATGGTGGATGCATCCAAGGGTGATCATCCCCACAAGCACAATTCTAAGGTCAACCAATATATATATGTGGAAAGATCTGGCTCCAGATAAAAGCTCCATCTTTTTAGTAAAAGCTGAGCTCCATAGCCCACATCAATTTCATCATAGGAACATAGAGAGCATTTGGTTCAATTGCCAGGAAAGTGCAGTTTTCTTAATATAGAAGCATTGCTCACCATCTTCCATATTCAAAAGCCCATCCTCTACGCCTTCTTGGGATGGAGTTCATAGGCCCACTTCCTGGGCTAATTCTAGAATCGAGATTAGAGCTAGAACTGGATGACTCACCTCTCCCAAAACATGTAAACAGACTATTCAAAAACCTTCTAAATCCACTTCTATCCCTTGATATGCTACTTCTGGAACCCCACGAAATTCTTCTAGGTACACCATTGTTACTACTAAACCCACCATCCATCTCTGTGTAAACTACGGGCAACTCCCTCTCGCCACCTCTTCTTCCACCAGAAAATCGACCAACAGCAAACCCACCTCCCGGTAATCTCCATATTGTCAAACCTACCATTTCATCATTGTTTGCTATCTCGTTTTCTCCTCTGTTTGTTTCAGCGGAGCTCATTGCACCATCAACACTGTCATTATCAGTTGGCAATTCATGACGACATACTGGACAAGAATTCCTCAAAGAAAGCCAAGGAAAAATGCAATCTTGATGGTATAAATGTTTACAGGGCATTTCTCTAGCCTCGGTTCCCAACTCGAAGGCATCTTTGCAAACTGCACAGTGGGACTCGACCGAAATATGTTGCTCAACAATCTCGATCTTGGCCAAAGACTCTATAGCTGCTTTTGAGGCAGGCGGATTACTCTCAGCTCTCGCAATCCCATTCGCCTCAATGTGCGACAGCTGGTCCAACAACCGATCGAAACCTGAACCCAATAAGAACTCAGACATAGCCGCCGGTAGCGGCCGAAGGCCCGAGCCTGCTCCATCGTCATAGTACAACTCAAACCCACCACTCGCTGCAGTCCCAGCCCCAGCGTCTGCCTGGCCGCGGAGGACGATGACTGGATTAAACGGTGATCGGTCACCCCCATGCCTGCGGCTTCTCCTAAGCCTCGGGCTGGATCCGGATCCAGAACTGGACCCCGACCCCGTGGGAGGCACCGAATCGGAGACCGGGGTGCTCGTATACATAGCAGCAGCAGGAAATCGGCGTCTCCTGGAATCGGGAAGAGAAAATCGAGCAGACGTGTCGACCTCTTCAACGAATCCACCGCTGCAATCTGGGCAAACAATGGAATCTTGGGTCCAAACTCTAACGAATCGGCTGCATCTGTGACACCAGTAAGTCGATGACATCGAGATCCAGAGAAAAAAAAGGGTACGAATTTTCCTTCCAATTCCGCAACACGAAGCTCCTTCAGCTCCCCCAAGACGGCGATCGGTTTTCCCCAATCTTCAAGAAAAAAACAATCGAGTCGGTGGAACAGAGAAGCTGGGGGAGCGGGGAACGCGTCGTGAGAGAAACGCCACAGAAAAAGCGAAGACCCGCTTGGAGGAAATGGGGATAAAATGGGAGAAGACCACCACCAGCGCGTGGGGCGGAATTGGAAATACAAGTTGGGTTGGGGGTAGAAGTGCAATTACGCGGAAAGTTCATGCCGATTTCCAAAGCCCAAGGCCCACGTCGGTGTGTAGGGTTGTATGATAATGTGATGTCAAGCAGATGCATGAAAAAAGGATAAAATATTCAATAAAATATCATGTGATTTGAAGAAGAGGGATTGATCCTTCCCAAAGGAAAAACTGAAACTGTTTTATGGCATTAGACCAGGCAAGGGAGGGTCTTGTCAAGAACTGGGTTTTTCCACATTTGCGCAAAGAGAAAGTAGTATTGCGGGTGAGAGGGCACGAATGGCAGTTAATTCCATTGGAATTATTGCTTGCTTTGTAGGCAATAACATTTTTTTCGGTTCTATCTGATCTAGAAAGGAGTACCACGTTTCAACTCCTTCTGGATATTCCCAGATAGAATTTGCTGTGGCATTGTGACTGAACTTTGTGATTTATTGTCTATCAAGGCTCGCCATGAGGAAGCTCGTGTTTTTTCAGGATAAAGAACAGTGTTCTTGATATGCCCAAAAGTCAACGTACGTGAAAATTGCGGTTGGGGTCCGATCTGCTACATCAGATTTTACAAGACTTTTTTTAGCCTGCTGTTGACTTATTGCGTTTGGTTCCTGATTTTTGTGGAGTTTCGCCACATGCTAATTGATCTGGTGATATCGTTTCAGGTTTCATGTGTCCCTGTATAGAAATTCTGCGGAGCACAAGGTCAGGGACTCAGAGTTTCAAAGGGGAGAAGCGGTTGTTGTTTAGTATGAATGCCAGTTCATTATATGGGTCTTGAGATCTTAAGGATTTCTCCGATTTGCTATTCTGTATTTTACATGGTATTTCCGTAATCCAGTCTTCACTGTTTTGGTGTTCATCAGTAGTGATGGGCACAGAACTTATTGGCCCTTTTGTCAAAGAGGAGCATATAGATACTTCGGTGATTCCCCCTGGTTTTGAATCAATTTTACCCATCACTCTCAAGAATGCAGAGGAATATCAAGTTAATGACACAAGTTTAGCCAATGCTGTTGAATCAGAAGCATTCAAGTTGGAGGCTGCAGTTGAAGTGAATCATGGCTCAAAAATTATGAAGTGTATTAAAAGACGTCCGGGGGTAAATTTTGGTCAATGTGATCACAGTTCCGGTGATGAATATGACTCTGATCAGGTTGGCAAGGTGAGCTACTTGAATGTGCTGCTATATTGCCAAGTTTCTATGTAGATCACAGGGCCTAACTGCAAAATGTGATATTTGCAGATTACTGTTTCTGGGAAACAGCTTCCTAAAGGTGTCATTCGGGGATGTGAAGCTTGTAGAAGCTGCCAAAAGGTATACCTGTTAGGCCATCTTGTTTATGTACTTGGTTAAGTTCTCGGCAAATATAGGTGTCAACTATTTTTCCATACAATCCTATTAGTAGGTCTGAAAGAATGTTCACAGACAAATTGAGCTTTTTTTATTAATCTTTTGCTGTCGTTTATGAATGGTCAAGTAACCGGGCTTTGAAACTCGTGTGAATGACTTCACTAGCGCCTTGATGTATGCATGTGAACCATGACACAGGTGATTGCAAAATGGCATCCTGAGAATGCTAGGAGGCCCGATCTTGAGGATGCACCGGTTTTTTATCCTACTGAAAAGGTTATCATTTCAGAATTGTGCTTTTTGATTAGTTCACCCCTTTCTAAATGCATTGTTTGCAAATGATTTTTTTGTCTTTTCATTTCATTTGAACATTCTCTCAGTTTATGTATTATTTTATGAATCCTAGTTCAGATTTTCTGTTTTCACTAGCAGGAATTCGAAGACACTTTAACATATATTTCAAGTATACGACTTAAGGCAGAACCATATGGGATATGTCGCATTGTACCCCCTCCTTCATGGAAGCCTCCTTGTCCATTGAATCAGAAAGATGTGTGGGAAGGATCAAAATTTGTCACTCGTGTTCAGCAAATAGACAAACTGCAGAGACGGAGCTCAACGAAAAAGATATTGGATGTTAGTCATAGTAAGAAGAGGAAAAGGAGAAGAGACATGAAAACTGAAGTCAATAGTAATGTGGAAAGTGATGATTCAGGTGAAAGTGGAGATAGTGAGACTGAGAGATTTGGTTTTGAACCAGGTCCACACTTCACGTTAGATGCATTTCAAAAATATGCTGATTATTTCATGAAACACTACTTCAGAAGAGAACCTAATAATGTGGTCTTCGTGTGTAACGATGAAATGCCTGGGGACTGGCAACCTTCTCTGGAGGAAATTGAGGGAGAATACTGGAGGATTGTGGAGGAACCAACTGAAGAAATTGAGGTAGTATGGAGGTTTCAACTTTAATTTCTTTCTTGATGCTCATGCTGTTTCATGCCTATCACTTTTTATAGTCTTTCTTCTTTTTAGGTCCTTTATGGTGCTGATATTGAAACACGAGCATTTGGAAGTGGCTTCCCGAAAAAGGCACAACAAGTTTCTTCAACTTCTGACATGAAGTATATGAACTCTGGGTGGAACTTAAATAACTTTCCTAGGCTTCCTGGGTCTGTCTTGTCCTATGAATGCACTGATATATCTGGTGTTCTTGTACCTTGGTTGTACATTGGAATGTGCTTTTCTTCATTTTGTTGGGTAAGAATATCTTCTTTTTTTTTTTACATGAGTTTTTCTACACTGTCTTTCGGTTGTTGACAAAAAATATCTTGGCGACAGCATGTCGAAGATCATCACATGTATTCATTGAATTACATGCACTGGGGTGCTCAAAAAATGTGGTATGGTGTTCCTGGATCAGATGCCGTGAAACTGGAGGCAGCTATGCGAAACCATCTCCCCGACCTCTTCGAAGAACAGCCAGATTTGCTGCATAAACTCGTATGCTTTAATTGTTCAAGGGCCTAGTAATGATAATATCTCCCTTTTCCAGCATAGTTGATCTGCATTTGTTGCATCCTTGTTAACAATTGGTTTTCCTTGAAAAACGAATTCTTGCCTAATCTTATTATTTTGAAGCATAACCTCTACAAATATCACAAATAACCTGCAGGTCACCCAGATTTCCCCATCGATCTTGAAGGCAGAGGGAATACCTGTTTATCGCTGTGCTCAGCATCCTGGGGAGTTTGTGCTGACCTTCCCAAGAGCGTATCATGCAGGGTTCAATTGTGGATTTAATTGTGCCGAAGCTGTTAATGTTGCTCCTGTTGACTGGCTGCCACATGGACAAAATGCAATTGAGCTCTATCAGGAGCAATTTCGAAAAACTTCCATTTCGCATGATAAGCTGTTGCTTGGTGCATCTAGAGAAGCTGTGAAAGCAAACTGGGAATGCAATTTATTGAGAAAGTTTACCTTGAATAACTTACGATGGAAGGATGCCTGTGGAAAAGATGGACTACTATCAAGGGCTCTTAAGGTACTTTAGAGTGTGTTTCACCAGAATCTTCAATCTTCTTATGCTGACACTGCCTAAAAGGGCTTTTAAATTAAAAAGGATTGATAAATGGTCCAGACTTCTTTTTTCTCTTTTCAATTTTCAATGGATACTTGGATATCTTGTGATTTTGTTATTATTTTGCTAGATTCGTGTTGAGATGGAGCGGAAGCATAGGGAGCTTCTTTGCAAATCATGTCAATCATTGAAAATGGAGAGCTCTTTCGATGCTGATTGTGAAAGGATGTGCAGCATCTGTTTTTTTGATCTGCATATTTCTGCTGCTGGTTGCCACAACTGTTCACCAGATAAATATGCTTGCTTGAAACATGCAAAACAACTGTGCTCCTGCTCCTGGGGTGCTAAGTTTTACCTCTTCCGTTATGAGATTAGTGAATTAAATATTTTGGTTGAAGCCTTGGAAGGGAAACTAAGTGCAGTATACCGGTGGGCAAGGCATGATCTTGGACTATCTCTAAGTTCTTATATTTCAAGAGACAGTATGCAAATTCCTGGTAACCAAGCTAAATTCTCCTGTAATTCTCAAGGCTCTGGTCAGAAAGAGACAAATAGTACTCCCGTTTCTGCTTCTCAGAAAGAGTAGCAACTTGTTTATGGATGCAATTATAGTTCTACTATTCATGTTTGTGGCTCATGTTCCGGCCCTGGTGCTAAGGCATCAAGGTGTTCATCTTCTCATAAAATAGACTCAGCTAATCATAGCTTGCCATCCAAAAATGAGGAGAACAAGATGACTCATAAGGGTATTGTGGCCTTGAGTAAATCTGAAGGGGCTCCGTCCTCACTGCCAGTAAAGAGAGAGATGATGCCCCTGAGCGATGAAGAGGATGTCAATAATGAGGTTCATTTTGAAAAAGAAACTTTTGGACATCATTCTGGAAATGCTTTGCACACTTGCTACCAGTACTGGAAATTATACAGGTACTGAAAAAGTCAGTGGTCTGTTCAAGAAGGCAAGTCCTCGTAAACTTTGTACAGCTCAATACAACAATTCATCTGATGATATGAGGAGATAGACCGGGAACTGCAGTAGCTTGTTTGATTCAGCATTTCAAATGTTCACTGGTTTCCTCAAAATTCTTTTCATCATCTTGCTGCTCTAGACTTTGGTTTCTGATGAACCTTGACTTGCATCCGTTTCTGTATAAATGAAGGCTCCATTCTTTTAGATTCTTTGTCTCTTCAGTGTTTCTTATGAGCATTGACAATAGCTGAAAATACATACTACTATTTCAGAATTGCAAGACTGTTATTTCATGTTCCCTTCAAAATGTTTCCTCAGCATTTACGTGTAAATTAATACTAAACAGGATCTGCAGATTAATGTCTGCCTATAAACTAATGCTGTACTGCTGGTACATGAACAACTGCATTTTTTTCCAAACACATGAAAGAAAGGTCTGTAGGATTTAGGGGTTTATAAGAGTCTTTAGGTTCACACTTGTACTACAAATTGAATGGAATTGGAACACTCAAATTCAATGACAACCCACAAACAAACAGACAAATATATCATCCTGAGTTCACTGCTTGGAGAAATTCAACTAAAGATTCAACCTAAGCTGTTGCAGTAGCAACAACCTGAGATGTTTGGAGATCAATCAGCAGCTTGCCGGTTTCACTATGCTGACAGCAAAGGGCTTTCTGTAAGAGCAATGAAGATCAAACTGAGGAAGCTCTACACCAACCATGAGTTTCATATCCTGATGTAGGAGAAGAGTTGAGTTCTTTACCTCGACGCAAGAAATTGTGTACTTCACATCCTTCTCTGAGATCTGATGGTGGGTGACGAACCTAACTCTGAAACCACATGCATTCCATTTGTTACAAGGTGTTGATTTCAACTCGAGGAGAAGGATCCAAGTCTAGGAGTGCTTGTGTTCGCATTTCTATTGTGGGAGACCCCCGTAGGGAATGTTTAACTAAAGGACTAGAGAGATGGTAGAAGTGTGAGCATTAGACTAGAGC
Organism: Utricularia gibba; assembly: GCA_002189035.1. Classification (NCBI taxonomy): domain Eukaryota; kingdom Viridiplantae; phylum Streptophyta; class Magnoliopsida; order Lamiales; family Lentibulariaceae; genus Utricularia; species Utricularia gibba. Next base: position 2,978,004 of record NEEC01000012.1, on the reverse strand, counting down.
AGATCTAACTACCAAAGTGGAAGGAAAGCAAGGACAACATAACCAGTTACCGAAGTACTGAAACGAAGATCAGGTGTATGCTCAACATTAGAAGCATGGCTGAAGAAAACTGCACCTGAATGGTCCATCAGCCATTCCATACACGCCATACTCTTCTAGATTTTTAACAAAGTCATCTGCAGTGATACCCGAAGCTTCTAGGATGTCTACGAAGACCTGAAAGCATGTACAAGGTTATAATGGTGTTACTTGCATTCAAGGTATAGAGTGATGTATCTTACAATATTGGTCTCAACAGACATCAAATCAACATTCAGTCCCTTGATCCTCTTCAGACCCTCTAAGACAGAGATGAAAAAGTGCCCCATGAACAAAATCTGAAGTATTACATATGGAGTAAGCATTGACCCCGGAATGGAGAAACTACCTGCCAGGCTCTTAGCATTCTTATGATCACTTTGTAACTTCGCTACATTTTCATCCAACGCTACTAAACCAGCAGCACAGAGAACACCAATCTGCCTCATGCCACCACCTAATGTCTTCCTAAGAACTCTAGCCTGTAAGGTGGAGTTGGGGCAACATACATGGATGTTAAAGTACTTAAAAACTCAAATATCAAAGGAAAATATGGAAGCTTATTCACCTTCTGAATGAAGGTTTCTGAACCTGCAATGATGGTACCTGCTGGGGCACCAAGACCTTTTGATAGGCACGCCTGAATCATCCATGTGTGTCAGAAGTGTAAATGATATCACAAAACAGATGAAACATACCACTGGTTACACAAAATTTAGAAGAATGCAATGGAGTACCGTTACTGAATCAGAAGCCTCCACCAACCTTTTGACTGGTACTCCAAGAGCCTGAAAAAAATGTTTAGTGTGATAAAACATAATAACTTCAAGAATCAAGAAGTTTAAGTGCACCTGCGATGCATTGAAGATACGAGCCCCATCTATATGAAGCTTTATTCCATGTCTCTTCGCTAGTTTTCCAACAGCATCTGTATACTGAGCGGTTAAACATCTACCACCAGAACTGCAGTAAGATACATTCACAATTAGGATGCTACCAAGATAATACACTAAAACTTGGCGTCTCAAAATAAAGTAATATTCATACTTTGCAAGGCAACCAAGCAGTCAATACCATACAGCAAAGGGAGAGTTACTAGACATTAACTTTGGGAACTGACCCCTCCAAAGCCGTCTATGATTTATTCCACATGGAGATAGGCTCAGTGTTTTATCTACTAATTTGCCATAAATGAAAACCAAAAAGTATATTACTCACAGTGCATGCGAGTTCTCCAAGCAAATAAGCCTTGTCGTTGGATAAAATTGGGATGTTGGATCTCGTATTGCTGCTTCAATCAAGTCAATATCCATAGTTCCATCTTCATTGTTCTTCAGTGTCTTAGGATGAACCCCTCCAATTGTCGAAATCCCACCGTTTTCATAAACGTGAATATGTGACCGATCACCTAGAATAACTTCACTTCCCCTGACCTGGCAGTGAGTGAGCACGCAGATAAGGTTGGCCATGGTGCCTGAAGGGACAAACAGTGCTGCTTCCTTGCCCATAATTTGTGCCATCTCTCTTTCAAGGCGACCAGCAGTTGGGTCATGACCCAGAACATCATCATCCACTTCAGCGCTTGCCATTGCAAGCCGCATGGTATCGGTTGGTTTGGTCACCGTATCAGACCGAAGATCCACCTTTCTTATCATCGTGTTCACTAACAAAAAGAAAGACATGCAAATTTAAACACAATAAACAGAGGCATAATCACAGGATAAATACAACTTGTCATACGAAACAGCGCTAAGCGAACTCCACACCAAACCAAAATCTTCATTCCTGATAAATAACTGCTAAAAAATGATAAAAAAGCAGTTTTTAAAGGTTGAAGAAGAAGATATAAGATGAAAAGTTGCACTTTGTTTTTCTATATCAAAAGATACGTTGCTCCAAAATGATGAACACCGCCAATTCCTCCGACCCACCACGGAGCTCAGGTATTCTCCGTGGATTTTAGTGTAACCAGACCCAAGGAGCATGCAGCTTGGGGAAGCAGCGTACCCCATGAATCTCAATTCGGAGTCACCGGATAAACTGGTCTCAATTCCCATACACATAAAAAGCGCAACACATACCTCGATGTGGGTCCCGAAAAGGCCAGATTTTTTCCAGCAGAACCACACAAATTGCGATGACGAATGAATCTTAAGACATGCAGAGCACAAAGATGAAAACTGTACGGAGTAAACAGGGGAAAAACAGGAAATCCACCTAGTGTATACCTGCCACTGTTGTCCAGAAAGCAAAATCTACCGAGAAAGATCACAAACCAATGCTCCGGCCGGTATCCGATGGGTGGTTTCAATCGGAAGACTACTATGAATGCAATGGGGTCAGTTACGGACGCAAGCTCCGTTCACGAAAAGAGAGGTCTGCATGAACGGAATTGGAACTTTGCGCTGTCCCCAGGTGACCAAATAATTCAAGAAACCTGAAGTTAATGCAAATGCCAGCGACAATAGCAGGCGGGGAGCTAAAAACCCACACCAAAACCCATTAAATCCGACCAATTTCCATTTGTCCGTTTCAATTTCCACTTGTCCCAAAAAAACCAGTTAAACTCAATTTCAATTTTTAAAAAATTGATTAAATAAAATCCCCAAACCCCATAATTCCCAATAATTATTTACAAAAATAGCCCTACTTCTCCTTTTTTTATACATTAAATTAAAAAATTTAATACCGTAATATTAAACGCCGTCATTTCCATTTATACCCCTGTGAGTGGGGTGGTGATGACAAGTGCTTCTTCCGTGTGTCAACCATCCTGCCCTAAAAACTCCAAACACTCGGATTGGACCGAGTTGAGATTCCTGGATATTATAGAAATTAAATTCTATTTTTTTTAAAAAAAGAGTGAAATTATGTTCGATTCGCATCATTTAACTTCATTGTTCAATTGTGACGCATTTGCACTCATAGTTTATTTTGGTATGAGAATTGATTTTATTATATGATTTTTAATAATTAAATTAATAATAATATTCCATAAATATCCACTTACCTATATTTAGGTAGGCATGTCCCTCACGGCCGTCTACCAAAAAAGTTTAGGCATGTCGGGTCATGGCACATGTTTATAATGAACGGTGTTTTTATTATAAGATAGTGTTCGTTTTGAACATCTAATTTTTATAATTTAATACTTTTTTCATCTTTGATCTGACTTTTCAAAAGATCATCCATACTTAAATTACTCAAGATCAAATATAATTAACTAAAGAGTTTCTACCAATATGAGATTTGTATAGTTATTCGACTTAATCTCATATTCTCATTCATTTATAATCGATATGAGATTTATCTAGAGCAATTTTTTAATAAAAAATACAAATTTAGGGAGTGTTCTGAAAATTTTTTAAAACCTATTTTTATTTTTCGAAAGTAAAAATAGTTTTGTTCTAAAATACTTTTAATTGTAAAAGTAATTCTATCAAAAACACTTTTAAAATTATAAATACAAAAGTTATTTTTAAAAAAATAAAAAGTTGGTTAATTGTACTTTTTATTTATACTTTTTAAAAGTAATTTTGAAAAGTAAAAATATGATTCAAATTTTTTTTCAAAACAATGCTTTAGAAAACAAAAGTATGAATAGATTAGGCCCATAGCTTTGGACCTGTAATTTTTGGGCTGGGCACAGAGCCGGGCCCAGGGGAAAAATGGTTTTTATCATTTTCAAAAAGGTAAATTTTAATGTGCTTTAGAATATGATTTCAATCATTTAATTCAAACTATGAATACATTAACAAATGAGGTTAATTTATCGAAATAATTCAAATACATAATTAAATTCATTTTTAAAATACTCAAGAGCACAATTGAGCTAGTGGCGGGTGATCAACCCGATTGAGTCCGACCCGGCTGGCCGTTGGTAGATATTTCGGCTTTGTCCGTGCAGCACAAAACCCTAGTCGTTATATCTTTAAACCCTGATCCTGCTTCACTTCATTTGTCGCAAGACTCCACGACCGAGAGTGAGTGCACAGGGTTCCCATTTCTCATGAACTGCACATTGCCAACCTCCAGGTAGACGAATCAGATGGCTTTGGAATGGCTACGGTAGGGGAATATCACTGCGGGAGTGATGAGGATGTTGGCGTTCCGCAGCGCATGCAGAATATGAATTGCGTTTCGAGTGAACAGGATTGGAGGATACGGCTTCAGGAAGTTATGGGGAGTCTGAGTGTATTTCCTCAAAAAATTGTAAGGACGGACCACCTGTTGTCAGTTTTAATCCCCTCCATCCAATGCTTCTCCCATTAGTGACGTATGTGCTGTTGTGTTTTCTGACAGTTTTTAGCGTTGGTTTTTCAATTTTTCAGTGTTTAATTTGTAAAGATTAGTATTTGATTAGATGTCCTGCTTCTGATTGTAAAAATCGATGGCTCTCCTTGTGACGTACTTGATTCTCCGTTGATTCATATATGCTAGTTAGCTCTTTAAACTAAGGAATGAGTCGTGGTGGAAAAAATAGTGTGACTATTGTGAAAGACCCAGTTCTGCATTTGGTTTTCGTTTGTGTTTACAAGTATGTTTCCACCAACTGATCCTTTTTAATGTGCTCTGCTGCTACGAGGGCCAGGGAGTGCGAATGGGATAGTCTGTCGTATAGGCGTTGTTGTACAGAGTTGTTTTATGCACATTGTTCCTCGTTATTGAATGGATTTGGTAGCTTGTTTAGTGAGTTTCTCACTGTTTTTCTGTGATGTTTTAGGTCTCAGAACAACCCGCTATCATCATTACGGGCCTGGCTGTGATAGAAAACAGGTAGCTGTGCATGTGGTTGATACTCGGGATGTTTGTTCAACCATGCACCCAGATTGTGAGTTATCTGACCGTTGAATTTCATGTATTTTTTGATCATTAGGTTTCATTGCCTGGACTGTCAGCCAATGAAGTTTGTCTTGCTGACAACACTCCTATCATAAGACATGGCCTTGGAAAAGGTCCCATGATTGAAAAACGTTATCCCATTAAGAAGTATGGTATGGGGAAAGGTTTCATGTCTCAAAAAGCTCCATCAAGGAGAAAGCACGGGATTGGTAAAGATCTAATGACTCTAATGACCAATCGTGATGTCACACCTAGCACTGGAAAAGGCTTAATGACTTTGATGGCTATGAGTCCTGAAAGGCATGGCATTGGGAAGGGTTTCATGACCTTTTTTAAAGGAAAAAATCGTTGTCTGGCTGATGATACCTCTCATGCTGACTGTGACAATAGTTTGGCCAGAAAGAAGAAAAGAATGAAGCAAGAGTCTGTTATGGTTTGTTTCCTAATTATTTTATTTTTATAATACTTTCCTCTTTTGTCTGTTTAGGCAGCAATGTAACCTGAAATGCGATTTGCATTTGTAAATTTTTGCAATTTAATATTTTGTAATATTTTGTTATGCTGCCTAGACTTATGCTAATTTTCTGATGTACTGTTGCAGCTGAAATACCGGAAAGTTGGGAAGAAGAAGGCTCCATGCATGGAGAAATGCGAATTGGCGAGTGATTGTATAAAAAGGATTGGCGACATGGAACTTCGCTCGATACTTGTAGATGATGAGGAACTGGAGCTAATGGAATTACAATCAGGGTCAAAAGCGTTCATTTGTTCTGCTCATTTTCCATCCACTGGATCTCGTGGCTGTTCTCTTTGTAAAGGTTAAGTTGGTTGCAGTTTATACTTTGGTGTGTGATTTGGCGTACTGAATGCCATGTTTACTGAGAGCGTGATCATTTTCCGAGTTTATGTGCGCCTTCTTTTCACCTGTTTTATGAACTTTTTTTAATAGGCTTATTGTCAAAATTTCCTCCGAGATCTGTTACAATGAAGCCACCTTTGCCCATGCCACCTTGGGCTTCCTCAGCACAGCTAGCCAATAAACTTTTTAAGGTACCTCAAAAATATTGTCATGTTTAAATTTGGCATTTCACCATTAAACTCATTGTCTTTAAACCTTCTCACACTGCAATGTTTGTTTGTTTGTTTTTTTTTCTATTAGTGTTTTTCAATTTTACGTATGATTTTATGGGTTCTGCTATTTGTGTACGTCCTCATCAGTCTGGTCTACTGACGTCTTATATTAAATAGATTTTTGTTCATGCACCCGTAAGGAATGATTGCCCACTTGGAGGCACTACTTTATGAATTTATTGTAACTATTAATGAGCTCTCTTAACACTATTCCATTTCTTTATTGGATACTTTTTGACTATTTAATGAGCTCCGTTAACAATCTTCTATGTCTATGTTGGAGGCTTTTCATTTCCTCTGCACATACGCCATCACCATTGGTATTGGCTCATTCACGCTGGATGACTTTGAGGCAGCAATGAATGATCAGGTTAGCTTTGTTATTGGCTTAGCTGAATATGATGCACATGCATAATCTAATTTTTCCTGTTCCGCTGTTTCTCTTTCTGCCATTCAGAATTCGTTGTTACTTGGCCAAGTGCATCTCGCCCTTTTGAGGCTACTGCTGTTGGATATTGAAAAGGAGCTGAAAAGAGGATTTTACCGTCGTGCAATAAAAAATTGCAAGTTTTTAAATTTGCTTCATTCAGTGAGTATTCGTGAATTTAATGATATTGTATAATTGTTTAGCTTCATAGCTGCCAGGTGAATTCAAGTTTCTTCTTACGTTTTTTCTTGGTTTCTTATTAATGCTGTTGATTAAGTGTCTTGATAAATTTCATTAGTTTATTTTTGAATTTTGTGTGCTTCTTTGACATATTTTTACTTGCTTTTTCAGCTTGATGGCAGCATTCACGTTCTAGAGTTCTGGAAAAATTCATTGAATCACCTGACATGGTGTGAAATACTGCGTCAGGTGTTTATCAGAGCTGGTTTTGGTTCCAAGTTGGGTGTGGACCACAAGGCAGATTGTGTTAAGGTGTGTTAATTAGCAGATTTCTATATGATTCTTCCCAATTATTTTTATCATCATCTCTTACTTTGAATTCCATTACATGCTTCATTGAATGCTATAGTGCCCTCCCTTCGCTGTTCTACAAATTTTTTTCCATGGGATCTGTATACAAATATGGATCTATATGTGCTCAATATTCGAGGTGTTTGTAAAGGCACGGTGCAATGCTTTTATGTCTGATAAATTCTTTTCAATGAATAGCGTTCATGGATCTCTAGAATATCTGGAGCAAATAACAGGGATTTTTGTTTATCCTTTCTCTCCTCAGGAAGTAAGTCTCATGGATAAGTATGGCTTAAGTTTTGGCACTCTGAAGGGAGAGCTATTCTCTATATTGCTGAACAAAGGTCAAAGTGGAATGGGAGTTTCAGATTTAGCCAAATCTCCATCAGTAAGTCTTTTATCCCCATGTTAGTTTTCCCAAGCACAATAGTGCCCCTAGTGAATACTGTCATCTCTCATGGTTGAGATTTTTTTCTTTAAAGATTGTGCAGTTGAACCTCACAAAAACTACTGATGATCTCGAAAATCTAATCTCATCAACTCTTTCTGGAGATGTAACATTGTTCGAGAAGATTTATTCATCCGGATATCGTGTACGGGGCCATGCTGTTCAAAGAGAAATCAGGGGCTACATTTCTGACTCTGAAGATTTTGGGAGTGGGGATGATATTTCAGAAGTGACAGGTGGAAATGATGCAAATGACATTGAGCATGAATCTGAAGGTTCAAGTCCTTCCAAGGTTACTGCTGGTGACATTAGTATGTCTGCAGCATGTAATGAGATTGATGAGGGCTATACTGGAGAAGTATGGCTGTTAGGCCTTGCGGAGAGTGAATATTCGGATCTAAGCATTGAAGACAAGCTTAACTGCTTAACCTCATTGATTGATCTACTTGGTGCTGGATCCAGCATTGGAAAAGAGGTAAGCCTACGATTTCCCAGCACGCTTGCTTACCAGCACTATTTTTCTTGTGATTTAAACAACGTTGATGATTCCAATTGCACCCGGATGTTTGTAAATTTTTCAGGACAATGTAGCATCAAATTTGGAAAGCATTTCTCGTACCTCACGTGGGTTTGGGGCAAAACTAAAAAGGTCAAATGCAAGTCAATGCAGTTCGGTGTTTGAGAGCTTCCATGGGAAAACCTCAGGTTGGATTGATGGAAGTACATCAGAACAGCCAATAGACTCCTCTGCCCCAATGCCCAAAATTGGCGAGGAAGAGAAGCATGCCATCACCAAAAGGATTTCAGTAGAAATGGATGCTGTGGAGTACCTGCACCCAATGCAATCTATTTTTCTAGGTTCAGATCGGAGATACAATAGATACTGGTTGTTTCTAGGTCCTTGTGATGAATTTGATCCTGGGCACAGGAGGATTTATTTTGAATCTTCTGAGGATGGGCATTGGGAAATGATTGATACCATAGAGGTTTGTTACGTCTTTTTCCTATTATTTGCTAAGGGTGATCCTAAATTCAACATGGTATTTGACACATATCCTGCTATGCAGGCTTTGTGTGCTCTGATTTCGGCTCTTGACAATAGGGGCGCTCGGGAGGCTCATCTTCTAGCCTCTCTGCAAGGTGCAAAAGAAGTCTTGATGGAAAAAATGTCAAACGCCCCAAATGATTCAGAGATCAAGCAACTGGTGTATTCAGATGAATCTGAAGTAAATATTTCCAGGGAAGAGAGTTCTTCACCAGTGTCAGATATCCACAACCAGTCAAACTCGAATGAGACACAAAATGAAGGTTCCTCCTTTAGGGCTGTCTGTGTTGGTGAAACAGCACTGAGAGGAAAACATCGGGCGCATAAACCTGTTGATGCCAAAGTCTTCAGTGCATATATATGGAAATCTTTTTACCATGAACTTACCACCGTAAAAAAAGGGAGGAAGTCTTCTCGTGACTTCCTAAGGAGATGTTATCAGTGTCATGATCTTTATTGGAGAGATGAAAAGCATTGCAGCCTTTGCCATACAACGTTTGAGCTTGATTTCGATATAGAGGAACGATATGCTGTTCATTCTGCAGTTTGCCGAACAAATGTTGACGGTAAAAATTGCCGAAGGCAGAAAGTTTTATCTGCACAGTTGCAAGCTCTTAAAGCTGCAATCTGTGCGATTGAGGTGATTTCAGTGCTTGTTTTATTTGTTGAGTTAAAAAAAGCTCCCAGAAGATGACTTCTTTAGTGTAAGAATTAGCTTATTAGCACATATTTTGATAGCAGATATTTTGCATGATGTGTTTGCAGTTAGCTATGCCAGAAAATGCCTTTTTGAACTCTTGGAGAAGATATTCTCAAAAACTCTGGGTGAACAGGTTGCGGCGAACCTCAAATTTGAAGGAGTTTCTCCAGGTTTTGCATTGCTCGTATCATTCTTGTCTCTCACAAGGTTTGAAATTATTACTCAAAACCATCTAATTCATAATTTCACAGGTCCTAGCCGATTTCGTTGCAGCCATGAAAGCAGAATTGTTCCTTTCAAACAATCTGGGCTCATGCTGTGATTTCAAGGAAATAATTTCCAACTTTTCTACCCTCCCTCATACATACTCCGCAGTTGCACTTTGGCTGATTAGAATGGACTTTTTGGCAGCCTCTCTAGCAAATAGCACGGTTTCAACATAATTCTGATTTTAACCTCAACAAAGGTATGGTTTACTTTCCTTGTTCCAGCCTGCATGAGTGATGCCTCTTACTGCACAAGCTTTTATCCTTTTCTCCCTCATTATTTCGAATGGAGTGTTCTCGCGCACAGTGATATAATTCAAAATCGAGTTGGATATATTACTCATCTTCTCTTTTTTCCTTTCATGCTCAAGGCAATTCCGAGGGAAGCATATACACACACACACATGAAGAAGCTCGGGCCAGACTCCAGCAATCGATCCTCTGGCGCATGGGAATAAGCCTTGTACTCAGAAGATGTTTGAATCTTAATGTAACTCCACGCCCCAGTTCCAGAAGCATTTTCTCCCTTCTCCAACGAACCTCGTCAGTGCAAGCCTCCCTTTCTTAAAAGGTATACAGCTTTGTCAAGGTCCTCCATTTTTGACACTAATTTCATCCCGGCGTAGCTCCGGTGAGGCACTGCCACTACCTCAGGTTGTGTAGGTAAATAATGAAAGTGGTGTTTGTTTGGATTGAAAGCTTTCCTGCGTACACACTGTTTTTCTATAGCACCGCAGTTCAGCTGAAACGCTGCAGCTGCTTCTGCTTCGGCATGGAGAAAACGTCTGTACGGATGCCTCATGGCTCCCGGTGCCAGCTTGTACACCTTTGGATGGCTCCCCCAGCCCATATCAACTCCGCTGTTGCTCACTTTGGTATCTCAGCATATATTATATGCACGCATTCAAATATTTTGGTTTCGTTTATTCGTTTTTTTATTTAAAAATCTTGAAATTAAATCGATGGTTAATATTAATCGGTTCTGATTGATATGATTATACAATGGTTGTATTGATTTCGCTTTTTAAAAATGTTTTTTGATTTTAATAAAATGTAAGTGAAATTTGTTATTTTTAACAAGTATTTCTAATTTATATTTCTTGAAATATTATTCATGATAATAAAAACATTTTGTTAGAAATAGAAATTATTTAAAACGGACGTATTTAAGTTTGTTCGAGAATTCGTTCTCGTGTGTGTGTGAGAACTCCCTCAGTTTGAAGTTCTTTTTCTGTGTTTACGGCGTCGACGATGCTCGCGGCGAGGGTTACGATGAAACCCGGCGTCCTACGGCGAGTGCTGCATACCAGTGGGCGAAATGTGAGAAATCTGGCGTCGGAAGAAGGCGAACTCAGAGTGTTCATTGTTGCCGGTGAAGTCTCCGGTGACGTTATCGCCTCACGTTTCATGAAATCATTGATTAAGCTGTCTCCATCTCCCGTTCGTTTCGCCGGTATCGGAGGGTAAGGAATGAGTCACCGGAAACGAAAACAGAGGTTTCTCCTTTATGAACGATTAAGTGAAGGAAGAGATCACTCTGAGCGGATATTTTGGCAATATAGGGGATGATGAAGCAGCAAGGATTGAGTACTCTGTTTCCAATGGAAGATATTTCAGTGATGGGCTTATGGGAGCTCTTGCCATATTTGAACACCTTTAGGGTGAGCGAAGTTCAATTGAATGCCTTGTTCATTTGTGTATTACATTGTGTTGATTCCTGATCTGTGATAACTGAGAAATCCAGAAGCGACTGAAAGAAACTGTGGATTCAGCTCTCACTTTCCAGCCCATGTTGTGCTAACTGTAGACTCCAAAGGATTCTCGTTTCGTTTCTTGAAACAGCTACGAGGTAGATTTTCTCTGTCAAGGTTGCTTCCTGAAACCTCGTCATTCTACTTTGTTTCTGTGAAAGGAAAGTTGTTTTTGCAGCTCACTGCAAAAAAAGCAGCAGTCCTCGACATTTTCACTACGTCGCTCCCTCTTTCTGGGCATGGAAAGGAGGGGAGGCAAGGCTTAAAGGATTGGTGGACGTTGTGGACCACATCTTCTGCATTCTTCCATTTGAGGAGCAGGTCTGTAGAGCAAATGGATTGACTGCAACGTTCGTTGGCCATCCAACACTCGAAGATGCTTTCGACCTCGAGGTGAATTCATCCCAATTGAATTAAGGGTGCCTCTGGTTCTGGTTTTAGGCTGCATCTCAGTTGCCATATCAGAAGCAGATCCAAAGGCAGCCTTAAGCTTATATACATTCTGGTTTTCCATCTAAAATGGGAGTTCTCTGAGGAGAGAGTTTGCAGACTAACGAAACTCTGGAGTGGAGAGTCCAAGGCGATGGGGAGGCATTCAGACGGAAGCATGGGATTGCTTCTGGTAAAGATGATGTCAATATGATGCATTCTTTTAAAAAGCAATGCTTAACCACCTGTGCACTTTTCAACTGCAAGAATCAACATTAGTTTCTGTGCTTCCTGGGAGCAGACTCCAAGAGGTGACAAGAATGCTTCCAATATTTGCTTCCACCTTGGAACAACTTGATGAGTCCTCAGACCTGATGGCAGTAATCCATGTAGCACCTAATCCAGATGTGGAGAAGCACATCAGCAATGCTGTCTCTAAGTGGTCGCTTCCTGTACTATTCGTTCCAGGCAGTTCTCTTCGCATGAAATATGACTCCTTCAATGTAAGCAATAATTGTTTCTTCAAAAAACGACAAGATAAGCAACTTATGATCTGGATGGATTTGATGCAGGCAAGTAGAATAGCATTATGTGCATCCGGGACTGTGGCGGTGGAACTGCAGCTTGCACGGTTACCCTGTGTTGTTGCATACAAGGCTCATTTCTTAACAGAAGCTTTCATCCGCTATAAAGCCAAAGTGCAACACATCTCACTTCCCAATATCCTACTAAACGAGGCTATTATTCCTGAAGCTCTCTTTGGAGACTGCACACCTGCAAAGCTAGCACCATTACTCATGTAAGAAAAAAAAAATCTGTACTTTTACAGTCTAACTGTCTTTTCGAGTTGATGTTATAAAAACTAATACGCGAGTGCTGCTGTGTAACAGGGACTTGATGCAAGATGAAAGCCTCCGTATGAAGCAGATTCGCATGGCTGATAGGTTTTTACCATTACTTGATCCATTGGGAAGAGCAAGTTGCAACAGAGGGTTAGCTCATCAATGTACACCAAGCATGATTGCTGCATCAACCGTACTAAACTCATCTTTGTGATACTGATAAAGATCATGACTTCACGCTTTCAAGAGGAAAACGAACATGGACAAAGGATAAAAGCCAAGATACAAAGTTTCTTATTAGGCAATAACAGACATTCATGCTAACCGAAGTTTGAACCTGTGGCATCTTCTTTCATAGAAGATAGACCTTCTTAACCTCTTGCAGATTTCTCCATATACCTATGAGCTAAAGAAAAGCACTTCTCCTTCAGTTTCCTGTACTCGTTGTACCGCAGAAAGAAGTAGCCCAGATAGTCAAAAACGATGGGAGACATTTTGGCCTGGATCAACGCCCAGATTGCCCAGTACAGATGTGAAGCAAGCATGTAAGTGTTCGTCTCCACATATATAGCATCCATTTCTTCATCAGAAACCTCATCTGGATTTTCAGGCCTCAAGTAGTTCCTGAAGAAGAAATACTGCTCTTCTTTACTCGGGTATAAACTGTAGTCACATTCATAGCCAGCATACTCATTGAAGTGATTCCCAATGTCGAAACCTCTATAGCTATACGATCCGTACTCAAAATCGATGAAGTAAAGCTTATCCTTCTCTTCATCAAACATCAAGTTCCCAGAAAGCAGGTCGTTGTGGGCATATACAACGGGAGCATCAAGGCGGTCGGTAAGCTTCTTGAGCTCAGCTATCTCTTCATTGATTTCATCAAATGAAACCGTCTCATACTTCTTTTGCTTATCAGTATCATCAAACTCGAGAACTGAAGCTTTGGCCATGAACTTGAAAATGTCATTCCAGAGCTGGGTTCCTTGGAACCAGGGACCTCAACACCATGAAACTTACGGAGCTGTTTTGCAATCATCGCTGCAAGTTTCGGCGTCCTCATATCAACAGGATTAAGAGTACGCGCACTGATGAATGACTGAACCATCCCATTCCCAAAGACACCGAGCAACTTAGCACCAAATCCTGCAGCCGACAGATGAGGAATTGCCTGAAGTTCTCTTTCGCGATTTATGACGTACTCAGTATTCGGACCGAACAGCCTCACGGTCACTGTCACAGGACTCCCGTTTTCTTCTCTTACCGTAAGCTTGAGCAGAAGATTCGTGATTCCACCAGAAACCGTTTCGAGAGAACACCGCGATTCGTCCAAATCGGACCAATTTCCAAACAACTCTCTACATACCTCCACAATCCGCGGCTTCAGGTCGTCAAGGGGAAGAGAATGGTCGATTGTGCAAGGTGACGAGGGAATCTTACGGCTGTAAGTCTCCGCCATTTCTGCAGGATCCCATATCTGGTCTACATCTCCCATTTGTAAACGGCAATGCCAAGACGATAAGCCAAAAATGACACGCAAAGAACCCTCGCTTCTTGCGCCACGCTGTGGATCTCCTTCAGAAGCCTGAGACGCAGAAAAACCAACGCAGGGTTTGTGGAATACTCCAATCCCTGTTTTTCTCTTGACCTGGCCTTCTTTTTTGTTTTTTAGTTATTTAAGGATAGTGAATTAAGAACTTATTAGTGCACATACACTTAAAAATATAAATATATCTATGATTTAATAATTTTTAATGTTCTACTAATCATTTTAAAATACAATTTCATTTATAAATGATCCAAAAAAATAGAAGCGATATTTGGGTCAACCGCCACAAGCCCATTTCAAAACGGTCACTATATCATATTCAATCACTTCAAAGAGAGCAGTTAAACTAATCACCAGCTGAAAAAGCATTGCAACTGTGACTCTGGCATCATCCAATCTAAGAGCAGATACATGAGTTTCACAGATTTGACTCCGCTTTTGTGTTCAGAATTCAAAGCAACATGAAGTCAGTGAAGGAGCAAAGCATATCAGATTGTAATGGTGACCAAGAGAGGGTAGCAATGACCTGGCTCGTAGTTGGGCCAGGAGGTGTCCCCGTCGCAGAAGCGCTTGTGCTGCCTCCAGATTTCTGCATCGTACACCTCTGTTACAGAGGAGTGTAAACCGGCATCTGTTGCTTCGATCAAAAACTTGTCCAATGAATCACCCCTTCTGGGGCTGAACAGCATGGCTTGGGAGGAACCATCTTTTCTCAGCAATGACCTGATTGTTTGCACCAAGGCTTTGTGGAATTCCTTGAAGAAGATGCTGCACGAGCACTAGCTAGTGTGAGGAAATTGGTATAAAGGGAAAACGGGCAGGCACCAATGGATGGATAGCCAGCCTCATCATCAACAAGAGAATGAAGGCAGTATAATTACCAGTCGCTTGCAACAATGATGTCAAAGGTCCCCATTGCATCCAGGGTATGATGCATGTCCAATGAAGTACCTTTGAAGTCACTTTTGTGCTGCCAAAGGATGCAGAGTTGGTTTCTATGCTGCTTTGTATATCTGATAGTTAAAGATTGAACATGGCAATGAAATGGCACCGAAACTAGCTTTTTTTTTTCAGTTTACGCATAATTTCTTTTAAGCAATAACACATGACTCATGATTCAAAAAATTTGGCACTTCTCTCTCTCTCTCCCCAAGTTTTGGCTTCTGAAAATGTAAGAGTAAGAGGATACAATTAACCACCCGAGGATTGCCATCGGATATCACAACTTCAGATGGTTCCCCAACCATGGCGATGACTAAACCAGCCAAGCCATAGCCTGATCCAAGTTCTATTATCCTTTTACCCCTACAACGTATCAATAACAATGAGGGTGTACCCAATACGCAGGTGTCAAACTCAGAATGCATGTGTGCAAAGTGAAACTGCAAACTGATTAGAAAAAACCTGAAATTTTCACGATGCGTTAATGAATAATAGGCGAGCACCTCTTCTGAAGGCCAAAGACCTGGACAAGAAGAACAGAAATTGAAGGTTCAGTAGATAAATCTTTGTTGATGCAAAACTCATTAAAAGGCGTCCGTCAAAACAAGCATTCATGGGCGAAACTACCAGCTTTTATGGGAGCACATACTATGGGATCTAGAAGCATAAATAAAGTTGATGTGCTTAGATTGCTAGCAAATTTTCAGAATGTACTAATACCAAAAATCCATAATGATCTCAAAACGGATCTATCTCTCAAGATTCCAATGAGAGATTACTAGAGAAATGCAAAGGCAACACGAATAAGCATAAACCATCTTTGTTACAGCTTACAGACAAGTCCCGTGCTGTCAATGTTGAATTGGTTACAGGCTTCAAAATCACGGAGAGCAGCACGAGTATCCAATCTATGACTGGAACAAGGGGCAAGACGCATAAACCGCCCATACGCAAACAAGCAACCAAATAATACAAAAGATTAAAAAGGCTGACGGAGATCAGCATCACAGGCAAACACAGAAAAGAAACATGCTTGAAAGACAGGATGCTTGAACTAGAAATGAAATGCTAAGGTTTGAATCAAGAATCTGCACTCCAAACTTACCGCAATAAAAGTCTGGGCTCACTAGGTAGAGGTAAAGTGTAGCAAGAGCATACATCCTCCTCCACCCGATATTCCGAACTTTCCCCAACGTCACTCACCAAGTGGCACGGAATCAAGCAAAACCCATTCCTGGTTCTTCTCGAAATTTTATCAAAACTGCTCGCTTCACAAAAAAACTTCCATCAATTAAAAACAACAACATTCTCGAATTGGACACAACACGTGCTGGAGTGAAAAAAAAAAAAAAAAACTCTCGCAAATGAACTCACGAAAACCTACCGGAATGGAATTCACCACGATTGGAGATGGCGCGACGGAGAATTTTCCACCGCAATGACGAGATGCTTGCTGTAGAAGAAGACAAGGAATCCGACTCCATGCGATGAACATCAATCCTCCGATCCTCTGTTCCCTTCGGATTCTCCGCCATTCTTGGGGACTTGGGGTCATGACTTGTGACGCAAGTTCAATTTATCAGATACGACTTTTTGCTGGAAGTTCAAGTCGCAAATATTTAATAAAAATATTATAATTAGTCAACATTCACATATTTTATTATTAAATTTTGACGTATGGTATATAATTAATTCTCAATTTTTGACTAATCTAATATTAATTTCTAATATTTTTTATTTTCACTGTATAAATATTATTTATAATTGATTTATGATTTCCAATATTTAAAAATTGAATATAATTGATAAACGATTTTCGAACCGCTATATCACATAGTCATAATATGCAACACAACTATACAGGATTTTACAACACTGTGGTTCTGGTATGGACTATGGAGTATGGAATGTGGAGGCTACAATGCTGATGCTGCTGCTACCCTCCTGAGGGCTTCATGAACGCGGCCCAATGTGCCTGAACGATGAGGTGCTTCCATGCTGCATTTTCCTGGTGTCATATGAACCCGCCGCAACAGACCCTTGTCCAGATTCTCACAGATCATCATCACTGCAGCTTGAACTGCTGTCTGAGGATGCTACAGGAAAGGAATCAGCGGAGAGCTGCATGAATTCTTCCTCAAAGTTGGTTCGCTGGTGAAGAATATCCTTCTGATAATGGGGTGGAGATCCTGGGCTTGCAGACAGTGGTCGAGGGGTGATGATGTTATACATCGCAGTTGGTAAGGATACCAGACTTCTGGGATCCACAGGAGAAGCAGTAGGGCCACTGCCGCTGTCATCTTGCAGAGTGGAGCTTGGATTACCGGCATGGTGTTCTTTGGAAATAGAACTGTGACTTCCACCATGACCAAGAAGAGATCTTGCGGTAGCTTCACCAGTTTGATCTACCCAGTGGTGGGCACTACCAACTGGTGATGATGCATCACCAAAAGAAGTACCCGGATCAAGATTTAATGTACCACTGGGGTCTCCGGGAGGAGTGAAATCAGGTATGCATCTAGAGGTCTCCACGCTCGTCTCAGCATTTTTTGTGTTATCCTGAAAAGACTCCTGAGTATTCTGGTGCTGAGAGTGTGCACATTGATTACCACCAACTGCAGGTTGAGATCTGTCATTCATCCATTCCTTGAATTCTTTTAACCATGAAACAGAATCATCCTTCTTCAGGAATTCAATTCTTTTCATCAGATCTTGTATTTCAGCGTCTTCATGGGCATCAGCATTCTCATCTGGATATTTGGTTTCAGGATCGGAAGCCAATGAATCCTGATCAGAATCATTATGCTCACCATTTTTAATACTAGCAAGACGAGTGGTTCGCTTCTGCAAGTGAGTGAGGAAGTCAGTGACTATTCAAAATGAACACAAAATTTAAGGCAGCTACAATGACAAGGTTTTCGTACTCTTTTTGTGTTTACACCTCCTGCATCAGCATCATCTGTAGGAAGGGAATCATCATCTGCAGGAAGTGAATAAAACCCAAAATTTGCTGGCTGTTTCCTACGGCTGGCAATTATAATATTACGCTTCCAAAACTCAGTTGAAGAGATTTTCTTCTCATCCAGTTTCAGCTGGAAAGCATAAAATTATATAGGAGTTTAGATTAGTAATGAGTAGAAAAGAAAAAGGAAGAAGGGCGCTTCCAAAAACTTTATGACATATTCTGAGTAGTAGCACTAAAAGATAAAGTAAACTAGAGAGTTACCACTTACTTGACTCGGGTGCGGAAACATACTAAATAAGTGGGCACGATACCATCTCGCATAGCATATAGGATTTCCTTCTAACCACAAATTCTGAAGAGCCACGAGGCCAGAAAGACACTCTATTGCGGGGAAGCTTGAAATAATATTGTAGGAGAGATCCAGATCTTGCAAAGACTTCAAGTTCTCGATGCCACACAAAGACATTAAAGCATTGTTCCTGAGGACAAGCTTGACAATCTGACAGCATGCCTGAACAAGGATGATACCAGCGTTTCAGATATTAAAAATCATGAAAAAAAAATATGATTCATCAACAATCCCATGCTCTCTAAACAAATGTTGGATACCTCAGGAAATGACGAGATGCTTCTCAGGCTATTGAATCCCAAATCTAAATCCTTCAACTTCGTACACTTACTAAGATTATCCACCTTTGTGAACTTGTTACGACTAATATCAAGGAACTCAACTGCAGGAATTAGCTGCAACGAATCATCCATGAGCACCAAGCCATTACATGCACATGACACAGAGGATAAACGTTTCCACTGGGGTGAATCTTTAACATCCACAACTCTGCTAGCAAATACATGCCGAAGTGCATCCTGTGCAAGAATAAACAATGGAGTAGTAGAATAATAAGTCCCAACCTACAGCCTATAATTTCAAGCGCACGAGGCAACACAGATTGATTAGCTTACAGTTGAGTTGAGGCATATAAATTTTTCAAGTGTAAACCTGAGCTCAAGCAATCCCTTGGCTGCTGAAGTGGATAAATCACACCCACGTAACTCCAAAACTTTCAACCTAGAAAATGAAAGAAAATTCAATGGCGTTGGATCCCTTCCTAGTGGAGGAGGCAACACGACCACCTTCAGTGATGGAAGCAAGTGAAGTATCTTCCGTAACTGCTCGAGTGCCCGGTGATCACCTAAATCGGAAATATAGGCCCTCAGATAATCCACAGGAGCACCAACCAACAAACTCTCGAGCTCCTGCAACGCCTGTAGCCTAGATTGCACATAACGCAGACCCACAGGATTCAGTTTCAAGACAAGTGACCCCTCAATCAAGCTTTCAGCTTGACTTTCAACGAATTTGACCAATGATTCTAGGTAGTGATCCCCCGTCACAATTGACATGATTTCAAGGATTTGATTGGGGATTCAAACTGCACATAAGATATCAAAAGGAATGAATGCAGTTAGGTGCAATGAACATTAGATTTCCAGAAAATGCAAATAAGCCTTCCAATACTATCCCAAATATCAATTAGTTTTTTAAATTGTTAGACCCTTTTCTAATTTTTCCGTGTTCTTTTGAGTAACATAGCAGAATAAACGTACTTCAACTTGGTGACAAGACGTCAATACTGATACTCTCTCTTTTTGTTTTACACCTGTAGCCAGAAGTCTATCAACATCTAGAAACAGTAATGCTTCTAAGACATGAACGTAAAATCAATAGAAATTAAAAATCAGAACCCCAAATGGCATACATGGGATAAGAGAGGACAATCCGTTCTACAAATCTGGTGGAACTTGTTGAGACTAAGCCCCGATCTAATAACACTGGCTACTCACTAGAAAAAAAAAAACCCAAGTATCATCAATGGTACTTCAAGAACATAACTGCAGCATCCGTATACGACTAGCATGAGAAATTGAAGAAGCATAACGAGCAAAATCTTGAAAACATTGGCTGAAAACTCATGATAAATCCTAAACAAGAAAATCACATCCGTTTAATAGCTGAACAACAACGCAATTTGAATCAACTCCCAAAATTTCATGCAATCAAACAATCCGCGATTCCCAAGTAACAACAATCTGTAATAAATCGAAAACCTAAGTGACGTACCCGGAATGCACGCAGACAAGAAACTTTGTTGGGATTGCCAGTTGCAATCCTCAGGCTTGATGCATCGAAACGCAAATCTAAGCGATAAAACGAGCGCGTCCTGCGAGCTCAGGTGTAAAACAAACAGAGCTGTGCAGTTGCTTCTTGGGCGTGAAGCGAAATCGTCATTCATACTTGTAACCGGAATGTTGAGCCGTTATTATCCCTTGTCGGTGGTTTGGTAATAATCAGACAGTTATCCTAATAATTTGCTACATTTAATTGCATGCTAAATAAACATTAATTACATTTTTAGTAATAAATAATATTTGTATTTATTATTGGAAAAAGCCACCTGCACTGAATGAAAATGAATACAACTAAAACCATCTTTTGGCTGTGCAGAGGAGGAGGTGAATCTGATGGTGGAAATGAAAAGTAGGTAAGCTGAGAAATAGAGAGAAAGGAGGGCAACTGATTCCACTCCCTCACAAACAACATGCCTCTCTTTCTTTCTCTCTCTGTTTCTCTATATCTACTCACCTCCTGCTACATTTGCAGTTGCTTCACACAAAAACACCATGTCTGTAAATGGCTCATCCATCAAGAGCTCCACCTCCAAAGACAAGCCCAGCAACAACAGCTATGGCTCACTGATCTGTCCGAAGCCGCACCGTCTCCGGTCCGCCTTACCGGAGCAACTCTTCAATCATTCCCACCAATGCCACAGGCATCTGTATTCTGTCATTCAGTCAAAAATGCTAATGCTGTCTGTACTTGTGTTTTTTTTAATGTGGATGTCTCGGTTTGAATGCAGGCAAATGGCTGATGATGGAAATGGAGGAATTGTTGAGATGATCGGTGCTGAGAAGGTAAGTAGAAGTTAGTTAGTAGTACCTTCTGGTTATGAGCAACATATGGCTGTGAATCTTGGTCCTCCCATGGATGAAGGTGGTGGAAGGTTGCAGCAAATGCTCGCCGGAGTGGCTGGGATCCCCACCTGGAAGAACAGATAACCCGTTGATTCATGATGATAATTTCCTGCGCATCAGAAGTAGATTGGATTTCTTCCCACCATATACTCCTTCCTAGCTCATTATCTTGTAACACATGGAGACAATGTCTGAAATTGCAACACAGAAAGCCGGAATCAAACTAAAAGTAAAGCTCTAGAACAGATGGCTGTATTGATGTTTCATGAAATTCTGCTTCACATGAGATGCATAAGCAAATATTACAAGGGGCAAAAGTTGTGCCCCACCAGACAAGGATAAAGGCTAGACAAATGAAACATGTGGTTGTAATGTGCGGGATTCTCCCAACAGAAAGTCCTGGTTATGAGAAAAAAAAAAAAAGAGGTATCCTTCAGAAGCATTAAAAAGTGAGTTTGTTCTCCAAATGACATAAAAATGGAGAGAAAGCAGCGGAATCAAAGGAAAAAGGGATCATCAAAAACTTGCGCAGACAATGCAATGTTTAGGGAAGAGAGCCATCACATTACATATTGCACAACAGCCAGCACCATTGCCTTCGATATCATCAACATTCGCATGTTTTTTAACTGCCACTTTCACAATCTTTTCCTGCTATTTTCTAGCACCATTTTACCCCATCCCCGACCTCATCAACAGCACCATCTAAAGAAGAATGAATGTGAAAAAACGAAGTATTTTAACGGATGACATCACTGGAGCTGATTGACCATATAACAGCGCCAGACAGATCACTCTCAGAAGCCCCTTCTGTTCCCTTACTACTCAGTACTCCAGTCCTGCAATTAAACACACTAACGCGCCCACTGCATCACACAAGAGATATCATCTAATATTAACTGGCTTTACTTTTCATCCACTTACAAACAGCAAACCACAACTTGGTGCACTGCAACTTGGATAGCAACATGTAACCATCTCCACAGGACCAGAAGTATATTCCTCTTGCCTCTTACCAAACAGCAGGATCAGGATAAACTACGGATACAGAAGTTCCAGTCAGGACAGCAACCAGATTTGAAAGCAGTCAGTTTGATGAAACACCAAACCATGAGGAAGAAGAAGAAGACGCGCATATCCCTATGAATAACAGCGGTGGCGTCGACGAGCAAGACTCTGGGGGGAAATGAGAAGGGTATCCGTAAACCCATAGGCCAAGAAACCATATTTGCTCCTGGTTCGATGATCAACGCCGGAGCCAACGTCCAAAAAATATCACGGAGAGGCCCTAGGATTTACCTTTTTCTGATTAGATATGAGAGTAGATATTTTTCAGCCTAAAGACGAAGAATAAATATCTCATTAGACATTTGGGTTTCGAGTTTCCTTGCGAGTATGGCAGAACCAGTCGCCGTTGAAGCTACGGTGAATCAAGAACAGTTTTTTTTTTTTTTTTTTTTTTTTTTTGGAGATGCAGGCGGCGGAGAGAAACCGGGGACCGAAACAGCGGTTTGGGTTCAAGCACACAGGAAATAGAACCTGGATTTAGGACGAAACGAGGGATGCAAATGGATTGACCTACGAGCACGTATGCGTCAATAAATGACCAACGAATCTCCCCATTTTCTCAATTGAATTCCAGATCGCTTCAGCATTTCTTTTGATTCGCCATGGCGGTGAAGGATAAGCAGGTTCACTTGAAGAATGCGAGGCGTATGCTGTCTTTCACATCACTTTACGGCTTCATGATGCTGTCATTGTTCGTAGCCACGTTTCTTTCTCTTGGAATACTTCCTGTGCCCAGCCGGAAAAATGCGGGTTCCCAACAAGTACATGATCTCACCTCCATTGTCCACGATTCAGTTCATCTGTAAGTTGAAAGAACCGATTTGTGGTAACAGGCTTCTGCTTTTCTTGAGTTTCCAGACCCGGATCTTGATTTTTTGATGCCGTAACAGGACAAATTATCGGGATCCTCAGCACGCAGTTGATCGCCACTCCGTCGTCCACGAGTCAATTCATCAGTATGTGGAACGTACACTTCTACTTTTCATAAGTTTGCAGAGATGGGTTTTTTATTGTTGACTGTTGCAGAGATGAGGAAGATGAGAATACCAAGAACCGGTGGGTTGAAGTCATCTCTTGGGAACCTAGAGCTTCCCTCTTTCACAACTTCCTGGTAACATTCGTTTACCAGAATCAGATTCGTTTACCAAAAGTTGAAACTTGGGATTAACAGCTTGCTTGAACTCTCTGTATCTTTTCTTGTCAGTCAAAACAAGAATGTGAATACCTTATAAATCTTGCTGAGCCACAAATGCACAAGTCGAAAGTCGTTAATAGTGATACTGGAGAAAGCATGGACAGTGGGTAGGCCATAACTTTTTTCCCTTCTTGTTTGCCTTAAACAACAGACTTTTATTATATTGAACAATTATCGCTTCTTGAAGTGTTCGCACAAGTTCTGGAACATTTCTTGCTAGAGGGCAAGATAAAGTTGTTCAAAGAATAGAGAAAAGAATCGCAGATTTCACCTTCATACCAGTAGGTATGCATCAGAAGAAACTAAATTGCCATTGCTTTCATTTGCTTATGTCATTGCTATGAAGTTGCATAATCTCATATTCCATTAATTTCCAGAGCATGGAGAAGGTCTCCAAATCCTCCGTTACCAGGAAGGACAGAACTACGAGCCTCACTTCGACTATTTCAACGACGAATACAACACTAAGAATGGTGGCCAACGCATGGCCACTGTCCTCATGTACTTGTAAGTGATCGCCTTCTGGAACCCCCAAGTGAAAGAACAAAACCTAAACTCATTCACATGATCCACAGATCAGACGTAGAAGAAGGCGGAGAAACAGTATTCCCTTCAGCCAAGGGGAACGTCAGTGCTGTCCCTTGGTGGAACGAGCTCTCTCAGTGTGGTAAAGGGGGCCTCTCCGTGAAGCCAAAAATGGGCGATGCAGTCCTTTTCTGGAGCATGAAGCCTGACGCAACTCTAGATCCACTAAGTCTCCACGGTCAGTTTTCAAGTTACTGGGGTTGATTCCAACCTTCTGTTGCCGAATTCTCACATTCATACGAAGCATTTCTTCCATCTGGGATCTCTGTTATATGCATGACTCTGGACCCTTTTCAGGTGCCTGCCCGTTATCAGAGGAACCAAATGGTCAGCCCCAAAATGGCTGCGTGTCCATGAATACAAAGCATGACCCCAAGTTCACATTCTCAGGAATTCAGGTTCTTTCCACGGATTCTACCTCGGATTTCCTGCAAGGATACTATAAGCCAACATCTGCTTACTTGGGTCTCCTTCCTGTTTCAGGATCAGCTCCAAAGACACGATTTTTCCACCTTAACCAACAGAGCCCGCTCTCTTCTTACTGTCAACCTTCTTGTACTGTTCTGCTCTAACTTGTTGTAATCTAACTGCGTTCTGTAATAGAAATGCTTACAGCCAATGAGTTTCTCTGTCTTTTTCCTTTCAAATTTTTATTTTTATTTTTGGATTCAATTAAATAATTTTTATAAAAAAAATTGGAAAATTCAAATAATTATTTTTATTTTTTTTCATAATATTTTACAATAATGGATTAAATCCGTTACAAAAAAAATCAAGATATAAAAAATAGATTAAAAAAAATCAAGAAGTAAAACTCCGGTTTTCAGTTGAATCGGATTCCGCCATAGCTGTTGTGTAGAGAGAGAAGGTAGCCGGTTGTTTGGCCGTTGACAATACCTACCGATTGCAAGGATCTCCGCGCCAATAGGTGCGTACACGTGTGCTTTTCGGTATTCGTTCTGCTCTTCATATCACCTGCGCTAATCGCACGCCTGAAAGTGCTCGGCTTCCTACCATTTGTATCCTACAGGTTCCCTGTTTCGAGATTCGGGATCTTTTCGTTAATTAATCTGGATCGCCCACATTTCTTCTGCTCCTCCTCCCTTTCTTAAGACTGATATCTCTGTGTTGCTATTTTGTATGTGAACAGGAATTGATTTTTTTGTTTAGCCTGTTCTTGTGCTTCCCATTTGGTTTCCAGTCTTCTTCGCGACCACGATGGTGGACAAGGCCGATCCTGCTATGAAGTTGTGTAACAAAATGCGGTTGTGGGAGTTTCCGGACCAATACGTTGTGGAGCCAACAGATGGATCCTCTGCTTCTGTTTTGGCTATCAGTCGCCTTGATGGCTCGATGAATCTCATCGGTAATTTTGATTTCGATATATTTGGGCTTTGTTATTATTATCCTGATTTTTTGAAAGCATCGTTTCGTTGATGACTAGATGAAATACCAAAATGCGACTCCCTTCGTGTCCCCAAGATTCAAACCATTTATGGGTTCGTGGGAATGCTAAAGCTTTTGGCAGGTAAGTTCGTGATGTTGCGATCTGTTATATATGCTGCTTGTTGGTGTATGCTTGGAAAATGCTCGACTTCCAAATCTTCTTATCAGGATATTTGAGTTTTTATTATGGTTTTCCGGCTCAGTCTTTAATGTAAGCTACATTGGTTAACGTGTGTGCGATCTTGTAGGTCTCTTCAGGTGTGTTCAGATATTGTGTTTATTTAGGATAAGCTGGTGTTTTTCTATTCATTGGGTACTATTTCTTCTTCCTAGGGTCATATTTATTAGCGATAACCGAGCGTGAGTGTATGGGATCCTATCTGGGCCACGCCATCTTCAAAATTATATCAATGAAGGTTTTCGCCTGTGATCATTCTCTCAAGAATTCGCCTGAGGAACAGGTATCCTGCAGATGGTTTCTTTTTAGTGATGTACCAGCATACGGTGTTATTGACAACTAGAGTTTGTGAGATCACCTGTTCTTATAAAATTTCTGAACAGAAAAAGCTGGAGAAAGAATTTTCTCACTTGCTAAAAGTTGCCGAGAAGACTCATGGTCTTTACTTCTCCTATGATGTGAATATAACGCGCAGGTGGAGTTTTTCTCCATATATGGTATACCAATGTTGAGTGTTTGTTATTCAACACAAAGAGCAGTATTTTTTATGCATGATTTTATGCAGTGTTCAAGCGCTGCAAGATCTGGGTGATGAATCAAGGCTGCTTCCCATTTGGAGACAAGTGAGTATTTATCATTTTGTAGTAAGATGTTGTCTCAAAATAAGACATTTTTTATGCATCACCTTGAAACAGCATTGCAACAGTATTTCCTGTAGGCAAAGTATTTATGCTAGATTAATTGCTTTCAACATTTTCACTGAGTAATATGTTACTTACCTTGTTTGTAAATGGTTTCCCCAGGCAGACCCTCGGTTTCTTTGGAACAATTATTTGCTGGAAGTTCTTATTGATAACAAGGTTAAGACCTTTAATAATCATGCAGATATGCCATCTTATGTACAACTGTTAATGCTGTAATAATGCAGTGTTGTTTTTTTCTTTCAGCTTGACCCATACATACTTCCTGTGGTGCAAGGCAGTATCCTTTTTATGCCCCTATTTCCTCTGACAAAGGGGAAAATAATGAGTATTATCAGCATCCTCATCTGGAAACTGGCCTTAACTGTTGACCTACAGGTTTCCAAAGCTTCCAAACTGCTGTTGGGAAAGATATCCTGGATATTTCAGTCATTGCAAGGAGATGTAATAGGAGGACCGGTACAAAATCCAGTCTTTACATTGTCATTCTCCTTATCGTATTATTTATTCTTTCTGCCATTTTTATCTCTTGTATAATATCAAAATGTCATTTTGGCATGTGGCATGACCCTCTCATATCATGCATCTAGGAATGTAGGCTGAAATCTTGCCTTGACTAAAACTACGCAGCGACTGGATGTTTAAACTTGTCTTGGCTGATTGAGTACTAAAATGTGCGGGTTTCTTTATATCTGGCATTACTCAGACTAGACGAGTTCACAAATATGTGCCCATTTGTTTATGACCTTCTCCTATGTCTAAGTCATGACTTAAGCAAGTTGAGATCTGTAGAGTAATCCTAGTACACCTTTTTTTTTTGTAATTTTGCTCAACACTAACCTTGAGTATTCATCGCAAATTAGTTTAGGGAAACAAATAAAAATAAATTCCGTTAAATTTAGTCAATACCCAATTGACGCTCCCTGTTTACCAGCATATGCATGGTGAAGTAGCAGGCATACCTAGTTTTTTTCTATTTGCAAACCAGACATTTAAGACACGTCCTGTTATGAATATGTTGAAATTTTCTCTCGTTTTAAAGGCACAAGAATGTGGAGAAGAGGAGCTGATCCCGATGGGTTTGTTGCAAATTTTGTCGAAACTGAACAAATCATACAGATGAATGGGCACACTGCTTCTTTTGTCCAGGTGTACATTGTAAAAAGATACTGATGTTCCATGATGATCAAATATATAATAACTATTCTGTCATTCAAAATTCATTTTTTGGGTGCTTTTCATTTGCAGGTTAGGGGATCCATACCCTTTTGTGGGATCAAATTGTTGATTTGACGTATAAGCCAATGTTTGAAATTGTGAACCCTGGTGAAGCGGTGAGCAGTTTTTTTTTTTTCCCCTTTGTTCTTGTTCTGTGCTAAAGTCACAAGTCATAGCTTTTTTCTTAGCCTTTATGGTATGCAAATTGACTTGATTCAGCAAAGAGTGGTTGAGCGACACTTCTTGGATCTGAGGAAAAAATATGGAAATGTTCTTGCAGTTGATCTTGTAAACAAGGTAAATGGGTCTACTCAACTATATTATAGGTATCATCCCACAGAATTAGCCTAAATTTAAAAGTGGTTCCAATTACCAACCAAATGTACTCCTCGATTGTGCAGACTTAGTAATTGGTGAGTTAATGGAACAGTCAAATCCTTGTATATCTAGCTTTATAATAATGTGAAACTCTATCATCTGCTAAATTTGAGTTTTTTTTTTTTTGTTTGCACTAAATAACACAATCATAGCTAATTTAGGTCAAAGTCTGGGTTTTTTGTTTTCTTTTTTTCGCTTGCTTGCTTGTTGGGAATATAGTCCATGTCTCATACGTACACAAATTTTATGTTGATTTTCTGGTTACTAATTCATTCCTCCGGCTATTCTTTAAATTTTTTGTCAGCATGGAGGTGAGGGGCGTTTGTGTGAGAAGTTCGGTGGTTCAATGGCTTCCATATCCAGTGATGATGTGAGGTTGATTTTATTCTAGAATATCTTTTTTTGTTGTCTTTTACATGAAGCAATCTGTCTGATCTTAAAGGTGTAACACTTTTGCAGATATCTGCACTTCGATTTTCATGCAGTATGTGGCCACGTTCATTTTGAGCGTCTTTCGATTCTGTATGAGCAAATTGAAGATTATCTTATTAAAAGCAGGTATATTTCCCTCAGAAAGAGCCTGTATGGCTATCTTGATCGCCGTACTTGTCTCTAGTCAATTAGGTTTTCTTCACTTACTTTTCGTGTCTTGTTAGGTTTTATGATGCAATATTATTTATGATTATCCACAGCGTTGTGTCTGCTTGGAATAAGCACTTACCATGATTGTATCTGTAGCGAGGGATGTGGCTTGGTATAAAAGTAATTTTGGGATCAGTGTCGTAATCTTTCTGCAGCATTTCTTTCTAGTCATGTCCTAATGGAGCGTCAGTTGATAAGTTAATTTAAATAGTACTTATCCCTATTCATTGCTTCAAATTTAACATGCTGCGCGTTACTCTTTTCTTTCTTACTGTTTACTAGGTACCTTTTGCTAAATGAGAAGGGAGAGAAAGTTGAGTCTCAGATAGGAATTGTCAGGACTAATTGCATTGATTGTTTGGACAGAACAAATGTCACTCAGGTAAGACAATCTTATCAAAGTATCACGACCAATGTCAATAAACTGAAGTTATTTGAGTAGTACCTTTTTTAAAAAACTCAGGCCAGGAGAATATGAAAGAAATCAAAATGCTGGTACTTTCAGCAAACTTTGTTCTCATGTTTCCTTTGTTACTTTTTCTCCTAGAGCATGATTGCCCGTAAGATGTTGGAGTTTCAACTTCGAAGGCTTGGTGTTTTTGATGCTGAGGAAACTATCAGCAAACATTCAAATTTTGATGAACGATTTAAGATTTGTGAGTAGCATTTTCAGCTCACACATTGCATATGCTAATCAATCCCTTCAAAACATCTTTTTACACTATGCAATCATTTCTGTTATTTTTTCATTCAAATAGTTCCATGTCTTTAACTTTATTTTCAGTATGGGCCAACCATGGTGACGACATAAGCATCCAGTACTCAGGCACCCCTGCTTTAAAAGGAGATTTTGTCAGGTACTTTGTAGTTTGTAATTGACAATATTCCTACAGTGGATAACATCTATCCAAGTTGCAGATTCGTTTGTTAAAATCATCTGATTCTCTCCAAAGCTTTCACATCATGTTATTGATTTCTTTACCATTGGGGCTGGGCATCAGATTCTGTGGCTTCGTAATTTCTGTTTTGCTTGAATGATAGATTTGGTCAAAGGACAGTCCAAGGGATTCTCAATGATTTCAGAAATTCTCTTATGCGATATTACTTTAACAACTTCTGTGATGGCACAAAACAGGTTAGTATGTTTCATGTCCTAACAATTGAATATTAATGTATCCAGCTACAAATGCATACTCATTTTAGTATAGTACAAATTAAAATATGTGCTTGATCTGTTAAAGAAAGTGTCTGTGTATTATTTTTAGGATGCTATTGATCTAGTGCAAGGGCATTATATTGTTTCTGTTTCACGAAGCATCACTCCTCCCACGCAAAGAGGTGGAATTGAAACCATGGTGGTGAGTGCTTCAGTAGTTTCAGTTTCGAAGCATTATACAGTATCAGATATATAGTGAAGATCTGGTCGTTAAGACACTCAATATGGTTAAAATACTGATCATATTTCATGAATGCAGCCGTTCCCTCTTGCTGTCTTCCTCGTCATTGTTGGCTTCTTCTTTGCAACGTCCTCTCTCACGCGAGGTATGCGTCACTTGACTTTCAGCATCAACCACCCATTCTCACTGTGTGGTGTTGCGCAGTTGGGGATGACTGGTGGAATTTACTCTATTCTGTCATGTGGGGAGGCATGAGTGTTGCCACAGCAGCATTCGTCAAGTCCAATGGCCGTGCCTTCTGCAACCGCCCTCGCCTTCACCAGCCTGCTGCTCATCGTTAGTCCGCTTCTTCTCGCGGGGGGCACCCTCTGCTATCCCATTCCTCTTGTTTAACACGCAATTTACAAACTCATCCACAGGGGTGAAATATTAACAATTCAGATCCTGTTCGATATGTCTTTAAACACATATCAAAAACAATGCCTATTTAATATGCGTGTTCTTTCGATTGGTAAAACATTTACATTATACTTCTTGTGTAAACATGATTCAACTGTTCGATGTCTGCGCCTTTTCGGATGACAAGAAAATGGGTTTCACGAAAGTGAGAGGATTAAAGCCTCCCAAAATACATGATATTCAGACTAAGATTCTCATAACACGTGGCCCCCGGCGCACTACTAATACATTTGTAAGTTTAGAACAAAGACCATCTTGTTTGTTTTACTGCCGAGACCTTGACGCAGCTTGTCTGGCTTCTTCAAGGGTAGAAGGAAAGAGTTCCACGTACCTGGATCCAATCAGCGACCTGTCCTTTGACATGGCTTTCTTAGCTTCCTCCGGTGTCACAAACTCCACAAACGCCTCCCCGGTGGCTCGGCCGTCTGACCTGCTTGTGATTTGTATCCTATCTTCTGTGACATTGAAGTCCTCGAAGAATTTCAGAATGTCTGATTTCCTGACGGAGTATGGCAACCCACGTAGCTTCAGGATTTCACTGTACACCACTGAATCCTTATCTGGTGACCTCTTGCGTCGATTTGCAGGAGAGAATCCACGATGGGAGGTGGTGCCGCCATAAGTTCCTCCCTTGTTCACCTCTGCTGCAATGGCGTTGTAATACTCCTGCTTAGTGCACCTAAATACTTCAACATACCTCCTTCCCATGTTCTGGCGATCTCTCTGGAGGGCAAGGTCGGCCTGCATTTGCCCTGCAAAGACAACAAAGCCTTCTCCGGAGAACTTTCCATCCTTGTTCACCAAGAAGACATCCACAATATCGAGCCCAGCGAAGAACTTGTAAACATCAACATCACTGCAGTTGAAAGGCAGACCCCTCAGACGAACCACCGGATAGGCAGAAGGTTGGTACCTCCTGCCATATTGTGGCTGATAAACTCTTGGGCTGCTTGTCACTGCGAAGTAGGGATTTGATTCCATCAATCTTGGTCTCTTTGAGCCGATCTCGTACCCATCCGAAACCCCCCGCTCCCAAACAATGACCTTCAATTGTCCAAACCCAAAAGTCCCCAACTCAACCTCGTTAATAAAACAAATCCCAACTATTTTTCTTATTACCATTACATCTAGACACCCAATTCTCCTCAACCGAGACAGAATCTCCGATACATATCATTAAAACTTTAAACTACATCGGTAGTGAAAAAACTTTAAGTCCGTACTTAAAACAAAACGAATAACCCAAATCCTCTCAATTTTATTCCAGGAGACCAAACAAACAAGATTCGCTGCAACGCAGGCAGAGATCTAGGAAAGATTTTAATATCACGTGGTTCCAATTCGTCTTCGCATTTGAAATGAAAACAGCTTTCAGTCGAAACAAATTCAAGAAATTATATCCTTCATTAGTATACGTAGGGCTCCCAATTCCAAAAGAACGAAAGCACGCAGAGGAAACAAATCGCAATAGCAAGAAACTAAAAAAAGCAACCAGAATAGCGTAACCGTACCCTCTAAGCCCGTACATGGCTGCGCCTCCACGCGTCTTCTGCGAGTGCACGATGCGAAGGATCAAAATCGAGAGTCGAAAGACGCAGAAATTGAATCGAAACCCTTATTTCGATGAAGACACCCACAATTTCCTCAGCGTGGAGAGAAGATAATATTAATGAAACGACGGCGTATATGTCAGCCAATGCACACTGGATTCATCGGCCCAGGGGCCCACCAGAAATGATGGGCTTTACTCACAATGACAATAAATTGCAACCAAAAGAAAATATATATTAAAAGTAGACTCTAAAAATACATTTTACAATAAATCAATTAAGTGACAAATCCAAAACATTTTGACTATTTGAAACTAAAATTTACTTTCCACATTAAATTAATTAATTTGAATAATTTAATTATCCCAGTAACTCAGTTTATTAAGGAATTATTCTAAAAAATTATTCCACTTTCTAGGGCTTTCAATTTCCCCAATCACAACCACATTTGTAAAGGACTTCCCGTGAACAATAAATTAAACCTTTTTTTCTGGAAGACGTTTTGTTTTTATTAAGGAATCAAACTAACTTGCAACACAAAGGAGGCGTGCGCACAGAACATCCATCACATGGTTTCTAAATGATCATGTAACCCGCAAGCCATCCAAAACGCAAAGCCTAATACAGTGATGCAAACTTCCGTCGCCGTCATCCACCCCGCCGTCCCCGGATCCTTACCCTTCCCCCCGTTACGCCTACTGAATGAAAAAAGTGCATAAACATAAGAAGAGACTACTCGGTACCCACACCCCACCGGCAAACAGGTCGCCGGTTCACTTCGATGGGTAGTCTATACATCTTCAGCCAGCTCCGCTTACTCGTCATCGTCGTCGTCCTGCATTTTTTGTACAACGATTTTAATTGTGATGAAAAGAGAGGGTATTTAACGAGTAAGAAGAGGATTGTTACCTCGCCGTCATCAGCTTCATCGTCCTCATCTTCGTCGTGGACTTCGGATTTTGACTTGTCGGATTCCTCGTCAGCAGCGCCGTCGCTCTGATGTAGGAGGAGAAGTAAGAACAAACTTATTATGTGAAAGTGGAGAGAAATTTTGGTGGAGACGTACAATTTTCTTGTTGTAGGCTTGAAGATTTTTTTCGTACTCGGTCTTCCTTTTTTCAGCTTTGGCTATGTACGGTGCCTTCTCCTGGAATTACAGGAAACAAGGGAAGCAACGTTAAATTGACGAACACCGGGCAGGAGATTTCGTAGAACAGCACTGAATAAAGGAAAATGAAAGCGTACGGCGTCGGACAAGGATTTCCATTTGTCGCCACCAGCTTTACCAACCTGGATAAACAATCCTTGATCATGAACAATATGAACATGTAAAACTCAATGAACACGAAGAAATTTCTTACAGCAGCAACAGATTTGTTGTTAGGGTGCTTCTCTTTGTACTGAACCCTGAACTCTTCCCTGAAAAAGGGGAATTCGCAGATCTAAAGTCAACCTGTATATCGAAAAATGAAAACGAATAATTCAAGAAATCTAGACGAGGTAAATACATGAAAACGAAAAAGGCACTAGCAGGCCTCTTCGGTTTGTTCGGATCCTTCGCAGGCTTTCCCTTCTTCACCGGCTTTTTACCGGCTGCCGCCGACGCGCCTCGCTTCACCGACAGTCTAGAATCCAAAAAATACATCAGATTAAAAAAACTAAACCAGCGAAACTACAGATCCACGCATAAATAAACACGAACGCACTTCGTATCCGACTTCTTCGTCTCTGCAGCCTTGGATTTCCCTCCTTTCATGGCTCACCTAAAAAACCAAAAAAACACGGTCAAATCCGGCAGAATTTGGAGATTACCGTAACGCGGAGGTGGAAACTCACCGAACAACGCTTGCGTAGAGAAGATGAGGATGAAGCTTGGAACGATATTCTTCTCCTCTTTATGAGCCCGCTGTATGTGTGAAAGGGAAGGAGGGATAAGGGGTCTCAAAGGAAAGAGCGTCAAAATATCTCTCAAATCGATCGCAAAGCAAATTGAAGTCCGGGTTTCGGCGGGATATCGAATTGTTACTTCCACGTCATCGATCCGCGCGAAACCCATCGGAGCGCTCTCATTGGCTGGAAGGCCTACCGCCTTAAGCTCCTGCATCTTTGCGTCTTGGCTGTGTTTCTTTCCAAGGGACGGACCGCCGTTGGATACAGAACTGGCAGCAGTAGGGACACGTGGCGAGATCCGGAACGACGGGGGTTCCAAATTGGGTGGAGGTGTAATGACCAAATGAGGGCTGATGAAATGACGGTCTTACCCCCGGGATGCCAGTTCATGGCGTAGGTGTATAATAAACAAATCCATATGAATTGGATGCGATGGAGATGTGGAGGGTACTTTAGTAATTTAGTATACCCCTTTTGGGCTACCCAACATAATGCTACGGAAATTTATTGCACGGCTGAACCTCAATTCTTTGTCACCATAGATAATTAATTTTTTATAATATTATGGAAAAATAATGTATAGTTATTTCATATTTTTCATAATAAAAATAAATATTTACATGATGACATGAGATTAATATTTTCTAAATAATTTTATTTATTTATTTAAATATAAATATTCTAATAAACTGCTCATTTTTATGTAAATTAATCTCATACATATTTAGTATAGTATAAATTAAAACATTATATCAAATAAATACTAAATAATTTTTTTTTAAATATACTAAATCAATTAAATTTTATTCTTTTTACAAAAGTGCACGGATATAAGGCTTTTCAAATTTTTTTTTGCAAAATAGACGTATAAAATAATATAATAAAATTAAATCCGATAAAATTCTGAAATATTTTAACATAATAAAATTAATATTAAATTAAATTATTTAAAAATGACTTTTTTCCAACTTGTTGTTCACATATAAAAAAGATCATTGTCTAATTAGAAACATGTCATCATTTAGATTCTGAATATGAAAAAGAATGCTATCAAACACAAATATATCTTTAAATAATTTATCATTCGCTGAATTTTAATCAGAAATCGAATGCAAATAATGTTTTGTTTTTTTAATCTATATTTCAAATTTCATAGAATAAAATTAATTAAATTTTTTTTATAAAAACTGTTTTACGAGATATAACAAAATTATGTTATAGAGTTTGATATATTAAATTATATATGATATAGTTTTATACGATATAAGATATACAAATATATATATATATTATAAAATGTATAAAAATAAATAATATAATTTTTAATTAATTATCAAAATAATTATTTAAATAAATCCCATAATTCTTGAAGCGGTGATTAATGGAATGGCCAAGTCCAAACTGTCCGAAAGGTGGGTGTTAATGAGCTTTTCTGACCAGATAAAAAATCCTCATTTGTATCCGAACTTCGAGAAGCAACTCTGGCCTGAGCTTGAATTCCATTGCCGATGGGGAGGCCTTTCTTCCTTTTTCTCGTCTCCCTTTTGCCGGTACTCGCGGCTGTTGTGGTGTACAGGCTCGACAAACTCAACCCAGTTCCGTATCCGGTTCAGGAGGTGAGGCGACAAGTGCTGTTTCCGAAACAGAACAATCGGATGCTCGACGGAGTCGAGAAAATCGGAGAAGGGATACTTCGGGGGCCGGAGGATGTTGCTTATGACCCAAAAACCGGAGTTATGTACACGGGTTGTGAGGATGGGTGGATAAGCCGCGTCACTCTCAACGATTCTGCCGCCGTGGAGAAGTGGGTCAACACCGGTGGCCGGCCCCTCGGGATCGCACATGGCTCCGCCGGTGAACTTCTAGTGGCGGATGCTTTCAAGGTATGTGTGTATGCGCTTTGTTCTAAATCCAAAATTCAACTAGTGGGGTCTAATTAATCAGGAAGCTTCTTCAACAGACCTTCAATTCAATTTTGACCTGTAACTAAACTCTTGCTGGTTAACTGGAGTTCAGGGGCTACTGAACATCACTAAAGATGGTGTGATCACAGTATTGACAGATGAAGCCGAGGGTGTAAAGTTCAAACTGACTGATGCTCTTGATATTGGACCTGATGGAACTGTGTACTTCACAGATGCTTCATATGCTTACTCTTTGAATGAGGCTGATGCAGATTTCCTGGAAGGCAGGCCTAATGGGAGGTTCATGAGTTACAATCCAACAACAAAAGAAACTAAAGTCCTTGTTAAGGACCTTCACTTTGCGAATGGTGTTGCTGTATCTGCAGATGGGACTTTCGTTATCTTCTGTGAAACTGCAATGTAAGCAAGCATGTGTCCTCCGGCGGATCCCAGATGTTTCCTTGGCTTGACTCGATGGTGTTGCTGCATGTTCAGGGTGAGGTGCAAGAGGTACTACATTAAAGGCCCGAGAAAGGGATCTGTCGATGTCTTCATCGACGGACTGCCGGGGCTGCCGGACAACATACGGTACGACGGAGAAGGGCACTACTGGATCGCACTGAACTTGGTAAGTAACACAAAGGGGCGACCTCTTCTTCCCACAATCCCCACCCCTCGAACTAAACCTCGCTCCTGCTATGTACAGAAAGCCGATAACCGGTGGTTCTTGATGCAAAAGTATCCCGTTCTGAGGAAGATTGCTGGGATTGTGTTCAAAAACGGAGCATGGGCTGCAATTACGAAAGGTGGAGGCGTCATAAGCGTTGATCTGGACGGAAAGCCAGACGAGTACTACCATGATCCTGACGCTTATTTGATCACAAGTTCTATCAAGATCGGGGATCATCTCTACTGGGGAACCATAGCGCATCCGTACATCGCTCGCCTGAATCTCCGCCGGCATCCGGCAGTGTGAACGCGGAGGAGCTTCATCCGTCGATCTTCCCCGTCGGTGCTGCGACCAGGGAGGATGGATCCACGTCGAGCTGTGGGGCGATCAATAATCATCTTCCTTGTTAAATTGGATCTTGACTGGGACTTGCGGCTGCGGGTTATGTGCGTGTTTTTCAAAATGATCATTTAAAAACGTCTGTGCGTACTCATTAATATAAAAATTAATAATAAATATTATCATTTTTTAAAAAAATGAAGGATATCTCAAATATTTCTTCTAATATATATTTAATTAAGTATTGAAAAAAAATTCGTAAAATATAGAATATATCTATTTAAATATAATATCTATCTCATCTGTAATTAACGTGAATATATTTGTTAAAACATTAAAATTATTAATGCAACCCTCATATATTCTTAATTATTTATATTTTAAAATAATTAAGATGAGAATGCCATTGACATTAATGACCCAAAATGTGCTAATAATTTAATATTAATATAATATACATGCTCTTGTAATTTTATGTGCAATTTGGTTATATCAATAATTACGTGTACGGAAAGCTAAGGGGGTCAACCCTAAACATGGAGTTGAGACCGAATCAACTATTTATTTAAAATTGTATTGAATTTATTTTTACATTAATATAAGTTGATTTTTTTTAATGAAAGTGTAAGAAACCCGTTACGTGCTTTACAGCTGCAAAACCGCTATCTTGAAACAGCGTTGAGTGAAATTTTACATTGATATCTGAGGTTTCCAAGACCTGAGTTTTGCTCATTCACGGCGAAAGTGTCAAGGCTTTGCTGACGTGGGTCGCTTCTATTAGCCGGGCTCGTGTCGCAGTAATCACCTTGAGGTTCTGGATGGTGACTGTGCGTGGAAAAGTCTTCGTGCATATCTGGATAATACGGCTGTGGAAACAGATACCCCCTCATTGTTTAGTGTAAACATTCTGCATTGAAATTCAAGTGCTACCCAGGAGGCAGATTGGTGGTTCTGAAGTTGGAGGAAAGTGTGTTTTGGTTCTGGGTATGGCTGGGTACGGCGATGAGAGGGGACTTGATCAGACACCCACATGGGCTGTGGCTGGAGTTTGCGCTGTTATCATTCTGATATCTCTTGCGTTGGAAAAAGTTCTGCACAAGCTTGGATCGGTAGTAAAATGGTTATGGAAATGCTTAGATCAGATCACACCCTTTTATTCCTTTCATTTGCTTTACAGTTTCTTTTTGTTTGGATGCTGTTTGAGCTTGCTGGCTTCCGCTCATTCCTCTTTTGCTTTTGAGGATTCTATGTTATACTTTTCCCAATTCGGTTTTTTTGTCCAAGCATCAAAGCTAATGGATTGGCCGTTTTCTTAC
Source organism: Utricularia gibba (assembly GCA_002189035.1). Classification (NCBI taxonomy): domain Eukaryota; kingdom Viridiplantae; phylum Streptophyta; class Magnoliopsida; order Lamiales; family Lentibulariaceae; genus Utricularia; species Utricularia gibba. The sequence continues at coordinate 2,940,089 of NEEC01000012.1, read as the reverse complement.
TCAATTTTTTAGTGGTTGACTGAGAAGCACAAGAGCGCTATTTATGAGGCTCTGGAGAAGATTAAAGCAGGTGGGAGTTCGTTACCTGAGACTTACTGGATAATTAAGAGGGCTAATTTTGCTCACCACTGTTTTTTCATGTGGCAGAGTTGATGATACTGGGCTTCATCTCGCTGATACTTGTCTTCTCCCAGTATTACATAGCGGATATATGCATACCTGTTCGAGTTGGCAACACGATGTTGCCTTGTAGTCCAACTCCTGCAAAGGGAAAAAAGGAAGAGGGTAACCACCGTAGACTTCTATGGTATGAACGTAGAAACTTGGCAGGGGCAGCACCATCTGGATGCAAAGAGGTAGTTTGTGACATCTCTTTCACATTTTAAATTGGCATCTTTCACTCTTGGCTCTCTATTCGTTATCTTAGTCTTCCTAGTGCTGCTGGATGGATCCATTATGACCGAAGCCTGAATTGTTTTGTTTAGGGACATGTGCCACTTATATCAGTGGATGGACTTCACCAGATACACATACTTATTTTCTTTCTAGCTGTCATCCATGTGATTTACAGTGCCATTACAATGTTTCTGGGCCGGCTTAAGGTGAGAAAACCTTTTAACTTGTTTGCATTTTTGTGATTTATTCGTTGTCCTCCAATAATCCAAGGGAAATGTTTATTCACCTGCTTTGCTGCACTAGTCATCTAGAAGCATCACTTGCCTGTTGCTCTGATGTACATCTGCAGATAAGAGGCTGGAGGCACTGGGAACAGGAGACCTCAACCCATGACTATGAATTTTCAAATGGTACATATTCCATGTTTCTTAAAAACAAATTTCTTGGATGGGCGCAATGGAGATTATATATTTGATGCGCTCATTTCTCAACTGTTCTTTTAATCAACAGATCCTTCAAGGTTTAGGCTTGCTCATGAGACATCATTTGTCAGAGCACACTCTAGTTTTTGGACTCGCATCCCAGTGTTCTTTTACATTGTGAGGCAAACATGCGTTTCATTAACTTACAGGAACACACTTCTTTTGGATATTCTAACACTACCTTAACCTGTATTTTCATGCAGGGTTGTTTCTTTAGACAGTTTTTTAGATCAGTTGGTAAATCTGATTACATGACACTGCGAAACGGCTTCATCGCTGTGAGTTTCTCTCTTTGATGTTGCAGTTGTTAGTTTTAGTAAGATTCTTGCTTAGAAAGAGCAATGTCTTTCTCAAAAGGTCCATTTGGCACCTGGCAGCAAGTTTGACTTCCAGAAGTACATAAAAAGATCTTTGGAAGATGACTTCAAGGTTGTCGTTGGAGTAAGGTACATGCAGCTTCTTCCTGGGAATATGTTCCGGTTGTTGGTCCAGCCTCTGACTCTTTTCCTTTTACTGTTGGTTTCCATTTAACAGTCCGGTCTTGTGGGCATCTTTTGTGGTGTTCCTGCTGATAAACATCAATGGTGAGAGCTGGATGCTCATCTGTTTTCTTCCATCACAACTCTCTGAAATACCACGCATTGATATTCCCCATGGTTTGTATCAGGGTGGCAGGCACTGTTTTGGATCTCACTGATTCCCCCGTTGTAAGTTCATCTCTTGAAAGGCAGGGAGAAACTGAGAAGCCGGACCCTAATGATCCATTTTCCGGCAGATAATATTGGCGGTGGGAACAGAACTGCAATCCATTCTAACAAAAATGGCGCTGGAGATCATGGACAGACATGCTGTGGTCCAAGGCATGCCTCTTGTGCAAGGCTCAGACGGGTACTTCTGGTTCGGACGGCCTCGTCTGGTGCTTCATTTGATCCACTTTGCATTGTTTCAGGTATGAAACATCCATCTCCATTGTATTAGCCACTCATTCTGCGCGAGTTTTCATACTAACTGCCTCTGCTCGCTTCCCAGAATGCATTTCAGCTGACGTACTTTCTGTGGATCTGGGTACTGACCTCCTCCTCGTCTTCTAATTCCTGTGCAAAATGTTCCATCATCATCACCATCCTTCTGTAACTCCTCAAGTGTTTCCCATTTGCAGTATCAGTACGGCCTCTTCTCCTGCTTCCATGATAATTTCGCGCTCCTGATCACCAAAATCTGCCTGGGGTATCCCTTGTTAACTAACACTCACTCTGTGTAATATCCCGGAGAGGGTGACATTCTTTTGGCTGATGCAGGATTGGAGTGCTCTTCATATGCAGCTACATTACCCTTCCACTCTATGCCTTGGTGACTCAGGTACACATACACTTTGAGCTGCTCGCTTGTTTTTAAGGTAGCCCGGAGCTCAGACCTGCTTGTGTTCCGCAACATGCAGATGGGGTCACATATGAAGAAATCCATCTTTGACGAACAAACATCCAAGGCGCTCATGAGATGGCACCATGAAGCGAAGAAGAAGCAAGACCAGGGAGGGAAGTCACCGGGTCGGAATTTCGGGAGTCCCACGCCGTCGGTAGGCGGCTCGTCGTTTCACGAATCCGGTGGCCGCCTCCACCGCTACAAGACCACCGGACACTCGACTGAGGGATTTGGACATGAGGAGTCCAGCGTCTCTGACATTGAGGACCCATCTAGTCCTCTGGCCGGCTCGAGTTCGACTGGCGGCGGCGACCGGCCTGTGAACGTGGATGACTTCTCATTCCAGAAGCCTGCTGCGGGAAGCAAAGCACCTCCCTCGTGAGGCGATTTTGGTGCAGCATGTTGTAGTGCCCCATTTGTCGTGTGCGTTGGGTCTGTTCCGAACGCTTGCTTATTTGTGTACACCCCAAGGAATCAAGAATACCAAGTGTTCAAGTCTTGCAATGGGTGACTTGAGAAATGTAAAGTTACATGGCATGATATGATTCAGATCGAAACAGACATGAGGAAATGGAAGGGTGTGCGCTATACCTTAGCAGTCAAAACAAAGAAGATCATAACCTTAGAGAAGCGGCCGTTGTACGAACTCAACTGGAATTTGATGAAGTCGGAGTAATGAATCGCCTGCATCTCAAGGATCTCCATGCACTTGAGGTATTTACATGTATCAACCAACAGAATAGCGAGTGCTGTTGTTACGAAGAACCAACAACAGCTGCTTCCTTGGAGAGGCCGGTCACACGGAGGACTGCTTGGGCGCTCAGTGGTGAAAGCTTTGATTCGCAGAAAAGCTTCCATGGGGGAGGAGGAGGAGGAGTGGTGCTGTCTTCGGGAAGAGACGCTGCTTCAGAAGCATGTGATCGTTCGTACGCGGCTTGCAATTCGAGCAACAATGAACGAGCAGCGTCTCTGGACTCAGGGAGCTGGTCGCATAGCTGAGAAGCACCTACTTGGATAAGCTTCTCTATGCCAAACTCCTTAATCCCATCATCACCCTGAGGGAACAGAAAACTCGCAAGCTTTATTGAACACACTTTATGTGCAAAGAGCTTGTAGGAAAAGGTATCTTACCAGGCGAGGCACACTTCGAGAGATACATAGCGAAGCCTTGGCACGAATTCGAGGATTTCTATCCTTTACGTAAGGTTGTAACTTGGGCAACAGCAGAAGAGGGGAGACGGAGCTCGTCAGGGTCATCAATGCACTTTCAGCTGCCTCACATACGAATTTCTTGTCTTGTGAGGATTTGAGAAGAAGCTGCACAAGCTGGGAAAGAAGAACAATACCATCAGAATGTTGAGATAAAAGGGGGCAAGTGCAAGGCGGGCTTCTAGTACCAATGCGTCCAGAGAATCAATGATGCCATCCTTGTAAGCACTGAATATGTCTTCAGAAGCCATGATAGCAGTTTTACAAACAGCACTGCGTGGATTTTTTACCGATTTCACAACTAGGGGGACGATGTCCTTCCTGTTGAGTAAATAAGAGTTCACAACATCAGGGCCAAGACAATGGAGCATAAAATACGTTAAGATATACTTACAATATGCTGACAATGGATTCCTCGTGAAACAGAGACAACCTTCGTACATTGTTGAGTGCTTGGCACACAGACAACCAATCTTTTGAGCCAAGCTCAGGAACCAGTGACTGATGAAGAAAATGGAAAACTTTTAAGTACTCTGGTAATGTGAGCTGAAAAAAACTCAACCATAATCACAATCAAAAGAAGTCAAGAATAGAAGAAATGCAACCTTCACACAAGTATCCACATCCTCCACGTCCTTCAAGTCCCTGGATTCAATGTATTCAACCTCAGTGGTCACCACTGCAAGTTCTGGTTTTTCAGTTCCTTCTGTTTTCGCTGGATTACTCGGTATCAAAGGAATTCCATTCCTTTGTCCAACATCAGAATTTTCTTCCACCTGCGTTGTCTGCAGTTGAATAAGATTGCACTCGTTGGCATTTCCATTCATCCTATCAGGCTCAGGAACCGCAGCATTATCTTGGAGAACCATTTCAGACATTTTGCAAACCTGACGCCAAAGAAATGACAACGAAGTTCACCAAGTGTTACAAACCAACAACGAATCACAATCATTTACAGATATCTCCACGATCAGCAAAAAGAGGGCATCGAAAACGGTGCCAAAAGTACAATAATTCAATGAAACCAGTATAAAAAAAATCGTTCTAGAAACTATTCAACTGAGGTAGACCACTGATCTATCAAAGAACTACATTGAAAACGTAAGCAGAGAACACATCACCATCCGAGACGCTACAGACCAACAGAGGCTTCAGCGTCCGCCCATTCCACAAAAAAAATGTAAAAGCCAAATAAATATTGGAGATTGATGCAACGGAACAACCAACTCAGTCTAACTAAGTGAATCATTAATAATGCCATGTGAGAGACATGACTGCAATAAAAAGACCTTCAACCTATATCCACTTAAAAAACTGGATTTCTCCCTGTATCCAGATCAGCAATCACTAGTTAGATCCAAGATATCTCCAAAGTGAAATTAATGCTACGAGATGAAAAGAATACTCACCCTTGCAAACATCGCTCCTATATTCACAGCGCAGTCACAGCACTCAAGAATAAGATCAAAACAAAGTTTAAGCAAAGCACCGACAGCACACGAACGAAAAAACACATACACTCCAAGATCCAAAAATCTCACTTAAAAGGAAAGATTTCTATCCAACCTCCATCAGATTCAACGCGCCAAACAACGAAACTTGACGCAGAGCAAGGCAAACATGCCTGAAAGAAATGCGAAACAGAAAATGAGAACGCCAAAGTATTTGCGGCAGAACCGGCTCGGAGTAACGCCGATGACGGCCCGACGGCAGATTTCTGCTGAAAATACGGCGAGATTCGGAAGGCAGCAGGATCTAGAGGAATCGAAATTACACGGTACTCTCTTCTTTTAATTTGTTTTTTTGGTAACCGGCGAAATGGCAACGGCAGCTGCCACTTTCAATACGCGCCCTGATTTAATGACCCAAAACGCGGCCGGACCGGCCCGGTCCGACCGGGTAGCCCCTCCTCACGTGACCACCGGCGACAACGACGAGTCACCTAAATAACAACCTTACTTCCAAATTCCCTTAAATGACCCATTGATCATGTAAGTAGTTCATAATAATTTTTTAATCATTTAAAATATTAAAATATTCTTTATATTAAAATTGGTAAATAACTAAATAAATAAAATTCGTGTCAATATCTAATAACAATGATTACATTATGATTTTAATGGAATCACGCAATAAAAAGCCTAGAAACTAACCTACATGCGACACAATCAGCATTAAAAAAACCGTAAAAAAGAAAACGTCTGGGGTTTTGAATGCATTTTGCGTACGGTCGGCCCCTTTCAAGTTGCACCCCCCGACCCTCTCCATTAAAGGAGACACGTTTATTCACCGTTTTATGACTGGACTGCGGGGGGACCCTGCGCATGTGCCACGGTGCTCTTTGTCGGCGCCCCGTCTGCTCCAATCGGACCTCTTCAATTAGGATCCGGATCCGGGTCTCATTTCAAGCAAATGTGCATGGACCCGGTTCCGTACATGACAGGCCCATTAAAATGGGCAGGCCCAAGTGTAGGTGTACAGGCCTAGACTATAAGTGTTACTTGTTTGTTGAGCAGGCCCAATTAAATAATTAAATAATTTTGGCCTCTAGAAACACAGGTGGGTACCCAACGAAGTCATTCCTTTTTCCTGGAAGTTCAAAGTTCAAACCAGAGCCGCCTACGGGTGTATAAAAGGGTGTATCAAACCAGAGCCGCCTACGGGTGTATAAAAGCCAGCTCTCTGCTTCACAGCAACCGAAATCAAAACTGGTAGTTCTCACTCAGTTCCAGATGCAGGGGGACTTGAGCTTCAGAGTCTACTCCGAGGAGAGGTTGTCGGAGATCGCGGCCACGGTGGAGGAGGAGGAGGAGAAGAAAATCAACGGCGATCCTGAAATTGACAGCGAATTTGAGTTCACCGTTTCAGATTCTCCTGTTGCAACCAGTTTCCCTCTGTTCGAGAGCAGCTCGTTGTCGATTCTTGAGCCGGCGCTGATTACGAGGAAGGAATCGGAATCGGAATCGGAACCGCTAGCGGTTTCGTTTAGGGATCTATTTATCAACGATCGCGATCCGGTCCAGTCGGATTCGTCATCGGAAGAAGAAGACGAATTGGAGAGGCTTCCGCGGGAAAGCTACTCCGTCTGGCCGCCACCGCCGCCTTCTCCGGTGAGTAAATCCTTGAAGAGCGGGTCCAGTCGATCGGCGTCGCTGCCGTGGAAGCTCAAGAATTTTCTGCGCCGGAGCAATAGCGAGGGAAGCTGGAAGAACAATACAGGACACCTGTATCCCAAACAGAAAACGGAGAAATCATCCTTCCGTATCAACGCTGAACGGCACTCCGCCGCCAGAACGATCTCGGCGCACGAGGAACTGTACGTCAGGAACCGCTTGATGAAGGAAGTACAGAAGAAGCAATCCTTCCTCCCCTACCGACGGAACGTTTTAGGTCTTTTTTCTTTTTCTACCAGCCTTAGAGTTGGCTCACTCAACTAGATAAGACGAGCCGCCACTAAAAGCAGATGCCTTGTACGCAATGCACACCTTCCCGATGCCCGTCTTCCTTTAATTTTCAGATTTTTATTAATATTAAAAAAAAAGAAAAGAAAAGAAAAGCCGCCTCATTCCTCAGTCCAAGGTTGCATGCTATAGAGATGACGTGTCATTAATATCTATGACCCTACTATGCTTTTGAGATGACGTGTCATTAATAGCTATGACCCTACCACACAACATGAAGGTCAAAGTTGGATATTTTAAAACTGAAGACTGAAATTAGGCTAAACTAGGTCAAACCTCGCTTTCTCGATATCATAATATTTTTTGTTACAACTTATAAAATGTTTTAGGAAAAAAATGAATTATTAGGAGTGCTCGCTCACTTGTAATCTTTTTTTTTTTTTTAAGTTTCTAATGATCAAATCATCGGCTTGAAAATTGAAGAAAAAGGAAAAGAAAAAAGGGAACCGGTTCCCCGTTTCCCGGCTTTTTTAGTTTTATAATCTCGAATGATGGAAATCATTTCAAACCGGTTGGTTCATGGTCATTTTAATAAGCTGATGTCATACACTGTAATAAAGTCAAAAATGATATTCTAAACGCATTAAAATATTTACAATAATCTCGAAACCATTTGTCGCAATGTTGCTTGTGTTGTGCATGGAAATGTCGCAAGTTCCTTTTTTTTTTTTAATTTCCCTTTTCTTTTAGAAGCGCCTTTTGCTTTCTCCGGTTTAAACCCTTTGGAAGAGAGAGATATACATACATATAGCATACCCTTACACGAATAAATGATTTTTTAAAATTGTGAAGATATTTTCAGCTCATTTTTTAACACGAATAAATGATTTTAAATACTTTTGGTGTGAGATAAAGATAGAATTGAATACATTATATTTTAAAATATTATTATTATAGGCAATGAATTCTTTTGGAAGTTGAATGCATGCCGCCTTCTAGACAGAAGCCGCCGTAAGGCAGGTGAAATGTCTCATACACCCTCCACCCTCTTCCTTTTTAAAAAGTAGAAATAAATTTGTGAATATTCTGGAAAATTTAAAATATTTTTAAATAAGTTGAATAAGAACGAACTATTATTATTGTCTAAAATTAAAATAAGTATAGAAAATCTTTTTAGAAAAGATCGGTAGAGCAGAGTTCCTGGATCAACAGTGTTTTCTGTTTAATGGGCCTGGCTCTGTAGAAACCTACTGGGACTAAATGGAGTGAGATCGACAGTTTCCGGTTCGCCATCCATAACGAGTTCCGAAAGGGCGGCGCCCGTCGCCGGAGCGTTTAGAATGCCCCAGCAGCTGTGCCCTGTAGCCACGTAGCATCCATTAACGCCCGGAACTTCTCCAATGACCGGCAGGTCGTCGGGGGAACACGGCAAGAAGCAGGCCTGTTCCGCCTTCACTTCCATTAGCTGGCTTGAAACGTGCATCGCCACTTTCTTGAGAATGGCTATTGATTCTGGCACCGGGGTCACCTCCTCCGGCGAGTCAGGCACCTCCGACTCCGCCGCCATCCCGCAAAGGTAGACCTCGCCTGTTGGCCGTGGGTACACCTCGGGATCCATGGGGTTCGCTCCGTCGCCCGGGTAATAGGTTAGGAACAGTGCGTGAGGAGTTATAGTGTCTGGGTCATTGGGCTGGATGAGAATACTGTGGGCCTTAAGCCCATGTATCCGGAAAATTGAGCCCAAGAGAGGCAACTTGCTGCTCCATGGACCTAGTGCAAGGACAACGGCGTCCGCCGCTATCGCTTCGCCGTCCTCTAAAACCACTGCCGTCGCCGCTCCTTCGGCTACCGTCACCGAACACACTTTTCCGATCACTACCTTTACTCCGAAATCGTCAATCGCCTTCGCAAGCAGTGTCTTCGTGAACAGTTCCGGATGAACCTGCGCCGTCGTCTCCGTCGTCCCAATCGTCTTGAATCCCTTCGCCTTTCCGTCGATCCACGGCGGAACTGTTACGGTTCTTGAGTTTTTGCTCGATCGAGCCTCAGACGCGGCGTCGGTTTCACGGATCGTGAGGCTGAGAGTGGTGACCGCGCGATAGCCGTAGAGATCTGCGCCATGGAGTTCCTCAGCGAGGGAACGGTGGAGATTGAAGCTGGCTCGAGCAAGGGCAGAAACAGGGCCATCGTCGCACCAGTCTAGGGCGAGGAACCCCCCTGCCTTGCCTGATGCAGCGCAGGCGATCGACGATTTTTCGACGATGGTAACGGAGGCGCCTTTTTTTGACAAGAAATAGGCGGTGGCGACGCCGATGACTCCGCCGCCGCATACCACCACTCTCTTTCGCGAATTTTCGGGTTCCATCTCGTCGACACAGCTTGCTCCGCTCGGTCGCCGTTATTTTAGATGATCATAATAAGATAATGTCGGAATAAAACATAATAGATTATTATTTTCTTTTTTTTCCTGAAAAAAATAATTATAAAGGGAAACTGAGAAGAGAGAGAAATCATTGAATGTGATCGGCCACCGGGCGACGCTTCCCCGGAGAAGACATGTTTATTGTTACAATGCATGAGAAGACATTTGAACTGATCAGATGAGGAAGAATCCTACTGCGCCAGCGGCGGCGCACACGGCGGTGGAGATCCTCAACGCGGCACCGCCATCGCTAGGAGTGTCCGCCGCGGCTTCACTAGGACTGGGACCGGCATCAGCGGGAAGTGGCGACGCGGTCGGCGCCGCCGCGGGAGCATCCGTAGCCGCGGCCGGTGAAGCCGGCTCCTCCTCCGGCGATGCTGCCTCATCCACAGGCGCAGCAGCACTTTCTGGGATGAGGCTTCAGGCGCGGGAGAGCCTACTGGGGTAGCTGCGGATGGGGATGGGGCACTGGGCTCGGAGGTCGATGCTGATGGCGCGGCAGAGACCGGAGACAACGACGGGGCGGTCGCGGGTGACTCTTGGCCGGGAACTCCATCAACGAAGGCGGAAATGATGACGACAAGAGACAGAATCACAGCGCAGTTCTCCATATTGCAAATCTGAGAGACGAAAATTGTCGAGAGAAACGGTGGCGATGGCCGTCAGATTATGTAGGGGCGGTGGCCGCCGTGAAAGGCGGATTCCAACGGCCAACATTCCCCTAGACAACCAAATTTGTGAATCTCTCTAGACCGTCAACTACCTCAACCGTCAATTTGCCATCCCCAAAAACGTACTTTACTTTACAACAGAATATTAAAGTTTCACGATTCACAATAGCAAGATGATGATTTCATTTCAAGAATGCAGCAGTAACCATCTGCATAACCAAGTTAACTTTTTCACGTCTAAATGTAAAGATCCTTTGGAAAACAAAACCCACACTCAGCGACGCTTGTACAAACAAGGTTTCAACTGCGGCCACTCTATGTTCTTAGAGCTTTGTTTCTCCTGAGGAAGATGACACAAAAAGAAACATGAGCAAGCAGGGGTGATGTTGCTAGAAACAGTGCATGGATCATGGAAGCAAACCTTTTTTTGGAAGTAAAGGAGTACAAACATCTTGTTGGAGAAGTCCTGCAGTGGAGGAAGGGAGAGTGTGTTAGCATGAATTCAAAATTTTCTTCACTAAAGCCAGTGGAATACTGAAACCTTGGATGTTGGGGTGAATCCTAGTTCGCATATAGCTTTGATAAATTGTTCAGGGTCTGCTCCTCCTGTATTAGGATCCATCCGGCTTTTGACTTCTGCTATCAAAAGGAAACCACTGCATAGAAACAAAGGAAGTGCGTAAATCTGTAAGCAAGCATGAATATAGAGAGAGATGAAGGGGAAGTGCGTAAATTTGTACCAAGGTTTCAGAACCCGGTTTGCTTCCTGTAGATACGAGGGGAAGTTTGTTCCCATAAGTGAGAGCGAGAATACAGCAACATCCACCGAGGAAGTTTCAAGAGGGGTCTGCAAGCAAAGAATCCTGCAAATTATTCCCAGTGCTATGGAAAATCTATAGAACTTTCTGTTTATGCTATAGTTCTGCAGGCCATGCATAATTTACGAGGAGAAAGCTGCTGGTGGGAGAAAGCAATGTAAAGGTAAAGATCAAGTGGTGGGAGATATACATTGGACATATCACAGGCAATAACAGATGGGTCATTTGAAACCAAATCAATCGAGAAAACTTTGTTCTTCACACTTCGAGCAAGCCGGGCATCCCCTGGGAAAAAGAAAAGATTTGAAAACAATCATTTCACAAGAAGACAACTGTTCATAGGGGTAAAAGATAGAATCCATTACCACAACCAAAATCAGCAACAACCAGAGAAGAACCACGGGATCTTATCCAATTTATGATGATATCAATAGGCTGTTTAGGCCATCGTGACATTTGCTCTTGGTATCCTGAATGATACTGGCAGTATAAGCAGAAACTAATCAATAGGATCATTGTGCGGTGATGTCAATGGGAGAACATCTTATGACGTGAATATGCAAAAACTTTGGCAAGAATAAAAGATCATCATATGATTTCATCCGGAGAATAACTTGTTTCCATGTCATGCCAAACAATGAAAACCTTCAAGGGGTCAAAAGTCACAAAAGGGGTTTTTAGATGGAGGAGCAACCAAAGAATATGAAGCGAAATCACCAGAAGAACAAGATCAGACCTTACCACATTGAACAACGATGGGTTCTCTTCAAAATACTGTAAGGCCTCATCTCCGCTGGCAAGTATAACATAGAAATCAACACAGATAGACAAATTTTTCACTATACAAAATACAATACACCAAAGACGAAATAGGTGACCAAAAATAATAGGAAAACGCTAGCATTACCTGCACGTGTAAAGCTTTTCATTTATCATCCGGAAATAACCTCCTGACAACTTGGATTTCATCTGCCAAAGAGGAGAGAGCAAATCAGGTGTGTTGAGAAGCACATACACTGAAACTTCGAGAAGCATCAGGATTCTGCAATAACCAAGTCAATTCTTGCTTTACTTTATCAATGAATGAAGAGGATTTCGATCCTTTCTCAGAAGCATGAGCGTAAACAGAACCAGAAGAAGCCGTGATTGAAGAAGACTCATCATTCTTCACCGCAATTCCACTAGGCTTGTCCTTCCCCTTGCGCTGGCCTGCCCTTTTCCTCTTCCGCCTCCGTTCCTCCGTCATGCTCTGTACAGTTTCCGCTTACCCGCGAGAAGTATTCTAGTCACTAGCCCATTCAGTTGGGCCGAAAGTGGAGTTACCCTAAAATATCCAGCACAACTCCTGGTAATTTGATATAATTTTAAAAGACATAAACAATTATATTGTAATATCTGTTTCCTAATAATAGAATTCAATAATTAAGTTCTAGGGTTCCAACGGCTACTGTAAATTCATTCTCATCCCGCCCTTTGGGTGCTCTGGTCTCAAGATTGGGCATTGAAGTACACTTTCGCCAACTTTCGTTTTACAGACATTCCGGTAACAGTGTCCATCTCCACCTATCCTTTCGCCGTTACAGATGATGAAACGTTCGCAGTTTCGCTGAATTTATTTTGTTGCATGCAGGAGCAGGACAATATATGGGCCGAATTTGATTTTTCTTTTCGGTAATTGAAAACACTCTCAAAATGGTAGGTGTTAACGATTTAACGACGTTGTTTTTCTTCGTCTCAACGCTAGAATGGCTGATGCCATTTGAGTATTTTTCTCCATAAATGGTTAAGAAGGAGCAATGATTCATAGTTTGCGATGGTGGAAATATCGGATGATGAGGACACTTCCGTTCTTGAAAATTCTGTAAAGCGCATTCATGGGAATGAACACTTGAACCGTGATGTCCCACCTCAAATGGCATGCTCGAGGTCCGCTGAGGTAAGGCTTTTCGGTTCGTAAGTAGATTCTGGTTTATCTTTTTTGGTGCCGTATTTTAGAATCTAAATTGGATAGTTGGTGTATTTTTCTATTCGTTGCTGAGTGGCGTGTACCTTATTCGTGAACCTTGCATGTTTAGGAAGACGTCCCGAGTTCATCTGGAAGCAACTGGATATCATTCTTTGCTGAGATGGGATTCAAACCAGGCCTTGTCAGTAAGGTGATTGAGGAAAAAGGTGCGGCTGTTGTAGTTCCTTCTGCAAATCTTATGCTGCAAACACTAACTCGTTGTTCATTTTTTTGTTGGACCTAACCTGGAACTGTTAACTATTATCATTTTTTATAATTAGGAGCTTTAGCACAATGTTATTTCTTCAGGACACTTGCAACGTGGCTATTCAAGTTCATCAATGAAATCCTTACCTTTTTCCTCAGGTGACGAGAATGCTGAGATGTTACTGGAGGCTCTGCTTGCATATTCTGTAAGTGTTCCTGTTCCTGGTATGATACTCTTGCAACAGGTCTGATCCTTCCCTTCTCTCTTAAGGGATCAAGTTTTCCTGTGTTTGGAGCAAGCCAATGGTTGATTTTGATTTGAAAAATGAAGTCCTAGTCCTTTTCCAGATAGTTATACGCCATAAATCTATGCTTTTCGATTGGATATCTGGCGAAATTAATCTATGTCCTGATCCCTATATCTGACATGATAACGTATCTCAAAGAAATAGATGTTATCATTTTCTGGGTCCTCATATTTGTATCCTATCAACATTTTGTGAAATGTGCAATACTCTGACGAGATAGGAAAGACTTGCATCTCTTCCTCCATGATTAATGGCTAACCCTACATTTATTAGAATTTGCAACAACCCAAGGAAGAACTCTTTGATGATTGTTCTTCCCCTGGAAGAGCAGATGGTTTGAGTCCAGGTGGTTTTCATGCAAGAAAGGTAACTTGCTTACATTTTGCATAATTCTGCCCACTTGATAGTGTCACAGGCTGGTGTTGATTCCTTTTTTTCTGCAAAGCTCATTTGTTATCTTAGTTCTTTTTCTGATAGTTTGCGTGTAGTGCAATGTGTTTTTAAGCTGCTGCTTTGAGTCCTTCACTTGCTAGTTTCGTTATACTTGTTTTTCCATTCATCAGTCATTTCATAAGTCAAAATTATCTTCTGAACGACCTGATGGTCTATATGGAAAGAAAAAGTCTCAGCTTGAAGAGAAACACCCTGTGAAAGAGGTACACCTTGTACCCTATACATTTTACTATAAAAAATTTACTCTTAATCTGATTGGATATTTTTTCAAGTTGAGTTGATAACACTTGTGAATATCGGTTCTTACAGGATCCTGAAGTTCTGAATGGAGATATGAATGAGAAAATTTCATCCTTGTTAAAAATGAATTTCTCACTGGATGAAGTTGGCTCTGCTATGGACAACTTAGGTTATGTGAAGCATGATTCTTATTTTCGTGTTACTTCCACAGTTCAGGAGATAAAATTCTTTAGATTCAGTACCCTTTACTGGTGGTTGGCAGTTTGGTTTTTCGTTTATTTACTGATTTGACAATCCAAATTCATTTATTTAATATGTTTGTGTTTTTCATTCTTCTTAGCTATCTTTACCACTAAAATAAGGGTGGCAAGTTGTGGCTAGCATGATAAGAGGGTACAGGAGGAACTTGTCATTTTGCCATGTGTCCTGTCTAATATCAGCTTCAAATTAATGACCAGCCAACTGATGTGCAAGCTAATACTTACATTTCTGTTGCTGTGACTTAAAGTTGGTTTCACATCAATGGCAGGAAAAAATGCTTCTATTAGCCAACTGATGGACTTTATCATTGCCACAAGGATGACCCAGAAGTATGAAAAGGATGCGAGCTGTTCTGGGCGCGAAGAGACTGCGAAGGTATTACTTTTCTCCTGAAATGATCAGGTGATCATGACCAATTTTCTCTTACTGGGAGAAGTGGATTTCCACGGACACAAGTTTTGGTTTGGAATTTTCTTTTTTTTTTTAGATTTGCAGTTCTTTCAGTGTGTAAGAGAAAGGAAGATTTACAATTGCTCGCGTTTCTGGCTGTATCTGTGTATTCACATCAATTCTGCTACATAATGTTTGTCTGTTCCAAACTCAAGGATCAGAGCAATGAGGCATTGTTTGGCATTATGGATAAGACACTGCAGTTGCTTGATATGGGCTTTTCTGAAAGTCAAATTTCTACTGCTTTTGAGAATTGTGGTGAGCCTTTTTTTAATGCAAAAAGCTGTTTTTCGGCATTGCAGCTGTAAATAAGGTAGTTTCAGAATGCATTTGATCTTGCTATCTTTGATGCTGTGTTGTTTTTGGTGACTGCTCAGGTTCTGAAGCTACAGTGCTACAGTTTACTAATTCAATAGTAGCACCTGAAACTGTATTTGTTGCGGACAAGGTGATCACAGCTCTACGTACAACCTAAATTTTAACCGTGTTCGGCTTGGATGACACTTATGCTTGTTGTTTTCAGTCTTCCACCTCTCTCCGACATGATAATATTGAAGATCTCAAGTTTCCATTGGAGCTTCTTGTAAAAACAGAGGAATGTGAATCAGCCGTTGAATCCCATGTTGGAACGTCCGCGTATGTTGAAAAATCAAAAGGCAAGAAGCAGATACGCGGCTGCTTTGGCAAACCATCCTCAAAGAAACTGAAGATGGGGCTCACAGAAAACACCTTTATTGACCCACTGGAAATTGTGGAACAGAAGAACATTAGTTTAGCAGCTACCAATGGACAAAATTTCTGGAGGCAAATTGACCTGTATCTCGAAGCAGATAGAAAGCCTAGCCTTCTTCCGAAGCCTTCCAGGAATCTTACCAGTGTGGTGGCTAAACGCCCCTATTTCTTATTTGGAAGCGCCACTGAGTTGCCACAAAATACATGGGCCAAAGTATCTCAGTTCTTATACTCAATTCAGCCTGAGTTTGTCGACACTCGAGGATACTCTGCACTGGGCAGAATCGAAGGTTACGTTCATAACCTCCCTACAGAAGAAAGATTTCACATTTCCCCAAAAGGGCCAATGACCATAGAAGAAGCTATACCGTCAGTAAGAAAATGGAAGCCTTCATGGGATCACAGGAGGCACATCATCCTGACTGGGTATGATCCCTCTGCAGCTACATCTCATTTATGTGATAAACTTGGGAAACAGTTGGCAGAATGTGACGGGTACCCATCATCTGAACAGCAGAGATCTTTTCTGCAGCATATTGAAGCCAAGAATCTCATTTGGGTTGGGAATTACAAGCTTTCAACTTTGGGGCCAGAGCACCTAGAGCGTCTGTTGGATATCAAATCCATCACTCTCAAGTTTCTGGGATCACTTCATTAGAAAGAGTTAAATCACTCAAGCTTTCCTTCCAAACAGATGCATTGGGTTACCACCTATCAGTCTTGAAGCGGTTATTTCCTGAGGGTGTTAGTGTATTATCGTTCTTCACTGGTATTGGTGGAGCAGAGGTTGCTTTATATCGACTTGGGGTTCGCTTGAAAGGGCTAGTTTCTATCGAGCCTTGTGAAGCAAATCGCAGAGTTGTCAAAAAATGGTGGGAGAGCAGCGGGCAAAGTGGGAAGCTGATTCAGATGGAGAGTTTGGAGAAGTTGTCAATCGACAAGCTTGAAATGCTGTCGAAAACTTTCTCAGGATTTGATTTCGTGGTGTGCCGAAACCCTTCAGAAATCTCAGTGGGATTGGATTTTCCACAGTTCATGGAGTTTGTAAGAGTTTTCCAGCGGTTAAGATGTTCCATGGACAGAAGCTCTTGAACAAAACAGGTACTTTTGCTTATTGAAATAACAGAAACTAAGTTTGGGTACAGGGATGCAGAAGGATCATCAGTGGTCTCATAGCTCCTCCTCAGCCCCCTGGCTGCCTCGCGCATCCCTTCTGCTTTCTCCTTCACAGCTTCGTATCCTTTTTGAGCCTTCTCTTTCGCCCACTTCAAATGCTCCTCCGCTCGCCTCTTCCCCTCCGCCACACCTTCCGATGCCTCTTTGGATTTTTCTTCCATCTCTTCCTTCGCATACCCTGTTTTTTCCTTAGCTTCTTCCCCGGCCTTCTTTGATTTTTCTTCTGCTGCGTCCTTCACT
The DNA here is from genome assembly GCA_002189035.1 of Utricularia gibba. Taxonomy (NCBI): domain Eukaryota; kingdom Viridiplantae; phylum Streptophyta; class Magnoliopsida; order Lamiales; family Lentibulariaceae; genus Utricularia; species Utricularia gibba. The sequence continues at coordinate 2,923,196 of NEEC01000012.1, read as the reverse complement.
TCCTCCGCCTTCCTTTCAACCGCCTCCTCCACCTTTCCTCCAGCATCATATGCCTTCTTAGAGGCGTATTTTCCAGCATCTGCAAACAGGTTTTTATCCGAGGAATGTGGAATTCAGAAAAATATGTAGAGATTCGTCTTCAGAGGAGAAATATGGATTACCTTGAGCAGCGCCGGTCGCCTTCCGGCCAGAGGCAAAGCCCAGGTTCTCATAGATCTTGTCCTTTGCCCACTCAGCCCAAGACCCGGAGGTTTTCTTACCATCGCCGGCCACAGCCCCCTCAGCCTGTCCATGGACAAGGACAACAGCAGGATGACTGACCGCGACGATCAGTAAAAAACTGAGAAAAAGAGGCGTGTTTCTCTTGATTATCATCTCAACTCCGCAGCGATGCGATCGCCAGAACGAAAATGGTCAGCGCAGCAGCAACGAGGAAGAAGAATAGCCACAGATGAGGCATCAAACAACGGCGTGGATCGACGATGGTTCTCCGTAGTGCGAAGTGTTTTCCCGAGAAACAGTGATTCCGAGACGACAGTTTTCACATACAGGAAAGCAAGCAGAGACGGCAGAGGGAGTTTTGGTGATACACGTGTCCTTCCTCCTTTAAACGTGTCCGACTTCTAATGATCTGCTCCATGCCACGTCAGCCGCCACGCTACCTTTTGCCTTCTCGCGCGTTTTCTGCCTCCGGGAAAATTTTGGTACTTTTCAGTCCAAACCCCGTCTCGTGGCCCAATCAGGAACTCAATCTGTGGGCCCAAACTTACTTCCTGGGCCGGTGGCGATGGCCTTGGATTCTGAGGCTATCCAACCCTAACTAGCAGACTCTCCGTGCACGTTTGTCTCTGCTTTCATGACACCCAATCCTCACATGCTTCTCGTGGATTACCTCCGCCCCTTGATTTTTTTGCAGTTGTCTGAGTTTGCTTACTCTACTGTATCGGTTGAAATTCCGTCCTGTCACTGATTTTCACGTCATGTCGGAATTGGGCGGTGGCATCCGTGCTCAAGGTCTGATGAATTTTCACTGCCTTGTACTTTTGAGTTTGTAATTTATCTGAATTGTTGCAGATATTGAAGAGGACCTCAAGGCCCTATCTGTAGATTCTTATGGTAAGCATATGGTTTATGAAGTTTTTAGAGGCGTTTGATGGTGAAGGATGCAGGAGTTCTTATTTCTTTACTCTTATAAATTTTTGATGATGAAGGATGCGTGATTTGTGCGTTTCTTTATCTAATTCATTGAACGATGGCCATCCACGTGCTTGTACTAATGTTTCTAGAGGATGGTGCAGCACATAATTCAGAAAGCAGTAGGTTTAGTGAAGATTTGAATGACGAGAAATCTGATAGAGGTTGGATTTTTTTGTAATCTTTATAACTTATCTTTTCTTCAATGATGAATAGCGCACATTATTCACATTTTAGTTTCAAGCAGATGAGACTGTGGTGGCTTGTAGTGCTGAGGTGAAACCTGAAGCACTTCAAAATCTTTATGAATCCGATAAAGGTTGTGGTGCTACCTTACTTCTGTATAGAAATTGAACTGTATAAAAATTCTTACTCTGCTTACTGGATTCATTAGATCGTACTTTGGTGGTTGAATCAGATTCTGGGACGGATGTTGCTGTTTTAAATAAACAAGATTTAGATAGAGGTATGTAGTAGCATGAATGGGCAAGTAAAATAGCTAAAAGAATATTGTAGGTTACTTTTATATCTGATTTTTAATCTTTTATAAGAAAAATGTTTCAGGTGAAAAAACGGAAAGCTCTCAATCGAATGATTCTCCTGATGTGGAGGATGGATTTAGAAAGAGACACTTAAATGTTGTGTTCATCGGGCATGTTGGTACGGGATGAAATATAACTAATGCCTTTTGAGAGCTAACACGATGCACATTTTTTGTATTACGTAGCAGATCTATTAAAATGTGTTCTGCGGATTCTATTGTGATCTTCAGATTCTGGGAAATCTACAATTGGTGGGCAAACGTTATTTTTGAGCGGCCAAGTTGATGATCGTACTATACAAAAGTATGAAAAAGAGGCCAAAGACAAAAGCAGAGAGAGCTGGTGAGTAAGTACGTATTTCATGACACAAGTTTTTGAGTCTCAGTTTTCAATAAATGCAGTTTAATGTACTCTACGAATTTATTTATTTCTCCGTAGGGGTATTGCGGAGAAGTTTTATTATGGAAATTTATTCATTATCCAATGAAATCATAGGTATATGGCATATATTATGGATACAAATGAAGAAGAGAGGGTTAAGGTATTCTTTTGAAGTCCCTAATTATAGTTTTTTATCAGTAATACAAATTATTTATATCTATACTCTAATTGCATTTTCTGTGTGTTTGAAAAATAAAAGTTGCAGTTATTTTCTGTGACATATTTTTTTCTCAGTAACGTATGAATAAGTTGCGTTATTCTTAGGGAATAACGGTGGAAGTTGGTAGAGCCCACTTTGAAACTGAAACCACCAGATTTACCATATTGGATGCACCGGTAACTCTCACTCTCATTGTTCACTTTTTGGACCCGTGCGTTCTCAATCACCCCCCCCCCCCCCTGCTTCTATTCCCTTGTGCATGTTCATTCCAGGATTCGCTATTTAATTGACTATTTTTCTAGCTCTAGAAATTCTTTGGATGTGTTCCAAACACATTTATTTATTAATAACATAGATGCAATATGCTTTTTATAGGGCCATAAAAGTTATGTGCCAAACATGATCAGTGGAGCTTCTCAAGCAGATATTGGTGTCCTTGTTAGTAATTTTTCTACATTCTACTGCAAGGACCATTATCATCTCGGATGTTAGTCCACCAATAAGTGTTTCTCACTCCATTCCAGGTTATTTCTGCACGCAAGGGCGAATTTGAAACTGGTTATGAGAAAGGTGGGCAAACCCGGGAGCATGTCCAACTTGCAAAAACATTGGGAGTTTCTAAATTGATAGTCGTTGTTAATAAAATGGATGAGCCTACAGTAAAGTGGTCAAAAGAAAGGTAGTTTGCTTAGGTTTTTAGTCCTCTTTCCATGCCTCAATTGGTGAGCATGTTTTGGTATGGTCTGTAGGTTTGATGAAATCAAAATGAAGATGGAGTCATTTTTAAAGTCATCCGGCTATAATGTAAAGAAAGGTAAGTTGGAAAATTGTTTCTTGCATTTAATTTTGCACCCCACCCACATGTCTAAGTGGCATTTCTTTTCTTTGCGGATTCCAATTGTTTCAGATGTATATTTCCTACCGATATCTGGTCTTCTTGGTACAAATATGAAAACTCGTGTTGATAAGACTGTATGCCCATGGTGGGAAGGGAAATATCTTTTTGAAGTGCTAGACGCTATTGAAGTTCCAATGCGAGATCCTGATGCTCCTCTACGGTTGATTCTCATCTTTCTTTGTGTGTGCTTCTTGTCCGTATATTGAATCCCTTCATAAGAAATAAAACTTTTTTTCCATTTGCATGTGTTTTGGTATACATTTTTCCCATCTGTCATGAGAAAATTTTCCTAACACCAATTAGTGGTGCCTTTTTTTTTTTTTGACAGAATGCCTATAATAGACAAATTTAAAGATATGGGAACCGTGGTCATGGGGAAAATGGAATCTGGAACTATTACTGAAGGTGATAATCTGCTGGTCATGCCAAATAAGGTGTGTATGAAGATTGTTGTTCTTTTTAGGGAACATATGATATGTTTCTGGATATGTTGCATCAACTTTTCTGTCTTTCAGGTCCAGGTGAAAGTTAATGCCATATTTTGTGATGAAAATAGAGTTCGGCGGGCTGGACCTGGTGAGAACTTGCGGGTTCGGGTATCTGGCATCGAGGAAGAAGACATTGTAGCAGGCTTTGTTCTATCCAGCATTGGTAGGCTTCAATGCTCAGTCTCCTTGCACTTTTTACCTTTCATTTTCTCACTTCTCACTGCCTGTAGTTTCTTTTTGATCCATAGGATTGAAGGGATCATTCTCTAATTAATATTGCTTATGATGGGATGAATTGATTTTCTTATTCTTGTGTAGTGGGTTGCAAATTGGTCTTGGAGGCCGTTCAATTGGAAATAGTTCTGGAACTTTTTTGTGCATAAAATTCTTTCACATATGTGTATCACCTGAAGTATGAATTTCCCTTTACATGCAGTCAAGCCGATACCTGTGGTGTCACAATTTGACGCTCATTTGCAAATCCTTGAGTTGGTTGACAATGTAAGCGATGCCCTTGGTGTTTTGTGTTGATTTTCTTTCTTTAGATCCGCTGGCATACTATCAACCTGTAGTGTGCACACAACTTTTTTTTTAACCTTGAAAATTTGACCTCAGGCAATATTTTGTGCTGGCTACAAGGCTATTCTCCATATTCATTCAGTTGTGGAAGAATGCGAGATCATTGACTTGATGCAACAGATTGATCTCAAAACCAAAAAGCCAATGAAAAGAAAACCTCTGTTTGTCAAGCAAGGTGCTTACGTAGTATGCCGCGTTCAGGTAGGCTTTGTAAAACGCCTGCTGTGTGAATGTTTTCCATTGCTCCGTCATCTGTTAGAATCCCTATCTGATGATGACTGAAGGAATTAATTAGTGTAGAATTTGGATTGATAAGAGTAGCCACATCTGGGAAATCATTTGTATTTGCTTTTACTTGGTAATGTCCAAACTAACACCACATTTTCCTTTTTCAGTTGAATAACATGATATGCATTGAGAAATTCTCAGATTTTGCACAACTCGGGAGATTTACTCTGCGTACTGAAGGTTGGAGAACTATCATGCGAAATAACTTGCACTCCAGAATTCTGTATTTCTCTTTGACCCGTTAAATTGAATCGTCATATATTTCACAGGGAAAACTGTGGCAATTGGTAAAGTGTCCGAGCTCCCTTGATCTGGAGTAAACATTCACATTCCTCTTAATAGAATAGGTAGGCGCACGCTTATCTTTGTTCTAAATACTGTGTTATTTAACTCATTCGGCTTCCCTTCTCGGGCACTCATTAAATTTTTTGCGCAGGTGTGCACATCGACTGGGGTTTGTGTTAACCTTTGGCAGCAGAGGCGAGCGAACACATCAAAATTTTGGGCCTTCGTGGCAGCTTGACTTGCCATTTTGGAGTCTGTTCGTGCACATGGTTGTGGTTGGAATAAGATAAGGTTTTCACTGGTTAAATTGGATTGATCGACGCCCGTATAACAGTAAGTGGGGAGGTTGATGAATTTATGCTGTACAAGTCGTTCGATTATTCATCAATTTTGTATTGGTTTGAGCAAGGAGTCTTGCGTGGATGGACATCATATGCTATTTTATCACATTCAACTGCTTCATGGGATGATTCTTCTGAATATGCACCTATTTTTCTGGTATCGGGATCAGCTGCATGTACATATGGGATGGGGGTTCATGAAAGCAGGCGGATTCACTCCATTTTTGGGTCTCTGAACATCTCGGAAGAAGGCAGCCGCAGCATATCTTGAAGAAGCCCACGGTCCCTCTGCAGTTCCAAGGAAGCCATAGCAGCCCCAAATGGTGTTTCACAGAATGTGTTGCCAAAACTCGGCAGGTAGTGCGTCTGCTGAAGCTTCTCAGGTACGGCGATGGATTGGGGTTGAGAGTAGACGCCTTGACGGGCGGCGCCACCGCATCCTGACGCGGCGGTCTCCGGCACGAGCCCAAAAGAGAGACGCGGCGTTATCGGACAGGGGTGTGTGTGCACGCCTTCGTAGGTTGTGATGACCACTGACCCATCTCCGGGAGACCTTTCCACCCTCTTCTTCACCCCGCACGACGTACTGGTGCATCGGAAGTAGCTCCTAATAACAAGAAATTAAGATTACATTTGGTTATTTCTCTCCGAAAAATAAAAATTGGGTCTTTATAAATTGTGAAAAATAATAAATATTTTTAGATATTTTCAAAAAAACAAAACGGTACCTTGGAAAGGGACTGTTTTTTACTCCTTTTTGGCCGTATTTTCTCCATCTATACCCATCGTCCAAGTGATCAGTTTCACTCTTGGTCATGAAAGCAAACCTGGGCTCCCTTTTCCGTTTAATGCTCTTCTTCTTCGCTCCCAAACTGAGCAAAAAAGACAAGTTTTTTTCCTATAAAAAAGTGTGTCTAATAAATCACATTTCAAAATGTATCCTATAAGCTTACAGGTGCTTCTTGTGGCTCCGATCATGATTCAGAGGCGAGGGGCTATTTAGTTTCCGATCTCCATCACCTTCATTGGTAGACAAGGCGGTGGAGTTGGAAGAGTTGGGAGTAGTGACCACCTCCGAGCGTTCTGCTGCCGGAAAATTCTGCTCCCCGGGAAGACTCACAACGTCTTGCAGCAGCAGCTCATCGAACCCACAAGTAGACCCGAAGCCCAGACAACTCTCGAGCTCGCCGCGGCCCCATTCCTCTTCGTCTTCTCCGCATGTTATGCCGCAGAAGCTCATCATCAACGACTGATCTGAATCGGATTCAAGAAATGCGGCCCTTTGAGGAGGCGGAGCGTCTTCCAGCATGAACCCTGATCCCATCTGAGCCGACACCGCGACCCACCAGAGAGAACGCGGAGAATGAAAAACTCTCGGCCTTCCTGCAACAGATAAGGCAACAACTCACATGCCTTTCCCAAATCAACTTGTCTACGTTTTGTCTTCCATTCGATTTAATGTATAATAATATCTAATTAATTGTATTTCATGATTTAAATCAATATAATCCGATAATATAAAATCAATATTTAAAAATAAAAATATTTTATTAATAGTGTTATAATTAAGAATTCAATAAACCGAAAGTGGACATATATAATAAATATAAGTACATAAAAAATATTAGATTAAATGAATTTAAAAAGTTGAGAGGAGGGAAACCTAGAAAATTGATAACTAAAAATGGCCTTTTTTTTCTCGCCACAATTACTACCAACAAGAGCAAGTTGGAGGTGCAGTCTCAGGCAAATTCTCCGGGTACGTTAAAGCTTATAATCGCTGATTACCTGGTTTCTTCGCCCTTTGCGTCTAGTGTTTACTGCCCGCCGCCGGCGGTCCACCACCCTAATGGGTAGTCGTAGTAGCAGCAGTAGTAGTATTAGTATCCATCCTGGAGTTCCATGATATCAAAGGAACACCGCCCTTCTTGCCTCCCTCTGGATCAATGCATCTGACGCCGGAGAAGGAATTCCAAGTCAAGAAATTTGGGAGGTTCTGTGTGTGAGTTTGGATTTCATGAGTTATGCAGTGGCTCGGTGGAGATGAATCGGGAGTTTCTTCTCTTGTGTTCCCATGCATCATCGCATCTTGGGGTTTGTAGAGAAATGGGGGCTCATCAGAGAGGTTTGTAGATGGGGGACGCATTGAATGCGCAGAGGGCAGGCCATTCCATAGGCCCCGGCCCCGCAGGTCCGCCGCTGCTCCGCCCGGGCCTGCCCATTGACCGCCGCCAAATCCATTTATGGATCGTCAAAAAAAATCTGTTCCAACGGGGGTTATTCTTCTTCCACAATGCTTCATTCTCATTAGGAAGGCGATTCGAACAGAAACGGCGATGGGTGGGGAGTGTGGTTTTATCTGCTGATAATGGATCCGATGCGGAGACTCCTCAGGCGGCGGCTGGTATTCTGAACATGCGATTTCGAGTCATACTAATATTTCGTATTCAATTCTCATAATTTTATGTTTTTTTTTTAAAAAATACCTCATACAATACTACTATGATAATTCTATTGAATCACGTCTCCTCTATTATCTGTAATTAATATGAAATATCGTCATATAAGTTTCTTGGTTTTATTAAATATGGGTGGTTTATTCAGTTGGGCCGTGCCCTTTGATTGGGCCTGATGGGTGATGTCCATGGTGGTGGTGGCAGGGCCCAGGAGGGTCTGTTGACTGACTGTTTGGATCAGCGTCCACGTGCCAGGAAACAGTGACGGATTGATCTCGCGCACAATCACGACTGTTGAACTGTGGACTGGGCCATCGGCGACGGCCGTTGGCATCGTGAACCCCGACCCACAAGCGCAGCAAGGAAGGCGTACGTCAGCTGGGTGTCGGCAGCATGTGTAGGAGTAGTAGTAGCAGGAGCAAATGCTATGGGTACTGCTGCTGCTATCATTGAATTTGATCAAACAAGTTGCCCTTTTGGGGCAATAAAAAAGGCCAGAAAAGGGACCATCCGGTTTGCGGAATGGATGGTAGTGAGGTGTGTGTGATGGCAAGATGGAAGTTTGGGTAAGCTGCAGGGGGAGAGAGAGATAGAGGGCATGTGGGAGCAGGGAAACTGAAGAGGGCATGTGGCTCCTGTTGCCTGTTGGGGGCAACTACTTTTTTTACCAAGTCAAACTGAATACATGACAAAGAGGAAGAAGCACTCAGGGTGTCTTCTTCTTTCTTTCTTCCCTTCCCTTCTCCTCTGCTGCTGCCTCACCTTCTTGTCAATCTCATGTGTAATGGCAGAGAAAATAGGACATGTGACCTTTTTCTTTCTTCATGGCATTGCCACGCAGTAGAAATAGTGGATCTATCCTCCCCAGCATTCAAAAATTTACTGGTGGGGAATGGGTCGGGTCGGGTCGGGTGAATGCGCATGGGCATTGAATGCTGCCCCGCCCTCACGGTGGTGGTGGGAGTAATAAGCCTGACACAAGGAGGATGCAATTATTTTAACAAGCTGGTAAACAATAAAAGAACACAATCGGAGTCCCCTTTTCATTCGACACGCAATTCAATGTTTTTGGTTTGTCACTTTTGCTGCATTGTGTCCTATGGTCCTCGCTTCTGTTCCCTGCCCTGGCCGCTTCTCCATTAATTTCATCTTCTGCTGCTTCTGCTTCGAGTAAGCAGAAGAAGAAGAAGAGGAAGAAGACAAGGAGTTCAGTTCACAGACTGTAATGCACAATTCCCCTTTTTTCACTTGTAGAATTTACCCCCCCTGGCTTATCCAGATAAGGGGATCCCTGTTCACTCATACTTTCTAGAGCAGCTTCTCCCTTTTTCGAAAAATACGCTATTTCCGGGTAGTATTATATATGAGTTGCAACTTGAAATGAATACAGACGAGGGGAAGGAGATGAAGAATTAATGGAGTTCTCCCCCAACTGACATGAGAATTTATCAGGGATGAGAGCCCCCCACCCCCACCACCCAGCCATTATTGGGGTGTTGTCATGGCAGTGCAAAACAGCGAACTCAGATCCTTCAATTCCCAAAGAAAAGCTTAAAGACACACAGTGCTCCATTTCATGGTGTTCCAGAGAAAACATCACAAAACCCATCATCATCAACAAAAAAGCACCCAATTCCATCAGCTTCCCATGCAGACATTCTGGGTATGGGAAGGAAACCAATTGACATAGTGTGATCTTACTGAGAGTGGGGAGTGCATCCCTCAGCTTGGGGAGACTCCACTTGAACCCGCGTCATCGGACGCCGTTGTAGATCCATTGCTTGAGAGACGCTGTGCTAACTCGCTCATGGCCCGAATCTGCGAAATCATGATCAAGGAACTGTGTGACTTGATGGGGTGATTAAGATAGAAAAGGTAGTGTTGTGTTGTTTTGTTACCTGCATTTCTAGGGCGGGTATGTAATCTATCACCTCCTCCAAAACGACGAGTAGGGGCTGTTTCCGGCAACCGGGGATCAGCTTGCTCAGGACCCGAGCTTTTCTCTGGAACGCCGGCAAGTCGTTGGTTTTCAGGCGAGAAAGAGTCGACTTGGATTTCCACTGTAACCGGCTGTTACCGGTAGTGATTGCGGAATTCATCAATCTGTGGTATCGCTTCACCACGCTATTCCTCTTCGCGAACTTCATTTGAAGCCGGGAGCTGAGAATCGCTCGGCTCCACCGCGATCGGCCTTTAGCCGCCGTGGCCAGCAATCTGTACGCGGCGTCCCGCACTCGCTTCGGAGGCAGCGCCTTCTCTCCCGACACGCCGCCGCTCACCCTGAGATGCCGCAGCGCATGGAACAATTTGGATGAATAGATTCGCTGCCGGGCTTCAGATTTCCACGGTATCGCGGAGTTATCATCGCGATTCTCAGAAGAACTTATCTCCATCCCCTTCCCAGTAGACGATAATCCATCGGAACCCGACGAAAACAGCGACGACGTCATCTTGTCCCGCGTAAAACTAAATCCGAATGAGAAAACAAAAACACAGGTCAATCAATCCCTCCCTATACTATCCGAATCGAACAAAAGATCTGCCTTGCTAAGCCTCACCCACGGCGATATCAAGCTCCGGTAGATTCACGGCTGCGACGGAGGATCGTATGAGAAAGAGAGGCGGAGGAATTCAGGCCAGGGAGGAGGAGGAGGAGGAGGAGAATGGGGTGGAAGAGTGAGGCGAAGAGAGCAGTTTTATAAGGAAATCGTGGATAGGGAAAACAGAGAGAGTGAGCAGTCACGCGCCTCTTCACTTCAACCTTCCGACCATAAATTTATCCCGCAGCACGCCTCTTTATTAACTAATTTATACAAAAAATAAACAATTTGAAAAAAAATTATAAAATAGTGTTTGTCTAATTTTTATATTTAATTTAATTATCTGATTATAACATGCTTTTTTAGAATTATAATTACTACCTTATCTTCAATAAATATTAAAATATTTTCAACAACACTTCAATAAATAATATAAATATTTAATAATTCCACGTGTTTGGGCCTGTAAGGTTAGTAAAGCCCATGAGATAGAATGGAGGTAATCATGTCAAGAGTAGTCCAGTGGGCCGGCCCATAGGGGATTAATGGACCAAAATGTTTGCCATACCTGATAATCAAGGATTCAAGAACCAGTCATGTTTGTGTAGACTCAAGAATCAAGATCTTGCATGGTTGAGCCAGCTCCCGTGTATGATGATGCTCACCATGTCTCTGTCTGTGAGTTCGTCGGCCGCCATGCCGCCCCTGGAACTCCAGCCTGAATCTCATTGCATATTAACCAGTCTTTGAGTCCTTTGTCCCATCACCGCCATCCTACTCCAGTGTGTTGTTTGCACCTCAAGCCTGTGCATTTAATTACGCAGTCGAAGTGAGGACACTTCGAAATGAGTCTTGAAATGGGTCTTCCTGGATATGGCTACAGTCTCTAGTCTGGCACTGTGGTTGTTAGAAAAGGTGTGGCTTTAGCACCCCACCAAGTGATTCCCAGGGCGTAGTCCTCAAACATAGGCTCCATGTCACATGGGACTTCCTTGATCCAGGACACTTATGCTGGTGTCCTGCGTGTTCACCATTGTAGCAGTACAGGTTGAAGAAGCTGAGTCTGCCATCTGGTAAATGTTGAGTCAGGAAAACTCGGAACCGAAACTGGATTTAGGAGAAGGTTATAACCTGACTTTCTGTCTTGCTCATGCACATCGAGTGCTTCTACCAGTAGGATGAATCATAGTAACATTGAATTAGTAAACCCAAGTTTGAAACAAAAGGCTAGATACACCGATGCATAGCAGGTCTACCAGGTTTACACAGATGATGCATAGCATCTGAAAGCATGGGGTAATCTTGATTGCAGTCACCTGCTTTGAGGCGTGTAAACAACTGGCATCTTGATGGCATTCCAGTCAGTTAGAACCATGAAGTTTTCTTGTGCTCTATTGTCTTCATGTCTCTGTGTGTGTGTGTGTGCATGTTTGTTGGGAACCCCAGAGACCAGAGAGAAGACAAGAGAGTGTTTCCATGTCGCATGGAATAGCAGAGAGTAGAGAGAAGACGAGGGATGGGCATCAATTTTCTGTGTATTGCTCATTGTGGCACCGGCCACTCAAAGTTTCTGTACAAAGGCCCACGTTTACACGTCTAACTCAAATAAATATTCACGTCTGCTATGGCTTCTGGTACCTTTTTCAACGTTTTCAGAAGCATTTGCAGAGCTCACCTGCCCGACCGAAGATTACCAGAATCGTACCATTTGGCCTCATCTCCTGCCACTCAACCGCATTTGCCGTACGGTTTCTTCTTTCTGCAAGCCGAGTAAACGGAATAGTTGGAGTCTACGGGGCATCGATCGGATCAGGTATGAATTATGTAGAAGAATCCTCGTTTCACCCATCGGAAAGCGTCGCGGATCGTGGCTTGCGTTTTCCCCTGGATTTCATATGCTTTATAACGGAGAATTCTCTGTTTTCTTTTCATCTCTGCTGCAGATCTGTCATTGCTCTCTGGGTTCTGGTTCGCAAGTTCCTTCATTTCCGATCCTCTCAGAGAGGAGCGGGGAGAAGAGAGGCGAAGAGAGGGAAAACCATTGAATTACCCCGTTTGGTCGTTTCGTCGAACAGGTGGAGTCAAAACCTCAATCCTCTTTCCCTACTTGGAAAAAGGAATTGGAGAACAAGCTTAAACTTCTGACTTGTTTTGTTTTCTTAGGATATTAGAAAATACTAGGCATTGGTTCTGGGAATTTCCAAGGCATGGTGACACATACAATGGCTGGACATCTAAAAGCCACAATGTTACAGATGCAGATCAACATCCACTGCCTCGCTAACATCCTCCATCCCTCCAGACACATGGGGTTCGCTCCGGCCACCGTAGTCAATCGCCTGCCGCTGCGATCGAGCCATGACCCCGGCGGGGTGCATCAACGGCATGCCTGATAGGACCTGTGGAGCATACACATAAGCATGATCAGTTTGCAAAGGAAGCCTAGCACCGAATGCTGACCCTGCTGCTCTGTCAGCATTGATGGCAGAGGCTAAACGCCAATGATCTTGCATGAAATGGGCTCTTTTAGCTCTCTGGCGTTCCTTCTTATGCGCGTTCTGATGGCCACCTAGTGCTTGCGAGTTTGCGAACTTCCGGTTGCAATGCTGACACTCAAACTTCTTAGTTTCAATGGGGAGTTTCTCACAGTTTGTGACTGCAAACCCGAAGAGTTTAACGACAGAAGAGGAAGATGAATGATGCAGCTCATGTGCGCCTCTTACAGGTGATGGCTCCTCCACTTCTTCCTCCATTTTTGGTTTCTAGTTTTTAACAGTGCAAAGTAACATGAAACTTGGTAGGAATATGATCATCTATCTGTAGTATATATAGAGGAAATGGGCATTGAGAGCAACATGGGACAGAGAACATGACACGAGGAAAAAAGTTATCACTCACATTTTTGCCGAACTCGTACTTCCACCCTCTTGGTAAGTTCAGGGACTTGTCCCATTTTTACCTTTGAAATGAAAGAAGATCCCAAGTGAGATTTGGGACACATCAATTGCTTCTGTTCATGCAAATGAAAGCTCCTCTTTTTTTGTTCCTAGTTTAGAAGCCGCGACAAGATATAGTGATGCCCCACGTGAAAAAAAGAAAACCAAGGAAAAGGGATTCCTGTTCAGACCCTTCTGAACTTACATGCTCAAACTAAGAGTTTGAGAACATGTAAACACACCTGCAACTTCCCATCCGGGATCCCACACTGCAAGGAGGGAGACCTTTGGATATCCAATGCCCATCCGGACGTATATTTATTTGTTAGGTACAGGGAGCTGTTATGACTCGTGACCTACACAACAGGCGCTGTGAGGAGGGGCTGAGCTTGAGGATATGCTTCGCCTTCCACTCCAGCAATGCTCACAGATCCAGGTACGAGTATGGTTGCCACTTTAGCGAGTCTGGTGCATGTGAATGGGACCGACCCATGACTTGCTGTCTTGCTAGTTGCCAGTAAGCGAGGAGGCATGAACATAGACTAGATTGGATTTGTACAGTACTTGCTTGTGCTTATGTACCAGTATGGTTGCTGTTATTTTGGAATTTGGAATTTGGAATTTGGAATTCTCCTTCAAACCCTAAACCCTAGAAACACTAGGGTGAGACTTGGTAAAACCCCATACAGGCTCTTTGCCTAAATGATGATCCACAAAACCCTAATCCAGTCTAGGGTTTTCTCCTTGAGATAATTAGGGTATGAATGCTCCTCACATGGGATCCGATCCCCTTTGCTAGATGATCAACGTACACGTGTCGGTGTCGCGAATTCCACTTCTTCACTGGGGACACAGGAATGTATCAGATCAGGGAATCTTGATCTCCGTGTCACCCCGCCCTGCGCGGATGCCACGGGCCTCCTCCGTCAAGAGGACGAAGATTTGGGTCAAAGGGGAGTGAAAAAGTAGCCGTGAATTCGCCTCGACACGACGCCCACGAACCCCTACTCTATCTACTCTGTATATTTATCCTCCCTCCTCACGCTACCAGAGTCACCAGAAGTAGTACCCCACCAGTCCCATTACCGCAGCTACTTGAGGGATTCCGGGAACCCACTTGCATGATCTACATCCAGTAGATTGTGATTCTGCACTTCAGAATGTGATTTTAGCTATAAACCTCTCGAAATGTAGAAGCAGAAGCGCTATAAACACCCACTTGCATTCCCTCTTGATCTACATCCAGCAGACTGTGATTCTGAACTTCAGAATGTGATTTTAGCTGTAAACCACTCGAAATGTAGAAGCAGAAGCGCTATAAACACTCCCCAAGAACACTGCCCAGTTCCCAATTCTGAAGCTTCTGAACTTGGCCATGCTCAGGGAAACCCCTTGATACAGTGCATGGTCTTTGGCGTTGCGCCATGAGTTGATTGGATGGGTTGGCACCAGCACACACGGGGGCAGCATCACGAGACCCCCAAATCAAGAAGACAGACAGTACGGTCCACGCGATCCTCCTCCTCCTCCTCTAGTCAAGTCATGAACATCCCCTTCTACTACTACAAGTTACAACATTAGAATCCCAGCAGGTGTCTCTGTCAGTCCACTGAGATGGATGTGTTTGAATATCTTATCCACTGATAAGACATCTATCAAATCCTACAGCAGTGAGATTTCTGCACTTCCATCTCTTTCAAACAGATCACTTCAGTTGTCACTTTGACACCCATTATTGGTTCTTCCACCAACCAATCACACCCAAACACAAAATTCATCCCAGAGGTCGACATGCGAGCTTTTCTATACTCTAAACCCACCTTCATGCCATGAAGGGAGAAGTAAATAACATTTGCACGATGAAGATGGTTCAGTTCAGTTCCCGGATATAATTCTCCGGCCAGCGGGTGCGAAACGAAGAACGAAATAAAAGCGGGGTAGAAAACGCAATTAATGCAGTAGCCGTTCGGTGGTCATGGATGGAATGGAAGCTGTAATTTTGAAAATAAAAAATATTTAATTTATGAATTTATTTTAACTTAAAATGTATGTAATTTGACATTGAAAAAAAATACCCCAAAATGTATATAAGAAACCAAATCTTAGGTATTCAATCATAGTCATTTAAAACATTATAATATATCACTCAACATATCTGCATAATAGATTTCTCCTTTTCAAAGATGAAGATGGTCACTTTTTTCTATCAAAGTGGATTTCCATCCAACCATTTGCATGATGGAATTGTTTGGCATGCTTTTGGGCTCATAATTTGTTAGAATGTATTACAAAAATGATTATTTTGTTTTGAGTGTATGATAAAATTGATCACGTTATATATAAAAATTCATTCTTAGTGAAATAGAGAAGATCTTTAATGGAAGGAAGAACTGCACTGGATGATGAAAAGTAGCAGTGGAGGAGGTTCTTGTGGGGGGCAACTGAAGAAGATGAAGAAGAAGAGATCATAGGACTTGGAGAGATAGGAGGTGGCTCTACAGAGACTAGCCAAAGAACTGTACTAGGCAATGATCCAGGTTTAAAGGGACAGGATCTTGGATTGGGGCTGCAGGAATAAGATGCAAGAATCAAGGATCATGAGCAGGGGCTAGCTCAGGCAAATGCTCCCTTAACAGCTGCAGCGATTGTCGATAGAGGTTCATATCCAAGCCATCCACCAGTCTACCCACTCTGGCTCTCAGAGTCCCCTGAACAGGAATCAATCACAATGAGCATCTTGCTACTATCGATGGCTATGCATTTCTACTTCTAAGCTCAAGTCTTTAGTGCCAAGATCATTTACCTGGTGATCAGGCTCTATATTCAGCTCACCGATGAACTGATAGAGGGAACCAACACGAAAACGGATTGTCAGGAGGCCTGTGTGCACCTTCATACTTGCATCACCGTCCATGATCACTGCCATTGATGTCTCCAGGTTATAGTCGACTAATCTGTGAGTATGCACAGGGACATAGTAGGAAATTGGGTATAAATATGAAATTCTTCGACGAAACTGGGGAATTTTTTCAAACACCTACTTTCCGATCAACCGAAGCGAGGTCCCCTGCTTGAAATACGGCGACGACTGATTCAATTCACTCAGAGTCACCAGTGCGCCGGAAGCAATAGCGCCCATTGGAAACACGATTGCGTGGGATTTCTTTCATTGAGCAATCATTAATTAGACGCATAATAGCAATACCAAATGAAGAATTCCAGAAATATTCTCCAACCTAAAGGTAATCACGAGGACAGTGATGGATGGAATACCTGCGGCGGCCACGGCGGCGACAAAAGATTCTCGAGCAAATGGTATGGACAGAAAGGATCTTACAAAAGTGAAGAAGACGATTCCTTGGCCCAAAACCATACACTGAGCGACAACCCAAATTAAATTGTGCGAGTGGTAGGCCCAATTTCTTTAAACCGGACTGCAATTTTTGTTTATTTTTAGTGAAATATTATAATTTAAAATAATAATTAACATTTTTTTTGAGTATTTTACTCCAAATTTTCATATTTAACGTTAACATCAAATGTACCTAAATATTTTAAATTTATTTAAAATATGTGTAATATAAATAGTATAGAAAAAATTACTATATTTGTTACATATTCAAATTCTATAGATGCAAATTCACAGAGTGGAGAGGAGATATACATTTATCAAACTCTTCTAAGATTTGGAAAAATGTGTACATACGGACATATAAATTTATATTTTATATAATAAAAACAGATATTTAAAATAAAATATTAATATCTAGATATTATAAAAGATATCAGATCAGAGAGTAAAATATCGTTTTTTTTTCTTTTTTTGTTTACATGAGCGAATGCAAGTAAAAAGGTGAGAGCAGTGGAAGAGATGATGAGGCTGGGAAATTTATTCACATGAGTATTTATATACATGCTTTACACATCCAACAGCCACAACTGCTACATGGCTACAAGATCCACAGTACAAAGGTGACTGTGTTTGCTGCTGAGATTCAAAACAAGACAGCAACAGAGCAACTCCACAGGTTAACAGGAAACAGCCCTTGGGTTCCTCTTTGAATAGCCATAGCATGTCACCTGGTACCTGTTTTCCATCTCTGGATGTATCTGATGAATAGGGGTCTGAGGCAGGTAAAACTTGTATAAACAATCAGTCCCTTGCTTTTCCACTGTCTTCCTCTTCATTCCTAGGAATGCATCTCTGAACTGGAAGCCTTCAATTCCAATGGCGATCATATCTTTTTCAGTTGACATTGTAGAGGGAGGGGTGTGATAGAAGAAGAGAGGAGAGGAGTTTTTGCTTGATGATATGTGTGCTCCAGCATTGGGGACCCATCTTTTATAGGGAGAGGGGCAGATAAAGGTAAATATGCAAAGTGAGTGAACAAAGGAAGAAAGTGGAATGATTCTTCCAGAGATAAGGCTTTTTTTATTTGATTCCCTTCCTGTAGATACAAATATCCCACCGAGATCCTTTTTTCGTGTGGTGGTCCTCATATCATAAAAGGGTTCAGCCACTGTGCAATCCTATGTCTTTTTATTCTCCAAGATTCCCATGGTGGGTTCTAGATCAGCCCTCTTTCAAAGGGGGCAACAAATACACAGAGACAATGCAGATTTCAGTTCAATCGTCTCATAGATTCTAAATAACTGGACTTGTACATGATCCACACAATTACAGTTCTTGGGAGCCCGCTTTGTTCTTTCCCTGGTTTAACTTTGATCTTCTACTGGAACACAAAACTGAAACCAGTGAAATAGCAATGCCAATGGCACTTTGCAGCTAAAGCAACAGATGCAGCAACCAATGAAATGGAACCAGAGTATTCCCCTCTGATGGCTTCATCTCGTAGGTCATATGATATTAGGGGAATGCCACTGTCACAGACTACAAAAATCACATGATACTTAAATTTCAGTACAAATGGCAACTTGGAGCAACACTAGGAGGATCATAGTTACATCACAGTGAGTGAGAGATGCACCGTTATCTGCAATAGTCAGATAGAGGAGGATCAAAGTCGCTGCACTTGGAGCCCACATGATTCGGGAGTAGAATACATTGCAGCCGAACTTCCTAAGAAAAAGTGAAGCATATCAATATTCACCACACCAGGGCTAACCGCAATAATGGCGATTCCGGGAGGTATCTCTTTTGCAACAGCCAGAGTCAAGCCCTCAACTGCCCATTCTGAAGCACCAGACCTCCATCCAGAAGACAGGTTAACTGTTATCCCCGATGTTGTGAGAACGGTTAACCCTAGTTGTCAGAACGGTTTTCGGTGCAACGGCGTCCCCGATGTTAATCAGATTATCCGCCGGTGAGGCCGCCATATCATCGATTGTATCAAAATCCCACAAACTCAACAGGGGATCTTACCTGATATGCTTGTTATCAATGGAACCTGGAGCACCGTCACGTTCCTTCTTTCTGGGAAACTAACGAATACCGAACCTTCGATTCCGATGGACTTAAAGCGATTGGGCCTCCAACCAGATTTCCGGTTGGGCCCAGACTAATATAACGTGTCCCAATAGCCCATATAAATTAAAGAAATGTAGTAGTACTCGTTTCTTAGTTAACTGGTTCAAGTTTGTATGACATGATCCCTTCATCTGCTGATCTTGCAACTGCTTACTTCTGAGAACGCGATTGCTGTCCTGTAGGGCCTGATGCATTCTCTTCCTGAAGCATAAGGAAGGCATGCACTTGTGACCATTGATATTTATGGAGAAAATGGTGATCGAATCAGCTGCATACATTTGCCTGTGGAGATTGGTTGCTGGTGTTTGGATAGCTCAGTCTCCTCAATGGTCTTCTCACGCTTCTCATGGAAAAGAACCATTGCGCATTTGCACATGAAAAACAGGAGTAGCACACCAAGAGAGAACACCAAGATGGATTCAACCACAATGATCGATCCCAAAGCTGAGATCCAAAAAAGTTGGGTTGTCAATCTGCTGTAAATTCCATTACTCATGAAAACAAGGAAAGGGGATTGAAAATGTTACCGTGAGCTACAGACGAACTCATGGGTTTGTGTTGAATCAGAGTAACTCTAGATTCGGCCACCAGAGAATCGGTCATCATGCCAGAGCAATCAGGATAACAGCCATGGTTTCCCAGATCAGTTACTTTCACAGATAAAACAGCTCCATGCTTTCCTGCCTGGAAAAGTTTTATGAGAAACAGCTCTCAGGATACATAAGAGCCTTCTGTATGATGGGAACTCACTTCATACGAGAGTTCCCGCAATGCGGCGTTGCAGTCATCGATTGAACCTTGGAATCTGATTCCTTTTGCCTTGACTGTGAAATGCCTTGAGATGGTAACAAAGGTTTGGACAGGCTGCCACTGGTAACTTCTTTTTAATTTAACTTCAGTTGTTCTGATAAGCTCTGCAGGGAGACTTGTCGAGAGAAGTCCAGCACTAACTTCGACGGCCAAAAGGAGTGAGAAGCTTGACCTGTTGACTGAGGAACAAGGTTTTTGGAGTTTTATCAATTGAATAGATACACGAGAAGTCATGGAATTAAGGATCAGTCATTGAGTTACATGGGAAGTGCAGAAGATCAGGATCTTGAATGAATTCAAAGTCTCTCCTTTTATCACCGAATATGATGCCTCCCTCCTCCATATCTCTCAGGATAACAAAAGAGGGCATGCTTATGACTGGATGGTCGTTGATCGGCTGCACGTAAATTGGAATGTCCACGTCATTTCTTCCATTCTGGTTCATAGCAGAAACTACGATTTTATCCTCACCATAGAAGTTCTCGTTCCTGTGACAATTGAAAGATTTTGAAAGTCATCACAGAGATTCTTGATCATGTGAGGCTTTCTGGAAAGAAAGATAGTTACCCAAAATATTGAACAGATTGGATGGCGTAGTTTATGACATCCAAGCAGCCAACAAGATTTATTTGTTTGACATCCTTTTGGACAGATAACTCGTTGCAGTTCGGCGGCCAGAACTGTATTTGCACAGGAAATAGAAGCAAAGTTCCTGATGGTGAACTGAGAGTTACACTGATGTTTTCTTCTGGATCGGAGTAGAGGATTTCAAATCCAGAGAATCCACTGAAAAGGTGCACAAGCATGTGAGATCTGGTCCATATATGTATCTATTAAAAAATCAAGGGTAGAATCATCACCTGAATTTGGGGCTAACTACATCTTCGATGGCTTGTAAGTTACCTGGAATGGAAACAAGCTGGGGTGGCCTGCAGATGATAAGCAAATCCACATGCCCCGATGCAATATTTCCATTCACATCAGATATCATATAAGTAAACCAGTCCTTCCCATAGAACCTGTCAAATGGTGTGTACCTTAAGATGCTCCCAGACAGAAGTAGTGATCCATGAAATGGCTGGTCGACAGATGTCATCGAAGTTAGGGTTTCTATGAAGGTCAAAAGATAATAGTCGTTTGTGTTTACCTTTGAGTACTCGAGAACACTTGCATTGCCATCAGCAAAGTAATCGTTCTCAAGAACGTTAAAAGCAACCGACTCGTCTTCCCAAACAGAGATTGTATCATTGGAGGCCTTGGGAAAATATTCACCTGGAAGTCTTGGATATGTGTTAGTTAAATGGATGTGTTATGTGAATCAGAATTTGAAGCTAAAAACTTACTGTTATAGACATTGACACCAAAGGGGCATGGGAAAAATCTCTGTCCATTGTATGAAACACACATCTCATATGTTCCAACATCTTTCGCCATGTAGGTAGCAATATAAGTACCATCACCGTTGTCAGAGAAAGAGGATGATGAAAAAGCTGAACGGTTGATGGAAGCTATCTCTAGTTGTAGCTTCTCTTGCTGTTTCAGCACTGCATTACAGTGTGAATCAAGCAGCCGTACATAAATTTCATCATTCATCAGCTTTGAAATTTTCGGAGCAAATTTCACAACACCGGAGAGCGATATGTTGACAAATCCTGCATCAAGCCAGAGGATCAGTTGCCAAACTCTGGATGCATGAAAAACGCTTGAAACTATTCAACAATGGAACTTACGCCTTTGCATGCTGTACAACCTCAGTAATACCTGGAGCTACTTTCTTCCGAAATGGAAAATTTTTCAGCCGAATATTTCCACAAGAAACGCGAATCTCATATTCTCCACTCTTTTCAGGTACATATACAACATCAAAATCACTGGCCCTGTTAATCCTAGTCCCATCAAACTGTAGCAAAAAACTATCTTGATCACTAGATTGTTGTATCTCCAACTAAAGGTATAGATTACAAACAAAAACATTCTTCTTACCATATTCATAGTATCAATGGCTTGAGCAGGGATCAATCTCGTTAGATCATGTTGTCCATAATCATTGAAGTAGCTACCTGTTGCAGGTTGGCAGAGCTTGTAACTTATATTTAAAATGAATTTGGAAAATTAGATGCACCATACCATTGCCTGCCTCCCGAAATTGTATGATTGAACTTATTTCAGAACCGGATTCGTGCGTTATTTGAATTTGAAGGCTTTCGGGCTTGATTGGTGAAGGGTAGAGATAAGCATCCTTCAAGAAAACAGAGAACTTCGCACTTTCGCCCGACACCGAGTCAGCTAGTCCAGTTCCATTCACTGTGCTTGTTTCTCCATCACAATAACCTGCACTCTTCTTTTTTATCACAAAGTTTAGCATACAATATCTTCCATTCATTTAAGTTCATATAGTACCTATGAATACAGTGAATTCAAATGGCATTCCTGAAATGAGGGTTTTCTCCTGATCAAATATCATGAGCATGAAGTCTCCAGGCTCATTGAGACTGAAGGAAAATGATTGAATCCCTGCTGAAGCTTCTTTCAAATGTAGATCAGGCACAGGTATGGACAAGTTGGATGTTTTATCAAGAACAACAATGTCGAAATCGTAGAATCCTGGAACTGCATTCCCATAAAGATCATGCTGGTGCAAGAACCCCTCCATCATAGAGAACAACTGGAAATTTCTAGTTTTAACTTGCCATTCGACCACACAACTCTGAACATCAAGCTCCCCTGAAAACACAAGCTTGAAATCATCATTATTTGAACAATGAAAATACATCGCCAACATGCAAGAACGTATCTTTAACATCAGATATATTGGCACTTTATAAACACCTGGTTTCACCTTGAATGGCAAGGGACAGCCATTCAGTGTTCGGTTCTCTACTTCCACATTTAGCAGGAATAGTCCAGAAGTTGTGACGGTGAATTCAAGATTGAGATATCCTGAAGTATCCCAAGCCGTGTTGGTGACATTGAGCAGGGTTTCACGGAAACCATCTGAGGTCGCAGTAAACAAAGTGAAGTTACGAGCAATGATGCCATGTTCATTGGATGCAGAAGCATTGTTTCCAAATGCATCTTTGGGAAGGATGAGTAGTGAAACCTTCATCCCTGCCGTGAATTCATCTAAACCATCTCTCCAAGATGGTATTCCTGCTGCTGGATATATGCATCCTGCACAAATAAAGGAGTACTACGTACTGCATTCAATAACTAGATTCTTCCGCCTGAGTTTAGTTTTTTTTTTTTCAATAAGTTTAATCGTCTAATTAATTAGTGATTAGTAATTTAGGATTAGTGATCTCAAAGAAATCGGAAATCCCGCTTCTCAAAGAACCTGGTTTGACGTGGAAGTGCAATGAAGCATCCAAGACTCGAAAATGTTGATCGCTGATGAGCACATCGAATCGGCCCACGGCAATCGGAACAAAACTGATACTCCAACTCTGAGTCGAATTAACATCCAAATTGAATATCATCCCCGTCACGAAACTGCTGTTTCCTAGCTTATCATTCACAGATACGTTGGGCTTGAAATCAAACTCGTACTTGCCAAACTCGTAATCCCCAAGAACTATCACTTTTATCGTCGCGATTTCCCCCGCCGTAAACGTATCGTTGAAATTCGGCCAACTGAACGCGAACGCAGGCAATGTAGGACCATCTGCTACAGTAGCGGAAAAAAATGAAAGATACATCAGGATGATCATTAGAAAACGAAAACTGATGGTATTTCGGAGAGATTACCAGAAATCGCGAGTCGAAAGTTGAAAGAATGCACGGAAATCACAGCGATCAGGCAAGAAAGTGAAAGCATTTTCTTCGCCATTGTCGACATTCTGGTTTCTTGGAGGGGAGGTTTTATGTTGTTGCAGTTTGCAGTGCCCGTTGCGAGTAACCGCCACTGACCCCGCGAGATTTCATGGCGCGCAAAATATAAAGTATTTAATATTAATAACAATAAATATATAAATATAATATAATATTATGATATTTGTTTAAAAAGAAGCTATAAAAAATTATTAAAATCTAACTTTTTCCTCCTCATTTGTATAGATTTAATTTCCAAATATATTTTAAACTAATTTATGCATAAAGTCGGGTCGGGTTCTGAGGGCTAAAACCCTAAAATTTTAAAGATATATTTGAAATTATTTAATTAAAATAAAAATATAATATTTAAATAATGTATATCATTTGTTACAAAAATATCTATCTCTAGAAAAAAAAAAGGTGGCAATACTGGGGATTAGGACGACGTCAAATCAAGGCACAAAAGTATCCCATTGGAAAAGCTCTCTTCCTTTCCACCAAATCACATGATCAGTTCTGCAACAAGTAACCATTTTGGTGTCCATCTTTTTCCACTGCCCTGTGGGAATGTTGAGCCCCAACTAGCAATTATAAAGGCAGCACCATTCATTCATGATTCATCTATCATCATCACATGCCAGACTCTGTAATGAAGCTAGCAGGCCCCAGAATGAATGATTCTGACTTTGAAACTAAACCATAAACATTCACTGAACTCGGAACTGGTATGATGCTCTCAGTGGAGGAGGAGATGCCCTCTGCTGTGCTTCCAGGCAGAGTAGTTGAGGTTTATGCAGTGAAAAAGAGTGAGGGGCTTTCTTCTGTGTAACTGGTTTCACTTGCCTCATTTAGATGAATATACAGTGATGCTGGAAAACGTGCTTCATTTCTCACTTACCTGCACATGGGCTTCACCTCTGCTGCAGTGAAATCTGGAATAGCCTCTCCCTTTTGTCATCTAACATCACTCTAAAGGTTTGTTTGATGCAGTTCTAAATAAATCATTCTAAAAGCACTTCAGCTTTTTTGAAGCTTTGAAGCAGGGATATCTCAGTTTCGGAAAAAATTAAAGCAATACATGTTTTAGCAAGAATTACTTCTAGTAATGCTTTTATTGAAACTGAAACTATACCAAACAAACCTTTAATGATGGCCATGGAACTCTGGATTGACCCGGAGTTGATTGAAGTGGTTGTCCATGTAACAGAGACAGTCAGCGTCTGTACCTCGAAAAGTGGTGTCAAATTCAAAGTGGCCAGCAGAGATGATCAGCTTTGCTCGTCTCTTGGTGCACCAGCAAGTGTGTCGTTGGAACAAGGGAATGATGTGGTGGCACCTTTTTCAACTCAAAAGGAAGTTGAACTGGAAGGTGAAGGGTCATGCATTGTTAATGTTACAAGGAAATATCATTCTTCAAACGCATTTTTCGCAACAAAATCGTTCCCATCAATGGACATGACACTCGTCTGGTACAACAGATTTGCACATGCATGCACGGCTCCACAATCACCAGTTTCCATCCGCAACAGCATTCATGTGCACAAAAGCAGTGCTTCATAACAAAGAAAGAAGATCATACTTACAAGAAGAAGGCTTCTTGAATAAAATTTGAAGACAGTGCATGGTGTACAGTTGCCAACCCAGAAAGAGGTTTACTCTGGGTCACGTGAGGGCGAGATGGAATATGGTTTCTGCCTAGCCTGAAACAATAACTTGAATGTGACAGGAACTGATAACTCTTTCCCATTGCTAAGTGTAGATTCTTCCCATGTCAAAATCTTGAAACGGTAAGATTTGACATTCCAAAGGTAATCCACTAACAGTAAGTTAATGTATCAACAAAGCATGGCAGTTAAAAAGACAAGTGACTTGATAAGAAAAAGTGGTGTTGATGAATCATGGGGAACAAGATTTGCTGACAAGATCATGCAAGTTTTATGACCAAGAAGGGGCATTTGAAATTGTGCACGACAATGCGCAAAATGAGAGAGATACAAAATAAATGAAGCATCTAGCTATTCAGATAAACCATAACTTCATCATACTTTCTGAATAATCTTCTCATTTGAGTGTAGAGGTAAGCTTTTATATTTTTGGAAAAATGACAAAGCTAATTTAGAGCCCTTTATGACGATGAAATCTACTCCCCAAACCATTAGAGATTCTGGTTTAAGAATCGATAGCTGCTTCATCAAATGATAAAAGAAGCCCCCACTGCCATCCCATGTGTGCTTCCTTGAAAAGTTTTCTCTCCAAGTGCTTGGAGTGTGTGCAGAGAAGTGTGGAAAAAGGTTCAATTCGAGGTTGCCTTTCCCAGCACATGTCTACACAATCGACAGAGTGACGAGGAAGAAAACATTCATCCTCTCCCACAGCAAAAGAAGTAGAATGGAAAACACTATGAGAAAGGAGCATATCAAGGCCAACGTCTCAACAAGCATGGTAAGAACCAGAAGACCAATAAATGCATGGAAGAGATCAGTTTCCAACTTTAACCCCTCATCTTTCAATCACTTCTGTCATTTCTAGGTTTTGGAGGAAGTCAGGAACATAGCAGACATTGGGTTTCCAGTATTAGCTATGGGAATATTAAATTACCTCAAAAACATGGTCTCTGTCGCTTGTATGGGCAGGTTAGGGGGACTTGAGTTAGCAGGAGGTGCACTAGCCATTGGTTTCACAAACATTACAGGTTACTCTGTGCTTTCTGGATTGGCCATAGGGATGGAACCAATTTGCACACAAGCTTTTGGCTCCAAAAACTACAGCATATTGTCCATCACCCTCCAAAGGATGATTATTTTGTTGCTTTTTACATCCATACCCATCGGAGTGCTTTGGATATATCTGGAGCCTCTAATGCTGTTTCTCCACCAAGAGCCCCAAGTAGTGCATATTGCCAGCTTATACTGCCGTTTCGCAGTTCCAGATCTTATTGCTAATAGTATTCTTCATCCTCTGCGTATCTACATACGCAGCAGAGGGACAGCATGGCCCCTGCTCTGGTGCAATCTTCTAGCAACATTGTTACATGCTCCTATTACCATCTTCTTCACCTTCCATCAACATCTTGGCATCCAGGGAATTGCAATATCTACATTTACCATTGACATTATCTTCCTACTCTTTCTCTTATGCTACATAAACTATTCTAATAATGAAGGGATGCCTCTATCCAAACCCTTGTTACAAAATTCAAATAAGCTCAGCTCAGGGATCTCATCTTGGGAGGAGTGGGGATTGCTAATTCGATTAGCATTCACTAGTTGCCTTGCTGTATGCTTGGAATGGTGGTGGTATGAGCTCATGACTTTGATGTCTGGTTACCTCAATAAACCCCAAGTTGCACTCTCAGCATCAGCAATCGTAATACAAACAACATCATTCATGTACACCTTACCTTCTGCACTTAGCTCATCCATTTCAGTCCGGGTGGGAAATGAACTGGGAGCAGGGAGACCTCATAAGGCAAGATTGGCAGCTGCAGTAGCCATAACACTCGCATTCTCCACATCAGTCTTTGGCCTTCTTCTTACCACCATAGGCAGGCGAATATGGGCAAGAGTGTTCACCAATCAGCATGAGGTTCTCGAATTGACAGTGACTATACTCCCCATCATTGGACTCTGTGAGCTTGCAAACTGCCCACAAACCACAGGTTGTGGGGTGCTTCGAGGAAGTGCAAGGCCTAGTATCAGTGCCATTATAAACTTCTGCTCATTCTACTTACTGGGGACCCCAGTTGCCCTGGCGTTGGCCTTCTTCTGGAAACAGGGATTTTTAGGCCTTTGCTATGGACTTCTAGCAGCTCAGTTGGCCTGCCTGTTATCCATTTCAGCAGTCGTATACCAAACAGATTGGGAAAATCAATCTCTGAGGGCAAAAGTTATGGTTGGTGAAAGCATCCAAGATCAAGATGACAGTTTACCATTGAAATGTGGGGAGGATGCTACAATCTGCTAAATGCAAGATGCAAGTGAGTGAAAGCAAATAAACCGAGAATGCCCCCTCATGGTATACCCTCATCTGTGTGACAAAAGAAGAAAAACTCAGCGACTAAAAGCATATCGATATTTTGTATGTACAGCAGCAACTCATCCTTTTGCTGAAGATATACTGTCATTTCATCGTGTATAAAGGAAATACTGTGAAACCCCATACATCATTTGGGATGGAAATTTTCTTGCCTCACTGACAACAAAGAAACCATTTTCCCGCCTTGAAAGGGAAATTATTATTATTCATTTGACAGTAATTATACATTGCTATTAAAATATCCAAAAAAATTCGATCAACTCCAGAGCATTGCAATTTCACGACCAAAAACAAACAGTTGCAGCACAACGGAAGCAACTTTCCTGAAATTCTTACCACAACGACGATTTCAACCGCTTCCTTCTTCATGCCAACGCTCTTTAGTGTCTTTTTTTATCCATAATCCAGATGGAGGACGATCTGCGATCGGCCTTTATGGCGAGATTGCTGGTCCCCCATTTCGCACGATCAAATTATTAACTCCCCATAAATAATGGATCTTGTTTCGGCTCTGGCGGCTTCGCTGCACATCGGTAAGGCGATACACAAATTAGTGGTGGTACAGTATTTGGGCATCCAATTTTAGGGGCAAAATGGCTGCTTAATAGGACACATGGACGGAATCAAATATCTTCCATGGCTCAAGCATATCTTCCGTGAAGAATGGTCCCAACTGGGGAAATTGACCCCCTATGCACAAGTCATCAACATCAGGGGGTTCGGACCTCCACTTAGTTTCACCCCAGTTGCATCCTGATCACCTAATCGACGCCCCGAGTTGCAACTTATTTGATATCAATTCAACTATAGGAAAAATAGGGGGGTATACACAATGTGGGGCTTCCCACAGTTTCTCAACTGGAGGAGTTGTGTTTCCTCATAAAAGGTCCATGGACTGATAACATGCTGCTATCAAATCATGTAAGTTGTATTCGATGCACTAAACACATGAAGCATTAGCTAATCACCCTGAAATGTACAAAAATTCATGACCCGAAGATACCCAGCAGGACCCGTAAATTATTTCACCACCATGTGTGTGATGATGTGCGGATGAATACCTGCAGCATAAATTTATGAATTTGTTGAACATACCTTGAAGTGCTGAACTTTTTTTTTTCTGCTTGGCTAAGATATTGGTAAAGGATACATGATATGTAGTAAAATTGTGCTTAAAATCAAAGTAAAGCTCACCTTCATGCCGTGAAGCTTTCAAGCTGGTCGCAGTGAGGGGTCTGGAAATGCCTATTCCACTGGCGCCGCTGCATTTCCATGTGACAATAGCGGCTTAGCATGTGCTTGTAGTCCTTGATAACATTGCTCTCAATTTCACTTCGCCCGGGGCTCCCTGTAGGAAAGTGCTCATCAAATTCAGTAGACTTGACAAAGAACTCAACTCCATGTTTTTCTGTCAATTTCTTGAACTGATAAGTGTAGTTCCTCTGAAGCGAATACTGGGGTTCGGTGTAAGGGAGATACGCAAGAAGAATAATGAGCAAAAACGGTAGTAACTGCAGAAGCAGCATGATATTCGGCCCTCCATTAGCAGAACCTTCCCTATGGTGATCCCCTGCAGTACGTGCTCTTGTCCTGTAAACATGAGCATTTCTATACACATCCCGGTCGCCAAAAAACGCTCTAAAGATCTCATCTGGATCAAAATCGTCAGCGTAAAACTCATTAACATTTCTCCTACGCCTTCTCCTGCCTTGATATTGTTCATTACGCTCAAACTCATCAACTAAGCCAGTTTGATCATACTGCTGCCTTGATTCCTCCTCGCTCAAGCACTTAAAAGCCTTGCTGACTTTCTTGAATGCTTCCTCGGAACCTGGTGCTTTGTTTTTATCAGGATGAACTTTGAGTGAAAGTTTCCTGTAGGCTTTCCTGACCTCCTCCACAGAGCAACTTCTCTCTAACCCCAGTATAGAATAATAATCCCTTTTACTCTTGATTTCTCTCACTAGCTGAACATTCTCCTCCGTGTAACTCTTCTCCCCATTGGAGACATAATCACTATTCACAGAGCCCGAATTATGCTTCACCTTTGAAACATCGGATACATCATCACGTTGAGAAGCAGAATCAAGCTTTTCACAAGAAGCTAATAAATCGTCTAGAGGCAAATTCTCATTGAGGCGGCGAGCGATTCCGATAAACTTAAGTGCTCTTTGTTTATTCCCCGCTGAAATCGCCTCCTTTGCAATACTGACGCATCTCAAAGCCTCATCTTTGTTACTCTCCATCGCAATTTCCTCAAGTCAAACCCTGAATGAAATCAAACCCTCAGTCACCATCGGAAATTCAATGCCCGAAAAACATCGACCCGACGATCAAATATACCATTCGACACAAAAGAAGCCCATAAACTTCAAGATCAGAATCCCAAATTAGAATTCTCTAAAATTCGGCGGGTAAACTCCGAACCATGATAATTCTTAACTAGATATCAAAAAAGCATCTACCTTGAAAGATATAAAGATCCGATCGAGAGCTCTCCAGATCCGAAACCCCAAAAAGTCGACCTCCGAGCTCCGGATGAGGGTCCGCGGTCAGCGTACAAAGATATTCGGAGGTTGCACATACACACTCATCATCTGCAAATCACGAAATGCCACGTCACCAGACGCCAGAAACCAGCATTCCAAGTTTTTTAAATTAACTGAATGGTACCACAAGATCCAGTTTATTAAAATTCAGTCCTTCAAGTCTCGATTTATCGCAGAATCGTGCTCGTCGTCTCCGCTTAACACAGCCCCACAGATGTTCAGCAAATTCTTGCCTTTCTTTCACCAACTACGCTTGAGGCACCCTCTATGCGGGCGCTGGTTACAACAAGAGGTAATTGTGAGAGAATAATGTCTTTGCTTGCTACTTTGTTGGTGTTAACCAGTAATTCGTCGGTTGATGTATGATTCTCATTACACGCTGCTGCTTCTTATCAGGCTCAAAAATTCTCGATTTCAGATGCTTCACACTTTGTAATCTGTGCAAAAGATACGTTGTTTCTGATGTCGCCGCCTGTAAGGAAGATAATAAATCAATCTGTGAAAAGGGGAGACTTTCTCGGAATAAGATAAAAAAGCATGGAATTTTTAGAAAAGAAGCTAAGAATATCTGTGCGGTATTAGAGAGCTCTCCATGGGGGCGTGCAGCAGAAAAATCTCTTTCTTTATGTGATGAAAAACTTCATATCAATGTGGTTGCTGAGGTTTTAAGAAGGTTGAAGGATGCAGATTTGGGTCTACATTATTTTAGATGGGTAGAGAAGGTGACCCATAAGGTGAATTCTCTTGATGCATATAATTCTCTTCTCTTATTGATGACTAGATGCATGAAGTTTGATCGAGTTAATTGTCTTCTGGAGGAGATGAGTATAGCTGGATATATCCTGTCGTATCACACTTGTGTAGACTTGATTTCCTGCAGCATAAAGAAAAAAAGATTGAGAGAGGCATTTGATTTGATCCAAACGATGAGAAGATTCAAAATACGTCCTGCATTTTCAGCATATACTACCCTGATAGGTGCATTGGCCACTGATCATAGGCCTGATCTTATGCTTTCTTTATTTCACCAGATGCAAGAGTTAGGTTATGAGGTCAATGTGCATTTGTTCACAACTTTGATTCGTGTGTTTGCTCGCGATGGCCGCATTGATGTGGCTCTCGCATTGTTGGATGAGTTGAAGAGCCATTCTCTGGAGCCAGATGTTGTTTTATATAACGTATGTATCGATGGCTTTGGCAAGGTTGGTAACGTTGACGTGGCTTGGAATTTTTTTACTGAAATGAGGGCTCATGGCCTAATGCCTGATGTTGTGTCATATAACAGCATGATTGGAGTTCTATGCAAGTATGGTAGGATGGATGAAGCCAATGAGTTACTTGAGCAGATGGAATCCAGTACAGTTATCCCATCTGCATATTCTTATAGCATTATGATAATGGGCTATGGTACCATTGGACGGTTTGATGAAGCATATAACCTTTTGGAGAGGCAAAGGATGAAGGGTGGTGTGCCTGCGGTCATTTCCTATAACAGTCTTCTTACTTGCCTGGGTAAGAAAGGGAAAATAGACGAGGCCTTAAAGGTTTTTGATGACATGAAAAAGGTTGCCATGCCTAACCTGTGTACATGTAATATTATTATTGATATGCTTTGCAGCGCTGGGAAATTTGATGTAGCCACAGAATTCCAAAATTCCATGAAGTCATTTGGCCTGGCGCCATCCATAAGGACTGTTAATATTATGATAGACCGCTTGTGTAAGGCAAACAGGCTTGATGATGCTCTGGCCATTTTCCAGGGACTCGATCGTGAAGTTTGTATTCCAACTAGCTATACATTTTGCTCACTGATTGATGGTTTGGGTCAGCATGGGAGAGTTGATGACGCTTATGCAATATACGAGTTAATGTTAGATTCTAAGCATGAGCCGGATGCAGTTGCATATACATCCCTCATAAGGCATTTTTTCAAATGTGGAAGAAAGGAGGAAGGGCAGGAGATTTACAAGCAAATGATTGTCAGAAGTGTGGTTCCTGATCTTAAACTCATGAACACGTACATGGATTGTCTCTTCAAAGCTGGTGAGGTGGAGAAAGGCAGAGCTTTATTCGACGAGATCAAAACACTATTTACCCCAGATGCAAAGAGCTGCTCAATTTTAATCAATGGTCTTACAAAAGCTGGCTGTGCTTCTGAGACAAATGAAATATTTGAAGCTATGAAGGAACAATGCAGCCTAGATGTCATTGCCTATAATACCATAATAGAAGGATTTTGCAAATCTGGTGAAGTCAGCAAAGCATTACAGCTCTT
This sequence comes from Utricularia gibba, assembly GCA_002189035.1. Lineage (NCBI taxonomy): Eukaryota > Viridiplantae > Streptophyta > Magnoliopsida > Lamiales > Lentibulariaceae > Utricularia > Utricularia gibba. Next base: position 2,891,081 of record NEEC01000012.1, on the reverse strand, counting down.
AGAAGAAATGAAAGCAAATGAACATCAACCAACTGTACACACATATGGTTCTGTCATTGATGGGCTTGCTAGAGTTGACCGGCTAGATGAAGCTTATCTCCTCTTTGAAGAAGCAAAATCTATGGGTGTTGAGTTGAATGTTTTGGCCTATACTAGTCTCATGGATGGTTTTGGTAAGGTAGGCAGAATAGATGAAGCTTATCAAATTGTGGATGAAATGATGCAAAGAAACTTGAGCCCGAAAATTGGAACATGGAATTGCCTGCTTGATGCACTAGTGAAGGCAGGGGAAATAGATGAAGCCCTTGTGTGTTGGAACACAATGAAGGACATGAACTGTCCTCCCAACGCTGTATCCTATGGCATCATCATAGATGGTTTATGCCGTGCCCGAAAATTCGCTAAAGCTTATGTATTCTGGCAGGAGATGCAGAAACAAGGGCTGAAACCCCATGCTATCACTCACCTCAACATGATTTCAGGGCTTGCCAAGGTTGGAAATATATATGAGGCTGAGAAACTACTTATGACATACAAAGAGAGTGGTGGCAAGCCAGATTCTGCCTGTTATAATGTGATGATACAAGGGCTGAGCTCGGCCAACAGAGCACAGGAAGCTTATTGCCTGTTTGAAGAAATGAGGTTGGAAGGGTGTGATATATATACAAAAACATGTGTTTTGCTTTCGGATGCTCTTCAGAGAGCACAATTCTTTGATCAAGCAGTGATTGTGGGCTCTGTCTTAAGGGAAATATCCAAGTCAAAGCACTCTGCATGATACATGTGAAGCCTAAGGGGTGAATTTCTCAATGGTAACAGACACTGCCTTTGCTTTGGGCGCATCATTTGGCATTTCACACAATCGATTGTGGAAAAGTTACCACAGACCAGGGTCAGGAAAAGGCACACAGGATACAAGACTGGTTACAGTTTCCATTTGAATCAACAGAGAAGCAGTTGTATCATTGAGGAAATACTTGAGTAGCTCATTTCTGATGCTAACCACTAATCTAAGGTCTAGGTATAGACTAAATGACCCGGAGATGCCCTCATTCATTCTGCGTTGAGTTGCTGGCCTTCATTTTGTACAGTGCACCATTCACTTCATTGTTATGTTGTAACACAGCCATTTTAAATCATACAGGATTCACTGCATGCAACGCTGTTCATGTTCAATTTGATTGATCTCTCAGTGCGTGCATTTTCACAATGTTCTGAATCCCCAAACAATGACAGCGATCTCAACAAAGGAGTGTGATCAGCATTCTTGACTCTGAGATCATAAGCAGGTGGCCTCATAAATGCCGTTAATCTGTCAACTAGAAAATACTTTGAACAAGCACTCCCTAGTTCACACCCCTTCGACCAGATCCTAAAGAATCAGTCGATTATCTTTTAATGAGTTCTTGCTTTGCCAGTCTAGAACTGCGAGAGGCATTGCAAATAATTGAATTTTAACACGAAGAAACTCAAAACAAAAATTTTGAGTGTAAAACTATGGGCTTGAAATCTCTAACAAGTAATAAATAAGAAAGTGCTTTTCTGAAGCATTTCATTTAAGCAACACGTGAGATCAACTCCCGGTTCGCACATTTAGAGCTTTGAATGAAGGATGAAGCAAACCAAGTTCATCCTTGAGTTGAAGAGGACTGCTGGTATCGTTCCTGAACCGAATCACCTTCCTACTAGAAAGTGATTTGTGGGTGAAACCATACATTTGTAGAATCTGGTTATCCCCAAAGTTGAACGCACGTTCCATCTGCTTTAAGCATCTCTCCACTGGATAATCCCCAAACTTGGCGCAAGGCTTGCACCCCACAAAGTGAGTGACAAGTGGCCATCTGTGATCGCCGAGGCCAGGGTGATAGTTCTCGATCATCTCTTCATATCGATCAACCAAAATTCCCCAGTATCCATGCAAATAGTAAGCGTTTTCAAGATAAACCTTTTCCGCCCATTTCTCCTTCTGTGTTGCAAGTATGTAAACCATGGCACTCTGATCATCAGCCTCAAAAACAGGCCTTCCTTTAAGCTCTCTTGTCAGAATCTTTCCAGCTTCGTCTCTAACTTTTCCCTTTGGCCCCATAGGAGCCAATGTATCGAGAAGATCCAATGACCATTGGCAGTTTCTCAACAAGAAACTCCCAGTGTTTAAACCGATCCAGTTCTTTTGATCATAAACCATCTCATTCCAACCGTGCATAACTAGATTTTTATCCTTGTATCTCTCCCATGGCAACTCAAATGCCATATCAGTGAACATTGCGTCACTATCCATCCACCACAAGAACTCCACCTCTGGATGAGAAAGCAAAAGCTTTCGAATCAACGGCAGCTTAGCCCAGAAACCAGACATTTCAGCGTCGAACAAAGCCATGTTGTAGAAAATCTCAATCCCATGAACCCTACAGTAATCAATCTTGTTCTTTATCGACTTCAACAAGTAATGATCACCTACAGGATTCTCGCACGGCTTGGGTGAGGAACCTGTAACCAACAAAACCCGAGGCGTGTCATTACCTAAGAAATTGGGAAACCCAGGATTCTTCTTCAGCCATTCACCCCTCTGCTGGTCCCATTCAGAGATCTTTGGACCCAGAGTGTACGGAAAAGACGAATCCCTCTTGAATTCCTCGACCCCATCATCCTCATCCTTGAAAATCTTCCCTACATCAAAGTCAGCATAGCCATTACTCCCACCACCCGATTTCCGCTCCACCTCGGATACCTCCAAAATACGGCGAGGCTGGGCTCGGCGGTGGATATAGGAGAAGGTTTCCCGGGTCTCATCGAGATCCTTCTCCGTGGTACCGCATCTCCCGGCTCCGAAATTCTCCCGCAAAACTAGGATAGTGAGAACGAAGCAGAGAAGCGTGAGCCCACCCCTCTTAAGAAAACACTCCCGACGGCGGCTGAGCACCCGATCTAGCATGCCCATTCCGGCCCCGTTAGCTCGGAAATGCGATCGATTTCGCGGCGTGAAGTTCGGAGGAAATGCGGAGGCGAATGCCCCTCGTCTGCTCGAGGGTTTGACGTTACGAAAAAGGAAGCAAATGGCAGTCGTCTACATACATGCCTCCGCCTTTTAAACGACGAGTCGACAACTAAATGTTCTTTTCCTTTTTTTATTCCAAATATCTCAAAAAATCAGAATATCTTTGCCCCCATTTATTAAATTTAATTCCAATTTAAATTATTTATTTTCCAAATTGGCAAACCATACAGTATAATATCATACGATTTATAATAAATAATTGTTTTTATTACCATATATGCAATAATTTAAAACTTCTAAAATTTAAATGCAATTTTATTTATAAAATAATCTTAAAAAATTGAAAATTCAATGCATATGCTCCCCTAACATACCATGATGAGGAAAGTTTCTTATCATGCACATGCAAACAAAATATCCACCCATCATCATCTTTTTTTAAAAAATAAATAATAATACAAATATTTACGTCATTAATTTAGGGTTGAGATGTCATTCATATCAATACTGGGACATGGCGAGGATGAAATAGCGAGCTTTGAGAACACAACATAGCAGGTGAGATGAGGAGGAAGAACCTAAAGATGAGTGGTTTCTGAAGTATCAGAAACTTTGGGATCTTCAGGTGCCTTGTTTTCTCCATGCTCCTCATGAAGCTGCAACACAATTTGGAAAAGAATGGAGAGATGAATGATAGGTTGGACAGATGATTGAAGATTTATGGTTTTGCACAAGAACAAACCCCCAGGTTTCTAAGGCTGGCTGAAACATCTTCTTGCTGCTGTTGGAGAGTATCTCTGAGTTGTTGAAACTCCTGAGGCACAGAACCAGATGTTGAGTGATTTCAGCAAAGAAGATGATGCTAAGCATCGTGAGAATGAACACCTACAGTTCGAAGCTGGTCTACTTCAGTGTTCAGGGAATTCTTCAGTTCTGAGAGCTCCTACAATATGCAGAAGCAAGTAGGTATCGCAATAGACAACATCCAATCATGAACTATTGAAAGAGGCTCCATTGGTAGCTGAGTGGGAGAACTATGCAACCATGACCCACATTTCATTATCCAAACACGAAGACTCTCTTTGGTTATTATAATGGCAATAGATCCAAATGTTATAATCCAAAGTATTTAACTCTAAAAGCACTTTTTGGTAAGTTGGAATAAATCAGAAACTGGAGTTTTGCAGCTTGTTAAAAAGGAAAAAGCAGTCAGCTATACTCTTTTTTTTTAGAACAAAGGCTCCTGTTTGGCGCACAAACTCTCCTAAACAGAACTTTAACATCGGCTTCTCTATCCAACAACCAAGCATAGAGATTTGAGAAAAGGAACAAAAGTAGCACATGCTTCTGCAAAACCCCATGTTGAAATCATTTATTTTCATTATTCAAGGTCTGAAGGTCCAGGGTAATGCTAATAAAACATCAAATGAAAACTAGATCCAAAGAAATCTCAAAAGAAGACAGCTTATCAGACATTTCCAGTGAAAATAGACCGTCTTACATTACGATAGACATTAACTTGAGAATCTAGCCTCGTTCTCCAACTTTGCAAGTCCTGGAAGCGGATGCAGAACAATTATGAGCGTCATTACAGATCACCCCATAAAACTGCAATATTCTAAAACTCTCTAAGTTTGAAAAAGTGAAAAAACGATGCTTTCACAAACACGGACCTGCTTCAGCTTCGCTATCCTGTCGACTAGCTCCTGCCTCGACTCAGCCAATTCCTGCAAAACCCACGTTCAACAAACACACAGAATCTCGAATCCACAACAACCCTCCGAACCAATTCACATTACCGAAATCTTAGGACTCGGAAGGGGCAGATTCTCCTTTTTCTGTGTAAAAAAAACGAAATGCAGATGCAGTGAGATAAGAGCACGAAAATCGACATATGAATGGAGAACCCAGAATTCATACCTCAGAGGCAGGCGGAAGAGGAACAGATGAAGCCGAATCAGAGCTTTCCATCGAGAGAATTGCAGGACGGAGTTCAAACCCTCAAATTTGAAACTGAACTCAGATGCGGCCGCCCACCGTTAACTTTTGGCCGTTGCTCATTTACTGCAACTGTTTTTTTTTAATTTTTTATTTTGAGAAGTTCCCCCCAACAGTGTCCATTACCACTTCAATCATTATTTTAGGATAATATTTAATTAAATATATAATAAAATATTATAATATGTTTATCTGAACGAAATATAAATTCTAAATTAAAATTTTTTATTCATATTGAAAAATAGTGATACATAAATTCTACCTGCATCTTGCTGAAGGATTTAATTGACTTTTTGTAGGAATTAATTCGAAATTTAATTAATTAATACAATTATTTAAAAAAGGAAAGAAGGCCAGAAAGGCATTGAATGCTGACTCGACAACTGAAAAAGAATCTACAAATAAAAAATGGAAAATTAATGGGACCCACAAATGATTTCTACTCTCAATTCTTATTTGCGCACGAAATGGGATGGAGAGCCTTTCCCCAATATGATTCCGGACATCGAGAGAATTTAGGGTTAGGGCAGAGGAATTTCTCCTCCGCGAGCTGTTTTCCGGTGATTATTGCTGTTGAGTGTTTGAGATTCATGGCGACTTTTGGGGTTGCTGTTGTCAGCTTTCAACTGGGCGTGTAATTGTTTCGTCCTATGTGTGGTTTTTGATTATTGGCGCTCCTTGCTGTCTCTTTCTTCAGCTTTGTCGGTGTAGCGGTTGTGTCTTGTATGGATTCGGGTGTATTGAATTGTGGGGCGTGAAGTTGGATTTTTGGTTGTGCGAGCGAAACGAGGGTGTGTTCATTTTGGTGGGCTTTCGGGTCCTTCCAATTGTTGTTTGATACGCATGTACTGTTGAATATTTGTAATTAGCGAATGCTTCTTGGGAAATCTGGGATTTTTTTGAAGTGAATGTCTCCTCTTACGGCGGATTATCCTCGTGAAAGTGGAATGGTTTTGATTCCATATCGATTTGTGTGGCCGTATGGCGGGAGGGCGGTGTATATCAGTGGCTCGTTTACAGGGTATGCCTTCACGATAATTGATGCTGGTATATCTGGGGGCTAGATTTTTGTCTGCCCTTGGCTAACTTGAATACTTGAAACTATCATTCATGGTAAATTTTCAGGTGGACGCAGTGGCCAATGACGCCCATTGAAGGCTGCCCTACAGTATTTCAGACAATTTGTAGTCTTCCGCCTGGTTATCATCAGGTTCTTTTTATGGTTGAGATTTTTGCATTGTTTTATTGTTGCTTGTCATTATTTTTACTTTTGAACAGTTTTAAATTGACATGGTATGCGAATTTGGTATCCAGAGAGATGAACTGGTTTTTATATTTCATGAATTTTTTGGGTGAGATTTACCTGCTCTTGGCGGGAGTTGTGTGTTCTTGGTTTTGTTGGATGAGCTTGTTTTATTTAGTGTTCGAAAATCAGGTTTTTATCTCGAATTGCATTTGTTCCTATGAATTATAAAGGAAGTCATAGAATTCATATAATCTGTGAAACAAAGCCACGAGGAGAACAAGTTCAACACATGCAATGTGAATTTGTTATTAATCGTCATAGGCAGAGTTTCTTTGATCGTCAGTAATGTTGGTAGCGTGTTCTGCAGTTCAAATTTGTGGTAGATGGTGAATGGAGACATGATGAACACCATCCTTTCATAACTAGTAACATTGGGACAGTGAATACCATCCTCTTGACACACGAATCTGAGCATCGTCAAGCAATGCTAAGTCCACAGATGTCCCCATCAGGTCCTGTTTCAAGTATGGATGTGGAAAGCGAGGTTTTCCAGCAATCGGTATGAAAGCCTCTTAGTTATTTTATCTCATGATATTTTCCTGCAATGACGACAATCTAGGAGGAAAAATTGAGTCTTTTACCCCCAGTTTCATGTGATTTTGTGTATATTGTTTTCAACAATTAAGGTGCACCAACGTTTTCATGTATTTTTCTATTTTTGTCATCTCAGGTCCGAGTTTCGGATACCATGTCACCTGAATCTTCTCCAATGATATCAAAACCAGATCTGAGGAACTCTAGAGAGCGTGTTGCGGAGTTTTTGTCAAAGCACTTTGCCTTTGAGTTGCTTCCTGAATCTGGAAAGGTGCCCAGTCTATTTTATAATATTGTATTATTACATGTGAGTTTAAGATTTTTTTCTTCTGTTTGATCTGTTTTCAGGTTATTGCTTTGGACGTGGAACTACCTATAAAACAAGCCTTTCATATTTTTCATGAACAAGTATGTAATGTACATCGCATTGCTGATGCTATGCTTGTATTCCATGTCAACATTTACGCCTGCAAACATACTCGTTGATTTGCAGTGTCCTCATTTTTTCTTCTTCTTTTTTTAAATCTCAAGGGAATCTCGATGGCTCCCTTGTGGGATTTCTCAAAGGGGAAATTTGTGGGAGTTCTCAGTGCAGAGGATTTTATTTTAATCATGAAGGAGGTATAGTTTCTATTTCTTCATTTTTTTCTGTGAGAGCCTTATAGTGTATTGATAATTGAAAGTTGTATGCCGTTGCATCGTATAGATTTCTGATCTAATTGTTGCAACCTACTTATGACGATGCATGTAATAAATCATGTATTTACGTAGTATCAGTTGCAGTGACATGGTACATATAAAGAATGTCAGATGGGTGATTGCCTATTGCTCCCACTTATTCTTGATAATGCATATAAATAAATGAATGGCACTCTAATTCCTGTCAAATGTGACACCCAATGTGTTGCTCCCTTGAATTCTCGACATAGACATGAATGGTAAGGGAATTATTCTGTCCCACAGAATTTTCTCTGTTTAAATCCAAACCCCTTTGTTCATGCGTTCTCTCATTTCTGCACGCACACCCAAAAATGGGGTGCAAGGAAATATTTAAGAGAATAACAAGCTTATTTTTATTTTGATTTTTTTATATCCTGGAACCTCATCAATTACGTGGAAGTCTGTATTTGATTTTGTCACTATTCTTGATGAGTGGCAGCTTAGAAGGCATGGGTCCAATTTAACAGAGGAGGAGCTTGAAACACACACAATCTCTGCTTGGAAGGAAGCAAAGTCTTACCTAAGCAGCCAAATGAATGGTGTAGGTCGAGTTATTTCAAGAGGGCTTGCATATGTGAGTTACGGAACTGCATGAGTGTTGGAGGCAGCACACATATGATCTTGAATCTGTAACTTAACTGGTCCTTGCCTTGTGGTGGTGATTTTCAGGCCGGACCTGATGACAGTCTGGAGAAAGTTGTTTTGAAGATCCTGCAAAGTGGGTTTTCCACAATTCCAATTCTTCATTCTTCATCAGTTGATGGCTCAAACCCTCATCTGCTGCATCTAGCTTCACTTTCTGGGGTACTAAAATGTAAGGATATGCAAGATGCTGCGTTGGTAGATCTCTAATCTTGAAAAACTTTTGATTTGATAAAACTGCTTTACAGGTATTTGCAGATTCTTTAAGCATTCACCAAGTTCACTCTCGGTGCTTCAATTCCCACTGTCGGCAGTTCCTTTAGGCTCTTGGGCACCAAAGATCGGGGAGCCAAACCAACGACCTCTGGCTATCATGAGATCAAATGCATCACTAAGTGCGGGTCTAAATTTGTTAATTCAAGGTATATAAGAATATTTTTCCAATTAAATGGCGATCCAAACTGACTCCAAGCAATTCTTTTTTATTGTCCATCTGCTTTTTCCCGCAATTTTCATATGATGTTGAAGTTGAATCTGCTTATGGTATGGTGCATTCCATCACAGCTCAAGTTAGTTCGATCCCTATTGTTGATGATAATGACTCCTTAGTGGATGTGTATTCTCGAAGGCAAGTACCTTCTTGAGCTGCAATTAGTGCCTTGTGTTAAGCATCTTGTTACCCTAATCACTACATTGATTCAAATCCGTTTGGTTCTGCAGTGATATAACTTCGTTGGCAAAGGACAGGATTTATACGCACATTAATCTTGAAGAGACCACGATTCATCAAGTAAACATATTTGATTTGCTTTAGATTAGTTGTACTCTTATGCAACATTCGATGTAAAATATACTACAAACATAATTTGTTGCAGCTCATCTTTTGTAGCTTTTTCTATTGCATGTCTTATAGAGTGCTCATTCTTATCTCCAGGCATTGCAGTACAGAGATGATCCCTTTTCACCCTATGGATACCATAATCAGAGGTGCCATATGTGCTTGCGCACTGATCCACTTCACAAGGTGTTGGAGAAATTATCCCAGCCAGGTTACCGTTACCCTAGCCACTTCCCATTCTTTACCACATAGACAAACACTCCCTGGAGCATAAATTTTCTTTTTTCAGGTGTCAGACGGCTCATCATCGTTGAAGCTGGAAGCAAGCGTGTAGAAGGTATTGTTTCACTGACTGATGTGTTTCGGTTTCTCCTGGGTAGCTAAACGATGGAACCTCAGATCCCACAATAGATTCTTCATGTACACGTTTGGATTGGCCTCGTGGCTATGCTTAGTTTAATTTGCAGACGACTGAGGAAAAGCTGAGTGGAGTTCAGGGTCCTGAAACTAATCTCCTCTACCTGAGTGGCCATCGCCCCCCAACCCCCCAAGTTACATTGAACAAAAAAAGAGGGGAAAAAAACTTTTGTAAAAAGGAATAAGGGGAGAGCGGGGGGAGCGTTTGAGGATATTGCGGTTCTTTTTCCTTAGTTATGTCTAATCCTGAGCATTGTTTCCTATTCTCTACCTTGAATTCCCTGTGCAGAAGCTTTTTGCTTGAATGGAAATCTTGGTGAGGTTGTACTTTTTGTAATCAAAGTGCTTATTTGTCATATCATTAATTCCTTTTATATGCTGCTGACTGACTGGGTGCAGCATTCAACTATTCAATTACCTTCGTAAAAATCATTGCATTAGCCTTCCTCCATGTCTCAGTACAATGGAAAAAATGCCGGGTGATTGATTCAGGCAGGAACTGAACCTGAGGGACAGGGTGAACTCAATTTTGCCTCACAAGAAGCGCACCTTTATGACTCTACCCATGAACCAAGTGGAAGTGTGAGCACTCGTTACAGCATGGAGTGATGGCGGCTACGTCGGGATAAGTGCCAGTATTTGGTTCTTTATGATGCCAAAGCATTTCTGTATATCGGTGTAAATGGGCAGGTTCTGTGAGCTGCGTGGCCGCAAACTTGTGACGGCGTAGTCCAGAATCTGAGCTACATCGGATGGTGGGAATTGCCTCTCAGTGCATTTCTGGGGCCATGGGAAAGTCGTAAGAAAGATGAGAGGAATAAAGTGATAGGTTCTCATTCAGATTCCGAGCTCACCTGAATCATCACCATGGTTGCTATGCACTTCATGATCAGGTCGTAGGGATACTGAGCCACAACTTTGGGCGAATTCACGGATTGCTGATCCCTAACCTGCAACATCATACGTTTCACGAATTAAGGCCTGCAATGGGAATGATCATACACAATGAACATACAACTTGTCTGCAGGTTTCATCAGAGGGAAGCCGGTCGTTCACATAATCTATTACTTCCTCAATTTTCTCATTGTTGTCATTCCTGTTCTTGAGGGATGACATTGCCTGCATATGCATGATATTGATAAGGGCGACCATCAACAGTATAAAACCAACATTCAGAGTACCTGGATTGCAGCGTCGAGCATCATTTGGGCCTTTGTGCGTGAGCTATCCATGATGTCATCTACATGGGATCTTGCTTCATCCCCTGAGCGATCAAAAGGGTCCCTCGTCCCAGTATTATCAGCAAGATTGGCTGCAGGACTTGCTGGTTGTCGAGTTTCTAGGTAAGTGTTGCGCCGGCGTAAGTGACAGAGAGCAGAAGAAACCTGCGGAATGAAATGGAGAAGGGAACAAGCCATTTTTAAGACAATGTGTCTGTTTGCTTTAACAAAGATGCATGTGTGTATACCTGTTCATTGGCTTCATTCAACAGCATCAAAACTGCAGCGTACTGCTTTTTAAATGTCTCCTCGTCTTTCAAAGAGCTACCACCATCCTTTTGGCTTTCCACCACATCATCATTCATGAGCCTTAGCTCAGCAACAATGACTTCCTGTATGAAAAATCCTTGTCATGTGTACCAGATTTTACTACTAAATTGTAGAGGATCCCTAACTAACTTTGAAGAGATGAAACATATAGACGGGTATGTACAATGCTACCTTCTTATCGAGTGCACGAGCCAGTTCCGCAAGGGCTTCAGCATCAGCTTCCTTAGCTTGGACCTGAGCAGGGGTTCTAGGCTCAGTGTGTGCTATCTGCTTGTAATTTACTGTAAATTTAAAACGAGAAAAGCTCAAACCTTTGTCTCCTTCAATGAAGCAGTATCATGATTAGCAAACGGTAACAAACGAGCAGCGCCACCAGTATTCTCAGGATTGTTACTAGGGGAAACCTTCATGTCCTCTTCTGCCCGTCCACCAGATTTCTGTTCATTGTCCTCAAAATATCTATCTGCGAAAGCAGTCCATCTCCCAAGCATGGCAGGCATGTTTTCAATAGGATTCAACGGCATGCAGTCAATGTCCTGTGAAGAGAGAAATCAAATAAAAAACAATAACTCGAAAAACAAGCTACAAGTTATACCAAAAAAAACCACTTAGCAAGAAGCTAGCACTTGACTGCCTGTAAAGAGTTCGCCATAAATATAACTATTATAATTCTTCTAAATTACCATCACAAATTCAACTCCCAGATCACTGCGGTAAAACTGAACATGAAACCTAGAATCATCGACAGTAAGCACACTCCCATCATGAATATCTCTTGTCTTTGGATGAATTGCAATGACATGTTGCCCCACTGATAACGGCCTAGCAAGGTCGGTTGGTAGCCCTTCTCGAGTACCTTCTCGAAGCTCTGTGTAATGTTTTCTAACAGAATCTCGATACTGATTAAGCTTCTCTTTTTCTTGCTTCAGGAACTGTTGTGAGAATCTCCTTGGTTTACCCAACGAACTGTTCAATATCAGAATGAGTATTAATCTTGGCTGTGCAAAGTCTAATCACAAAAAAGGCTTGCAAGAGATGCAGTAGTCTATGTACCTTCTTATGAAACTCCACTCAGTGCGAGTTAATCTTGGCACGTGACCCAGTCCAACATGATTCAGATATTCATTGAACTCTCTTTTAGAAAACCATGGATAATCGATGGCACTGTAGAACCATTCGAAGGTGCAAAATCTCCTAAGATGCTGGTTTGACAAACAACTGGAGAGTTTTTTCTGGCCCAGAAAGAGAAAAAATGAGAACACTAGAAGTCGATATTTGAACAACAATGCAACTAGGTTAGAAGAAAAAGCGAGGGAAGGAGAGGACTGTGAATCAGAGATAAAATATTTAAAGTTCAAACCTTGAGAATGGACGCTATTTCAGGAAGAGAACTCTTTTCACTTGCTTTTTTATCAGAAAGCGTCAAGTCCTTTAGAGCCTCGGGTTTTTTAGAAACCATCTTACGCTTGCACCTCAATTTAGTTGGCAAGGTATCTTGGTTAGTCCCAAGATTCTGTACTGCAGATTGTCCTGAGTTGCCCGACTCTTTCCAGGCATCAGCATTGCACGAGTTTTCAGGCATTTTCGTCACATTCAGTGATCCCCTTTGAGGGGGTATCCTACTCTTGACTGTTGTCTTCCCCGAATCCATAGCCTGAAGGAAGGAATGCCACTAAGATCAATGACCTTTTGAGCTAGAGATAAAAATCAGGATGGAGAATAATCCAATTTGAAGCCACAACACTCCTCATCGTTTTAAATTTAAAGAAAAACGGCAGCAAATTCAACTACTCGAAAAGCGAGACATAAATCATAATTTTTAATTTTTTTTCAAAAAAATAACTGAAAAGATGAAAGATTGCAGAAGAGACGCATGCCAAAGTCATGTTATCATTAATAAGTGGATTGTAACCAAACAAAGAGTACCTCAACCCGTGGGATTCTTGTGAAAAGAATATCATCATTAGCTTCTTTCTTCTGCACCGCAAAGATTAACTTTCATAAGTTCAATCAGGACAAAGTTCCACAAAATTGATGTGGGACAGTGTTTCTCACCTTGGGTACTGGCATCTTTTTCATTTTTCTTGATGTTTTGGTGATAGGACTCTCAGGATCCTGCTTATCCTCAAGGACGGACCCATCATCAAAATCTGCACGTTTCCTAGGCTTTGATGTTCTACGTGATGCACCTTCTGATAATAGAGATCCCTTCATTCTCATGCCTGAGGACCTGCACCTTTCTCTTGAATGGTTCGATGGATTAGCTTCAAGTGGCACGGACTCATCAGCATGATCTTGATTCTTTTTTAATTGCAATGTGGCCACTGAAAAATGGGGACAGGTCATTTAACCGGGTGATGTATACATCACTGACAGAGGCCATATCAACCGTATAATCCTAGACTTAAAATGCAGTTGGATTGTGGTTGTATTTTATCAAAATGGCCACAGATACAATGAACCTTCAGACGCATTCACCACAGACAACAACATCCAATGTGAGGATGGAGGAGGATGAAAGCTTAACCTACATAATCTAGGTAAGCATTAGGAAGACAGGGAAAGATCACATACCGTCTTCATTTTCAGGTGGCATCAACAGCGACAAATCAGCAAGAGCTTGTAAAGCATCAAACGCAGGCCCTTCATCTACAAAGATTGAGTGACAGAAATTAAGGTTGCCGTGTTATATCCCTAAATGGTCAAATCAACACTTTATTCCTACGGGAAATTCAGTGCTTCTTCAAAACGACGATTACTAAGAATTTTATCATACCTTCTCTAAAAAGACCCTTTTTACTCTTCTTTCTCTGGGTTTGAGCGGGTGAAAAAACCTTGGAATCATTGACCTCGATATCAAGCTTGCTTCCTTGTGCATGAGACCCGTGGCCTCCCTCTGTTTGACTGCATTCTTCCTTAATGTCATCCACATGGTCCTTATTGTGGATATCAGTTTCAATATTTCCCCCTTCAAGGTTTCTGTTATTTTTCCTTGTTGTGCCATCACCCAAGGGTCTCATCAACTCCCTGGTGTCAGCTTCTGTGCTTCCTTCAAGGACTTCTTCATCCATCTCATTTGGAAAAATCTTGGTTTCCACGTCTGCATGCTGTGATAAAAAGCAGCTTCATGAGAAAAGAGAACATAGTCTCGCATATAAAATTCATTAATCATTACCTTTCTTAGAGTATGGTTAAAATCAGATGACACGACAGTTTCAGATAATTTGCAAGGCGTTCCAGAAACCTGAGGGGAACCGCCCCTTTGTGATGCCTCTGTCAAAGCTAGTGCCAACTCTACTTCTTCATAGTCAGCATAATCCTCCAACTTCAAGCGTTTATTTGGGGAGGAATAAATTCCAGCGTTGGTGTGTTGGTGTGAGAATGAAACTGGGAACCTTGGTGTTCTTTTCCCAACAGGACGGGGTCTAGTTCCTGAATGGCAGGGGTCAACATGTAGAATGCGAAGGATCAAAACATTTGGCGCATTGCAAATATTTCATGGGAGACAGCAGATCAATTAAACAAAGCAGGGTCGAAAAATCTTCACATAAAAACAAGACAAGAACAGAACAGGAAAATGGGCAATTTGCCGCAGGTAATTATTTTTTTTATTATTCCGCAACAGCAAGACGGGTATCCATGTGAAAATGCTTTTAATACAGTAAAAAATATATGTTAAAAAAAATGTTGAACCAATCACTTAAAGACAGCCATTATGTACCCCGATATGATTTGCATGCTAAGAAGAAGCTCAACCTGAACCCTTCCCCTTTAACAGTGACATGCAACCAATGCTTGACTCTTTGATAGGAGAATGTGATTCATACTGCTCATCTAACGATACTTTAGATGCAGTAGTTGAAATTCTTCCACGAGCACGATTTCGACTCTTCCTAGAGGACCCCACACCACCAGTGCTATCTCGATCACTATCACTTCCTACCTGTGGGAAAAAAAGGGATATGGCATCTCAATGATAACTAAGATTCTTGATGTCACCTGTGATCATCAATTCAAGTTATTGTGTCAGTGACCTGTCTTAAGGACATGGGATGAGAATGGAAACGGAACAATACAGCATGCAAAAAGACGACTAACATTCGAGTTATCTCTAAAACTGACTCAATATGATGTCTAATGCTCCAGAAAATGAAAATTCACCACGAAATCTTTCCAGATAACCCAGTCAAGATCTTCTGGAGTTAGCTTACCATATTGCTGTAATGGTCGGTCATCATGGCTATTAGTCCCGCAGCAGAGGCAGTTCCATGAGGAAGAGATAAGTACGCCTGAAATTCAAGAGAAGAAAATTAAATGCAAAATAACAGATTATTAAAAGAAAATTAACACGAATAGGGCACTCAAATTAAATGCTTTTTATGATAACAGTTACCTTGTTCATTGAGTAAAGGGCCTCAACCACGTCAGGAGAACGATTTTTCACAGCACAAGCCACCTGCATTCACGGAAAAAGAAGTGAAACAAATATCAAAGTTACAATTCTTAGGTAAACTGGGAATTGTGCTAACAAGTTTGCCATGCAATTAAGACATAAGAATGCAACCTTTGTGGATAAGAAAAGAAGAAACACACAAGAACACACAGTGCCATGGTTCTGTTGGGCTAGGATTCAAAATTCTCACAAGCTTGCACCAATGAACTAGAGTTAAGTTAGTGATGATAGGGGAATGAATAGTGGACGTACAAATCTGTGGAAGGAGAGGATTGATACACGGTTTAGGGGAAGGATTGGGTTGTGATTTGGAGCCTAGATCAATAGGTGCTTGGCAGAGTAGGATTTTAAAAATCTCGAATTCTGATATCAATAAATGGTTCAACGACAGTAGAGGAAATGACCTCCAATTGCGAGAAGGTCTATAGTGTAGAGACGGGCAATAATAAAGGAAAACCAAATTCCAGGAATTTTATGCAGTGTGTTTGAAAAGACTTGGGGATCTAAAAAAGCAGCAGAACTTACAAATTTCTGAAGGGATAATCACATCTGTTGAAGCACTTAAATTGTTTCCAACATATTGAATGAAGTTTCCCTTAGAAAACAGCATTTCAAGTAAAATTAAAATAAAATGACCAACCTTTTTCCAATCTTTGCCACACTTGCGGTAAGAGTCATAGAAACGTGTCAGTTCTTCTGTGGTCCATCGAGGTCCTAGCATACCAGTCAACTTCCTTTTCTAAATTTAAGCAGAGAAATAAGAGTCAGACGCAATGCACACATGCATCTCTGCTTGTATGGCGTTCAAAAGAATGTAGGCGACATAATATGAACATGGCATCTGTCCAGGCATCTTTGTAATGTTTACATTTCATTAACAACAGAAACTCACCCGACTGATGCTTCTTTTATAACCACATTCTTCCTTGGTAGGGGAGACTTCATCATAGCGTTTATTCACGCTCTTAGACTTTCTCGGAGGCCCCATTTAGGGCGCTACGAAGCCAAGTTATCAGATATCCTAACAACAAAGAAATATTAATTTTGAAAAGAAACCTGCATCAATTGTTTAAAATTTATATACAGTCCTACAAAAGGAATAAGCTAATAAAGGAATGAATTCACTACGGGAGGGAAACCTTTTCATGCAAGGACAAGAACATATGGGGAAAAAGGACAAGCAAAAAATATTCAAGGAATAAAATTGCTGAAAACCGGACACAAAACTAAACAATCTAAAAGTTCTCCCAATGCTGAAACTTACATAGCAAGCTCTGATTGCACATGAATCGTGATCATTTGATCGAACAAAAAAAAGAGCTCTCTAAAAACCGCGAATAATTATTACTCTGAAGCCCAAATTAAAAGATCATAAACATCTTTAAACGACAGAAATCCCCGTCACTTGCGCATACTGACCAAAATTCAACCAGTAAGAGAACTCAGATTTGAACTAAACAGAAACGCAGCATTTGAGGGGAAAAAGCCGCCTTGATCAAGAATAATCATTTAGACCCAAAAAACAGAACAAAACACATTTATAGCACCCAAAATTCAAAAGAACTAGCCAATTAAGATCACCCACACATATGGCTCCCGTTGCTTTGTCAAGAGAAAGAATCTGCGTTCTTGTACTTCTTCAGCAGATTGAATTCAGAGCATTCTGGAGGTGCATCAGTACTCGAAATTTGGGATCATCACCTTGAAAAGGAGAGGGGATTGCGATTGCCGTACGCTGTAGTGAGACTCTAGAGAAAGGCGGGGAAGACGACGACGAAGAAGATTTTTAATCATCCAAAAAAGATATATTATTCAATCGTGAGGTAATAACCGCGAAACTCGTATGTTCGACATCCCGTTCTTTTTTAAATTGCATCTTGACCCCTAAACGTTTTACGTTCTCGGTTAACCCCCCAATCCTTGTCGATTTCACAATTTTGACCGCACTTTTAAATAATCGATTGGGCCGCTTGTATGTAAATGAGCCCTAAGCGACAAAAGCCCTTTGAGCCCTAAACCCTAAAATTTTCAAATTATATTATTTAATATTGTTAGTTTATTTAATACTCAAAAATATATATTCAAAAAAAATATCAAATTACTACCCTTCTCCAACAATATGATCGAATATTATTTTTTTCATCATCTACATATTAATTATTATTGAGATCGAATAAATTTCTTCACAATTAGTCAAAATATTTTTTAGAATTATTTTAGAATGAATTTTACATTTTCTGTATTTTTGCAAGAAAATAAAAATAGAGAACTTCAATAATGCGAAAAACTCGAAATTTGAGTATAATATTCGTATCAAAGAAGAAGATTTCACTAAGATAGTATCTAGTTAATGGAAATGAGATAAATTGAGTTTAATTTATTTGGATTTATATAGCGTTATAGGATTAATTTTTTACATAGTGTTTAGTTATTCTGATTAGAAATGAGATTAAGTAGTTTTAAATAAAGTAAGAAAGAGATGTGGTTTAAATAAATCCACATATATAGAATTAAAAAACTTGTATAATTTATAACTTATTTAAACCTATCAAAACAATGTATTATAATTCTATTTTTTAATATGTATAATCCTATCAACCAAATATATCCTTGGTGTAAAAACGCGCATTTAATAAAATAAAAAAACATATCCCAGAATGAGGATCCTAAAGATTCACTCAAATAAAGTAAAATAAATACAATTTAAAAATAAACAATATCAAATACTAAATTAATTATTAATCAATATGGAGAATTGTTTTTTTAATACAATTTGAACGGTGGTGATATGGCAAATCTGCTTCGTACAACGGAATCTCCCATAATTGATGGCACGTGCCTCAAAAGTCAACAGACGACGCCGTGGGCATGGTTTTCTCGTACACCACGTGCTCGTATCTCATTGGCTACTACAAACACATCAGGAACTTACCATTTTGCCCTCTCCTGTCCATCCATTCGTTAATCTGAAATTGATTACCCTTTTCCCACTTAATCCACTTACTATTTTTGTCAAATTATATGTGATTAGTGTTTTAATCCAAGAATCCAAAGTGGGAGCTTAGAAAACGACATGATTCCAATGATCTAAAGTGCCTCCTCAAACTCAAGTAGGACAAATCAAAGTCCATTATGGACATTGAACATGACATTTAATCATTTTGATTGAACACCTTCCTCACATTTAATCTTTATTTATAAATATCAATTAATCTATCAAAAGTCAAACCTTAACTATTCATATGCACACTTTATAATATGTTTTAATTTGTTCGATATTAAATACAGATGAATTTGTTTATCATGTATTTTTCTTCGCTGCTTGTGACGTAAATCTTGATTCTGAAGAGATCAAGACTCTAAGTTTAACAATATATGCAAATAGTAATAAACATTTGGAAGATTGAGAAATGTAAGGATTTTGAGAATCTTTGTAAAGAGGTGAACTAGGAAGATCTTATGGTGTCCATTAAATTATTGCACCTCCCTATGGGTGGACGTTGATGCCTTAATTTATTGTTTTTGGTTGAGTTTGAGACTTGTTGTGGAATTGTGAAGAAAAATTGTGGTATTCATATTTTTTAATTTTCAAGTGGTTTTTAACAATTGAAATCTTTAAACTTCTGAAATAGGAAAAGGTCTTAGAATCTTTGGGATCATATGATATTTTTTCCATTATTTGGATGGTTGAATTAATGGTGGGATCATAAATAATTTACTAGGAATGATTGTATAATTTTTTACCATTTTTTAAAAAATAATAATCATTACAAAGCATTTTTAATATAAGATTAGGAGTCTAATGATAGTATTTTATATTGATTATAAACAGAGGAATGAATGTGTTTAAATATAAGTATTCTCCTACTTTTGTGTAAGGTATTTTTTTTAAAAAAGAAAATACAAAATCACGAAAAATAAATGTTTAAAACGAATAATATTATATAAAAAATGGTGTATAGTGGCATTTATTCAATCAAAAATGATAAAAAATTTACTTTTATCCTAATTATGTTCCTAAAATGCATTCTAGAAACTTCTTTTCTAAACCAATAATTAAATGTGGATAAAAAATGTGATGCATGGGGTTAGTGTTGTAGTTCGGGTTCGTGTCGTGGTGAAGTGGAGGCAGTGGGTGCCCAAAACCCGTCGAAACCGACACCAACTAACTATTGATAAAGAGTTGACAAAAAAAAATATATTAATAGAAATAAAAGAAAAAGTGTTTACTGTTGCAAAAATAAATAAATGAGAAGCAAAAAGTGCAGAAATATCACGCCCCACACACGCTCACACACACGCACGCACACACGCGAACTGTGTGCGTGTTTGTGTGGATGTATAAAACGCGAGTGCGTGTCGGATTGAAGGAGCCTGCGATTGGAAGGGAAGTCTCCACTTTTTTCTCTTTCTACGAGCCCCCACTCCCTCGCCCCTTTTTTTGGCGATCACCGCTGCCGCGGCCGGAATCACGCGCTCTTTCTTCTTCTTCGTCTCCTACAGCTGTCTCTGTAAATACGTTTTGCGTGTGGAGATAGTTTGTGCAGTGAATAAAGCTATACTGTACTGCGTAGATAGTTTAGAAACAGGGGAGGACAGAGAGAGAGAGAGAGTGTGTGTGTGTAATAAAGCATGGAGAGGTACAGTGAAACAAAGGCAATGGAGGGTGTTCCGTTGGACCCTGTGGAGGAATGGGTGGCGCCGGTTGGTGAAACCGGGCTTGAAGGTGCGTTTGGTTGAGAATTTCATCTGAATTTCGCTTGAATTTGGGAATAATTTCAGGGTGCTGATTCTCATTTTAGCTTTGATTTCGTGAATGTAGAGCCTCTGTGGCAACTGGGTCTTGGAGGTTATTCTCAAGCGTATCCAGAGAGACCGGATGAGCCGGATTGTCTCTACTATTTGAAGACTGGCTTTTGTGGGTATGGAAATCGATGCCGTTTTAATCACCCCCTGACCGTAGCATGGTACAGCGATCGCGATCTTTCATTTGTTAACTGTTTTTGATACTTCGGTACTTCGTTTTGTGGGATCGTCGATTGAACAGTAAGATACTGTTGTTTTAGTCAAGATTTCGCCGTGAATTTTTTTTCGTGAACAAAATTTTCATTTTTGGTGTGATGCCAAATTGTTTAGGAGAAAGCTGATGGTTAGGATGCTTACCTGCATTTTACTGAATGAATGTTTTTACGACAAACCTTTAGAAAATCTTTAATTGAACTATGGGGTTAAAGTGAAAGATAAGTGATATATCAGATAGCAAATCTTATTCGGTTGCATGGGTTGAGTTTGGTTCTTGATGACTGTGGGGGAAAAATGCGCCATTTATTTATAATCACCAAGTAGAACTTCTCTACTAGAGAATGTCCTGCAAACACTGTACCCCAAACTAAGTTTCCCAATGTCTGTAAAAAATCTTGTATTCAAAACTGACTCTCACCGTTTTCCTTTGGTCTCTTTTCATTAACTCAGCATATCTAAAACTTTTCTACATACGTAGGTAATGGGGGATTTCAGATCTGGAGGCATGTATCCCGAACGTACTGGTCAACCAGTTTGTCAGGTATAAGTTGTGAAAGAGAGAGATTTTTTTTACTTGGTATTTGGAGGACCCAACCCCTTCCTTTCCTATCTTCACACTGTGTGGTTTGTCATCATATCAATACGTTGGTCTCCTTTATTCAATGCGTCGATGAGAGTAAAGGATGTGGAAGTTTGCTTCTTTTGTCGTCCAAAATGCTATTTATGTTTCATAGGTGAAGGGAGAGAATATGTGCTTTTTTTCGTAATCTTGTGTTTTGTTTTTATCCTTCCCTTTTGATTACCTGTGGTTCAAGGTGGCCTTCTTCTGCATAGTGTGGATAGTTCTTATTAATATCGATTTGATATGGAAAAGTGGCGAATACTTCTGCATCTTGAAAACCTACAACTGGCCTCAACTGATTTCACATGATAACTTGTCGCCTTATCTTGAACCTTTTTCATGTTGATGAGTTCCTTTGACAACCCACAATGCTTGCAAATGTGAATAAGCTTTTCGTGCCCCTTTTGGGTTACCATTTTGTGCCATCTTCTACATCAGAAATGTCACCACGTTCTTTCTGAGCATGCCATGTTGTTTGTCACACAATCATTTGACACTGTATTTTTTGTTGCATTGGCATTTGCTTTTGTTGGTCAGTCTTCCCCAGTGCTTTGAAGTGTCTGCATTTCAAATAATGCTTTCTCCAACTTGCACTTGTAGTACTACATGAAGACCGGGACATGTAAATTTGGTGCCAGTTGCAAGTATCACCACCCAAAACATTCAGCCTCCCCGGTGACCCTGAACATTTGTGGATATCCCTTGCGGCCGGTCTGCCTCGTTTATCATTCCATCGTATGCTATCATATTCATTTTACACTTGACTCTTACAATGATCTATGCAGGGAGAAAAAGAATGCTCGTATTATATAAAGACAGGAATATGTAAATTTGGTGTCACCTGTAAATTTCATCACCCGCAGCCTTCAGGGATGCATTTCCCAGCTCCTGAACAAGGTCCTGGACCTATTGGTACTCCCACAGCTTTTGCTCCACCAACCATTTTCCACGCTGTCCAGGGACCATCTGTTCAAACTTCTCAACAATATGGAGTAATCCAAGGAAACTGGCCTATCACTCGGCCTACGATGCTTCAAGGTCCTTATGTTCCCGGAAATTATGGACCGCTGCTGTTTTCTTCTGGTATCATTCCTGTACCTTGGACAGCATATCCGGGGGTAAAGCTCAAATGAGATTGATATATTGTATTTATTCTCAACTCTTCTATTTGCTAAATGCATCCAGTTAATACACTCTATAGGCACCTCTTAGTCCAGGGACCTCCCCTGGCACTCAGCCTGCAGTTGGAGCCGACCCAATTTACAGTATTGCCCATTTGTCTCCGGCAGCAACTGCATACTCGGGACCATATATTTCAATTGCTACTGGTGCCTCAAGCAGCAGTCAAAAAGAGGTTGCATTTCCAGAGAGACCTGGGCAACCGGAATGCCAGTATTATTTGAAGAATGGGGACTGTAAATTTGGTGCTTCATGTAAATTTCATCATCCGTCTGAATGGAATTCTTCAAGGAATTTTATGCTAAGTCCTATGGGGCTACCTCTGCGTCCTGTAAGCAATAATCACTGCTTTTTTAATATATTTCTTTCTATTTATATGCTTTGTTTCTCTGGTTCTCAGGGTGCAAGAATTTGTTCCCACTATTCACAAAACGGAGTGTGTGAATATGGCCCTTCTTGCAGATTTGATCATCCAATGAGGACCCCGGGCTACAGCTCTTCTGCTTCATCCCTCACTGATATGCCTGTGGCTCCATACACCATCGGATCAACAAGCTTAACTCTTGCTCCATCAACGTTCCCATCAGACCGGAGGCCCAGCCTCCTAGCCGATCCCTTCCCACCTCAAATGTCATCAATGAGTAGTGCCAGTGCCTCTGTGGGTTCAATTTTCTCAAAGAGTGGACCAGCATCTCAGATGAGCATTCAAAATTCAGATCAGACCAACATTGCTTCAGATCCAGGTATCTCCTTGAGTCAGGGAGATGATGTCAAGACTTCCAACTGAGAAATAACAAAAACTAGAGAAAAGCGAAAGGCAGAGTTTTTTTGGTCAACTGGCAACCCATCTTCATTTGAATAATTGGTGACGATTTCTCTAGGCAAAAACTGAAGTGAATCAGCCAAGCCAGCCCTCTACCCGGTCTTGAAAATAACAATCGAAGTATCCTCCATTGTAGGTAAAATATATCTCTCTGCATTCCTCAAGTTCCGAGGTAAAGGCTGCTTCATCTCATGGTTGTTCGATTATCTGTGTTTAACTACTAGTTTACACCTCTCCTTTGATCCCTTTTCGGGATCAAAAACTACACCAAGTTAGCCTGTGAATCAAGTACATATGCTGGTGTTGTTCCCCCTTTTTGTACAGGGGGGTGGAGAAGCAATAAACTAGTTACGAACAAGGCATATTTGATTGCTTCCTACCTCTTTATGCATGTAATGATCTTGAGAAATATCAACACTTTTTGATTATGCAAACTGTTCCTCTCACTGTGAAGCAGTTGAATCTTCCTAATCAGTTTGTTTTTCTGATTTTTTTTTATTGATTCAAGAAAAGTGATAGTCAAAACATCAAGCACTAGTAGATTGACATCCATCATATTCATAGGATCAAGGCATATAAATACTAGACCCGCCCCTAAAATAAGATAAGAAAACCCTACTCTAAGATCCTAAAAATCTCAGCAGAGACCAGTACTCCATTGAAGCTGTGCTTCAAGTTCAAACCAAAGTGCTGCTTGTTCATAGCACGCAGTTCTTCCATGCATCATCCCCGCCGCAAGGGAAAACTTTCCCATTCATCTGATCACAACCTTCGATCTTTGATTCCCCAACAACGCCATGATTGTAGACTACTGCCGAGAGCTCACAATACTGTCCAAGTTGAACTCTTTGTTCTTCTAGTGGGGTGCTAAAGATCCGTGTCTCTTTATCATCGAGTTCTCCGACACAAGAGGCCAGTTTCCTGTCAGGGGTATTCAACCGTCGAGCATGGGGAGGGTACAAGTAGTTGCTAGGGACAATGCAGTCTAAGTATCCTGAGTTTGGTTCAGGTTTCAAGATATCATTGAACAAACCCTTGTCTTCTTCATCTTCTGGGTTTGCATTTGTGTAGATGAAGTTGGTTGTGGCTTGAAGGCCTTTGATGGAAAGAGCTGCTTTATCATAAGCCAATGCAGCCTCTTGTGCGGTGTCAAATGTCCCCAGCCAGTGCCTCTCTTTGGTGTTGGGGTCCCTAATCTCCGCTGCGTATCGTCCCCAGGGCCGCCGACGTACACCCAGAAACCTTCCCGGATCAGGCAACTTCTTCTTCTTCTTTCCGCGGAACCCCACAGCTGCTGCACTTTGAAGAAGAGTGCATGCTCCTTTCTCAAGGTGGCCCAGCTCCAAGGGAGCCAAGGGTTTTGATGATGGCATTCTGCTTCTCTAGCTCTTCTGAAATGCCAGTCACACCATCATTTAAAGAGAGATCACAAAAGTTAAAAACAAATACAAAAAACAACAAAAGTTGGGGCTGGTCTGGTCTGGTTTGGTTTGGTTTGGTCATGATTTAGGGAATGGAGGAGTTAGGGCTGCAGGAATTCAGGCAAAGGAAACCCTTTTTTTAATCCCAGAAAATTGAGACAACTCACGATTACATCCATCTCCCAAGAAAAGCCATCCTCGTCTTGTCATGGAGATTGCCTCCTCCCTTCCCTGCTCCATCACACGCTCATGGCTTCTTTGAAATCTCTCCCCAATGTCCCAACTTCAAATAGCTTCCTTCCGGGAAACAGCATACTGTATTCATCTCCATGATCCAGATCAACAGGAACACCTGCAACTGAGCATCCCCATAACCTCGGTCCACTCACCGATGGTACGGAATAAACGGACACCCACCAAGTTGGCTTCTGATTTTTTTTCCCTTTTTCTCGCATCTGATCACTTCGACACTGTAATGCAGCACGGACAGACAACATGGGTTTTCACTTTTCAGAGAGCTCGCAACCAAACTACGCTCCATCCAACAACTTCTCACTGTAAACAAATTATTTCATGTTTAATAATTCAGTAAAAAAAAACATGGAAAAAATCGAGGCTCAGTTCTGCCAAATATTTAAGCCACCCGAAAATCAAGGAGCAAAGAGCGCGACAAAATATTCTTCTCCGACAGAATCGGGAATTGGGAATCAGGAACAAGACCTTCACGGCGACCTACGCCCTAATTCCTTCCCCTTTTCCGATAAACTACCGATTTTCTGACCGTTTCTGGTGGCCCAAATACGCCCGGCCGGCCCATAAACTCAATTGGACCGGGCCTCCTCCTTTTGGACCCAAAAACGTAAAACATTATACAAACGATTCACGATTTAATTGTAATTCTATCAAATTGAACCCAATAATAAACGATTGGTGACCTAAATCGATTTAATCGTGTTTTTTATTTTAATAATATTAAATATAAATATATATATATATATGGATTAATCTACATAAAAATAGCAGATTGGGTAAAATGTATTATAAAATATTAAAAATATTAATTTATTCATATATTTGAAGGAGAATAAATAACATTATTTTTTTACCAATAAAATGAATTCACGCTTGATATACATAATGTATTAAAAAATCAATTCTGAATATATTTAATATCTAATATTAATTATTAACTATCATCTAATTTATTTAATCAAAATAACATTTGTACGTCTAATTCAATAGCGCAGCAGAAGGAATGCAGTTAAGACCGGGGATTCTGGTTTCGGACAGCCGCCTCTTCTCTTCTTGTCCCTATGTTTATACAGAACCTGCGCCGTGTTTATCGCTTATTTGCATGATTGCAGCCCCGTTGGCCTACAAATGCACCCGCCCCCCGTGTCTCTAAGCTCTGGGGGTGAAGTTATTCTCTCTTTGAGTTGCTGTGGAGTCCAGAGTGGCATTGTTGCATTAATTAGGAGTGGCTTCAGGTGGGGTGTGGGAGCCTGGGTTTCCTCTGGTCCCATTCCTTTTCTTCTGGTCTGCACTCCTTTCCCTTTCCTTCCTCCTTTGCTACTCTCTGCCTCCAGCCCAGAAGGGCTCTTTCTCCAAAACTGCACCTTGAATCTTGATCAATCATCGTTCCTTGTGTTTCCGCTTGTGTGTTGCTGCTTTGCTGAATCTTCCATCGCTTGTTCTCCAACATTCCTTGTGTGTAAAGTCTATCACCTTCTCACTCCCTGCTAGTGTTGTGACAGTTCTAGTCTTTTATGCTTACTTGATCCGGAGGAAGAGCTGCTGTTCCTTCTGTCCTCCACAAATGGGTTGCACTCATAACCGCTTGAAGCTTGGAAATCTTGCGATTTCGCTGCTTGTTGTTGCAGGATACCTTGGTGGTGCGCAAGGTAACTGTTCTGGTGTTCATTCCCTGCCTCCCCTGTGTTGTGTTTCTTTCTATGTTTCGTGTTGTGGGTTGGGTTAAAATGTAATCTTGTGGTGTTTTTTTGTTTCAGGAAGAATCCTCCTCCAGCAACCAGAACAGCAATCTGTTGGGGAATGGAAGAAAACGAGAGCGATGATCCTGAGGTCGCAGATAGGATCCCGGCCGCCGCGGTGCGAGGGGCGGTGCTTCTCCTGCGGCCGCTGCGAGGCGATTCAAGTTCCGACGAGCCCGCAAATCAAAAGCGATTCCCCAGTGCCGGTAACAATCAACTACGCCAGAGGAGGCGACGGTACTTGGAACTACAAGCCAATGCGCTGGAAATGCAAATGCGGCAACCTCATTTTCAACCCATGAAGAAGAAACTCCTCCTGCCGCCGCCGCTGCTGCTGCGGGCAACTGTTAGTAGTGTGTTTTGGGCATCTGGGCTGATTGAATCTTTGTTAGAATTTGCATTAAACGCTCCTCCTCCCTTTCCCAAAACACGGATAGAGAAGGCAATGATGGCCTCTGCGTCCAGGGATTTTTCTGCAGACCTTTCTGATTTCCCAAGTCCCGCTTTCACGCAACTAATCAGATATCTTCCATTTCGGATCATTCCAAATGAATGAATGAAGGATTGAAAAGATCTTTAGCAGCAGGTGTTGATTCAACGATCATTCAATCAATCAATCCCCCAAAATCTGCACAAGAGAAGGTGGCGGTTTCCTTGACTTGGAAGGAAACTGCGATGCAGCAATGCAATGTAACGCAGGTGTGGCAGAGGAACAGTTTCTTGGACTTCTCAAAAGGAGAACCCAGAGAAAGAAAGAAGGAGAGAGGGAGCTTTAATCGTGTAGCTCTTCAGGAGTGTATCATCTCCTACGCGCCTCTGTCTACAGTGAACTGTCGTCATCTCCATTCTTTGCCAGCCACCGCAAACCGATTTGTTCAGCTTTATCACGTCACCATTTCATATCACACAAACCCATTTCATACACCATTCCCTTCGTCTTCTTCCTGCTTTCCTTTACTCGCGGCACAAACACCTTAACGCTGCAACACGAAGCGAAAAACGAATACAAACGGGTCGTAATTGGGGGCGACATTTCCAGGATAAAGATTGGATTTTTATTGTTGTTTACCAACTGGGTAAACAAGTAATCGGCACAGAGAGGTGCCTGAGACAACAAGAAGAAAAGTCTCAAAAGGGGTAAAAAGAAAATGGATGCAGGAGAGCGAGGTCAATGAGATTTCCAACTCTCAGGTTAAAATCAGGTGATGGGACATGTCATTGGTGAACTTACAACTTTGAATCATGTCAAAATCCTGTCTTCTGCATCTGGATTTTGTGTTGGAAGTTTGGGGATGCATGCAACACTAGATTCAAAGATGGTTTATGGACAACAAGTTCATCTGTTTTCATACAAGCGTATGTTTGGTCTGTTATTGGAACCAATGGGAATCTGTTGGAGAAATGTAGTAGTTTCCAAGTGGTGTGCAGTCCAAAGGCTCACTTCTTCCTAATGCAAGTGCAAGGACAAAGTGCGAATCCACTAAAGGTGCAGTCTTTTTATGGGATTCTCTGATTCCCCATGGGGGTTGCAGATGAGGGGTTGCTTGTCTATAGACCCTGATGAAGACAAAAACTGCACACGCTTTTCGGAAAAAGCCAATGTGAATAAGCTTTTCATGTAGCATGGTTGGTTACATTCGTTGGAGATGCAATTATCAGGTTTCAAGTAGATCTGAAATGAACCATCAAGCATGAAGAGTGATCCAACACACTTCCATTGAGCAGAGAGTGCACTGAAGTAGGGAATGAGACATCACAAGCATTCCACAAACAATACTCATCGTATCAAGTATCACCAACAATGACATACTGGACGGAATTCCAGGTGATTTTCAGATGAGCAGTTATTCATTGACCCCTTCGGTTGCAAGCTAGATGGATCAGTGATGATCTTTTACCTCAAAAAGGCCATCAGGACCTACAATTAAGTGATAGAAGAAGATAAAGAGGTGAAAACAGAAGTCCTAAAGTGCAATTAAAGACTACCAGAATTCAACTCAAAATCATAAAAGCATGAACGACGATTTGCATCGCGGCAACCAACTTGAACATAAGTTGGCAACGAACAAGCTCGTTTCAATCAGAATGATAGAATGACAAGCATCTTCAAACAAGGAATGCAAAGGCCAGCTCGTTTCAATCCGAAAGAAAGAAGGAAAGGCATCTTCAAGTAACGAATGAAAGATCCGGTTTGAGGCAGCCTGAATAAACGACTGAGGACGTTTACTAAAAAATTTTTAACACATCCTCACCCAAAAAGGGTGCATTCTATCAATTCCAGAACCAAACAGGCTGAAGAGTTATAAACATAGACACCATCAGCCAAAGGTCTGAATTTGAACGAAAAATGGATATGTAATGCAGCAGACTAAAAGTTACAAGAAACGGGAAAAAACTTGAAAGGGAAACAGGCGATTAGTTTGTATCCGGAGAAACTTACCCCATGGGAATTCCTTATTTCGGATGTGCAAGTAGGTGTATGCCTGTGCATAGAATTAAGGTTCATTCAACGCAGCTGATTATATCGAATAACAGCTTCCAAGAATCCCAGCATCCTAGCGCAAAATACATTCACCTAAATCAGCTCAAAAGGCAGATTCTTACCGGAGGTTCATCGTGGTGAGGGTGACCCTTTGATAAATTGTAACCCGCGAGAGCCGTACACGCAACTATTCCAGCATAGGTTATCTTCTCCCACTTCGCAGCCTCCGCTACACCCACACAGACACAACGGAAATCAGAAGGATCAGAAAAAGAACAATCAAGGAAACCGACTCGTAAAGACCGTCCAATTAAAAAAGAAATCAACAATCATATTATTCAAATAATGGGAATCAAGAGGGGTTTGACCCGCTCAAACAATGGCGAGTAATGGATCTTACCGGCCTCCTCATGGGCAGAGGCTGACGATGAGAAGAAACGCTTTATTGCCGGAGAACCACGCGCAGCAGACGCGCCACCACGGAGGGCGCTGCGGAAGCCAGATCTCCATATCGCCGTCGCCATTTTCTCGTCTGACGTCTCCTATTGTCTTCTTTCTTCCCTTAGCATATTAAAAAAAAAAGACGAATTGCTTGTAAACAAGGCCCAATAAAACCCATTTAGCCGGCCCAAAAAGCTCATTACATATGGCCCAATATCATGTTTCAGATCATCCACCATCCACAGCCAACCCACAGATCAGTCCCAACGCTTCTACTGCGGCGGCGCCGCCTGGTTATGCTGCCGTTTGTTCCTGCATCTAAAGTACGTATAAAGAAGAATGATCACAACTGGGAAGGTGGAAAATGTTTTGGCTGATGGGATCTCGAGTTGAATTCAGCAGATTCTACTGTAAAGTGAGCTCACATCATCCTCCAGTAATGGCTTTAAATGAACTCGCCATCACTGATCTGCATTTACTTCTCATTCCCATGGTCACAGGCTTGCTAAAAGACGAGGAAAAAGAGATAAAGATGCATTAAGAATCACACTTTCTTGGTAACTGGATTCACACTTTGCAATACACCCCCACTAATGGCCTCCCCCCCCCATGCAGGCTGAAACCTCACCGGCGTTCTGTACTGCTGTCTGTGCAGAGTAAACAGAACCATAACTTCATATCAGAAAGTCACAAACGCATTTAATTCAACAGAGAAAGCAAACAGCTCTTGGGCCCAGTGCTCTTCTCTAGATGCTGAGAAGGTCTGGCGGTGGAGATGACTTGTTTTGGTCTACAGATGCACAGGTAGAAGATGGCTCAGGAGGGGGTGAGTGTGACTTGGGCGGGGCCGCAGGGGATTCCGGTGGGTCGCTGAGAATCTGGACGACCTCTCGCATTGTCGGCCGCTGCACGGCTTGCTCTTCCACACACAGCATTGCGACAGAGAAAACATGAGTCGCCTCCATGATGGGGATACCGGTGAGTCGGGGATCAAGAACTTTTACTACTTCATCTTTGTTGCCGCCACACATTTTCCTCACCCAATGCACGATGTCCACACCATCACCGAATTCACCGACCGGTTTCCGGCCGGTTACCAGCTCAAGAAGAACGACGCCAAAGCTGTATACATCACTCTTCTCATCAACCTTGAGCGTGTAAGCGTACTCTGGAATGCAATGTTTGCCTCAGGGGTTCAGTAGTCACTCAACATTGAGAAAGATGATAACAAGAGATCGATGATGCACTGTACCTGGAGCAATGTAGCCATAGGAGCCAGCAATGGCAGACATACACTCGGAGGTTCCGGAATCCTGGAGGAACTTGGCTAGTCCAAAATCAGCAACATGAGCTTCGAGGGAGGAATCCAAGAGGATATTGTTGGATTTGACATCACGATGAAGGATCAATGGCGAGCAATCGTGGTGGAGATAGCAGAGTCCCTTAGCTGCTTCAACTGCAATTTTGTACCTTGTATCCCAGTGCAAATGCCCACCTTTCTTGCCATGGAGCATTTCGCCCAAGCTCCCATTGGGCATGTATTCGTAGACCAGAAGATTAGTTTCATGATTCGAACAGAAACCAAGAAGTCTGACAATATGCCTGTGTCTGATTCTTCCAAGAGTCTGTATTTCAGCATTGAAGCCATGATCATGAGATGAGCCTCTGCTCATCGCCGGTAACCTCTTAACAGCCACCATTTCGCCGCCGGGCATGACCCCTTTGTACACGATACCGGCTCCTCCTTTTCCTATAATGTTGTCTTCTTTAAGACAATCTAGAACATCGGCACAGGTGAAATCCAGTCTCTGAAAAGCTGTGAGCTTCCATGAACGAGCTTCGGTAGCTTTCTTCATCGAACGTGCTTTGAGAATTGCAGCCACGGCAAACACAATGGAGCAAATCAGCAAACCTATAACCAGAAACAGCTTCATGGATGGAGTAAAAGTGACCTTTTCATGCGGCCTTTGGACGCCATTTACAATGCCTTCTTTGCAGGGACCCAAGTAAGGGCCGCAGAGATTGGGATTGCCCAGAAAGGAAGTGTAATTAAAGTAGCTGAATTGACCAGTTCCAGGAACCAAACCAGAGAAATTATTGTAAGAAAAATCAACAGAAGTTAAACTCTGCATGCTAGAGATGGAAGAAGGGATGTCACCCTCCAAATGGTTTCTTGAAAGATTCAAGTAGTTAAGAATCCTCATAGCACTTATCTCCGGTGGAACTTTACCAGAAAGCTGATTCCTGCTAATATCCACAAATGTCAACAGCTTACACTGACTGATCTCTGACGGAACAGGGCCTGAAAACTCATTATGACTGAAATCCAACTTCGACAACTGTTGTAACTTCCCTATTTCAGCCGGAATTCCTCCGGAAAACTTGTTTCCATCCAGCAAAAGCTTCTGAACGGCAATGAAATTTCCGATACTGGGTGGCAGGGGACCGGCTAGACGGTTATTAGAGAGACTAATTTGGCCAAGATTCTGAGATATAGCGTGAGTTTCAGGGAAGGAACCGGAGAGCAGATTGTCTTGTAGCTCAACTTGAGTAAGCATTGGCAAGCTTAACAACCCGTTGGGAATAGATCCATTGAGGTAGTTTTCGCCCATCCTGATTCTGCTCAGTGATCCGCATTTACCCAGCGCTTCAGGGATTGGGCCAAAGAGGAAGTTTCCTAGAGTGATCAGTGTGTGAAGCCGATTACCATGGCAGAGATTTTGGGGTAAAGTACCAGTCAGCTTGTTGGAACTCAAATCCAATTCGCGCAGGTTACCGTTGCCACCTAAGTTCTGAGGGATAGTCCCGGTGAAGTTGTTTTCCCACAACTGCAATACCTGCAACGCAGGCAACCTACCAATGAACTCTGGTATGGAACTTGTAAGCTTGTTCCTGAAGAGATTCAAGAGAGTTAGGTTCTTAAGCTGGGCAAATGAAGACGGGATTCCCCCAGAGAGCACATTGTTGGAAAGATCCATGTATTTCAGGGCCTTCAAGTTCCCTAACGCGGGTATTAACCCACCAGAAAATCCGTTCACCTGGAGTAAAAGGGTGTCTAGATTCTGTAAATTTCCGATCTCGTCCGGAATCTCGCCGGAGAGTCCGCAATTAGCTGCGTCCAAACGAACTAAGTTCGACAAATTCCCGATTTCCTTGGGTAAAGTACCGGAAAATGTGTTGTAGTAGCCAATGTAGAGCTCCTTGAGCTGGGTTAGGTTTCCAATTTCCGGTGGAATGACTCCGGTAAGCTCGTTGCCGGAAACTGCCAAATACTCAAGGTGGGGAAAGGAGCCAAACTCAGGCGATATCACACCGGTGAAAAAATTACCCCAAGATGCAAATGGCGGAGATTTGAAAGCATATAAACTTCGGAAGGAAAATCCCCAGTCATATTATTGTTGTACAAGTCGAGAACCTGCAGATTCTGGAGACGGCAGAGCTCCTTGGGGAAACTACCATTGAATACATTGTTGGAAAGATTGAGATATCTGAGGCTGGAGATGAGGGAGATTTGCCCGGAATCGGGCCGGAAAGGGCGTTAGCAGCCGCTGAAAAATTAACGAGGAACCGGAGATGACCCACCTCCGGCGAAAGGACTCCAGTAAGGCTGAGATTCGAGATATCCACCGCCGTCACGTGACGATTAGAAGGGTCGCAAGTCACGCCTCTCCACAAGCAATGGCTAGCGCTCGAGTTCCACGAGGCAAGCGCAGAATGCGGGTCATCTGTAACGGCGGCCTTGAGTGAAAGCAGAGCATGGTCCTCCGTCATCCACGGCGTCCTCGCTGCGGCGACGGAGGAAGGACGGAGGAGACCGAGAAGGAAGCATAAGAGCCAAAGGAGGAAACGCATTTTCCGTGATACCAGATTCCCGGTGGGGGCGGGTTCTGCACCCTCTGCGGCTTTTGAAGTACACAGACGTCGTAAGTGGGAACTGAAAATATGTCCAAATTTGCATCTCAGTCCTCCAGCATCGCATTTATTGCACCAGGGGCCCAGGATCTTACAACACAAACATTTAAGACCTTCAGAAGCTTGTCTTTAGGATTTGTCCCTTGTAATTAAATACATTATTTAATAAAACAATTTCAGATGCATTTTTGTACCCCACAACCCTATCCAAATTCTAATTCGATTGGAATGTAGTTGAAGCTTGTTGAACGACAGTTCTAACTCTTGATCTTTCGATCACTTTTTTAAAATTTTGTCAAAATTTTGGGTTTTCGATATTTTTGAAAAAAATAATTACTAATGGTTAAAAAAAAAGAATATGTATTAAATTTAAATAAAAAAAATTCAATCGATATATGATCTAAAAACTATTTACAATCACAAAAAAAAAATGTTAACTCGATCAAATATCAGATTAACTTGAAAAGTAGATATTAGAATAAATAATCTAAAATTGATACTTCAGCTATTTAAGAAAATAAAAATCACTAATAATTAATTAAAATTATTTTTTTAATATAATTTATATTTATTATATACTTATCCTTGATATGCTCATAATATTCATTGGATACTTAATTTCAACAATTACTACACAACATTTTAACTAAATTCTTTAAATGGATTATGTTCAATTTTATAAATTCTAACTTTATTTTATTTTATGATAAAATTAAAAATTTTGTGATAATACAGTATTAAATATATTGAATGGAAACAATGATAAAATAATATATTAATTAAAGAAATTATACTCCTTAATTTCTATATATTTTTAAACTATATTATAATATATAATGATTTAATATATCAAATTTTATAAAATATAATTTAATATATATTACAATATATGATATAATTTTATATTATCACATGTAAGAATTTTATTATTTGAAAATTAAATTTATTAATAAATTATTAAAATTGAATATATTTTACATTATTTAAAATAAATATTAAAAAATAGAACTGTCTTGTTATATAAGTCTAGAGTCATGAAGTGTTAAAGTTGGTGATTGGATTATTTTATGATAAATTATATTATTTGACTTTAAGATAATGAAAATATTAGACTCGTGTTAATTAACATAAATAGTAAAAGGGAGGCTGCGGCCGCCGGGGCGACAGTGATCAGCCGATGTTGATGTCTTGGGGCTAGGGGCATTTCCGTCCTTTGAAACGACCCAAGTCAAATATGCGATGTGGGAGCGATGGGTGTGAACGGCCACGATCATTTCAGGATGACGAAAGGAAAGGGGCGCAGTGGCCGAGTCCCAGTTCCGAGCCACGCCGACAAAAGCGGATGGTGGATTCCGACAAGAGCTCGGGGGAGGCCGGACCCTCACCTACTGCTGCTGCCCCTCCTCTTTCCGAGGACTTGCAGGGGCTTACTGGTGCAGTCTGCTGCTCCCCTTTCCTAATCTGCCCCTACTTTCTGGGAGGATTGGGGGCTGCGCTGCTGGGTGTTGGAATTATGTGATTCACGATCTGCGTGAGCCCATCTCTCGACAATTACAGCGCGCTTTCATGTGATACGGGATTCGTGTAACCCGAAAGACACTGGGGGTGGGATTTTAAGGGTTTTGGGAGGGTTGAAGGTATGCGCAACAACTCAACTGATGACAGAAGTCAGCTACTTTGGTATTCATTCCTTCACTTGTGCTTTCCTTTATGTGGAAAATTACAGATGGATGTAATCAGTGCAGTAGCACTAGTAAGTTGTAAGTATAGATCCACATCCTTTCTGGTGCAAAAGGGTTGGAGTTATTTGCTTCTCAATGGGACAGAATCTTGAAAGTCAGCGACTTTTGGAACCAAGCCCGCAGCTTTTTGCTCTTGTTTTCGAGATACATCGTCTGCGTCCTCCTCATCGACCCCATCTTCGTTCCCATCCCGGTCCTCATCTTCATCTCCGTCACGTTTTCCTGCAGCTGCAGCTGCTTAGGCTTCGGGCACAGCATGAAGTTCCTCACTCCACATGAACTGATTTTCTCCGATGGTTTTATAGATGCAAATCCTGTCACATGAACTCTCGATCATGAGCGTATGAAGCATGAATTCGGTGGGATGAAACTGCCAATTTCCTTTACAGGTGGGATGTTGGGGTTGGGAGGGAGGGAGATTTACCATTGAATCCATTATCGGAGGTGTAGAGCTCGAACTCATCGCCGTTGAAGCCGAGGACAGGAAGCCTCCCCTCCCGAGCATATTGCTTAAGAGCTTTATCGATCACGGCTCTGGCATCGTCGTCTCCATTGACAAGAAACTTGATGGGTCCCGTGCTCCCCAGAATGTCCACTATAATCAAAACCTTGTTGCAGCTCTTCGCGATGGCCTCGGTTTCCTTGTGCTTCTTCGCGCTGGGGACGGGAAACAACGATTTGTCAGAAACCGTACGCCTCATCTTCGCTTCCACGCTTCTTCTGCGCTCTTCGTTGCTCTTCGTCAGCTTCTGCTCGCTGAGTTTCCTCTCGAAGGAACCCTTCTTGTCCATGATTTCACCTGCCCGCTGTGAAGCTTGTGCCCGTGATGGGGTTGTTTATATACTACTTCAGAGTAGGGTTTCTCCCCTAAATACAAACTACACCTCCATTTTCTACTATTTTATTGCTCTTGCATGCCTGCAATAGTATTAATATACCAATGTGCTCACCATGTAATAGACTCTCTTTTGCCAGGAAAACTCTTCTCCAATGCATTAACTCATTCTGAATTACCAAATTTTACTGTAAAACCAGGCTTCTCCATCCTCTCCATTCGACTATGTACCCCAAAATCACAACTTTTTCACGATATGATCATCTCGAAGACCCGATCCATGTGCCGACATCGGGCACACGGGTCTGTGGAAACCAAAGCTATGTCCTAAAACAATGCTCTCATTCCTTCTAAAGGTGGCCCGATATTTGCAGAAGCGTTGACTTTAAAATTACACATGTTGAACTCGATGATCCACTGAGTTTTTATATTGCATTCCTGGGGTTTACTCGCCGGAGCTCAACTGAGTCAGTGATGGAGGCATGCATGTGTGGGTCTGGCTCCGGCTGCTGGCCTGGCTGCTGACGATGGCGCAGGGATCAGCAGTCCGATGTGGGTGCACCAGAATCGTTTCCGTGATGTGGTGATCGTGTGGAGTAGCATCACGACCACAGAATGGATTCGGGGTGAAAAATATCCCACAACCTGCCCACTTGGATTCAAGCCTCCGGAGCGTGGATCGACTGTGTTGTCATCAAGTTGATTTACCAGTCCCTAGACTCTGACAGAGATTGCGACTCCCAAGAACGTCGTCTGCTACCGGGAATGTGTAGGAAAAGCACGTCGGCGAGTGAAGAAGAATGGCAATCGAGAGTGATTAAACCAGAGCAAGTTTAGTTAGATGATCAGAATAACAAGATTGATTCTTATCCCACATCGGAAAAGAATATAGGCTTCATAAAAAAAAATTACAATTCGAATGAAAATTGTGTAGAAAATCCGAAATTTCACCGAAATTTACAAAAGCAATGGAGTAGGGCGATTATTGCACCTTCAACAGTCTCATTAAAAATTGTCACTTACCAGTGTAGTGAATTGGGAGACACAAAAGTATACAGTGCTAACACAAGTGGAGAGGGGCATTGATCTTGAGTTTGAAAAAATTGAACCTTTAACCAAATCATCACTAGTTCCGATTTTAACCCATCAAATCGGTTAATAAAATTGCATCTTCAATAGAAATATCATCGGTAAAACAAAGAAGTCAAAAATTGTTCTAACATAATAACGCAGTGATCTATAACTGTCAGAATTTGTCAGCGACGGTCGTTTTAGACAGTCTGAAAAGTAGCCGAATTACGGCAATGACAATATAATCGGCAGTTATTTGAGAGTAGGACCACAGTACGTACAACAGACGCAAAAAGCAGCTGACATCTACAGAATTGAGAATTCGGTCAAATCAACTTTTTTTATAAATATAAGAAACCTCAAAGAAAAAAGGAATTGAGCTCCAAGCCCTCCAACCTGTATTTTCTCATCTCTTCCGTCTAGTGGAAACCATTTTCCGACGAACTCGGACAGTTCCGTAGTTTTTTCCATTTTCCGATAGTTTCCACGTAAAAATTATGTCTTTTCCAATCTATTTTAATCATATCGCATCCCACACTACACGTGAATCTAAATCAAGTATGACGCATCCAACCATACCCATAACCCGAAAATCGGCTCCCGCCCTAATACCGATTTTTTACCACAATAGAGTTAATTAGAAACAATTATCTTCAATTGGCTATGAATTATTTATATCTATTACATATATTTCATTATTTCACTTTAATTTCTCCATATTAAGTCTTTATATTGTTAAGTGTGTAGATGACTAAAGGGTGATTTAAAAAATATATTCATCATATGTTATATGTATATAATAAAAATAGTCATCCTAAATATTAATTTTTTTCAGGAAAAATGCAACATGTCTAGGTGCTAGTCGATATGTCCACCAAGGGCAAAAGAGGTTACGTTCATGTGTCGCGCCAGGGGAGGGCGGATCCGGTGCGGGCGGCGGCGCAAGCAACCCGGTCCTGGACCGCACAACCCGACATGGTGATGTGTACATGATATGTGACGCCAGCGGGTTTACTGTTCTTTTACTATGCAGGCGTGCGAAACGGCGACACGTGTCTTGATATTTATTGCATGGTGATGACAACACAATAAATACCATGTGCAGGTATCAAGAATCGTCGGATAAAACAAAGTAGGTCAACGATTGTGTTTTCCATTTTTTTTCTTGTAAAAAAATCATTAAATCTCCACATGCGATTATTGGAAGGTAGGCGAGAAGGTTGAGGCTATTTTTGATACTTCAAGGGATTATTATCGAACAAGTTGAAGTGGTTAATCCGTATTTAGATTCGATTAATTAGACTGATTAATCGGGTATGATTCCATGTTTTTATACTACAATATACGTGTTAATAAAAAATAATACGTTTTTGATCAATTAATATCAAATACACTTTTTAAAATACTTTTTCAGAGGTTTAAACAATGATTTATAAAATTTTTGAAATCTGTTTTTATTTTTTAAAATTATTTTTGAAAAATAGAAATAAAGAGTAAAATTAATTAACTAATTATTTTTCTAAAAATAACTTTTATAGTTATAATTTTAAAAGTATTTTT
Organism: Utricularia gibba; assembly: GCA_002189035.1. Taxonomy (NCBI): domain Eukaryota; kingdom Viridiplantae; phylum Streptophyta; class Magnoliopsida; order Lamiales; family Lentibulariaceae; genus Utricularia; species Utricularia gibba. The sequence goes on along the minus strand of NEEC01000012.1, from coordinate 2,852,526 downwards.
GATAGAATTATTTTTATAATTAAAATTATTTTAGAACAAAACTATTTTTTCTTCTGAAAAATAGAAATAGATTTTAAAAATTTTCTAAAACACTAGTTTAATGATTCCAATTGTATTAGTGAACTGAAAAAAATTAGTTTTTAACCTAGTAAATTTGTTGTTGCTTGTTTTTTTTAATGTAAATATTTTTTTTAAAAAGCGCATTGGTAGAAAAAAAGTTTGATTTGAATGTAAAAAGCTGTTTTGACATAAATTAATAATCGTCATTAAGATCATGATCATGTTTTGGTGAAAAAAAATATTATATTATGGATATTTAATAACATTTTTCCACGTGAAGCACGTTTCAAATTTGCGCTCAAAAGAGACAGTCTTTTTAATGAAGAGGAGACTGGACACGACATCTGAAGCAACTTACAGGAGAAAGAAAGATCAGTATCTTGTCTCGTACCCGTTTTTCAAGTTGAAATGGCGTTTGATCCAAATAAGATCCGAGTGACGTAGTTTAATCCATTCAAAGACGATCCTTTCCCTGGAAAAGCAATGGAAATTGATTAAAACTTGGGGTTTGTGGGTGGCTTTTCATTTAAGCGTTTCTGTTTCTTGTGAATTTGGTATGGAGCATTTCTTGGGTTTGCTGAGAATCACAGTGTTGAGAGGCTCTGAGCCTTGCAAAAGGAGATAAAAGAAGCACTGATGCGTATGTGGTTCTCAGGTTCCTGCTCTGAGAGACAGGGATTTCTGATGAATGTATTTGCTTCGGTCGTTGGACGTGCAATTTTTATCAGAAACTGAAGAGCAGAGACTCTTGATCCTGAGTGGAACGAAGAGCTCACCTCGCCATTGAGGTGTACGCCAGAGATGACAAAATGGGGGACGCCCAGTTCGATATCCAACAGTTTGTGGAAGCTCTGAAGTGGAAGTTTGATCAGATGCCCTCTGGAGCAGGGAGAACTGCAATGGCGGAGGAGAGTTCCATCCTTTGGGAGAATGTACAGACCTTGTTTCTGCGACTCGGAACCGTGGAATGGATCCAGATGGCCGCAAACTGTGAAGCATCTGGCTATGGATATCAAAATCAAGCCATAAAAGCTATGTTTTTTACTCGGAAAAATCACAACTTGGGAACCAGTTTCTACATATCTTACAAATAGCAAGACAACCCAAAAATGAATATAAATACAGCAACAGAAGCATAGCCTACGGATATCTGTCGAACAAACCAACAATCATTGCAGCAGAACATGAAGCAGGATGAAGAAGACTTCATATGATCATTCCTTTACAGACCTCTGGATCCAGGGACAGAGATCCACCTCAAACGAAGCTCGACTTCGCCACATTCGACATTTCGTAATCGCAGAAACAAGCGTTGGACTATCTGGCCGTCCTCCCAAACGATGGAACTCTCCTCTGCCAAGCAGTTTTCCTTGTTTGGTTGCACTTTGGCTATCACTGTTCCTGTTGGAGTGTTCCACAACCGCTTTCTGAGAGCTTCCACCAACATCCCTATGTCGAATTCTGCATCGCCCATTTTGTCATCTCTGAGAAAATCTTTGTCATAGACTTCCTGTAATCATCAATACCCACTAAAACTTCCTAGACACCGGTATCAAATCAGCATACCGTAGAACAGAAAGGCGGCTTACCAGCTGAATAGGGAGATGTGGATCGTTTATCCCGAGAGTGAGCTCTTCGTTCCACACAGGATTCAAACTCTTTTCCACAGCTTTCGTCCTCAATCTCTAATCCAATCAAGCCAACATACATATCAAGAAAGTTCAAGACTACCGGAAAAATTCAAAATCCAGTGAAACCCAAATCACAAACTGAAACCCTAAGCAAGAAAGCAGGTGATGAGTAAAGCAGGGACGACTAACATGTTTTCCCAATTTGACAACAACGTAAGGATCACTGCTTCTAGTTAATCCATCTCTTATGGCGAGATTAACGCCTCTCACGACGGTAATTCTAAGCAAACCCAGGGACGCTTCCATGCCCAATTTCCGAGGACCAACTGAAGTGACGAAAAACTACTCCCAATGCTCTTCGTCTTTCCTCTTCCACAAAATAAGGTCGAATTTTCTCGGTCCAGAGAAAAAGATCGAAAGTTGACTCAATAGAAATCCCTGAGCCGCCCTCCTTTGTTGAAAAGACAAAGAAGAAGAATCGTACATCAAATACTCAGTCGTAACCAGCGGCGGCAGTTGAACGGTTTTGGTTTTGGTTCGATACAATGAATTCAAGCGGCACCCAGCACCACTCGTGCTCGCAAGATCTGTCCCTTCTTCATCCATGGGGATGTGTGTTTGATGCTGCTGCTCCCTGTCTATATTCAAATTCAGAAAAGCTTGTGCACGTAAATGGGTGATTGTTACACATTTGAGAGCGAATCCCATAAATTCAAAATGGGTGGTGATGGGGAGTTTCTCGGACTCCCAAGTTATGGTTAGGCCAGAGTTACCTCCTCTGAAGATCCGAGTTTCATGGGGAGCCATGAGCTCCAGGAAAACTCCCTCTTTATAACCCACTAGATCATCTTCATTCTTCCTCAGCAAACCTAATCTTGTCGACGATGGCCGAGGACCCACAGGATGTAGCCGATCGTGAGCGCGTTTTCAAGAAATGTGACGCCAATGGCGATGGCAAGGTCTCCGCGACAGAGCTCGGGATGCCCTGAAGACCCTCGGCTCTGTCTCGCCGGATGAAGTGACGCGCATGATGACAGAGCTCGACACCGACGGAGATGGATACATTTCGTATGAGGAGTTCACGCACTTCGCACAGGCGAATAGGGGACTCATCAAGGATGTTGCCAAGATTTTCTGAATCATTCATTCCCATTTTCTTACACTCTTATACTTCTATATTGTGTTGCGGTTTGTGCTTTGTCTGCTCATGCTTATGATCATCACCTGACCGGACCTGCCGGAGTACGTGGATCTTTTAGGTTTCCTTTCCATCCAGTAATGAAAGTTGCTCTTCATTTCCTCATTTTGTCGGAATATTATGAAGTGAAGGACCATTATTCCCAAATCAGAGGCCTTAAATTGTTTTTAGTAATCGTGCAGCATATGCTAAGGCTGAAAAAATGACAGAAACTACTGGGGTTCTTTGACAAAGCACACCCTTGGAGATGAAGCAATCAATCAGGTGCAGAAATCAATGTGAAAAAAATGGAGTTGCAGTTGTCTTCCCATTTAATCTTACGGCACCAATGAGGATCACTCGGGACAACATTATGGAAGCAGGAATTCCTGCACCAATGAGGATCACTAGAAACATTGGTAAGGCTGTCCTCGATCAGATAGAACTGCGCACTAGGCTGGATCCTGGGACAAGGGGAACTATGGGAGTTGGGCTTGGAAGTTGAATCGCCGCTGCGGTTGCATCCCCTGGTAATCTCCCGGTGGCAGTGGAAGGAGACTCTGGATCTGAATCTAGTGCAATGGAGGTCAAGGTTGAGCTTCCTTGCTCCAAATGCTGGTTTTATTCACAAAGAGGATCTCTTGCTGTGCTGTTGATCAACCCTGTTGCTGGTTTACATATCCTGATCGTAGTTGTAATCCTTTTTCTACCTTTCTGCTCTTCGTTTGTGCTGCAAGACACTGGGCTGGTGCCATCTCCAAGAGGGCTGGAGCCAAAGATTATTCTCATTCACTATTTATTATATACAAAAATAACAAGTATATATATATTTCAGTTCTGGGGGAGAAGCGAAGCGACTGCACATGTTTGAGAGGCAGAAGCGCAGACCAGAAACGTTTTCTTGGAGAAGATGGAGGGCTTTTGTCTCCTTGATCATCTGGGAGACAAGTAATTAGTACTGTCTACGTGCTCCTTGTTATCCGTACGAGCGATCCACTTTCGTTTTTGTAATTGTCAACGTCGCGTTCCTCTCTTTTCGCCATTGAATAAACATGTGGCCTGCCTCCCCGCCGGAAGATAGAGCATACACTTTTGTTCCCCAGGTGTTTATTTGGGTTTTTTCGCCTTGCACTGTTTCAACCTCTATCTGTTTTCGCAGGCGAGATTCATCGCGCCTTTCGCACTTGTTTTTGAACTATTGCCAGTTTTTTTTGGGTGGGTGAATTTGGTTTCGTGCGTTCTTGAAACGTTTTTTCATTTTCTTCAAAAATTCTGATGTTGTGGGAGAAGATCTGAAGGTTACCTACCGTGTTTCAGAGCGAAATGGAAGTCGGAAGTCATCATATTTTAAGAACACATGGAATCAAATTAGCAAGAAAACATTTGCTTGACTGGCTGATTCTTCTCACATTGGGAGTCATCCTATTCATTGTGAACCGTATTCATCCCTTTCATCGCTTTGTTTCTAAAGAAATGATGCCAGATTTCAAGTATCCTATGCAGAGTGACACCGTTCCTTTCTGGACAGTTGTGGTATGTTACAGTCCCTTGATCCTCCTGCTTTCATCGAACTCTATATTGTGTTCTGCTATGTGCACTCTCCTTGTTTTTGGTCTCTGAATTCAGGGCATATTTCTCAAGAAGCAGTTGATTTATTTTCTCAAGTACTTTGTAGGTCTGTTCCCTTCCATTGCCTGCTGTAGTCTTCCTGGTGCAGTATTTTCGCCACAGAGATGCCCATGATCTTCACCATTCTGTACTAGGTATCAGGATTGTGCCGAATCTCCTATTCTTCTTAAAATGTTGGGAATTTTAAGCAGCATCTCTTCACGTTTGTCCAAACAGGCCTTCTGTTTTCATGCCTCATGACAGCAGTCATCGTAGATGCTTTAAAAGTCGCCGTTGGACGGCCTCGGCCGGACTTCTTCTGGCGATGCTTTCCCGACGGAAAAGATGTACCCCAAATCACCACCCCCAAACACCACATTCTTGCAATACATTTCTTAAAACTTCTACCTCTTTGTCTTCTCAGGCTTATGACCGATGGGGAGACGCAGCCTGCCATGGCGATCCCCATATCATCAGAGAGGGGCGCAAGAGTTTCCCAAGTGGACACACTTCATGTAAGCATGCTACACCTTTTCTTGATCAAGAAACACAAGTTTGCTTCCTTGGCTCTTAGTTTTACCAGAGAATGTGATCATGGTAGGGGGCTTTGCTGGCCTAGTCTTCTTATCACTGTACTTGTCTGCAAAGATAAAGCTATACGACCGCAGAGGAAGCATCTCAAAACTCTGCATACCCTTTTCCCTCCTGCTCACCGCTTCCCTAGTTGGCTTCTCTCGAATCAGCAACTACAAGCATCACTGGCAGGATGTGCTCACGGGCGCTTCAATAGGTTCGTTTACATCCAATTTCCGACATCAGAATTCCCACCCACCTTCTTGCTCCCATTCCCATCTTCCTTTTCCTCACAGGTTTCGTAGTTGCAACTGCGTGCTACCTGCAGTTCTTCCCCCCGCCACACCATCCACAAGGTATCCCTCCATTAACCAAGCTCGAATTTCAGATTTCATATCGATGAATGTAGTGTAGGAACGGTGCTGGTTCTATGGCAGGCTGCAGGAGCTTCTCGTCTCTGCAATTCTCAAAGGAGCTGGAGAAGGATATCAGGGATACAGAGCTCGGAAGCCGTACAAGAGGTGATGGAATTAATATTTAATTTTAATTAAAATTTACATAATTCTTCAGAAATTGTCTCATATCAAATACACGTCAATTAAATTAAATTAATAAATTTCAATTTAAATTCACGTTTGATGTATGAATAATCATACTTTATGTTTCTTATGATTTTACGTTTTTTCGGTTTAATAATATCTTACAGTTATAAAGACAAAAAAAGTACATGGGTGCCAAAAATCTCTATTATTTATTAAAATGGTAAGTTTGCTGAATATATTTAATTTTTAAAAGTTCACATATTAGATAAAATTAATTTTTAATATGTTTAATTTATACATAATAGAATTTATTATTTTAATATTGAATATAATTCATTCTTATTATTTCAAAATCATATATTTTATTTATTTTTTATTGTTTCTAAATTAAATTGATAAAAAAAAAACTTTGCCTGTTTTTTTAAAATGATATAAAATTTTGAAAAACACAAGATTTTTTTGTCAAATTGTTCATTAAAATATAATTTAATGCGAATTGATTGTGCGCAATTTCGAAATAATAAAGATCGATTTTGAAATAAAGAGTATGAATTTTGTTCATATTTTTTGAAGATTGGTATTGGAAACTATTGGTGTGATTATTGGGTGGAAGTATAAAGTGAAAATTCATGCATATGTTCTTACTTTTCACATTCTTGTGTTTGTTTGTGTTGTGGGTATGCAAAATCCGACGAGCTACAGCTTCACAACTTCCGGGATGAACACCGGATACCGATGGATGCAGTCCTTCCAGGGGCTGTCGGCCACCGGCGTCTTCACTGTGTGGTTGCATTTCCAGACGGCGGAGTTGCATTTGAATCCGCTTCCGAAGGCGATCTGCCAGATCCTGTCGCCCCTCTTCATCCTCCCCTTTGCTTCGATGTAGGCCAGCTCGTACCTGCTCGATTTCATCATGGCGGTGAGTGCATTTTTGAGTGTGATGGAAGGGTGGGTAGGGAGGAATAGTACCAGAGGGAGGAGGAAGATGTGTTGCCGAATCGGTGGAGAGTCATCCGGGAAGCCTCGACGTGCTCCGGTGAGAGCTGGAGGCTTTTCTGGAGCTCATCGATGACGGCGCGGCCTCCGGCGTGGATGCAGAAGTGTTCGAAGGCTTGCTTGAAGTCGGGATGTAGGGTGTCCATTCGGGGTTGATGATTCTTCTCCCGATGAGGGTGATCAGAAATAGCAGCTGCTCCGACGCCGGGAGCACCAGCGGCCCGATTGTGGTGATGTTGGATTTCAACGCTTCTCCGGCGATGACCATCAGGTCCTTGGACAGGTTGATCCCCACCTTCCCTGTTACACAAAAACAAAAAACCATCTCTAACAAACAGAACACATGGTGTCTGAATCCTAAACCCCAATCAATATTACTTCTGTTTGTCTGTGGCGGACACAAGATGTCATAAACAGATTATGTAACTTTTGACTAAGGTATGGAGTCTACCTTGTGGGTCTTCTTGCTCGTAGACGCATTTGTAGGCCTTATCATCAGCGCCCTTATGGGTCCTCACAACGTGGACGAGCTTGTACTTGGACCGGCGGCTGTCGCGGCGTTTGTTCGACAGGAGAATGGCGGCGGCGCCCATGCGGAAGAGGCAGTTGGGGAGGAGCATGGCCCTCTCCGATCCCTTATAGTAGTTGGGAGTGATAATCTCTGTGCTTACGACTAGGGCGTAGGAATTTGGGTGAGCTTGAAGCAAATCGCGGGCTAAATCAATGGAGATGAGCCCCGCGCTGCACCCCATTCCAGAGAGATTGAAGCTCCTGATGTTGCTTCTAAGCTTGTAATTGTTCACCACCATCGCTGAAAGCGACGGCGTCGGGGAGAACAAGCTGCAGTTGACGATCAGGATATCGATATCTTTCGGCCGGATTCCGGTCTTCTTCATCAGAGCATCGATCGAGGAGAAGATGACGGTTTCCGCTTCCCCTGTTTTTCCAAAATAGCATGGATATGCTTTTTTTGTTCATGTAATTTATTAAAATACACGGGTAAACGAGGGTTTGAATATAACCTCTGGCCGCTTCCATGGTCGGCGTCGGCGGGATGTAGTGAATCGCCGGCGGAAGACAGGTCTCTTCACCGAGACCCGAACGCTCCAGAATCCTCATCTGAAACTCCACGCTCTTCGGATTATCCTTCAAAATCAACCTCGAGTGCTCCATAAACGTCGAAAACGGAACCCGGCAGGTCACCGGCGGTTCGTAGCAGGAATAATCCACCAGATAAACAGCCCGCGGCTTCGACATGAAGTACACGGTCGCAACGATAGCGACCACAAACACCCCAGTCAAAACCTGAACAGCGTTCAAGTTCACAGAGTTCCAGATCGCGATGATCCCGTCGAGACCCAGCCGGTAAATCTCCACGGCCCCGAATGCCGTCAAGGGTATCAGCAGCATCAAGATGACATGATTCACCACAAACTGAAACATGGGTTTGAGGGAGGAGGAGTCCATGCTCGCTGCGGAAGCCAGACGCAGACGGCGGCGGAGGAGCTTATGGAGGGTCGACTCGCCGGAGCAAGACGCTTTAAAGATGGAAAAGACGGAGTAATAAGCACAGCATTGAATGTGGCTGGTGGAAGAGATTTAATGAACAACTGCATGCTCCCCAACGGTATTCCCTCAGTACAAATTTACTTTTTTTTAGTATCCAATTAATTATACAGCTCAGGGATAATAAAATAATTACGCATTATTACCATAAAATAATATTTCATATTCAACACATTTATGACGTCATATAAAATTTTTTTATTAAAAACCACCCCTGCGTAGTATCATCCAATGTAAGGACTCTTTCAAGGCGTCGTATTTTAATTATTATTTATTTATTTTGCGTACAACGGACTTGGTAATGACCACCCCGTCCCATCACCCCATAATTATTTTAATTTAAATTATTCCAAATTGCAAGAGCGTTGGTTGTTGCGGAATATCTTCATTTTTTGATTTTTTTTCTTTAATCAGTTCAATTTCAATATTTATGATTTGTTTTTTTTCCAATTAATCATTTTTGTATAAATTAATTGCAGTATGTGTGTTGTAATAAAAGCTGGCGCAGGATCTCATCTCATTCGTGTGTGTGTGTGTGGACAGGGCATGTAATGGAAGAGGAGGATGTAAGAAGGAAGGCATGCATTATTGTTGCACATTGTGAAGGAAGGGAGGGAGGGAGTGGTCCTGGGCTCTGTGTTCCCAAGTAGCTTTCGAATTTCATTATGTATGAGAAGGATGGTTGTCTCCCACAATCCTGTTGTCATTTCCTCACCCCACACCACTCTAAAACTTCATCAAATGTTGGGATATGGTTTCTAGGTATCTTTCCATTTTCATAATGTTTCATATCCTCACAACTATTATCCGAAACCTAATTTCGTGAGTTTACTACATAATGAAGGCGATCATCATACTTGGATTTTTTTTCTATGTATAATGTTTTTGAAATGATTTAGAGGAATAATTTACGGAATTGAACTTATGTTTTTTGTTCTGATTTTCATTCTTTTGATTTGTAATAAGTTTGGATGTGTTGAAATTAAAGGATTATTCTGGAAAATTTTTAAAAATTATTTTTGTTTTTTAAAAATAAAATTTGTTTTGTTTTGAAATATTTTTAATTATAAAAATAATTTTATCAAAAATATTCTACAAAATTTATTTTTGAAAAAGTAATAAATAAATTAATTTTAATTATTTTTTCTACTTTTTTAAAATAATTTTGAAAAATAAAAATAGTTTTAAAAAATTTTACAAAACACTAATTAAATGTATGAGTATACATAAAATTCAAAAATATATAATAAATATAAATTATATTCAAAAATATTAAACTATATCGATTAATTGTAAATTATAATTTTATATATATTTGATTATTTTAATTTCAAATTTAGATATAGTATTTTTTGTTGAAGATGGAGATGCCTCATTGTTTGTTTGTGGTAGACACATTTATGGCTTACCACCACCTCGCACACATAATCACTAACCTTCATTCATCCTCACGTGCTGGATCCCTTGGGGCATTTTTTTTATTCTAAAAATTACTTTTTATTATTAAATATAAATAGTTGTTAAAAATATAAAATAAAGAGACCAGCCTTTTTCTTTTATTAAAAGTATTATTCATGTGTTAATTGTCAGGGTAACAAACAGAAGAATGAATAGGTGGGGGCCAATGGGGGTAGGTGAGAAAAAAAAAATTCCAAAGGATGAATTCTGGAAGCTTCGAATGGCCATGAAGCCAACGTCGAATCAGATATGCCAACCACCACTAGACCCAACTAGCTTTCTGTTTATGGTAATTAGCAACGTGGAATTGAATTGGTAATTTATTTTAAATTTCAATTTTAATTTTTTTTTGTAAAAACTATATATTAACTAAACTAATTTTAAAATCAACAAAAAAAAAAAAAAATGGGACGATGACGGACAAACCTTCCTCTTTGGAACCCTATTTTGACAACGATGTTGCAGTGATGCCGGTAGGAGGGGATCACCAAATCTCGCATTGCCATATACCGAAGACGAGCAAGAAAGCAGAAGAAAGAAGGGGAAAGACTCAGAATCACCTGGTCGGAGGGATTTGCAGTTGCCGGAACTGAGGGTGAAGGCTCGTGGCTGCCGGCGGTGTACGGGCTTCCGGGCAATGATATGGACTTGGGTTGGGCCAGGGAGAAGGCTGCAATCCAAGGGCAGACTTGTCTCATCTTCGACTTTTGCATTGATCTGGATGCAATCAATTCATCGGATTTTGCTAAAGCTGAACAACATCCAGCACCGTGATGATGATGATGAAGGTGAGGTGCTGCGGGTGCTTCTCGCCCTTCGGCTGGTTTTGAAGAACATAAGCGTCTTCTCCATCAGCATAGTACTTGGCCTCCACACCATGGATGTTGTAAGTTGCATCTGAATCCAGGTTAAACGCGCTCTTCCTGGCGTGCAAGGGGAGGTACTCAGGGCCATAAACCTGTTTAAGAACCGAAACAGATGATGCATTTAAGAGCACCTGCCTTTGTAAAATCAATTTTAGCACTAATAAGCACCAGTGAGCTTTATGCCCATACAAGATACTCTCTTTAAACTTAGAAAAATTCGGAAGAACTGAATGATACACACAACTGAGAGTCAAAGATTCAATATTGCGTTAAGCCCAATCTTCATCTTAAATTTTCTCCATCAAGGAGCTGTTTCACTCAAACAAAATCTGAACTTCGACGGCTTTAAAGATCAAAACATCTATTAAATCAAACCTACAGATGCACACAAGAAACCAATCACCCAAATTAAGAATTAAGAAAAAAAAAAAATCTGTCAAACCTGTCCCATGGCGCTCTGAGCGGCAATCATGAGTTTTGTGGCCAAACAAGAAAGGTAATATGCCTATGACACTCAGTCCCTCCATTATAGCCAAAACGTAGCCAACAGTTGTTCTCCTTGGCGACGAAGAGAAACTGCGGCCACGAAAGAATGCGGTGAAACTAATGCTTTGTATTGCAAGTAATTCTCCGGCGGGCAGAACAAATTCCAGGCCTGCAACTCCAGCACTTACTCTAAAGTCGCCGTCCTAACGCGCACCATTTTTGATTAGGGCTTTCTAGACTCGTCTCCAGCCGAGAAGAGAAGAGAAGCGAAGCACACCGTACGAACTACACCTACCCTGTCATTTATTTGAACATACAGTATTCAATTTTGATTCATTTTTTGGATATTTTTTGTAGCAATCCTCGAAAATGGATCGAGGATCCGCGTCCATCTTCACCAGCCCTGCACAGGCCATCGACGGTCGGGATCCGGCAGCCAAGACGAGCGGCGCTTCTTATCCACGGCGGCGGGTGAGGCGTTCCTATTTAGCAGACAAAACTTTTTGAGAAAGGATTTCCAGCTCCGCCGGCGCCGAACAACGCCGTCCTCCACAGATTGCGATAGTTTCTGGTACGCTGCTCTTCTTGAGGTCCGCGAATTCGCCATCTCCGAATCTACCAAAGAACTGGCTGACCATTTCAGTTTCCTCGAATTCCGTTCAGATCCGAACATCATCCTCAAAGTCTCCATTCGCGTTTTTTTTTTTTTTTGAATTTTTTTTTCTCTTACTGAAGAATCGCATTTCACGTCCTTTTTGGTTGGTTATTATTTATTAATAATTTAAGTGAATTCAAATTTGCTAATCGTACTCAGTTACGTCATCAGTCGGTTTTATTTTTAAAATTGTAATTAATTATTTTATTTTTCTGAAATCGGAGATGTTTAGGGTTTCGGTTTGGGCGATCATCCACAAGAAGGCGGGAAATAATGGCGGAATCTTCAGTGGGGGAGGAGGAAGGGAAGATACCAGGAGGGAGCCTGATATTGATGGTTGATGAGCAGCCTGAGAAATGGCGAAGAATGCTGTGTGGAGTTTGTGTTCCTGCAAGCCTGAAAGCGGCGTTTCTTCCCTTCGCGATGACAATCTTGATGCATACTGGCAGTGAGTGTGTGGCGTTCCTTTTTCCTTCTTTTGCTGTTTTTTTTTCCGATGAGGGGAGGGAATTCATTATCAATTGTGGGGTGTTGTTAAACATTGGAGTATCTGTGTTTATCGGATTGTGTTTGCTGTGGCCTAGGTCTAATGTTGCGCACCACCCTCATTTGGTGAATATACGATTCCAAAGAAGGTTATAATGCAATTTCTTGCTCTTTATGTTGATCTTAAGTTTGATGACAGCTATACTCCGAGTAGGATGTCGACTCGAGCCGGTGATGGCCTTCAAAACTTCCTTGTTTTCTTCTAGGAAGAAGAGAGAAGGAAATCCGTGTTCTTTGACCCCACCCATAAATGTTCTTCCATGTTTTTCATCGGATCTCAGGAACTCAAGGTTATAGAGCTCGTTAAGCGTAGAGGGTGGGTGTATATCTCTTTATCTAGGACTGATGCAAGGTGATGCATAAAGCCTCCTGTCGCTAGTCTGCTTCCGGGTTTTGTGAGTTCTGTTAAAAATCTGAGCATTTAACATTGCACATCGAAAGTGTGCTTCATTTTCACTCTTTGGAACAAGACTGAAAATGAATCATGCAATTAATTGTATGTCACCCTGTGCTTGTTTTACGATCCAACTGACAAAAATTCTTTTTGAGATGCGCCTCAGGGTAACGTTTGTGAATACATTCATGCGGCAGATTGCAATTTTGTCTAACCATCTAAGTGGAAGGAACATACATGTGCACCAGATAAAGGTTTACGGTCCTCGACCGTGAGTTCCTGTTTCTGCTGACTCCAAGCCTCAAGATCGATGAAAATAATATGCCTTTCTTGATTGCAGGAATCTTGTTCCACTTCAACCATTTCAGTTCACTTCACCCCAATTTATTACTTACTCGATGCTAAGGTGAGCTCAAGGCTATGGCTTCATTGTTTTGGCATCACGTTGAGGTGCTATCAAATGCATCAACTGGTGATGCTTATTAGATGGTGAATGGTGTTATCTATGAAATTGAGTTGAAACATTTTTGGTGATTACATATTGTAGAAGGGTATATGATATAGATGAAGACCATGTTTAGTATACTTATTTACATGGTTCTAAATATAGAGCTACGTATGTTTGGTAGATTTATTCTTTAATACACGCGCATAATTCTTCCAATTGTGTTTTTTGAATGCTATTGACTTTTTTTAATGTGTCATTTATTGATTGTTGTTATGAACTTTGAAATGCTTGTGGCAGAACAAATGGGGTTATGACTTATTTTGTTTGTGTTTGGACAACTATAAATAGATGCTTTCGTTCGTGAGTTAAATCATATATCTTGCGACAAGCGGAGTGAGCAATCAAGTAAGATGGCGCTGGCGTTCTGCACGGTCGTCGTCTTCCTCCTCTCCTTCTCTGCCTCCGTATCTGCCCGTGATCCGTCTCCTCTACAAGACTTCTGCGTCGCTGTGGCCGACTCTGCGGCCGCCGGTAATGTTGTCGATTTCCATTTTGTTAACATTTGATCGGTGATTAATGATATGTACGAGTAACCAACCCGCAATGCAATTTTTTTTTTTTTTTTGTTGCAGTGCTCCTCAACGGCAAGATTTGCAAGAACCCCTCCGCCGTCGTGGTCGACGATTTCTCCTTCCAGGGCCTGAACAAGTCCGGAAACACCACGAACCGGGAAGGGTCCGCCGTCACTCCGGTGAACGTCAACCAACTTCCGGGGCTCAACACGCTCGGAGTCTCCCTGGCACGCACCGATTTCGCCCCCTACGGAGTCAACCCGCCTCACATTCACGCACGCGCATCGGAAGTCATTTTTGTCCTGCAGGGAGCTCTCTACGTCGGATTCGTGACGTCGAATCCCGACAACCCCAACATGAAGAACCAGCTCTTCGCCAGGACCCTGTTCCCCGGAGACATGTTCGTGTTCCCACAGAGCCTCGTCCATTTCCAGTACAACCCCGGCAGCACCAACGCCGTGGCCCTCTCCGGCTTCGGCAGCCAGAACCCCGGAGTCACGACGATCGGCAGCGCGGTGTTCGGCTCCAATCCCAGCATAAATCCGGCGGCCCTGGGAAGGGCCTTCCATGTTGAGAAGAATGTGGTGGAGTATCTCCAGTCCCAGACTTGATCATCACCGTGTGTTGGGTCATTGATAATGAACCTAAGGGAGAGCCAAATAGGCTCATGCCCAAAATATTTTTCTAGCATCAATAATGCAAGTATTAAAAAGGGATCCATCGTCTTCTTCATTGAAATTTCAGGCCTCGGAGCTGCGACTATCACAGGACTCTGTTAATGATCCTTGAGGAAAAAATGCGACGGTTGACTTGGGGAAGTGCAAACCTGGCCTTCACAAGTCAATCGTGAAATAGAACAGGAACCCACGTTCAGCTACACCATCATCGAGAATGGGGCACCATGCTTTGGAACAAAAGATCCATTTTTTATCATTCCCACGTAAGGAATTTGCTGCTGTCAATGCACAGTGTGGTTAAAGAAGCAGGTTGCCAGAAGGGTGTGATGTTGATTTTATCATCCATCATCTCTGCAGTCTTAACTCCTAATGATGCTGCGTTTCTGCTGCTCATCTTTCCAGTCTTGGCAATCAATCAATACATTGTTAATGAGCAACTTTGATGCATTGTTTATCATACACCATGAATCATGTAGGTGCCGTGCCTACTGCCTCCCCAGATGGCTGGGTTTCGGGCCTGCCGCGGCCATTCAGCAACTGTCCCCAATATTCTAGTCTATGAACTGCGAACTGTTAGGCAAAAGAGTTTCTTTCCCACTGGGAGGCTTCTTCCACAGGCGTTTTAATTGCCAACTTCACTAATCAACCAGGGATTAAAAGCAGACTATGAAGCATCATGAAACTCTTTGATAATGACACAAACCCTCGAGAGTTCCTGCTCTCCTTTTGATGGGATCGAGAGCCATTAGTAGTCAAGCCACGCAGTAAGTTCTGATCAAAGTGTCTTGAAATGCGAGGTTCAATGAATCACAGAGACAGGTCTTGGAGCCGTCAAAATTTCCCAAGTTGCTGACTGCAGAAGCATGAGTCTGAGGTAATGAGAAAGTCGAATGTGAAGTATTAGGGTTGAAATACCAACACGCGTCAATTATGGAATTAAAGCTGGGGAGGAGAAGTAATGAGCTTCCACCTGAAAATTCCTCGCCATTATTACATGCATTGTGTTAGTCTTTGAAGTTACCCCAGATCGTGTTCGAAGGAAAGGGCTATAAATATGAGCATCATTTTGCTCCTCAGCCCAAGTGTTTCAGGTAAAGAAGCAGCTGCATCCATGGCGCTCGCCATCTGCACCGTCTTCCTTCTCTCCCTCTCCGCCTCCGTTTTCGCATCTGATCCCGCCCCTCAACAGGACTTCTGCGTCGCCCTCCCCGATTCCTCAGCTCCTGGTAACCCCAACTTCATTTTATTGGAAGACTTGAACCCAAATTCTGTGGAACTAACCTGTTCGTTTGTGCAGTGTTGGTGAATGGGAAGATTTGCAAGAACCCCACGACGGTGGTGCCGGAGGATTTCTACTTCTCAGGTTTGAACCGGCCCGGAAACACCTTCAACCGCGACGGATCTGCTGTCACGATGGTGAACGTGAACCAGATCCCGGGCCTCAACACCCTGGGCGTCTCCTTCGCACGCATCGATCTGGCTCCCTACGGAATGAACAGCCCCCACATTCACCCCCGAGCCTCCGAAGTTCTGTTCGTGCTGCAGGGGACTCTGTACGCCGGATTCCTGACGTCGAACCCCTCCACCCCCAACACGAAGAACCAGCTCTTCGCCAAGTACCTGTTTCCAGGAGACGTGTTCGTGTTCCCTCAGGGGCTCATCCACTTCCAGTTCAACGTGGGAAACACCCCCGCCGTCGCCTTCAGCGGCCTCGGCAACCAGAATCCGGGAGTCATCACGGTGGCGAATGCGGTTTTCGGGTCGAACCCGTCCATCAACCCGGACGTCCTCGCCAAGGCGTTTCAAGTTGACAAGAACATGATCAATTACCTGAAGAGCAAATTTTAATACCACGAACATCTCCTCTTCTGGACTAATCACATAACTATTAGCAGCATTCGAATGATTTTAGGACAATATTTTTTGTTCCTAAGTTGCAGATAATTATAAATTATGATTAAATTTATTTGAATTAAATTTAAATATTTGAAAATTAAAAAATAAATAACGATTCAATTATGATTTAATTACGGTTTAATTCGTTAAAACTTTGAATTACTTATAATGGATTGTTGTCTTTTTTACTATTTAATTGATTTTATTTTATTTTTTGTTTTTGTTGGTTAAATTTATTTATTTAACCTATTTTTTGAATTTTTTTTAAAAAACCTCGCCCTGCGTCGCCTCCCTCCCTTGTCTTTTTCTCACCCTAAAAGCTTCGATCTTTCTTCCTCTTTGTGTTCTTAGTACTTCTGGGCCCATTGCGTGAAATTTTTGTGAACAAGTGCTGTCTTCGCTTCCTGCCGAATCTTTTTTGAGGTTTCCAATTTGGGTCTCTGGAAATACTCCGTTCCCGCTGATTTCGAGATGCGTCTTGGTATTCTTTCCTTCTCCTTTTATCTGTCTCGTGTTTGTGGGTAGTCGGTTTCTTTCCAGTTTTTTTTTCCTTGAACATTGAAAAAAGAAACCCGATTGAAGCTGGCCCTTCAGCCCTAATGGATGAAATCAAGATCAGATTCAAAAATTGTGGTTAAGACTTAAGCTACTGCGTTTGGGTTTGTGAGATACACATTACATTGTCGATTTTTCTCGTCTGAATGTAGGAACTGAGAGAGCAGATTCCTAAGGGTTCTCTTCCCATAGTATAGATGGGAGTTACAGGAAGACCGGAGGATCAGGATCCGGTATTTGAAAATGCTAGCTTTTTTTTTTTGTGATTCTGGAAATAAGAGATGTTTACCTACTTGTTAATCCAATTCATGTGAAACAATATCGATGCCGTGTCTTCTGGCCGTTCCCGATACAAAACTGGTGGTGAATTGCTCCCAACATGGAAAAGATTGTATGAACTCTTAAAGGGATATGCGTCAAAACTAGCTGAAAAGCTTTTGCAGTAATGGCCGTCGCCAAATCCTCAGGAACCTCCGCGCAGGAACTTCCCTTTGAACAAAAAAGCTGGTATTTTTTTTATTGATTAGTTTGCTCGGCTGAGATTCCCTGGAATTCATTCATTCATGTGTTATATTCACCATTCTTTTCGGTTCCCGGAAACAGAGATCTGATTAAACCTACATGCCTTTCACCAACTCAGAGTTACAGCGTTTTTATTCCTACGCTGGTACACAATGGAACTACTGGGCCGTCGACTAACTGCCCCATTTCGATCTGTGGCGGCCGTATCGAGAGTTCCAAGTCAATATGAGGATGAGATTCCTCCGACACGACGCTGCTTCCGTTGGAGTGTTCCTCTGTCACCCTAACCCTGGAACTTGAACTATTTCCCGATGTGGGAGCTGGATCACGGTCTCCTGTTCCCATCGAAAACGATATTGGAGATGTGGGTTTTTGCTGTCCGAGGGGCCTGTGAGTTTGCGGATCAATTCCACCGCTAATGAGCTTCCTTTTGATATGTGTGTTCCAGTAGTTCTTTATCTCATTATCAGTTCTTCCCGGCAACCGCGCAGCTATCAACGACCATCTGAAACTCAGAAAAGGAGAAGCTGAATCAGTTACCACAAGAATCTCTCCGACTCAATAAACAAAAAGATGCAGAGAACCCCCAAAAGGTACGTTCTATGCATCTGGTTAAGTCTTTTCACCTGTTCCCAAGCAAGCTATGGAAATTGATGATGATTTCATCTTCCTCTTGTGTAAAGTTCCCTCTCTTAAGATCAGGCCGCAAGTAATTTATCCATCTCAGTCTGCAACTCTTCCCACATCTCATCAAACCTGCGTGCCCACAAAATCCATCATCAAAACTCATCAACATCTCAAACCACCTGAGCTTCATCATTGCTCCATACCAGCAGCTCTGGGGAGAGACCTCCATGACCCTTCTCCATGCTTGCTGATATACTCAATGAGGAGCTCATCTTCCCGCTTTGTCCAAGCCCCCTTGTTCGTGTGCGCCTTCTCACAACAAGGAGATCGCGCCATGCCCAGAAACAGCAGATGGAATGCAGCTGATCGACACCCAGAGAATGTGCGTGGAATAAAAGTACACGAAAACAGGAGCCTGGAGTTTAAATAAACGATCCCATGGCCCCCGGGGGCTTCCCAGTCCTCAACCAGCCGTTGGGGAGGACTGAACTGCAATTAAAGCACACGCAGGGAGTTTCCTGGAAGTTGGTAGGTTGGTAGCTCTGCAATTCTTCCCTTTTTTTTTGGTATAGTTTTTTCGATAATTTCTTATTCAACATTAAAACTTTTATTTTTTTAAACAATCGTTTAATACCGAACATAACATTCGAAACTTTTTATTTGTGCATTTAAATTATTAAACATATTGATGTATCTCATTCGTAAATTTGATATTTTTTCGATTTCAAAAAGTTCAAAGTATAATACATGAACTAACTTTACAGTAGTTCAATTCGTAAATTACATATATTTTTTAAAAAAAAGAATATATATTAAAGAAATGAAACGGAAAATGGGGAAGTAGTAAAAGTCACACACACTCCTTGTCTGGATGAGGATTAGTCTTCCAAAAGTGAGATTTCACATGGTATTTTGGAAATGCTTCTAGAAGGATGCAGCTACCCACCCCCACTTACCCCTGTCGAGCTTCTAGAAGGTGGATCACCACCTCAAAAAAATATAAACCTTCTAGAAGATAGGCGACTGCCTTCTCAATTTTCGCCGTCCCGGGAAAAGGAAGGCGAGGTAGGTAGGTGTACCTTGTACTTAATAGAAAGGTACAACTCCATGCTTATCTTAATATTCAACCCACAATTAATTTATTTATTCTTTATTACATACATTTATACTATTTTTAAAATTAACACGATTAATTTTCAATGTTTAATAAGAATAAAATGATTATTTTTCATTATAATATTTAATCCCCTATATTTTTATTACTTTTTTTCAAAAAAAATATTTATTTTTTAGGGTTCGCAATTATAAATTTAATAAAAAAAATGCCACCCTTGGTCAAAGCTTCTAGAAGGATGGATGACTATGGCATGAAGTGATTTTCTTGGTGGGGGTGAGGTGACCAACCACCCCATGCTACACCCCTACAACACATTGTTGTGATCTAACTAATTTTTCAGTCATTTTTATTTATTTTATCAAGATTAACTTTATATCTTCTTTTTCAATCAAATAAACTTTTATTTAATGAATTATTTTTTCATTTATATTTGATTATCATATAAAATATATTAGCTACCCATGTCCATAATTATCATTATTCATAATTATACTTTTTCTAGTAATTTTGATGATAATCATCACATTTTTTTAAAATATTTATTAGAACATTGGTTACTCCTATTATTATTATTATTATTATTATTATTATTATTATACATATATCGAGGTACTATGATTTTTAGACTAGTTGATTGGGAAGGTGAGTTGTTATGTACTCCTTAGTAGATTTCGACTTACATGACCAATGTTTTGCTGTCTTAATCAATCAACACCTTTTGTGGTATCTAGGTTAGCACCGTATCCCAACTTCCAGTTCATCTTGCATCACAAGTTCTATTAGTTGGTAATTACTAGTTAAACATGAGATTATTGAAGTAATATTTAGTTAAAATTAAAGATTTATTTTGAACAACACAACCCAATTTCTGACTCACCCTGAGATAAATTTACTTTTTTTATAAAAAAATAAATTGTTTGAAATTTTTTTTGAACATACTAAAAAATTTTGTTTAGGTTGTAACTGAGGGGAGAAGCTCTGCAAATTGGATTAGCGATATGGTTGAATTGAATGTGGGCTGCTAAGAGCGGAATGATCTGGTTTCTGGGTTCATGTTACTAGTGCGTTATTTGATCTTGATTGATGCGGGAGGCGGAGGAGGAGGAGGCTGAGGTGGGCTTGAAATGCTTTCCGGCCGACCGGTGGTCCGTATTCTATCCCTACAAACACGACAATGACTGACTAACAAGACTGAAGTTTTGCATCAGCTTCTAGATGACGGCGTTCCAGATAGCTGACGAATCTTCTCCGCAGGCTTCATGGACGCCCTTCATTCTCGCAACCGAGTTGCAGATGCCGCTGCACCGCCAGTCGAAGGAAGCAGCACAGTACTTCCCTCCCCTGGATTCAGCTTCGCACTCTGCGTTTTTATGTAGAAGAGGATGAATCAGGGGAAGGAGGTTGAAGAAAGGGGATGTCTGTCTGTCTGTCTACCTGGTGGAGTAGCGCAGCACATGGTGCGATCGTCGATGTGCTCGACGTCGAGCCCGATAAACCAGGCGCCTAGGGACACATCCTCATTGGCATACTTGTGCAGAATGTCCCTGAAACCACAAGGAGAAGCACATGTCATTACTACCAGGCTTTGGGTTGTAAAGGAAACCTGAATCGCACCCGTTGGAGGAGATGTACTGTGCAAGATCCCTGGAAATTGCATATATTTGTCCGGTTGCGTGCCGGAAATACCGGTTTCCTTCGTCTCCGAACTTCCAAAACTCTGGTTCGTGATATTTCACATTGCTGGTAGGAAGAATGAGGTGTGTAAAGGGGAGCAGAGGAGGGAAGAATCTGAGTTTAAGGTGAAGAGTGGAGTTACTTTTGGTAAAGAACAGGCCCTGATTTCATGCATCCTATGTACACCCCTGGCTTCGAGCGGTGTTTTGCGAGAGTTGAAGCAAGAGTCCCTGGATTTGATTTGGACATGAACATATGATTCTCAGAATATCAGAGGGAAGATGGAAGAGGGAGGATGTACCCAAGTTCACATGAACATCATCGTCCACTTTGACATAGAACTCAGCATCCCATGTTTCTACGGCAGTGGAGAAGAATGCTTTTGTCTTAGCGGACAGTTCATGATAGCCTTCAACATGTTCCTGATGATCATGAAGCAACACTCACTGGTTATGCACTGGGAACGAAAAGGGAGAAAAAATGGTTCATTGATGCTTACAAGTCTCAGGAAGTCATGATGATAGGCATCCTCGGAGTTAATCGAATGGTCCAAAATGCTGTTTTTTGTTGCACTATTCGACAGGCTTTTTGTTCAGTAAATGGTGCTCAAAGACAGGTAAATGAGATAAGAATGCAGCAACCTGTGTCCTATCATGAAGCGAACCACAATGCCCTTCTCATGCTCAAGTTGAAGCAAGCTTTCGCCTAAAAGATGACAGCAGAGAGAGTTAAAGCCACAACAGAGGAATACAAAAGCCTCTGTACTCTACCTTGAGGCATCCATGTTTCTCTGATGGAGTCACGCCTCTTTCTGCTACTGAATGCTGTGTTTATACCAACCACCATGAAGGCATTCTTCCTTGGCTCGTGTAAGGGATTCGTCGAGTTCTTGCTCCATGTAAGGGCAAGCTGGAGATCAGCAACTGTTGAGCCCAGTGACCTGTAATAAGGCGAAGACATTCATCAGATACACTTGATTCCCTAAATCCAGGTAACCAAGATCAAGCACAAGAAACACACTCTACTGCTTCTTGTGTCTTCCTGACTCCAGCAAGCACTTGTTCATTCTCCTGTACCACACCAGAAAACTCAGAAGCCACATTATCTCAAACAAACTATGCCAATACTAACATTAGCCGTTCCACAGTCATCATTGGTAGCTGCAAAATGGTCCCGAGTTACAAGAATATGCTCCAGCGGTTGCAAACTCCACATTCTGTCACAACAACACAGTTCCCATTCATTCAAAAAGACATTGACATCGCATCCCAGATTCTCTCATTCCACACACCTGTCACTGAAACGCAGGCCGAGGACGAAGCTGAAGATGCAGAGAATCGCAACCCATCCGACGGACACCCTCCCCCGGCTCCTGCTCTTCATATCTCCAATGAAAATCGAAAGGGGGTCGATTCCAAATCTCCAGAATCAAACGCCACACCTTAGATCACACGACAGACGGCATATTTTGGACGAAATCGAGTGGGCGAGAGTAGCGCATTTGACGGTAAAGCCAAAATCCATAGCACTTGGAAGGATTCGCACGATGTTGTCGAGATCCGCAAGGACCTGCCTGCTCTTATTCCGATCACCATCGGGATGCCCCCAGTCAACGGGATCTCTAACTCAAAAGTCGCACGATCTCCACCCCACGCGCCTACGTTTAAATAATACACATTGAAAATGCGCAAGAAAGGAAATTGGGAATTTGACAAATAATTAATTCAATATTTAAAAATATCTATTATAATTATTAATAGTCCTAATTTTCAATTAATTAGAATTTAAGATAAATATATATTTAATTATTTAACAAATCCTACACTAGTTTATCATTTTGTTAGATATGTGATGTTAATATATATTTATTTTATTAATCAAATAAGTTTTAATTTATTTTTCATATATATTCAAAAAAACATCTAAAACATACTTTAGTATCATTTTAAATACATATTTGTAAAATTCACGTATAAAATAAATTTTTAATTTTAATCATATTATGCGTATTTATATAAAAATAACTAATATCAATACCTTATTAATCAAACTACCATACTAGAGTCCAATTATTATTTTGATAATGTGAATGAGGTCATTTTTTCAGGTCAACCACCATAAGTCCACACATGCCACCAAATTAGAGACTATGTGTCAAAAGTGTAATTTCACCTTAAATTTAACCTAAATTTCAAACTAAAATAATAAGATGAGGGTGTGACCAAGGCAAATGCCTATAAAAAGAAAAGTACGGCAGGTGCATCAATGTACTTTATACAAGGCCTTGGTGTTCTCTTTTTTAAATTATATAATATAGAATCAATTTTAAGATTATAAAACTGTTTTATAGAATAATACAAAATTATATTTCAAAATTTACTAAATTCAATTATTCTAAGGTTTAATATAAAATGTAAATATATTTATAGAATGTATATAAGTTTAATAATATATATACATTTTAATTGTTTTCTAATTTAATTACTATAATAAAAATTCGATAAAAATTAAATAAAATCAATTTATGAAAAGAAAGGTCTCTTATATTATAAAACTTTTGTTATAATTAGGTGATATTGATTTATGATGCAAGTTCACACGCATTTTTCTTGGCATAGAAACAGAATGTCGTTGTAGCGTATTCGCCAGGATGTTTGATATTTTTAAGAGGCATGGCGGATACGGGCCGTGACACTCTGTAGTGAGGAAGGAAGCAAGGAGGCGGGCAGTATGGCGGCGGCGGCGGCGGCGGAGGAGGAGGGCAACGGAGACGGGCGGCCGAAGCTCGATTTCTACGCCTGTGCGTGTGCGGTGGTGGCATCAGCGATCTCCATCATATTCGGCTACGGTTAGTCGTCGATGCAGAGCAGGAGCTCCGAATTGCTTTTTCGAAAAGGGAGTTGGTTGATTTTGATGATTTGCAGATACGGGAGTTATGAGTGGCGCCATGATTTTTATAAAGGAGGAGTTCGGGATCAAGGACGGTAACGTGGAAGTTCTCGCCGGAATCCTGAACCTCTGCGCGTTAGTGGGGTCTCTTTGCGCCGGCAGAGCTTGCGACTACTTGGGGCGGCGTTATACCATCGTTTTAGCCTCTTTGATTTTCATGTTGGGCTCCATTCTCATGGGCTATGGTCCAAGCTACGGCGTTCTCCTCGGCGAGCGGTGTATCGCCGGCGTGGGAGTCGGTTTCGCTCTGATGGTTGCTCCGGTGTACGCGGCAGAGATTTCGGCGGCTCATACCAGAGGATTCTTGTCTTCTCTGCCGGAGATCGGCATCAGCGTGGGGATACTGTTGGGATACGTTTCCAACAATGTGTTCTCCAACTTAACCTTGAAGCTTGGGTGGCGGTTGATGCTTGGAATCGCAGCAATTCCGTCGGTCTTCCTGGCCGCCGGAATTCTTAAGATGCCGGAGTCCCCGCGGTGGCTCGCCATGACAGGACGTTTACAAGAAGCCAAGGAAGTTTTGTACAAAATTTGCGATGACAAAGAAGCGGCAGAGCAACGTTTCAACGACATGACAATATCACTCGGTGTGGGCCCCAATAGGTATTTCATATCCACAAGAAATTATATTTAAATTAGAAAATAGTATTTTGTTGCTTTTTAGGACAACGTGTTGACTTTTTATCATACAATTTTCTTACAAAATTTTATATTTATTGAATTCAAAAATTCCGTGAAAACTCTTATATTAGGTTGATGGAGGATAAGGCTGCCGACAAACCCGATAAACCTCAATTAGAACCTACTCCCAGTGTATGGAGAGACTTGATTTTCCGGCCAAAACCCGCCGTCCGGCGGATGCTGATTGCGGGACTAGGCATTCATTTCTTCGAGCACGCTACGGGAGTGGAAGCCATGATTCTCTACGGTCCCGGAATCTTCAGAGCCGCCGGCCTGCTCTCGAAAAGGAAGATCCTTCTGGCCACCGTCGGCATCGGGCTCACGAAGCTCACATTCATCACAATCTCTACATTCCTGATGGACAAAGTCGGCCGGCGAACTCTGCTCCTCGTCAGCATCGGCGGAATGATCATATCGCTTACCGGGCTCGCTTCCTGCTTGACCGTGATACAGAATAGTTCCGCCACGTTGCCATTGGCCATGGTTCTCAGCCTGGTCTTCGTTTACTCCTTTCAGATGTTTTTCAACGTCGGCCTCTGCCCGGTGTGTTGGGTTTATAGCTCAGAAATATTCCCGCAGCGGCTCCGAGCCGCCGGAGCGAGCCTGAGTGTGGCGGTGAATAGGCTGATGAACGCCACCGTTTCGATGTCGTTCTTATCCCTCGCGGGGGCGATTACTTACGGTGGCGCCTTTTATTTGTACGCCGGAATGGCGGTGCTGGCATGGTTGTTCGTGTTCTTTTTGTTGCCGGAGACGAAGGGCCGGCGGTTGGAGGAGATGGAGGAAGTCTTTGAGAACCACCGGATTTCAGACAACGGATCCCATCCCAGGCGGCGGACACTAAATCTGTTGTTCAAGAGATAGTTATCTTTTTTTTAATTTAAATAATAATTATGTTGTAATCAATCACAATTGATTCACGATTAAAAAAATACTAATATACTAATATATATTATAAATTTAATGATGATGAAATGTATGTTAAATTAAAATACTAATAATATTTAATGTAATTAAAATTTACGATAAATACTTGATGTTATTTTTTAAGAAATTAAATGTTTTTTATGTAATTTAAAGTATTAACGGAATATTGTGCTCAATTCCAAGTTCATTATACAACTTGTGTAGCTCCGATGGAGGGTCTCACCCTCCTGGTCACCTGATCTTCCAACAGCATGCCGCCGTGCTTGGAGGAATCGTACTTCTCCCCGTCACCCCACAGCGCATACGCTTCCTCTCCATGTGCAGCATCGTCTCCGATGAGCAGCTCCTCCTCCGGCATTCTCAGAGGCAACACCACTCTGATTGCTATGCATATCAGAGAAGTGATGACGATATTCCACCCGGCGATGAATCCCGCTCCCACAATCTGCTTCAGTACCTGCATCCCGCTGCCGTAAACCCCGCCGCGTGAATTGGTTACCGGGAGGAAGAGGCTGCTGAGGACTGGCTCCGCAAAAATGCCGGTCAGGAGGCCGCCGAGGAAGCCGGCGACCGCGTGTGTATGGAAGACGCCGAGGGTGTCGTCGATTGTCTGAAGGAGCGACCATTTTTTGTGGATCACCATCATGGTGAACCATGGAACGCTGCCGGAGAGGACACCCATTATTATGGCGGCCCAGCCTTGGACCAGTCCTGCGCCGGGAGTTATGCAGACGAGGCCGGTCATCATGCCCTGTACGGCGCCGATGACGGAGGGCTTTCCGAACACTATGACGTCGAGACATGTCCAGACGAGGAGACTGGTAGCTGCGCAAATATTGGTGTTCAGTACCGCCATGGAGGAATCGATGTTCGCACTGTAAGGATCGCCGCCGTTGAAACCCGCCCACCCCATCCACAGCAGCCCCGCTCCGGCGAGCATCAGGAGCACATTGTTCGGCGGAAACCTTTCCCGGTCAGCCTTCAACCGTGGCCCAACCTGTAAGATTTTTTTTTCTATTTTTTATATAATATATACAATAAAAAAATCATATAATTCCAATAACAATTAATGAATAAAAAATAAGAAAAATACACAGCATTTTTTAAATTTTTTGACGATATTTAAATTTTTTTCAATTGATTAAAAACGTAATATTTGAATATAATATTTTAAATTGTGGAAAATTCAATTATGTGAACAAGAAAAGTCAACAAAGGCAACTGATTAGATTTTGACTAACCCAATACGCAGCGGTGATGCCGGCGATCCCCGATGACAGATGAATGACATACCCGCCGGAGTAATCAATAACTCCCCACTGGAAAAGAAACCCGCCGCCCCATAGACTAAACGCGCCGACGGTGTACGATAAAGTCAACCAAAGGGGCACAAAAACCATCCAGGCTCTAATATTCATCCTCCCCAGCACCGATCCGGCCAAAAGCACCACCGTGATCGCCGCGAAAACGCACTGAAACCACACCATCGTCGCGGTGGGGTAGTACGGCATCTCCATCACCGTCTCCACCGTCCTGTTATGATATCTATGAACCGTCGCCGACAGAGTCGCCTGAGAGATCAGAAAATCTTGACCGAGGGCAGGGCCCGCTTTTCCCCAAAAGGGCAAAAGCTCTTCTCCGAAGGACATCTTGTATGCCCATAAAACCCAGCAGAGGACGACTGCCGCGAAGGCGTACAGCGCCATGAAAGCGGAGTTCACAGCCCATTTCTTCTTGACGATGCTTCCGTACAGGATTATTAGTCCGGGAACGCTCTGGAGGCCGACGAGGGTGGCGGAGATCATCTGCCATGCGTTATCGCCTTTGTTCAGCCACTCCGGCACCGCCGCTGACACGAAATCGTATGCCTCCGGCACGGTGGTCGCGTTTGTGCCCATTTTCGAGGGGCGATGAAGTGTGAAACGGTCAATTAATTATTTTTGCCTTTATGCTTGATTAATTCGGAAGTACGGAAACTAGACGACTCCCCGTCAATGACGATGTAGTACTTTTTTTTCAAGGAAAGGATTCAATTTCCTTTTTTACATCTCTTAAATGGTTGTTTAATTAATTAGGTCTCCAAAACATTGAATTACCTCGCTAATTAAGAATGATTACATGTACTATCAATCAAAACATTACTTTTATTTTTAAAAATTAAAAATTAGAATATTCTTTTTATTTAAAAACATCTATTCTCATATTCGTAATCAATATGAAATATCATTACTAAATCATTGAAATTACATTTATTTCTTAAACATTTAACATCTTCATTGAGTGACATCTTATCATAATATTAGTATGTGTCTAGTTTTGAATCTAATATCAAATATAATGATTCATGCTCTTTTTATGCAGTATCATTCTATTTGAATATTTAATTATCATAATTTTTCGTTTATTATTTCGAGGAAAAGACTCATAAAAAATAATGATAATTACTTTATTTAAGTATATATTTTTCCCTCGTTGGTAATTGATTTTAAATTCGACTAAAGTCATTCCATTCTTACTAGGGCTTAGTCCCTAAAATGGGAAAAATATTGTAATAACCACCAAATAAAGAATAAAAAGGTTAGTTGGGGACCAATTCATGGAATGTGAACTAAGAGAAACGAAATAAACATCTACTTTATAAATATTTTTTTAGTTTCTGAATATTTTTGATTTTAAATTAATGATTTAAATTTCATCGAAATTTCCGATTTCTTTTTTTTTAGAGTAAAATATTTCTGAAACTTGTGTGCCTAAATTTCTATTTTTGAATCAAATTTAAAATCCAAAATTTTTTCGAATTTCGACAATTATTTTAGGATTTGCCGGACGGCCGGTTGACGGAAAACACGGTGGTTGTGTGTGGGGCCCACAGACGAAATGTGGTCCGGTCGTCTATTGTTGAAGAATCTCCCGTAAACTGAGTTGACTGTTTCCTCTATCATTTGTTGCTTCATCCATCTAATCCATTCTCCGGTGGATCGTCCTTTTGATTTTGCTGCTCCGGTTTCTTGTGATGGAGCAGTGTTCTTCTGAGGTGAAATCTGAGATGTAAGTTTGCTTTTTCCGGCGCCCCTTTTCCGATGGCTGTTACTTCTTTGGGTCTGCGTTTGCTTTTCCTGGGTTTTGAGGTTCTTCTTCTCTTCTCTGCGCCTGCGACTTCCATCCCAATTTTTGTGAATTCCATAAGCCCTAATTTCACCGTCTCCTATCTAGCCGCCGTGGATAACGTCGGCGCCTTTTTGTCTTCTGCTAACGGGACTTTCCAAGCCCGAATAACAAACGCCAATCCCGAATCGGAATCCTATTACTTCGTCGTCACACACGCGGGCTCCAATACTATTGCCTGGTCTGCTAACCGCAATACGCCCATTTCGAGATCCTCTCAGCTTCACTTTTCCAGGCGGGGGCTTACGCTTTTCAACGATTCCGGCAGCCCGATATGGTCCACGCCGCCGACAATCCCCGACGTGTCCTCTATGCAGCTTCTGGAGTCCGGTAATTTGGTTTTGGTTGATTTTCGGAACAATACGGTATGGGATAGCTTTTCCTTCCCCACGGACGTGATTCTTTCTGGGCAAAAGCTGCACGTTGGCAATTCAATCGTCGCATCTAACAACACGGGGGGTTGTCTGAAGGCAGTTACAGATTCATCGTTGCTGAAAGCGATGCGGTTCTCCAATGGAATGGAATGGATTACTGGAAAATGTCGTTGGGGAGTGATGCTTACAGAGACACGAACTTCCCAGTTGATTACTTGATGATGAACAACACTGGTTTGTACTTGATTGCAGAGAACAGTGATCGAGTGGTGATCAGAATCGCCTTTCAAGGATCGGGTAACTCTTCTGCTCTCCTGATGGCGAAGCTGCAAAGTAATGGGGCTCTCACAGTTGTTGACATGAATAGATCGAACAATGCGAGACTAAGAGTTCCTGAGGATAGCTGCACAGTTCCAAGCAGCTGTGGGAAGCTCGGTGTTTGTTCCAACGGCGGATCCTGCCGGTGCGCGCAGGCGTTGAACCCGGACAACAACGGCGACTGCGTTCCAACAGATGCTTCTTTGTCATTACAAGGTCCCTGTGATGGTTCATCTTCTGTTGGGACCGGGACAGGGTACTTGGCTCTCGGGGAAATCTGGGCTATTTCTCCATTAGATTTGGTGATCCTGTGTTGAGGGAGGTGAACCTTTCTGCATGTCAGAATCTCTGCACTACGAACTGCTCTTGTTTAGCAGTTTTCCATGGCCAGACTTCTCGATCATGCTACACGGTAATGAATCATTTAAGTTCCCTCTTGACGCAGCCCATGAACAACACTGATCTTGTGGGATATGCCAAAGTCCTCGTAGGAACTCGACCCCGTGTTCCCCGAAACAAACCCATTTGGGTGATATTGGCGATGATCCTGCTACCATCTGCGGGAGCCATCGCCACTGCCGTTATTGCGGCATTGCTGATTTTGAGACTGAGAAGGCGATGGGCCAATAACGTGGTTTCCGAACTCGGCCACGGGTCTTCCAGTGAGGATGAACGGGAACTGGTTTCGATTCTTAACGTGCCGGTTCGATTTGACTACAAGGAAATCGAAGGCGCCACCGAGGGATTTAGCCACCAAATCGGAGCAGGTGGGTTTGGGGTCGTCTACAAAGGAATACTTGATGACGGAACTGAGGTTGCAGTGAAGAAGATGACCTGCGTGGGATCGCGGATGAGGAGGGAGTTCCTAACGGAGATTGCAGTGATCGGAAAGATTCACCACATAAATCTGGTCGGCCTGAGAGGCTTCTGCATCTACAGAGAGCAAAGGTATCTGGTCTATGAATTCATGAGCCGGGGATCACTGGATCGCACACTCTTCGGCGGCGATCCTGTGCTGGAGTGGGAGCAAAGATATGAAATTGCACTGGGACAGCGAAGGGGCTCACGTACCTTCACACTGAATGCGCTGACAAGATCATTCATTGTGATGTGAAGCCAGAAAACATCCTTCTTGATGACTCCCATGTAAAGATCTCTGATTTCGGGCTGTCCAAACTGCTGAGTCCCGAGCAGTCCGGCTACATGACGACGATGAGAGGCACACGAGGATATCTGGCGCCGGAGTGGCTGACAAGCTCCATTGTATCAGACAAGACAGATGTGTACAGCTACGGGATGGTGCTGCTGGAAATCATCAGAGGCAAGAAGAACTCAACCCCAGAAACAAGGCGCAATTGCTCAGAAAAGGACAGCGACGGCATATTGTCATCTTCCTCCGGAGACGGGAGCCCCAAGACAGCTTATTTCCCATTATTCGCACTGGAAATGCATGAACAGAGAAGGTACCTGGAGTTAGTCGACCCAAGTTTGATGGGGAGAGTGACGAGTGAAGATGTGGAGAGGCTTGTGCGAGTGGCCCTCTGCTGCGTGCAGCAAGATCCAAGCTTCCGGCCATCCATGGCCACCGTCGTCCAAATGCTGGAAGGCAGCATCCCGGTGGATGACCCCAGGATCGAGTCGCTCAACTTCCTGAGATTCTATGGCCGGAGATTCGATGAAACTTCGAGGGTAGAAGTGCATCCAGCGCCCCAAAGCTCCCTGACCTTTGTGTCACCGGTGCATGTCTCCGGTCCCAGATAGCACCTGGTTTGAATGACCAGACGATGCAGAACCTTCTTCCTTCCTCATTCCGAGCGGCGGCTCGTTGAAGGAGAGGTTTTGGCCTTGTGAAACGATAAACATCAGATAGCTCCATTAGTTGATTACTGTAAACATAACACCCCATTACTGGTCTCAGTTCTTTCCAATTCATGTTTTCATTTAGTCAAATGGCAAGGGATCTAAAAACGATATCCTACACATTATTTTTTTACTAACCTTATCATTATAAACAAAAATATAAAATTATGAAGATTTAATATGTAAAACGAACAATATCAGTAAGTCGTTACAACGACACGAAATTGAATATTTTCCGCTAAAATGCATTGAATATAAACACTCAAAACACTGCAATGGTAACTAACCAGAAATTAAGAATTTGTTTTCTATAACTTGTTTGAAAATTCTTTAAAATATGTTTTGTTATGGAATGCAAACGAATTTTATTATAAAAAAATAGAAAATTTAAAAATAATTTTTATTTTTTAAAGATTGAAGATTTATAATTTTTATTTAATTAATATTATTTTTAAAAAATATTTTTTATAATATGGGCCTTGGTTATAGGCCCAAATTGCAGAAGGCCCAGTTCGGTGTCCGTACACTTCAGGGATGGGTTCATTTTTTCAACATAGCCCAGTCTGAATTTATTTATATATTTTGTTAGGTGATGGTCCTTCAGCTGAATTATGAAGGAACTTCTTCTCGTCCGGTGTCGCAACAAGAGACCTTGACTTTCAGCAATTAACAGGAGGATTTTGGCGATAATTAACAGGCGGAGTTCCTGAGCGTGATGTCTTCGTAGGTTTTTAAGTTTCCTTTTTTCATGCGTTTGATTGGGGGGCATAATTATGTCTAAGGCGCAAGACCCTTTTGATATTGTGAAGGAGGAGATTCAGGATTCTGTAAGTTCGTTTGAGTGTACTAATGCATTGGGATCAAGATCTTGGGGTTTGGCTTTCTAGTATATGCTGGCGTTCTTTTTCTTGTTTCTGGTTTTATCATGCAGATGAATGATTGGTTTTTGTTTCTCTGATTTGCTCATGTCGATGTGATTTAAATCGGTTCCATGTGACTGAAAGACGCTCAATCTAATCATTATTGGACAAGATCTGGGCTTATGCTTCTTGTAATAGTTTTTACTAGTTCAGTGATGAGATTAAAATTAATATATGTGGGCTCATCTTAAATTAGATGCTTGTTTTCCCCCAAGATTTGTGTAGTTGGTTAGACAGAACCCTTTGAAGCTTTTTTGGATTATTTGATGTTGGATTGTATCGATATCTTCCTTTTTAATTCTGTGGAAGAGGCTCTTTCTCAGTGAATAAATGCTTTTAGTCATTATTTGGATTGCTCGAAGTGAGCTTGTACAAGGAAATACTTTTCATACCATGCATGTGGCATTCATCTAGATGCGGTTGTTTTATGGGTGATTAACACATTGCCTTTTTGGTTAGATTGACAAGCTGCTCGTAACATATCACCAATGGGAACGAGTGCCCAAGGATGATGTACATCAACTGAATATTTCCAGGGAATTACTGTCTGGATGCGAAAGCATTGAATGGCAGGTATGATGCTGCCTGTGTTTTTGGGTATCCATTCTTTGTTTGGGAGGAGACGTGTACTCTTGACCTCCCACATTTTGGTATATCCTGTTAAACTAAATAGTTGGTTAGTTACATATCCTGTGAGTTTCAGCTGGGATGGATGTGCTCCAACTGAAGAATGCCCTTCATTGCCTTGTTCATGTTCACATGGAATATGCTTTTATCATCTTTTTCTTGTTGTTCCCATATTTTATAATGAATCTGTATATGTCACCATCTGCCACTACCGATTGAAAATTGGTGCTCATTTGCGAAGCTGGATGAACTGGACAAGACTATTGCTGTTGCTGCTAAAGATCCTGCTTCCTATGGTGTTGATGAGGTGGAGCTTGACAGAAGGAGAAGGTGGACCAGCAATTCTCGTACTCAGGTATTTGACCATATCCTATATTTTTGCTTGTCTCTGAGTTTAATTTAGTTCCCCTGAGATTTGTATTTTATTCCTTTTTCTAATGACTTCATCTTCTTCGATGAACAGATCAGAAATGTGAGGAAATCAGTAGTTGTTGGATCTAATGGAATGAGTGCATCTAATGTTGGAGGTATAAGACGTGAACTCATGAGGCTGCCAAAACCACAACAAACTGACAAGCCAATCCAGTACATGGCTCAGGGTAACGATGATTTCATATCATCAGAATCAGACGCACAGCTTCTTCTGATAAGGTATTTATTTTGTTCATCTGGTTTTTTAGTCGTCTTTTCATCTGGTATCATGTCAAAATATTCCTGTCCAGGGTTTGTTGGTCTTTGGCTTTTATTCTGAAAAATCTCTGAGAGTGAAGACCAGGGCTCCCTTTTTTCTCTGCTTAGGATCTCATCTAATCATGCACGGATATCTGCATATCCCTGTTTGTAGCGCAATATACATGCATGTTCATATATCTTAGATTGTTTATATGCTGTGCAGGCGTCAGGATGAAGAGCTGGATGAGCTCAGCGCCAGTGTAGAACGAATTGGAGGTGTTGGCCTTACCATACATGAAGAGCTACTTGCGCAGGTATTCCAAGTCTTCTCATGGCAACGCATCTGGAAGTTTGTGAGATTGTTTGATCAGTTATGTTGCCTAGTGGACTCCCTGATCTGTGTAAAGTGCCGTAGGAGAAAATCATAGACGACCTAGGCACGGAAATGGATGGGACGTCGAATCGTCTGGATTTTGTCCAGGTGAAGATCCACCCTTACTGAATCGCACTAAGGATAGTGGCTGCGTTCTCATATTCCATCACTATTTTGTTACAGAAAAAAGTTGCGATGGTGATGAAGAAGGCTAGTGCAAAGGGCCAATTTATGATGATCGGGTTCTTGCTGCTCTTGTTTATTATCCTGTTTGTGCTTGTCTTTCTCACGTGAAGATGCCTGGGCGACCCACATTTAGAATAAGCTGCACTTGTTGCTGTAAATGCTAGAATTCATATTTCTTCTCCTGAATGAGTTATTTTTTAACATGAAACGACAATAAATTTAATTTCCCTTGAATGTGTGCCAACTTTACCAATATGAACACTTTTTTTGCTTCAGTGACCATGCAAAAACCTTGAGGATTTGGCAGAGCAAAGTGAATACCTACTGACAGAAGATTAAGTCCCCTATATAACACTTCTAAATTTCAGCTATAATCGTTCTATGTGAGCTTTCTGCATATAAGCATTCTGAGTAGCAAATATGGTGTACAAGAAAGTAACTCAACAAAGTAGCTAGCAATTTGTAATCTGTATTTCCTTTTGAATACCAATGTGCGCAGTGTTTGGGAGCATTTGTGATTTTTGCCCGTAGTTCTGAAGGAGGTACCTTTAGAGGCCTGCCACTGTTTTTTCAGAGTCGATCAAGAGATCATCAAATGATGCAAGAGATTTCAGATGATGACCAAGCAAAGCAATCGTCTTCTGACACTCTGCAAATTGTTTTGCTGCGACTTGGAGTTCTTTTTCCTGTATCAGCAATCAGAGGTTGTGTAAGGTATCAATCAGAATATTTCGAGTTCTTGATGAAGGAAAACAGAACTCATTATGCACCTGATTCAGTCGGTCGTCTGCCGAGATGAAGGATTCATGGGACTGAGGATCTTGCTGCAGTCTTGAGATTTCAGCTTCTAGGCTACCACACTTGGCAACCGCTTCCCTTGAAAGCTGTCTTTCCTTCTCAACTTCATGTTCTAGATCGTAGATACTTAACTGCAAGGTATGCAGCTTGATTTTCATTTCATTAACTTGGTCTTCCAATTCAACTTTCTTCATGTTGGCATACTCCAGTTCCAACTGGCCGGCTCTTATCTCTTCCTTCAAACCAGATGTCTGAGAATGGGTATCTAATTTAAGCTGTGAGAGTTCAGCCTCCAGAATTTCACATTTAACCGCAGCTTCTTTCGAAGTTCCCCTCTCTATTTCAACTTCTTCTATCAAGGTTCTTAAGCAAGACTTCAAAGTTTCCAACTCATGTTCCAATACTTGGATATGGCACTCTGCTTCAGCTCTCTTTTCGTTTGCATCCTCAATTTGCATAGCTATGATGTTCTTAGCAGTATTTGCTTCAGTCAACTGATCATGAAATCTTAGAATTTCTCTCCCTGCTTCATCAAGAAGCCCTGTCAAGTTTTCGATCTTTACAATTGAAGCACCTAGTTCTTTACTCACATTTGCTTTCTCTTCAACAGCAACTGCAAGGCTCTTTTCCAGATCACCTAACCTCTCATTTATTTGCTTGATCTGGTCGTTGGAAGCCTTGAGCTTTGTTTCGCACTTGTCCAGAGCAATCTCCAAGCTTAGTTTCTGAGCAGTAACAGTCTTTAAACTCTCCTCTACATCCACTGTTTGCTTCATCGCAGATTCTAGCTTATATTGCAA
Source organism: Utricularia gibba (assembly GCA_002189035.1). Lineage (NCBI taxonomy): Eukaryota > Viridiplantae > Streptophyta > Magnoliopsida > Lamiales > Lentibulariaceae > Utricularia > Utricularia gibba. The sequence continues at coordinate 2,817,230 of NEEC01000012.1, read as the reverse complement.
AACCTGTTCTGTTGTTCGTGCCTCAGGAGGGGATACTGCTGCAAACTTCTCCATTTCAAGGAAATCATCCATAAGGTCAATCTCAATGCAAGGACTCGTGCTACTTTTTCCAAGAGCCCTTCCATCATTGAGCTGCTGACACAGCTCATTATCAACGTACAGCATTCTTTCCCCACAGTCAGATAGACTATCCGTGAAGGATTCAGCACAAACTGATGATTCACTTACCGTCTGATGATTGACAACATCTGATTTTCTTATCATTGCTTTCAGTCTACGGCATTCTGCTTCAAGCTTCGACACTTTTTTTGTGCTGTCAAGATGAAGCTTGCTGGCATATTCCGCAGCCCGTGTGCTCAGATCCCTCTCATTGGTCCTTAACTCCAACTCCCTGTCTCTAGAAAGCAGCTGGAGCTTGAGGATTGAGTTCTCCTCCTCAAGCTTTGAGCAGACATCAGTAAGCGAAGTGTCATTAGCATCTGCCTTCCCATTTTCAAGCTCAGAGTGGAGCTGTGCAAGCTGTGTTTCGAGTTCAAGCTTCTTTGCCTCCCAAGCACTGTTTATCTTGAAAACTGCTTCAGAGATCTTCTCTTCTTGCTCTTCTCTTGATTGCCTGAGCTGCTTTACACACTCTTTCAGGGCTCCATCCAAATGGCTAACACGTTCATCAAGGATGAAGTTCTTCTGTTTTAAGGCATCATTCAGCTTCTTCAGAGATGTTACTTCATTCTCTGCCCTCTCCCACCCTGCAAAAAAGTTGCATGTTTTCATCCCTGAAAGATCCCGCACAATATTTGTGAAGATAACTTTCAATACCTGAAACAGCTTCTTCTGCAACTTTTCCATGCTGTGCTACCAATTCCTCCTTTGCCTGGATATTGAGAAGAGCTTCAGACAACTTTTCTGAGAGTGCTTGAACACTTTCTCTGAGTTCATCCCTTGATGGAGATGCAGAAGTAACTTCAGGGTATGGTTTCTGCTGAATTGTCACAATCTGCACAATGATCAGAGATCCATTACGCCTCTCTGGAAGCAGGGCATTTCATAATGTAGATAACTATGGTGGGATCAGACCCCAGCCTCTATACAAACTACAAAATCTAGGTCAAACACAATAATTTTCTGGTATAAAAAACACAACAAACTGATATAGTGCCAAAACTGAAACGGCCAAAAGAGCAGAAAGTTGTCTATATGTAATTCAAGAACCATCATCAATCAAAAGCTTCCTGAGAAACAGGTTCACGATCACATGGAGAAAGATAGCTCCATTAGCTGTAAAAGGAAGTTCTTTAGAGGGGAGACAATCGATTTTGTCAGTTGTGAGGCCCATTTTCAGCAGATATCCAGACATGTGGTCCCTTTGAGGACTAAAGACACCAGCTAGGGAATGGAAATCCAGCTCCTTGAGTGGACTTCTTTGCTTAGGAATGTGAATGGAGATTAATTCTATGTCCCTCATCAGAAAGAGAAGAAGTAGAGATCTGCTTTGTTCTCACAGATGCAGTAAGCAGATTTCTTTCATTTGAGTTTTCTGGATGATCCAGAAATTGAAGGGGAGCAAGAACCAGAACAAGAATTATGTGACGGTAATCTGTTTGAGATTAAAGAGAAATCAAGAGAAGATAGTGTGCCAAAAACTAACGAGGAACCTGTTCATCGGAGAATCTCTCAGAATGTGACGATAGTGATTCCGAACTGTCGGTTTCACCACTTGGGCTTTTTTCTGAAGATCTTCGCCGCCATAGCCAGTTTCTCCGGTCCATTTCTCAATTCAACCTCTCCCCAAAATCAGCAGCTCCATTTCATTTTTTTGTATCGCCCACAAACATCGAGATTCGAGCTTCACGCCACACCAAGCTCTTTAATATCCCAGCTGCAAAAAAGCAGATGTTTCCTCAGACTTGGTTCGCCTATAGACGAACGCCCATCTCATCCCCCAATCAAATCAAACCGTTGTTCTACTGAAAATCATCAGCCAACACATCTTCAAGAAAAAAGCTTAAGCTTCTGAGACTAATGCGGTTGCCGACACCGTGAAAAGATACCACCAGCCCAGATTGGCCTACACACGTCACGTGAAACTCAAGATTCTTCAAACACCACCACGGACATGAGCTTCGCCGGAGCACTATAAATAAGCCTGACCCACTGCCGGAACAGTAACTCAACGCCTCGCCGAAACGAAAAGCACGTTTTTGGCCACCGTACGAATATGATGTTGCAGTTTTCTCTTTCTCTCCGGGTAAACCTTAACTGCTGGGTTTGACTGCTGACGAGGGAACCAGACGGGGGTTACAAAATGCGAACCAATCCCTTCCCGATTCCGATATTCCCGCTTCTGCGCAATGCGGAAAGCAAATTTGATCTCCCGACGGAAATTCTAGTCACCACTGTTCTCCCCCTTTTTCCCCTTTTAAATCTCATTTGTACGAGCGCACGTCCGATTCGGAGACAACACAAAATAAAATAAAATAAATTATTTTCCTAAATTATTTTCGCTATTATTTTTTTTATCAACAAACACATTTTTTATTTTTTTTAAATATAAAAAATTAAATAATATATCTAAATCAATAATTTTTGTCAAAGCATTCTTATCTTCACCATTAGATTTGAAGTTGAATGACAATACTACCCTCGCCTTAATTACTATGCAAACCCAAAAATTATTTTTTAAGAAAAATATATTTAATTTTAGGTGAATATTATGAAAAATATTGGATAAAAGACAACTACAAAGTCATCCCTTGAAATGAAAGCACAACTAACTTCTGCCTCAACTAATCCACTCCACTCCTGGTACACATCTTCTTTATCCTTAAAAATAATGCTTAATTGTAAATTAGATTTTTTTAATATTTTTTATAATAGATTGAATTGGATTTTTAACATTATCCAAGGTTTGTGTGTTATGAGAGCTTAGATGGAATGACATGAAGGGTTTGAATTGTGCAAAGGAGTTGTAAATTAATATAAGATAAGCAATATTGGACATGTTTTGCATTTTGAATCTTTGTTTCACATTAGATATAATAGAATCAGTTTTGACATTACATAGAATAATATAATTTTATATTATAAAATTTAATAAAATAAATATAATAAATTATTATATAAATTTATTACTAAATTATATAAACAAAATATATAAATTATTTTTTCATTTTAATAGGATTTTGAATTGGGAACCATTATTATAGAATATGGACTGACTTTAAAAATTCAATTAATTAATCCTGTGGTGCCTAATGCCTATACACCACATGCACCAACCAACCAACCAGCGCCAACGAAGACTGCGATTAGGGTGAAGTCAGTCTGTCAGTTTCTTTCATCATTTATTACTCTCCCCCATTTATGACCCTTAAAGCAGGCGCGGTCTTCTTGCCTCCGTGTCCATTTTTGCTGCCTTTCAAATCCGTACTTAACCGGCGGGGTGTACGCCGGCGGCACGGTGGCCAGGTGGCACCGGCGAGCGGCGAATGAGCGCGCGATGGGTGGTGGCAGGTGGTGATTACCGTAGTGATTAATAAGAGTTAAATGAATTTGAAATTATGAGAATTTTTTTAATTATATATATAAGTATATATTATTCTTTAATTTTATTTTTAATCATATTAATTAAATATTTATTATATAAAAATAATTAATTTATGGTAATGTTATTTAAACTTAAATACATTTTTTATTATACTTGTTTCAATAAAACACTAGCTAAGGATATAAATTAGAATTTGATAATTTAAATTGATTTTCAGATAACGAAAAATAGTTAGAGATTATTTATTTTAAATTGCTTATTAAAATAAAACGAAATTAATTTTATTAATACTAAAAATATCAAATTTTGAAGTATTAGTCCATTTTACTCATTTTGAAATAGTGGGATAAATATTAATAATTGGAGAAAAGGAGTAATTATATAATTTGGATAAATAATTTGAAATATTATATAGCAAAATTAATGGGCTGGATTTGTTTTGAAAACTCACGACACGCACCAACTCCAATCCAACGGTTGAAAAATTTTCGAGATAAATTACCTTTTTTTTGTTTAAAAAGGATCCCTAAATAGCTTGCTTTTCTATTGCATTTGAAGTCGTTTTCAAGCTGAAGAGCCATAATCGCCCCCGGAAGCGAATCGGTCGAATTTTCCAAGGGCTCGATCGACCGCCGTTGCCGTCGAGTGGCCGAGAGCTGGACCGTATTTGAAGCGTTAGATTGATTGCCTTCCCCTGAGTTGTAATCCTGATTGGTGGACGTGCGTTTGAAATGAGTGGTCTAGTAGGTTCACAGGCTCCCAAGCGAAACAGCATGGTTCCGAAACGAAATCTGGGGTCGACGAGGAAGTCTTCTGCTTCCGAGAACGGCTCCCTTGTTAACGGCAACTCGGCTAAGGCTTTCTCTCCTAAGCATACGTACGCTATATAGAATTTTTTTGTCCTTTCCCCGGTGTTGGGAAAACTGTTATTTCTTACTTCAGTTCATCTTTATGCACTTTCGTTGTTTTTCTTTGTTTTTCGGATTGGTTGTCTTGTATGATTTTATGTTTCTTGATACAGAGGTTCTGAGAGGCCTGTGAAGAAACTCAGATTATCTAAGGCCCTTACAATATCAGAGGGGACTACTGTATCAGATGCATGCAAGAGAATGGCTGCTAGACGTGCTGACGCTGTTTTGTTGACTGACGCTAATGCCCTGCTATCTGGAATCGTCACCGATAAGGTACTTACTTGATGTTTATTTTTTCTATGTCTTAATGGAATCATGTGGTTTTTGTTAATGCATAGTTGCCCTAAAGCATTTGCAGGAACTAATTGCTAAAATGCTTAGGTGTACATATAGATAGGAAGTTCAGTATTCAAGTCGTTCTTTCTGCTTTTATTTAATCCAGAAAATGTAAAACTGAAAGGAAATCTAGAAAGAAATCCTTGAAACCGCTTTAATTCCCTTTCCATGTTTAGGACATAGCAATCAGGGTCATTGCTGAGGAGCTGAGACCAGATCAGACAGCTATTTCTAAAGTGATGACAAGGAACCCAATTTTTGTGGCTTCAGAATCTTTGGCTATTGAAGCACTGCAGAAGATGGTCAAAGGTTTGCATGCATGCCTTTTTCTGTGTATATTGTGTATTAGTTGGAAGTTATAATTTTTTGGCACAACCATGGTCCATATAGGATCTAGAAGAAACTCATGAGCCACACATTAACACTCGTATCATTATCAGGGAAGTTCCGGCACCTTCCAGTTGTCGAGAATGGTGAAGTTATTGCGATGCTAGATATCACAAAATGCCTCTATGATGCCATATCAAGAATGGAAAAGGCTGCAGAGCATGGGAGTGCCATTGCAGCTGCAGTTGAAGGGGTTGAACGTCAATTTGGAAGCAATTTTAATGGTTATTGTCAACTTCCAAACTCTCATCTGTAACTCTTAGCAAATACTTTGAACATTAACTTCAAATATGCATGAAAGAAGCAAGGGGAAATCCTGATGCCATATAAATTGTAGCGCATGTTTATGTTTATGCCATATACATTAACTTCCAAACTCTCATCTGTTGTAGCGCATGTTTATGTTTTGATGCCATATATGGCGCCCTTCTGTATTTCAGCCCCATCAGCTTTTATTGAGACACTGAGGGAGCGCATGTTCAAGCCTTCTTTATCCTCTATTATTCCTGAAGGTTCAAGGTTGAATATTCTCTTATACTGTCATGTGTCTCGCATGCTCTTCTTACTTTTGTTTGCCATTTCTGTAATCCGCTCATATCACTGCTTCTTCAGGGTTGCAACTGTATTACCTTCAGATCCTGTTCAGGTTGCTGCTAAAAGGATGCGGGATTCAAGGGTTAATTCCGTCCTGGTCATGTCAGGGGACAAGATTCAGGGGATCCTCACGTAATTCTTAATGCCATTTTTCTCTCAAATTCTGGAAAACTTTTGCTGACTTATATTATGTGACTATCAAATGCTCATATCATTTCTCTATCTTTTGAACCATTGCAGCTCACGAGATGTACTGATGCGTGTTGTAGCTGCAAATCTACCCCTGAGCTGACTCCAGTAGAAAAGGTTATACTAGATTTCCTTATATTAAGGGATGTACAATGTTTCTTTGTTGGTATAATTGTAATTTTCCGTTAAGTGAACTACCTTTTTGTAAATATTGAATTATTTTCTTTTAAAGTAGCTGAACATGTAAACCTTGAGCTACAGATCACTTCTGATGCAACTGATGGCCTGTAGGTTATGACCCCTAATCCTGAATGTGCGACTGCTGAGACAACTATCCTTGAAGCACTGCATGTAATGCATGATGCGAAATTCTTACACCTTCCTGTGATAGAAAAAGGTTTGGTCTCGTGCTCTGTTTGTTCATCATCCAATCATGTCATTCTGATGCCTCATTGCTTAAGCTATTTAATGGCAGATGGAAATGTTATTGCCTGCTTGGATGTGCTGGATATAACTAATGCAGCAATCTCAATGGTATTTTTTGTTTGTATGATTATGCTGATGTTGAGATTACTTTTTGTTCTGGGACCAATATTCTATTTTGTCATTGTGGGACCAATATGCTAGGTTTTGTTGTTTCTTTCATGTGTATAAACCATTTTGACGTGATGGTGGTTAATTAAATCTTTCACATAATAATATTAATTTTTTTCTTTTAGGTTGATAATAGTTCTGAGACTGTTAATGACGTTGCTAACACAGTAATGCAAAAGTTCTGGGATTCGGCTCTAAATTTGGAGCCACCAGATGATTTTGACACACACAGGTTTTCTTTCCACATGTTCCAATAAAAAAGATATCTGTATTTGTTTCACTATTGCTCAACTAGCTCTGCTGTGCAGTGATATGTCAATGTCGCAATATACGGGATATGAGCCGGAAAATTCAAAACCCGCATATCCTTCTCTTGGCCTTGGGAATGCATTTTCTTTCAAGTTCGAAGATCATAAAGGGCGTGTCCACAGATTGAATTTTGGTAAGTATATCATTTGAAAAGACACTTTCTACATTTGGTAACTTTGTAGTGAATTCTCCGGCTGTCAAATGAGCATATGCTGCTGTTATTGTAATTTTTCCACACCTTATGCTCTCTTTTTCAGGTTGTGATAGTCTATCCGAGCTCGTTTCAGCTGTTATGCAGCGTGCTGGTGATTGTGCCAATCACCCTCAACTTCTGGTCTGTGATGATCTTTTCTTGATTTAAAACTATGGAATCTTTTAAAAAAACACCTATTTACAAGAGCCACTTTTCTTTCGTGCCACCGTTTGCAGTATGAAGATGATGAAGGTGACAAAGTTCTTCTGACAACCGATGATGACCTTATTGGTGCTGTAAGCAATGCAAGATCAGCGGGGCTAAAGGTATGGACAGATGCAATATCTTAAGCCTAGATAATTCTTATTCATATTCTCTAGCTTTTTAGGATAAAATAAAGTTGCTCGTATTCATTTTACTGATCGCTTATTGTTGAAATACCTATCTACCAGGTTCTCAGGCTGCATCTATGCTCCTCGTCCTCGTCCTCAAGCCAACACCAAGAAACACCATCCCCCGAGACTTCAACCGCTACAGAACCAAGAAAAGCCAGTCTTTTTGGTCTCAAAACTGGAATTCTTGCTGGTGCAGTCGCCCTGACGAGCATCGGAGTGTTGGTGTACTTGAAGCGGGCAAAAACATGACGCCCAAAGAGCCCCAGATCATCGCCCCCGTCATTTTGACAACTCAAAAAAGAGCAAATAATGTGGTGGGAAGTCTGTTAGAAGCCCCTTCCAGTGCCCGGAAGGACCACTGCAAATCAAGGACAGAATCTGGAAGCATCGCCTTCCATTTTTACTGGCGGTTACACCCAAACCACCAGCTTTAGGCTCATTTGTATAATACACGTAGCCGTTGCTGCTGCTGCTGCATGCCCATGTTTTTGGACCGGAAATATTATGTTGCAGGTGCAACATCCAAGCATGCAGGTACCATGGATTTTGATAGTGTGAACAAAGTAACCTTTTGAAGGTAAAGACTCCAAACAGACACTACGACACCCTAAACAGACAACACGGCAAAGGCAGCGGCGACCCCAAGTTTCCATAATGCGACGGCGGAGCTCGCGCTATCACTTCTCTGAGACGACGGCGACGGGGAGTTCGCCGGAGGAAGGACTGGTGACGGGGAGCCAGAGACCTGAACGGCGAGCTTCTGGCCAGCCTCGCAGTGCCCAGGCATGGCGCACACGAAGTAGAAATTGCCCGGGCGCGGAATGCGGAAGGAGTCGTTCCCGGTAGCCCACACGGAGAGGGCCTCCGTCGCGTTGCAGGTGGAAATTCCTGCTGCTGACACGAACCACGTTGTGGTAGTTGCTGTAGTACATGAACAGCAGGGTGTCCCCGGCGCTGAAATCCTGAACGGCGGCCCAGTTGCTGTAAAAATCAGCAGTGATGTTGATGCTTGTCCACCCGGAGTCGCCGCCCACCGTGAAAACCTTTGCTTCACCGCTCGCCGCCATAGAGATCGCCGCAGCAACGAGGAAGATGACCGCAGGAGACATGGTGGGTGAATGAATACAGGAAGAGATGTTGCAGGAGAACACAAACCGCCTCCTATTTATAGGCTTGCTTGGAGGGAGATATTTCCATAATCAGATGATATCATGATCGTATCTGATCTATCTGTATATTATTTTAAATGAAGCGAAAGGAAATATAAAAAGCTAACGGCATTTCCTTTCTGCGTTTCTGGTAACTGACGGTTCCTATTTCCCGCCCAGGATGTGTTTCGTTTCCGGTGTGGAGTTTACGGTCGGATTTGAGGTATGGATTAGAATTTGCATTTACTTGATTGTTGTTGTTGGATCATGTTCATAGGTTTCAGTTTCTCGTAATCTGGAATGCTCCGAGAGTCCATCGGAACAAAGTGGAAATGCAGTGTAGTGTGGTTTAGGTTTCGCAATTTGGAAGAGTTTACTCTTTGATTTTCGTCCTACTAAATTTGGAAGAAACTGCGTATGGCGAGTGAATGCGACTGTTCCAAGGATGCGACTTCGCAGAGACGTCTATACTTTTGTTCGTTGTATGATCTCCCAGGCTTTTTTCATCTTTTTTTTTCTCTCTCAGATTTCATGGATTCGGGGGCCTTGCAATCGGACCTTAATGCGTTAAAAAGACTATACGGTCTCCTGCAAAATGTTGGGAGTTTGGCGCCTAGGACGATATCTGCACTGGTATAATACTTGCGTGTTTACTCTTTGATTTGCCTGCAGAACGAGACTCGGAGTGATTTTTCTTTCTGTTCGATTCGTTTGTGAAATAGTTGGATGATCATGCGCGGGTTGTGTTGAAGAATATTTTAGATGCAGAATCTAGAAAGATTCTCAATGTATGCAAGGTACTATGTTCCCTCTTTTTTCCTGTCAGTGTTAAGAAAATCAGATAAATGGAGGACATATGCAGCGTTTGTCTAACAGGGGTACTGGTTTATGAACCACAGCAGATGTTCGGAATCCAAACAGAAGCATCTGAGATATCTTCTCCTTCTCGCAAGCAACAAGGCACTAATTCATATGAAGGCAAAACATTTGATTTGCCCATGAGTAATAAGGATGTAATGGTTGAGAAGCAGGCTTCAAATGTGGCTGATAAGAGAAAGAGACGATGCAGAGTCTGCCAAAATGACACTGGAAAACACCCTGAACCGTCGATAATCACAACCACTCAGAATTCGTTAGCATTTGATGGTCATCGAAAGAACCAGTACGTACCTGGATTTTCTGTTCAGAAAACCAAGCAGGAACATTCAAGGATACCACATTCCTCTGAAGATGAATCACAGAACGGAAAGGGGAAGCAGCCGCTCTCTCTTTTGAGCAATACGGAAGCAAAGTCTATACAAGGGACAATTGAGCATATTGAACTCTGTATTTCTGCACTTCAAAAACAAGCTGATCAATTGCGAATGCTTGAGGGTAATTCTGCAGCTAATGTGAAGAGCAGCAACGAAGTTGTCGGTGTGGTTGGCTACCCGGTGCTTCAGTTTCCCAATATGACAGTGGAAGAGATGAAGAATCAGGTGTACAAGTCCAAGGTGGTTCTCCCAAATAAAACCATGATGATACAACCGACCTCAATCTCACATAGATGCTCAGTTTCAAGAGCTGATCCATCTGAAGTCATAGGAGACCCGAGCACCTTGCCGCAGACAATGGATCCTGCTAGTGGACATAAGCTCAAGTGCATCGCAGGGTCTGGAAACTGGATAACAAGCTGTAACGCATCTCAGGACCGCAGGGCTGTTAAGAATCCTTATAATGCCACCACTTCATATGGGGCATTGGAAAATAATCCTTATTTGGGGAGACTTTTGCAACAGCTTCAGAAATGGACACTGTGTATAAGAGTAGCATGCCGAAGGATACACTCAGCAGATGCAAGGACTCTGATAAAGGCAAGCGTGAGACATGACTAAGTTTTTCAAAAGTAAAAGATTTCAAGTTCTAAATTTTGGTCCCGGTGTTTCTTAATTCAGGATACACAACCGAAGCTCATGGTGTGATGCAGCAGCACAAGGTTCGAGCTCCAAGGAATACAAATTCCGCATATAATGCAAGAGCGTCTCTCAAGGAACAAGAATCAGAAGATTCTGCAACAAACTCATACTCCTCTCCCTGGAGGAGTTGTCAGGTCAGCAGTAGTGACCGCGAAAACTATGGGGCGATTTCAGATATGAACAGCCGTAGTGGCCTTCGCCACTACTCTTCTCCATCATCTGGGAGTCGATATAGCAGCTATACAAGCAACACTGGTGGCGAGGCGTACACGTCATCTAGTGATGACACTGCTTATGAAGCGACAACATCCAGCAGCAACGGCAGCCACATCAAGGTGCCGTATCCGGCCATTCAGACACGGGGTCGTGGTACAACAGCAAAAGCTACAAGCCGGGGTCCTAGCAGAACATCTAGAGGTAAAAGAGCAAAGCATAAGAAAGCAGGGGGGATGTGGAAGAGGATGAAGGACAGGCTGGCGGTTATTTTCCACCATCATCATCATCATCATCATCACCACCACCACCACCATCACCATCACCATCAACGCCAAGGCAGTGACAACCACCATGAGAAGGTGACCAACTCCAACTCATCCTCACACAAGCAAAATCGAAGACATGAAGACGAGGCAGTTGAAAAGACGAGAAGATCCTTGATCGTGCCAGGAAATAATCAGCATTCTCACTTCCGTGAACTGATGGGAGGTGCAATGAGGCATGTTTGGAGATCGAAGACCGGAGGAGAAGATGCTGCCGATTTAACTAATGGTCAGTTACGAAGGAACATGACTTTGAACAAGTCACGTTGGTGGCACTTGATCCAACAACGTCACAGGCGTGGTAATTTGGCCCAACGAAGAAGCTTTAAGCTTGGCCTGGCGAAAGCAAAAAGACGACCAAAAGCCCTTCCTAGTTTTAGGTGAGCTGCTATTACTACTACTCTCCTAAGCCTTAAAATGTCCTGTTCTTAGCCTATTGCCAGATGATGTTGAAATTGGGACTTGACTTGGGAGGGGTGCGCCGGGCCCGAGCAGTAGTGCAACGCAAGGACGACGCGCGGAAGCCCGGACTAGCAAGCTAATCCATTGGGCTTCCCCCAAGAAAAAATTAATTTAATATCGTGTGGGCCATTGGCCCACGTATCAGATATTAAACTGATAAGAACAGATACTACACTTGATCTTAGCCAAAAGGCCGAGAAAGGTATGAGTCTTCAGGAGCATAGCCCAGCTTCTTTTGTAGTCTACAGTTTTTAAAAAGATGTTTTTCACTTCCGATGTGGGATAGAGGCAACCTTGACGAAAATGCACTTTCAATAAATCACAAATGAAGATGCTTTCCAAATTATTTATGAATTAAATTATAATTTCTTTCCGAAATGGGCTCTGGAAAAGGGTTACGATGGTGTGAGGTTTGGAAATTTTAGGGTTCTTGAACTTGGATTCATATTGATATTTAAAATAATTTATATTAAATTAATTAGTATTGGGGCACTAGAAAATAGATGGATAGTATCATCTGGTCCCTCATCTCTCTCTTGAATAAAACCCTAATTCTCGCAATTGGTTATTTCTCTATCGTTTTTTCTTTTCTTCCGCGAGGACTTTGGAATCGGACGTATGGAGACGGCGGAGAAAGGCAAGCTCATCGCCACCGGTAATCGACAGACTTCTTATGGTGGCACTGGAGCGGGAGGGAAGTTCCGGAGGAAGGCGTTTCGCCGACAAGCGACTCCGTACGATCGCCCGCCTGGTGCTCCTCGAGGAAATGACCAGAAATCTGCCGGCTGGTTGACGAAGATTTTCGTCGACCCTGCGGTAAAATTGATCTCTTATGGGGCAGACCGTTTATTCGCCTCGGTATTCCGCAAACGCCTCCCGGCACCGGCGCCTCCACAGCAACCAGGTTATATTTTGTTTCCGGAAAAAATGTTTTTTTTGTGTAGAGAGAGCGGGTTCTAGTTGATCAGGAAACGACAGCGATTTTCTTTTTCCTTGTGGACAAATGAGGCGAAGGAGATTAGTTTTTGAATGTTTAAAAGTAGCCTTTTTTTTTCCTATTTCGCTTACTCAATTTTATTGATTTTTTTACCTGCGTACATCGAGCCTTGTAACGTTACAATTCGAATGCCTTAATGGTGTTGTCCTTTGTTGGTAGATTTGTTGATTCTCAATCGTATTCTTTCAATTACTAACCTTGTTCATCTGTTTAAGAAGCTGTTGACACCTTAGTTGACCTGGCTTACTCTTTTCGCTTATGTTGCATGCATTCCTTTTTCTCAGAGGAGAGCCAGTACATAAATGATGGAGTGCGGCGAGACGTTTTAAAAGTAAGTTCATCTGTTTTTCCTTTTTTATCATATGATTTAACTACAGGCGTCATATTTCTTGATGTGAAGTTGTAGATCAGTACGGTTGTTATCTCACTTGTTCTGTCATCTCCTATGTACGATAGCCGATATCTGGATTTTAGAGGCTACAAAAAGATAGCCTTTCTCAGCATCTCTTGAAATTTGGCGTGATAATGTGTTATCAGATTGTTTCTGTTCTTTGGTATCATTCCAGAAGTCCTTCTGTCTACCCAGTATTTTTTTTCACATTTTATTTCTCTACTTCTAAATATTTGTTAAACTTTTCTTTATTTTCATGGTAAAAGGATGAGCGTGTTCCAGAGGAGCCTGTTGCTGATGAACGTAGCCATCCAGTTAAGGATTCCAGTAGCAGTGGAATCTCTGAACTTGAGCAGCTATTGAAGCAGTGTACGTTTACAAGGTAATGGCTTTAAGGGCTATGGCTATTAGTTAGTTTTCACGTATGTTTTTGTTTGTTTCTAATGCTTATTAAATGGATCCTTTGCTGTAGGTTTCAAATAGTTTGTCTTACTGAACTGCTACAATCGAAGGTGAGAGAAGATGAGTTAGGTCATGGGTCCAAGGAGAGAGAGAATACTGCACCAGATTTGGGCGAGCATCAACAATTTACCCCTCCCGTGACAGAAAATGGAAGTGAAGATATTCAGTTGCCTCCTTCTGTGTTGACTCCTGTTCATCAGTCCAATGTAAGATACATCTTTTTGTTTTTTTTATTTTATGAAATTTTGCAGTGTGACCATCCTTCTCAACGATGTGCTGTTTTTTATTTTCAAAATTTTGAACTGGAATCAGGTGCCTAAAGATGATTTTGCTTCCCCTGCTGAAATTGCTAAAGCCTATATGGGCAGAACAGCTTCGAGAGTTTCTCCATCTGTGCTAGGAATTCACCGTCACTTTTCTAGGGAGGAATCAAGCTTCCCCACTAAAACCCCACTTGACTTCAAATCCTCTACAATGCCATTGTCTGAGAAGAATTCTGTTAGTACTCCAACTTTTGAAAATGGTTTTGCAATTCGGAGGTCTCGACGTACATCAGCTATTTCTAACATAGCTGATACCCCATACACTAGGGGTCATTCCTTGCTCAAGGTGCCATCACCCTCATTGCTTCACTCAGTGGGGAGTGATAAAAATTATGATTTGGGATCACGGGTACTGCTGACCCCCGCCTCATCCGTGGCTTATGAAATTTTTTCCTATTGTTTTTCTTGTTTACCTGAGGCTTTTTCCATTTTGCAGAACTTGAAGCGGAGAAGTGCAGATGTGGATGATGATGGTATTGCTATTGTTGGTTCAATACGAAGGACCAGACAAAAGCCTAATTTATTGGCTACTCAGATTCGTCGTGGTCCTTTTGTAGAAGGTGTTGGTTCAAACCGAAAACAGAAATATGAATCAATGCGTATGCAAAATAGCAATGCCCCTATAAATGCTTTGGAAAATGCAAAGCCTGATGCCCCAAGCACAAGCTATGCTGTTCCCTCCAGGTCAAGTGAGGTTGCAGCCAAGATATTGCAGCAACTTGAAAATTTGTCCCCGAAGGAAAAATCATCGAAGAGTACTGGACAGGCTCTCAGAACCAGTGAGGGTGTTGGCTCGCCGAAATTGCCACTGGATTTGAAGGATAAAAGTTCGGTGAACTTGCCAATGCATTCTTTACCTACTTCTGATGGTGCTTTACAAAATTCAGAAAACAAGAAAGAAAACAACCTCAAAGATACCTTACCTCCTTTTGGTACAGCGATGTCTGATATGAATAATGAGTTGTCCCCAATGTCGAAAAGTTCAATGCTCAGAGCAAAAGCTACAAGTTTAAGTTCAGGAAATGGGGAATCTGAGCCTTCTAAGAGGATAACCTCTAAGAAGAGTGCTCAAGAGGTAAAAGCTTACTTCTTTAATGTATGTGGATCTTTTTATTATGGCTCACATCTGTGGAATCTTCGGTGAATTAATCTCAGCTTCAAATGGCTTGTATTCATGAACAGGAATCATCTAGATCTTTACAAGAAAAACCAGTAATAAGGGATTCTTCTTCAATAGTGAATAAAGAGTTGCCACCTGAAGGAAACAATTTCATGAAAACACATGAACTCGGCAGCTCCATTGTTTCAGGCAGCTCCATTACTTTTCCATTATCAGAAAAACCATTGGCTGCTCCACTGCCAGGAGCTGCTTCTCCGTCATTTGGATTGGTGAAGGAAAGTAAGCTTCCAAATCAATTGTTTAGCTTCGGCTCCAAGCTTGATACTTCTCAAGGATCTAAACTGGAGAACCCAAGCAGGTAGACACTGTTGGGAATATTTTTACTATGATATTGCTTTTCCTACTGATAAAACTGCGATTACTTGCAATACTCTCATTTGCTCTGGGATTCTGAATGTGTTTTGTTAGTGCTTTGTACTTTTTCCCCAGTAAGCAATTACTGTGCGCTTGAAAGCGAACTTTGTTTGGCACACACTTCTGAAAGCTATACATGTTTCAAATCTTAATTATATAAAATTCAATTTAAAGTTTAAGGTTACCCTGGGGGAAAAATAAGCAGCATATTCGAGTCAAATGCACATCCCGGTGTAAACTAATACTGGATTCTTGCACTTAGCTTAAGTTTCTTGTGATTGCCTGATTAGATGTTCTTATTTCACTTTGCAGTTTGTCCAATATTTTTCCGGCTACTGGTCTACAAGTTAAGAATCCAGAGGTGGAAGTAAATGGTCATCTAAGCCCTGCGAAGGCATACACAAATGGGAAACCAGACACTACCCCTCTCCCGGCCAATGAGGAAGTTGTTTCTGCGTCTCCTGCTTCATTGTCTAGTGTCACTGCTTCTAGTAGTATAACTCAGAAGTCAGCATTAAGTGGTTTCAGATTTTCCTCGTCAACCAGTGCTGCAGACAGTGTAAAATCTAGCACATCCTCGCCCTTTGGGAACAGCATCTTTGGTCTTTATGCTGCTTCTACCAGTGACATCAAGTTGACAGAAAGTAGTTTAAGATTACCCTCTCAATCTACTGGTGCGGACACTGTGAATTCTGGAACGTTGCCTCCCTTTCAAAGTAGCCTTTTTCATGCAGCCGAAAAGTCTTCAAAGTCATCTGGATCTCTTCCTGTCACAGCATCATCAACTCCTATAACTTCAGAAGCATCAGGTTTTAGCACTAAAGCTGTGGTAAACCATAGTTCTCATGACCCGATTGGTTCTCAGTCTTTGTTTCCTGCTGCCGGAGCAGCAAGTACTGGATTAGCCACCTCTATACTTGGTGATGCCACCACTTTCAAGGCTCCCTTCGCTGGTGATTCCTTCAAAAATTCAGTATTTGGCGCTGGAACTTTTTTGCATGGGTCATCTGTCAATGCTGGTTCATCATTGCCTTCAATCAACACCCATTCTAGTTCTTTGCCCAGTTCGCAGGTTTTCAGTGGGAGCACTATATTTGGTTCTAGTACATCAACTTCTCCTTTTGGCCTAGGTGCACCGGCCCCTAATAGTGCTCAGTCATCTTCTGTCACCAAGGCTGATGCAAGTGATGCTAATGCAAATGGCACGCCATTTAAGTTCAGCAGTGGTTTTTCTGGTAGTGCGACCAGTTCTAATCCTAGTTCTTCAACTCTGGCTGTTGGGGCAGGGAGTAGTGGTGCTGCCCCTATTTTCAAATTCAATTCATCAACCAGTTTTTTGGCGGGCTCTTCAGGTTCTGCACCAGCAAGTGGCATCTCAAGCGTATTTGGTTGGTCTTCTGCAGCTTCGTCATCTGGAGTAAACAATGCTAGCTCCAACAGCGCCTCTTCAAATATCTTTGGCCCCAGTCTGCAAAGCCAAATATCTCCCTCTTTTGGTTCCACAGTACATCCCTTGGCTGCATCATCCACACCCTCTTTTACCTTCACCTCTAATGCCTCAGTTTTTACTTCATCCGCAAGTCCATCATCATTTGCAACTTCACCATCACTGCCCATTACCCCGCCCATATTTGGTAAACCCCTAACAGGTGGTTTCACATCTTCTCCTGGAAGTGGAGATCAAATGCATGAAGAGGACAGCATGGCAGAAGATCCAGTGCAGTCATCTGCGCCTGTATTTCCCGTGTTTGGCCAACCTTCTGCTTCCCAATCTGCCTCTGTTCCCACCTTCGGATCCACTCCTCCATCGCAAGCCAATCCGTTTGCTTCTTTTGGTCAGCAAAATCAAGTTGGATTTCAGCAGAGTTCAGGTAACCTGGAACTAAATGCAAGTGGGGGAAGCTTTTCTTTGGGCAGTGGAGGCCCTGACAAGTCCAGGAGGATTGTTAGAGTCAGTAAAATCAGAAACAGGAAAAAGGCATGAAATGGTTCGCCACTACATTGCTCATCGATGATGAAGTGATCGATATTGATGGAATCGACTGAGCCCCTCATTTCATATGAATCTGCTGATCGAGAAGATGCATGAGCCCTGCAATGCAGTGATAATCTCCCTTAACTTGTGCTCTATGCATCCAAATTTTGGCATGCCTTGCCTTATTTGTGTGGGAAGTGTTTAAATACTCGCAGGTATGGACATTTGTATGAGCTTTGGAATCTTGTGCTATTCCATAAGGAGTAGTAATTCGATGTTTCCTATTCCTTGTATGATGGATGACCAACTACATTGATGACAACATGAGTCCAAAAACAGAACGTGAAAGTACAGGATGCAGCCTAGTTAAAAAATCACATCCTTGCAACCAACAGGTAGATTCTGCAGTTTGCAGCAGCCAAAGATCTCATGCTGATGAAGCCTGAGTGTCTGTCTTAGGCTGCTGCTGTTGATTAATAAAAAGGCCAATGGTTTTGAACCAGCGTACGAGACTTCTGTGTTCTTTCACATAGAGCCATGCTTGCAGAAATGGAAACAGGCTTTCATTTATTCCTCGCTCTTCAATATAACCATGCAGAGCATCTCGAACTTTCTCATCCATGTCCCTATGAGTAGTAGCAGGCAAGAATGAGTTTGGAAACAAGCTTGCAAGTATCTAAGAGTTCAACAAAGGCAGTGGGCAATAGAACTAGTGGGATGCAGGGAAGAAAAGAAATGTGGAAAAGAGATGGCAGGTAAATGCAACATAGATATGACATGACAATTTCAGGGAAATAGCTGCAGATAGAGCTGTAGCCTTTTCATATGGCATGTATTCTCCATCAGTTTCTTTGAATAGTGGGACTAAAGAAAGGCATTACTGAAAGAGAAAGGTCTCACTTACTCGTACTCAGGGCCGCTGTAATCTGTCGTAAGATCAGCCAAGTGTGAAGACTTGTCTTTTTGTCTGAGAGAAACTGAATGTATTCCCAGAGCATCAGGGTATAGACCACACAGGAAATGCAATGACCTATCTGCATCCGGCTTAGAAATGTCAACATGAATGAATAACTGGTTGATGTTCTCAGGAGCATTGTCGTCTCCGGAGATGACGTCCAGCAATCTCATCACGGATATACTGATCTCCTCATTCTGGAATGTACGCTTGATAACAGGACCACCAACATCGAGTGCTCCCTTCACTACAGTGTATGGAGAAGGAGGGATATTTTCTGTAAAACAAGAAAGGTAAATTGCACATTCTCAGAGGAAAGAGATCAAGAAACAGCAGTCGGAAACCATGCAATGCTTGCCATAATGTCAAAAATCAACGACAAAAAACGACCAGGTTCTTTTACAAATTCTAGTAAACCCAGTCTGCAGCAATTGCATATGCATATGACCAACGCAGTCACACGCAATGAAATCCAAGAAAAGGAGGTAGTTTAGAGTAGTTGTACGTCAATTGCCTGAGAGACTCACCGGAGGAGGAGTCATCTTGGAGACTTCTAGATAATGATCTTTAAGCGAGCGCAGGATCATGGAGTTGACGGTGCAAGACGCCGTCGAGGACGAACGGAGCGCCATCCTGCGCCACCATGGCCGAATTTCAATTCCCGCGCGTACAAGTGCCTTTCTCCACATATCGAGTTCCGGCGCTCCACCGAAGCCGGAGACGGCCGACAGCTACAAGCAGAGAGATTTTTAGCCGGAGGAGGGTTCAAGCCCATACATTGGCGGTTGGACCATTTCTATGTGGGCCTGTCTCGGGTCCAGATCCGGCCCTTATTCGGACTCCCCTGGGCCAGTGGGTCCCAATAACCGTTCGCATTGGGGCCCACTGGCAGCACCCGGATACTCATTTCCTTGTTTGTCATGAACTATAGCATACAAATTACAACAAAGAAGAAGAAACACACCACACTTGTTAAACGGGAGTGAAATGGATTCCTATTTCAACAAGGATTCATTTTTAAAAATAATCGTGAACCATTTTTCGTCACGCATCACGTCACAATCTCACCCCCGAACTGGGATGGCTCGAGGGTACGAATGTTGGTGTTTCTAATAAGAGTTTAGGGTTTAGGGTTTAGGGTTTAGGATTTAGAAATTCGTAATAGTGATAATGATTGATGATTTGCATTCAAAGTGATGAGTCTTATACTACATTGGCTATGATAGAAGTATGTCAATGTTGTATGTTACACTTTGTTTTTAATTGAATTTTTTTTTTTTTATAAAAAATTACAAGACAGTTGTTAACTGTCGTGTTAATTAGTGACTCAGCAACAACAGAAGGGGCAAATTAACAACCCATTTTCGTTACACTCGCCGCAGGTGACGACAGTTCCGGTGTCGCCTTGTGCCGGAGAAACTTTACGGCTACCGCGGCAGTTGAAGCAGATGATGAACTTGAATCCGCCGCAAGGTTCACATTCTCCGTCGTTTCTATCGATCGGAATCCCTTCAATCAGTGGTCTGAAATTCCCCTGTTCGTGCAGAGTAAGAACTTCTTCTGCTCCTCCGATGTAACGTCCCTTTATGAACAGTTTTGGAGGGAGCGCTTTCGTTTCCAGGATTTCCCACATTTCTCGCTTGAAATCAGAGTGCATTGACAGATCTCTCACTATGAACACCACTTTCATGTTCTCTAACAGCGATCTCACTTTCTGGCAATCCTCGAAGGTTTTTCGGATCCCCCTGAGGCTTGTAGTGTAAAGGACGATCGATTCGCTTCCTCCAGGCGGACATTTCTCTGGAAATTCATGTAATCGGCGTTGGATTTGCTCTGATTGCAGCTCCACCTTTCGTGCCTTTTGCGGGGGTTCTTCAATCCCGTCTGCCGACCTTCCAAATGCCCTAATTTCCGCAGTTCCTTCTTCACCAGCCGCAAGAAGATCTGTGTTCAAGACCTTGCCCTCTTCCTTCAACTCACAGCGGTTTTCTTTGTCATCGATCTCTGGATCTTCAAGCTTCTCTTGCTGCTGTTGAATCACAGCGAATGGCGTCCGAAGGATCGCCTTTGGTTTCTGCAAGTGACGCTTGACGTAACTCTGCACAACGTCCATCTGAAGAACAGTTTCTGGGTTCAGGTACTCCATAGCTTTCACTGTCTTGAGCTTCTTCATTAGCTTTCCCTTCATTCCCTTCATCTTTTTCGGAGAATCTTGAATTTTGGGAATCGGAAATGGATGAAGGAAGAAGATAGGGACAAAAGAAGAGAGTGCTGAAAGTCTCTAACGGCTAGTTTTTGGGTTGTGTACAGTAGCTACTAATTTTAAATTTTATTAGGCGTGGGGAAGAGGAACCCAACCAGAGACCCCCACATGCTCTTGATTCCTACTTTTTTGCTGTAAGCATTGAATTGTATTGCAATAATTCATATACAAGAAGGAGGAGGAGAAGAAGAAGCTTTCTATACAGAGGTGGATGATGGCAGTTTCTGTTTTTCTAATTTCTGCCTCTCCGGTCGACCGGCCGGCAGTCTGGTCTGAATAAACATGTCTACTGGGGTCGTAATTCAGTCCTTGAGGATTACATCTTTAGCTAAATCCATCAAAAGGGGCAAGCAATCTGGGGAGAATTTCCTGGCAAACATGAACCAGTAGCTGGAGTTGCAGCCTCTGAGGGTATGGATAAGCCTCGCCGATATTTCCTCCGGCCGGTAAGTGTGGGGATGGCCGCCGACGCTTCCGGTCCAGTTGACACGAGTAAGTGTGTAATGCGTGCACCCCTGTGAATCCTCCATTGACAAAAGAGTTGGAAAATAGTGCTCCTCTGGGTAACAGGATTGAAGATACCGACATGGAAGCCTGAACTTCCTCCATAATCTTCTGTCTCTTATTACGATCAAGGCGTGCCGCCGTGTGAGAACGAAGAACTGCGACCCCATTTTGAACCGGTCGAAGGGCACTTCAGGGAGCATCACGGCTTCTCCTCTGGCAACGTAGCGTTCCCAAAGAAGCGGTCGATCGGAAGAGATTTCGATGAAGCTGAGGTAAGGGAGGGATTTGGGTTTGAGGAAGAGGGAATTGTACATGAAGCGGAATGAGTGGAGGGGTATGCAGTGCTGGGAAATTAGGGCGAAATAGGAATTCGATGGATCGTCAAGGAGGGCCGTCGCGATGAGGCGGCGGGCGGCGGAGATGAGACTCGGCGTGGCGCGTGTGGTTTTCTTAGCGGCAATGAATCGTCCCGAGAAGACGCCGCCGGGGGCGTGGATTTTGCAGGAAGGGTCGCCGTGGATGTAGATCGTGTACAGAGATTCATCGGTGTTGTAGAAGAAAAGCTCCCAAAGGGGAGCGAAGTGGAGGTCCGTGTTCGTGAGGAAGAGGAATGCGATTTTCGGGCTGGGGTGGTCATCGGCTACGCCTGGCTCGGCGACCGCCGCACGGCGGAACAGGGCGAGGTCGTCGAGCTCGTCAGGCAGGGAAATCTCCGGAGGCCGCGGCGGAAGAATGGCGGGTGCCAGGAGAAAAAGCAGGGGAAACGAAAGGAGAATCGCCAAGGAGAAGACGAATGTAGAATTAAACATAGCCAGACCGGAAAGATCACAAGAAACCCACCCCCACCGCCGTCTCTCTGATTCCGATTTCGATTCCGACCATGGTGTGTCCAGAATCACGCAGGAAGGTCCAACTGAGCCTCCCTTCATCCATCAAGCTAATATCAGCCATTCAATCACCATGCACAATGCATGGATGTGTTTAAGGTTAACCCTCTCCCTGTGTTTTTTTTTCACCTCCACGCTTTTATAAAGGCGCACTTCTTTATCATAAATCTAAGCAAGAAACCTAGAAAATGTAATTTGAAAACACAAGTGTAAAATGCATGCAGCAGAAGCAGCAACATTGCACAGATGAAAAACCAACAATGGCGCAATGTTTCCTTCGTTTCCGTTGGTGGGGCTACGGGTTGAGACCGATTTCTGACCTTGTCTTTCCGATGAAGAGGTCCCCGGACTTGATCTTGCCGGGGATGCGGCCGGAGAGAGTGAGGCACATTACCTGCAGGATGCCTTCTCTTCTGCCAAGAGAAACAAGTGCCATGGCTTTGGCAGGGCTGTAAGAGGACAACTTCTTTGTCTCTTTTCCCTTCATCAGTATTTTCAGATTCTTCACTGCAACAGATGCATGTGATTTCGCCAAATATCCTTGCTTGATTTCCTGCCAATACACCAAAGTTTTGTAAGTTGAAACAATGGCTTTTGTGAAGAAATATGATCAAGAGATGCAGGAGAGAGGCCTCACAGGGATGTCAGTGATGTCTCCAATGGCAAATATGTTATCATGGCCCTTGACTCTCATATTTGCATCCACCATTAACCTTTTATTTTCATCTAAGCAGTCCTTCAGCATCGTCTTCTTCAACCATGATGAACCAACTGGTACTCCAGTGCAGAGAAAATGGCAATCTGCGTGGATTGTCTCCCCACCTGACGTCGTATAAACACCTCCGGATGCAGCATCCAAGTCAACTGACTGCCCCAAGAGCACCTCAACTTTCTTGGAAACCAACCAATCTAAGGCCTTTTTCCCAGCCTTCTCTCCAATGAATCCCAGTAATCTTGGTCCTCGATGCACTAGTGTTACCTTCTTGTCTGGGAAGTCGACAATGATTTCAGCTGCCAGTTCTACTCCAGAAGGACCGCCTCCGACGACCAATATCGAATCTGCAGATTTGATCTTTTCATACTCTGGCTCCCGGAAAAACAAGCCACACACCATCAGCTTTTTGGAGTTCAAGGAGGTATGCAATAGCCAGAGTAAGAACAGGAAACTGCTGGAGCTTTTCCTTACCAGTTTGGTAGTGCTTGATCTTCTCAGTTTTTGTGTATCCACCAGGACTCCTGTGACCGGTAGCGATCACGAGATAATCATATGCAACTGAATGACCTTGCGCAGTGATGACTTGATTTCCGTTGATATCGATCGCAGCAGATGCGATGAGATTAGCTTTGTGAAGGAAGTCCCTGTGATTGATCACAGCTCTTTCTGCAACTGCGGGTTCAACCATTGCCCTCAAGCTTGACCAAGGGATTTCGAAGTACTCCTTCCTGCAACAAGTTCCGCATTCAGATACTGTAACCAGCATGCTTCTCCGATAGACGGTGTTAGGTTGTCACATGCCAGGAAATGAGAAGAGTACAAAGCAAGAAGGGGAGAAAAGCTTCGCATACTCGTCAATTAGGGATACATCGGCTTCTTCTTCAAGTAGTTTAGAGATGTAAGATCCGGCAACGCCGCCGCCAACAACCACCACTCTCTTCTTCGTCTCTCCGACCGACGCCGCCATTTCGAGCGAATCTCAGGATAAGCTACAAGCTTCCCGAACAGATCTGTGTCGGAAGAAGTCTCATAGGCAGGCCCCTACTTATACTCAAAAAGAATAATTGAAAAATTGCGTCACAGTGAACTCCTCTGCAAGAAATCCATCTTCATCTTTGCTCAAGCGTGCGATCAGAGATGACGAAAGGCCTGACGTCTGGGATTTCTAGAAGAAATCTGGTAAAATTTTCATGTTCCAATGTAATTGAACAAGGATCTCTCTTCAAGTGAATGCCGTCGATCCAAGAAGTTGGATAAATCGCCTTGGATGTAGTGATGAAGGTGGATCCGGCGTTGCATTTCCGGTGACTGATAATGGATTCAGATGAAGACCAACACCCTCGTCATCTTCGCATCTCCAGAGGGGTTCAATTTCCGTTGAAACCCATCTGCCTCACCTCCCTATTGGTACTCTTTCTGGCGATCTCGTTCGCCGTTGTAACGAAATCAAGCCACTTCCGCCTCCGGAGAAGCATTTTAGGGCAGTTCTCGAAACCTTCACATTTCAATCCGCAGCTAAGAGGAGACGATGATCTCGTTGAAGCTCCTTACTGCATTTTGTGGATGGCCCCTTTTCTTTCAGGCGGCGGTTATAGCTCCGAAGCCTGGTCTTACATCTCTGCTCTCAACGCTCACATTGCGAAGCAGAAGAACCCCACTTTCAAGCTGGGCATAGAGCACCATGGCGACCTAGAGAACCCTGAGTTCTGGGATGGGTTGCCTTTGGAAACAAGAACCATGGCTATTGAGATTCATCAAAACAAGTGCTTATTGAATCAAACCATTGCGATTTGCCATAGTGAACCTGGGGCTTGGTACCCTCCTCTGTTCCAAACTCTTCCCTGCCCACAGTTACCTTATGAGCATCACAAGTTTGTGATCGGAAGAACAATGTTTGAGACTGATAGACTGAACCCTGAGCACGTGAATCGGTGCAATAAGATGGATCAAGTCTGGGTCCCAAGTGACTTTCATGTCAACACCTTTCAGCAAAGTGGGGTTGCTTCTGTGAAGGTTGTGAAGATACCCCAGCTTGTTGATGTTGATTTCTTTGATCCAGTGAAGTACTTGCCTTTGGACTTGGTCCCAGTGAGTGAACTTGCCCTGGGATCAGGTAAGCAAAGTTTCCAAAAGAGCTATATTTTCTTGAGTGTCTTCAAATGGGAATACAGGAAAGGTTGGGATGTGTTGCTGAGGTCTTACCTGAAGGAGTTCTCCGGGGAAGATGAAGTTGCATTGATCATATTGACGAATGCCTACCATTCTGAGAAGGATTTTGTAGGCAAGATCACTGAGTTTGTAGCTCAATCAAGTCTGGAAGAGCCAGCTGAAGGTTGGGCTCCTGTGTATTTGATCAATAGCCACATACCTCAGGTTGAGATACCAAGAGTGTACCTTGCAGCTGATGCATTTGTTCTGCCGTCTAGAGGTGAAGGATGGGGCCGGCCAATTGTTGAGGCGATGGCGATGTCACGGCCAGTGATTGCGACCAACTGGTCGGGGCCGACGGAGTATTTGACAGATGAGAATAGCTATCCTCTACGCCTTGAAGGCATGAGTGAAGTGAACGAAGGGCCATTCATGGGGCATTTGTGGGCTGAACCTTGTGCTGATGAGTTGCGCCTTCTCATGAGATGGGTGATGTTGCATCCTGATGAAGCTGCAAGGAAAGGAGCTCAAGCAAGGCTCGATATGGTGACAAGGTTTTCCCCAGAGATTATTGCTCAAGATATCATGAACAAGCTGGAGCAGATTGTCACCAGTTAAGTGTTAGATTAAATAGAGTACAATGAAACATGAAATAATTGTTTTCTGATATGTCACAGCAACATGATGATGTCGATCAGGAACAAGTGCTTTCATGAATAACGGCAAGTACAGATTAAGGACACAAGCATACTTGTGTTTATGCTTGTCGTCCAATTTTTGCTAGTTACTCCTTTAGCAACTTGAAGTATCTACTCGATATATGGGGAGAAAACCTTCAAAACTTCCTGATACACTTCCTTCTTGAATTCGACTGCCTGCACAAATACATACCCATATTCAGTAAAAAGAATTCCAGTACGACACATTCAGGGAAAAATAAGCTGCACCGCTAACATGATCAAGAACTTCTTGTGATGACATCCATGTCCACTGCCCGAACTCTGCCTTCTCGGTTCCATCGCCCAAAAGATTCACCTCTTCATCTTTGCCATTAAATTTGAAAAGAAACCTGATGCAAAAATGACAGTTTGTTAAGTCACCAATTCTTTGAAACATGAAAGAAATGGTAACTATGGGATCCTTTTTCAGCTATTTTGCGTTTGGATCAAAGTGATAAATTTTTCCAAGACAACAGAATAAGGAAGGAGAATTACTAACCATTTCTGTGCTTGCCCTTTCCAATCAGAACCCCATTGTTTCCTAAGCTTTTCTCTTGTCTCAGGTGGGAAGTTATATGTTAACCAGTATGGTGCCTACAGCAGCAATATTTTCAATGAAGCTGCAGAATAGTGTTATGTAAACACATTTTAAGATCACTGAACAAGGAAACTAGGCTGAAATATATACCTCAGCAAGAATATCTGCTGAAGTTACACCTGTTTCTTCTCTTAGTTCTCTGATGGCAGCATCTCTGGGATCCTCACTCACGTCAATACCACCCTACACATTCATATCAGATTTGAAACCTCTACAACAATTAAAACAGTGAAAGAGGCTAGGTACTTATGGCTAAACTTTTGAGTACTCGGAGGCCATACATTCAAACCAGATCCTAAACGGATACAGATTTTCTATGAATCAACAAATCTAACCTGAGGCATCTGCCAAGAATCCGGTACATCAAGCCTCGACGCAGCAAAAATCTGATCAAAATCCACAGTAAACAACAGGCTTCTAAAACTAAAACCAGAAAAAAATAATACAGGAGAGTAAAGACGATCTGAAGACTCACCTTCTTAGAAGGGTTAACAAGACAAATTCCGACGTTTCTTCGATAACCTTCCGGTGGAGTCTCCATCGCAGATGACGACGACGACGATACACACAAAACTGGAGAAGATAATTTTCTAGATTTCGAGAGGCGGCAATTGAAGTGCGCAAGTGTTTGGATATGAAATTGAAATAGTGGGGAAATGAAATGTACGGAAGATCGGTATAAAGCCATTACGCCGTGGCACTACGGCGGCGGACTATTTGTAACAGCCTTCGGCTGCAACGGGCTCGTTCCGAAGCCCAATTTGTTGTTCGCATTTTGCATGCCCAAAACCCAATATATAAAAGAACGAATCTTTGCCTAACCAAAGCAGCACCGTCCCAGAATCTTTGTCCATTCATTGAATGGTTTTTATCAGCCAAGTGCATGTATTGACTGAAATCAATTCTCACACAAGTACCAGGCTGAACTCTCCTGTATGAATCGAGCCACTTCATTCCTCCGAGAGTCGCATTTCGATCCATACTCCGTTTGAAGAGGGGGATCAGAGACACATATTCACATTCATATGGAAAATGGTTCACATGTAAAAGTAAAGAATGATTCTAGCAGCACACCGTGAAAATTTTCCTCAACTTGGTCCACATAGATGATCACATCTTCACAGAATAAAAAAGCAAAGCTTCTCAAGTGCAGAAGTATCATGGGTGCAGAACATGAAGCCTTTTTTGGCAGATGGTAGCCACAGTACGTAATGCTGACTGCTTGTTGGAAAGAAGGAAGAAAAAATCCTGTTACTGTATGCCAGTACCTTGGTCTTCTTGATTATTTTCCCACATTGTTCTTGAACGGAATAAAGGATTTACCGCCCATAAAGTCTCTGAGAACCTCTGGGATTTCAACTCCATTCTCGGTTTGATAGTTCTCCAGAATGCAGCAGATAGTTCTTTCGGTTGCTGTGAGGGTGGAGTTCAGCATGTGGACATATTCCTTCATTTTATCGTTGCCCTGAACCCAGGATTTTAGCATCATTTAAGAGAACACTAGAGTGAGAAAGGCCAAAAGCCTTAGTTAAGGCAATAGGAATCTGAGCTTACCTTTTTTTGCCCGTACCGAATTTCCATCCTTCTTGACTGATAGTCGGTACAGTTTGAGCAGGAAACAAGTTCTCTGTATGTGCTTGATGCTGGAAACCACCCTCCAAATCATATTTCTTCGCAGCAGCATCATTCAGTGCCCCGGAGACAATGGCCACAACATGATAAGGAATCTTCAGCTGCTCACGGAATACACAAATCACTAACTTTGATTGGAAACTTGACAAACGTATGCAGCAGACGAAAATGAGTTCAGAAATCTCAATTAGCATAAAGAGGAAGACACTTCCGAGATTTCAGGAGGGCATTGTGATTACTAATTTAAAATGAACTACGGCACTAAAGTATACCAGCTTGTAGAAATCTTCAGAATTTTTTAGCATCTCCTCGTGCATTTCCCAAGAATCATTTCCATGAGGACTAGTTATACAGAACTGCTCCACCTTTTCAAACTGGTGAACTCGAAATATACCCAAAGTATCCCGACCATGCGAGCCAGCTTCTTTTCGGAAGCATGTAGAGTATCCAGCGTATCTGAAACAGTTCATTCCCGTAATGTATATAGATGGAATTTTTAAGGTGTTTTGACATACTCGTACATTGCAAGGATTGACTAGAAGTACAAAATACCTGAGGGGAAGCTGTGAGGGATGAATCCAATCTTCTAGATGATAACCACAAAGTGGCTGCTCGGCAGTTGCAATCAGATATTTGTCTTCACCCTCGCCGGTCACCTATTAAACAGCAATGAAGAACATCTTCAGCATTCTTAATTTTAAAATACAAGTAAGAAGTCGAACAAACCTTGTAAAGTTCTTCGTCAAATTGAGACAGCTGGGCACATTTGGACATTATATCTTTCTTCATGAAGAAAGGAGTCTGCAATGCAGTAAAACCTCTCTTCTCCAAAAAGTCAAGGCCAAAGTTAATTAGGGCCTGATTAAGTCGCACACCATCTCCCTTGAGATAAAAACCTCACCTCCAGCTACATTTGCACCTACAAGTTAACAGAAAATTAAATAAAGAAAACAAGCATAGTTGGTGCGTCCTGTGTATACTAGACAACTAGAATCGTCATGAAAAAAGGAGGTGAAAGTTGATTAAGGGACAACCTTTTTTTATATCTGCGATGCCAAGAAGCTCGACAAGATCTACATGATTCTTCAACTTTGGTTCTGTTCTTTTCTCTCCCATACCCGAATAACGGCATTGTCATCCTAATTTAAAGACATGGAACGTCAGAAAGGTACAACAAAATTTAACATAAGAGTCTGAAACAAACCTCATTATTGCTCACAGGCACTGAATCATGCACCAAGTTCCCAATCAAGGCCACTCTAGACTGCACTGCTTTTAGGGCCTCCTGAACTTCCAACTCTTTCTTTGCAGCATTTTCAGAGTTTTCCTTAATACTAGCATCCAAAGCAGTTGTATCTCCTCCAGACTACACGTATAGAAATATAAAATCATCTATCCACTATGCGAGGTGTACTTATAGTTGACTTCTCTCAATCCCTTCAGGAATGTCATGTGTATTGAACATTCAAAAGAAGAGAGTTTATAGTCCCACCTCCATTCCCTGATAAGATGTCTATGAATTCAATTAAATAGAGCAACATACGGTAAATCCTCACAATTTTGAGGCGTCCAAACTCCTTGCTCAATTTATTTCTATCAGTTCTCAAGGTATCCAACTCAAACTGACCTGTAACAAGTAGGGAAACAAATTTACAAACAATGAATACACGAAAGCATTACTAAAACAGTGTTTCAGTCACTACGCTGCCTCCATGCTTTGTCAAGCTCAATGACCTCATCCACAAGATTTGGGTTTTTAGCGAAGCGCCGTAACTGAGACTCTCTGATCTTCGCAGGGTTTCCGCCCTTCTCCTCCCGAAACAGATTGATATCCAACATATCTACCGGTCTCCTTTAGTTCCTTCTTCTACATTCCACCAGGCATCAAATCACACACACACGAAACAAGACCAACATCATGAAAAAAAAAAAAAACACATTCACAAGAACCGTAAAATACTCCACTTACCCGAATCTCGGTGAGTGAGGACGTCGACAATGCCAACAAGGATCAAAACCTCCGAAAGCCGGTGCTCAGGCAAGCAGAAGGAAGGGCTAGGGTTCGGAGTCAACAGAATTGCAGTTTCGGAACCAGCCCATTGCATTTTGGAGTCGGGCCGCACATGGCCCATGTGAGCCCTACTGCCATTTATGAAGCTCAATTCCCCAAATTCGTAAAATTGAACTACCAGTAGTCTTTACAAGAGCACTCTCCCTCTCTAAAATGATGGAACCTGCTAAGGTCTCTGACAACGATCTCACGTTCAAAGATCTTGGACAGCAGTTTGATGGCAATGTGGCAATCTGCACATACCCGCAGGTTCTTCATGACCCGGATCGGGGTTCTCGGGGCGTGCTCATCAGCGCGAACGCGATGGCGATCTTCTCGCTGTGATAAACCAAAGCAGACTCCTTCTCTTCTTCCTCAATGTCTGCAAGAACGTTGGAAGTGCGAGGAGCATACCCTTCTGACTTCAGCCGTCTGGTCATCTCCGAGAGCATTGCATATATAGCCTCTGTTTGAGGGTGTGATTTGTCTCCCATCACGAACTCATGCACACGGTTTCCTAGCTCTACATGGCTGAAGCCCGGGACTTTCCTCACACCATCCTTCACCATGGTTTTCCGGTGTTCATGAGCATCGGAGAAACGCCGTTCCGACGCATAGAGATTGGAAAGAAGCACATAGTCTCCTGAGTGTTGTGGATCCAAACTTGAGAGATGCTCTCTAGCTATCTCCCCTATAGCTAAATTCCCATGTGTTGAGCAGGCAGCAAGCAGGCTTCTCCATATCACAGCATTCGGTTCAATCGGCATTTCGAGGATGTAGTCATATGCCTGTTTTACTAAACCGGCCCTGCTCAGTAGATCCACCATGCAGCCGTAATGTTCAATTTTGGGCACAATGCCAAACTCCTCCATCCTCTGGAAATAGGCAAATCCTTGATCCACCATTCCACAGTGGCTACAAGCATAGAGCACCCCGACGAAGGTGATCTCCGTCGGAACTAATCTCCGGTTCTCCATCTCTCGAAACAGTTCGAGAGCTTCCTCACCAAAACCATTTAGAGATAGAGAGACTATCAGTGAAGTCCATGATACAACACTCCTCTTTTCGAGTCCATAAAAGAGTTTCTTTGCATCCTTGATACTGCCACATTTTGCATACAGTATCAACAGAGAATTAGCAGCATGTAAGTTTGTGTTTAATCCAACCTTTGTCATGTATACATGGATTCTTCTGCCCAACGCCAGAGCACCGAGTTCGGTGCTTGCAGTGAGCAAGCTGACCAAGGTGAATCCATCTGGTTTCACTCCCTCCAAGCTCATCTGTCTGTACAAGTTCAACGTCTCATTAGGGCGATTGTTTACGGCGTACCCATTAATCACTGAATTCCATGCTATAAGATTCTTCATGCTCATCCTGTTAAACAGCAGTTGAGCACTCTCGGCTTGACCACAAGCACCATAAAGATGGACCAAAGCATTCTGAACAAAAACCAAGGACTCAAGCCCATCTTTCAATGCAGCACAATGTACTTTCTCACCCTCCTTCAAGACCATCAACTTAGAAATAGCCTTGAGGAGAAAAGGATACGTGTGCGTATCAGGTTGTACAGAACTCACACGCAGCTGTTGGTATACAGACAATGCAGGCGCTGGGTCTTCGCTCTCAGCATAGCCTCTGATCATGGTATCCCAAGTGAAAATATTAGGATGAGTAATTTTGTCGAACACTTTGTGGGCATATTGCATTGGCCCAGAAAGTGAAACCAGAGCGAAGATTAAGTGTTTACCCAAATCAGGGCTGCAAAGGGGTACGCCATGCCGGATCGAAAAGGCGTGAACTTGTTTCAGTTTTGGGACAGACGAAGCACAGGAGTTCAAAAGCGCAATGCATTTCTTCAGAACATAAAGCTTACCCGTTTCACCTGCAGCCAATGTCATGGCAGCAGAGTACAATGTTGTCTCCACCACAATTCATGGCGGAGACGCTGAGACTGCATCAATGCACCCCCATCGCTCCTCATTCTGACAATCCAAAATAATGGGATTCATCAACACTGCTGAATTATTGATTCTCCGAAACGGAACCTAATCAATCACCATCGTACTGTTCTCGAAATCATTGCACCCATAATCAAGAACAATTCCTACATGGTTGAAACAACAGCAGCAGCTAGCAAAAGCCTGATGCATGATAATTGAATAGGGTTTTAATGATTTAGAAAAGTACTACTCAATTCTTTGTAGTAGGCATCACGTGACTTTCGTCTATCTGGCACGTGTTCAAGTTTAGCATCATCCGCCGTGGCTCCCGGCGGTGTGCACCTGCCGCCGGCGACAAGTAAGATCAAAAGCACAGAATTATTCAAAGCTTTTTGGCTGTTTTTTCTGTCTTTCCCTTGACAATGAAGCATCCTCTCCACGTGCGTCTATACATACATCTTAGATACACGGCGCATTCTCTCAACTCCTATTATCTTCTACTTCTATAACCACTCAGGCCTTGTAGCCAACTAATCTCCCACTTTTTCCTCCCATGAAGATCGGGAGGTGTTAGCTAATGAGCTGTGCTTCTGATCCAGATCTGGGAACTTTTTTCTGTTGCCTGAAAATCCTCCAAATTCCCCAATAACACTTCTTGGTCATTTGATACTGTCGGCTGCGGCAGCTTATAGCGGTAATGGGGAATTGTTACGCGTCTGCGACGAAGTCTCCGGCGGAGATTGCACCGGAAACGGTAAAACCCCTTCCCGTCGTCAAGCTTTACGGGCCACAGAACAGTTTCGCGACCACCCACATCCGATTAGCCATCCTCTACAAGCCGGTGACCCTCCATTTTGTTCCTTCAGACATTCACCAAAACCCTACAATTATCTACAAATCCGACGTCGTTTCCGGCACCGTTGAGGATATTCTCCGGTATTTGGACTCCAAGTTCCCCGATCCGCCGTTGGCCGTGGCCAACGCCACCGCGAGCAGTATTTGGGGTGGTGCGGCGAGGCGACGCCGACAGTGGTTTGGGTGGCGGTTTTGCAGCACCGCAGCATAAGCTGGCATTTGGAGCGAATGGTGAAATGGGCCGAGGACTTGGAGGCGCGTGGTGGAAAAGCGAAAGGGGATGCCTCAATGGGCACCCCTCGCATGGAGATGAAGAAGTTCGGGAAGAGCTACACTCACCTGCTTCAGGTGATGCTGGAACATGCCCAGATGGAGGAAACTGTTCTCTTTCAGATCCTCGAATCCGCTGACCGAGGTATGCATTGATTCTGAACACTCCCTTGTGATCAAATCGGTGATCTGATGAGGGAATGCTTCAAATTCCTTGTGTATTTGGATGCTGCAGGTCTCTGCAAATCTGCAAATGAGGAACACGGAAGCCACCTTCCAATCATGAATGGGATCAAAGAACAGATCAAAACAATAGGTGTGATGAACCCGGGGAGCTCTGAACACCAAGAGGCTCTTGCACATCTGCTGTCTCGTCTCAAACTGTTGAGGGTGTGTGGTTTTAAACACCAAATCCCTGCCCTCCACATGAAATTCTAACAAGCTCCCATTTTTTGCCACCAGGAGAAATGCAGAGCTCACTTTGTCAAGGAGGAAAAGGAGCTTCTCCCTCTAATGGAAGCTACGGAACTGAACAAGCCTCAGCAGGAGAAGGTGCTGAGGCAGGCCTTGGAGGCGATGCAGGAGACCCACTCCAACTTGTTCCGGTTCTTCATGGAGGGGCTGCCTCCCCATGATGCGATGCAGTACTTCGACTTGGTTAAGAGACACTGCGACAGTGTCAGAGTTTCACTCATGCTTCATATGATGGTGGACTGAATAACCGAATCTGCTCATCCCAACTCATCATCTTCCCTCATTCAGATCGCTTGCTTACTACTAAGAGAGTTTGCTAGCAAGTCTACCAGCCTAACAACCCTCACCCCTCCAAATAGGATTGCGTGTTTGTAAATGCCATGGAAGTTGGCGTTGTGGCTGAATGGTTGATCCCAGTTGTGGCCTCCTATACACTGATCTTGAAACCACCACAATTCAAATGCGCAGCCAAATAACACATCAGCATGAAAGCTGCAGACCATGAAACGAAAGATTGGTACACATTTCCATGTAACACATCCGCGCAAGCTCTCAACACATCTCAAATTGCAGAGCTTGTCAAGTGATCATCTCTCTTTCTGTCCCTCCCTATTCTACTAGAATTAGAACAACTTAAAATGCACCGCATTTATTCATTCATTAATCAGCAAAGGGGGACAAAAGAGCCTGCTTCTTCTCTGGTGATGGCATATATGGCACAAGCACTGTTGGGAGGGGGTCAACAATACGAACTACATACAATACAGTGACTGATCCAGATGAATAGGAATAGGGGGCAGAGATACTTACATCTTACGACCTTCCACTTGGGGGGGTAAAGCTAAAAAGGATCATGGGTGGGTGTAACCGGCAAAAACAGTATCGTTTCCCTAACCAGAGAGCTGTACACATCTGTATGACTGATGATCAAAACATGTTCAGTTCTGAGAGGTCATCCATGGGTACCTCCAGGCCAACCGCATCATGGTCGTGCGGCATATCCACATCGAAGTTGAACCAAGAGGTCAGGTCTTGTGTTGCGTCGATTTCGGTGTCTACACCTAACTCAGCCATTCCATCTAACTCGGGAATGGGGAGATCCGAGAATTTCACTGTCTCCTTCACCTCTTGTGATGACACTGATGGAGGATTGCTGGCAGACATGAATCTGATATCCTTTCTCTTGCTACCACCGTTGTTTCCTGATTCACCAGAGCCACTGCCTGAGGAATACAGAGAGTTGGTAGTTGCATCTGCGAATTTGGGGAGGAATGCACCTCCTGATGCGGAGAGCTGAGCCGTTCTCTGTTTTGGCTTGGCCTTCGCTCTTCGCTCGCCCTTGGAGCCACCCACAGGAGTGTGGCCGGGGTTGATGATGCCGTTTTTGTTCGAAGCATCTCTTTCGCTTCGCTTTCCCTTGGCACCAACAATGCCTAGAGCAGTTGTTACCCTGGAAACACCGCCGCCTCCAACATCATCGAGCAATACTTCTCTCTTTTTCCCTCTGCTCAACATTGTTGACCCGTTTTTCTGAAGGACATCCATTGAACCACAATCTGCACAGGAAACCACACTTGTATTAAAAATATGAACTCAACAAATCTAACCTTGACAGGGAAGAAGATTGAGTGGTCTCACGCAATGACATGAGAAAGAACTTACCATTAACAGATGTAGAATCAACACCAGACAGTAACTCCGAGTCAGTAAAATGAGGTGGTAACGCATAGACAATTTCCCGCAGGGGTGGCTCGGAAAAACAAGATGTTCCAGACTCTTCATATTTAATGCATCTGGTGAGTGTCCGCCTTGCAAAAGACAAGGCCAATGGCTTTTTCACCTTTGCAACCCCATACTTTGCGGCCAAACTTCCTTTTGTTGACTGCAAATGTTAAAAGGAGACTTGAGCAAACTTTTGTAACAATATGAACCACAAGTATACGACTACATAATTTCTAGTGTTTTAAAGGGCTAAAAAAACACTGAAACCAAGTTGCCACATGAACTATAATTTAGTGAAACAATATGTACACAAGATTTTAAAAGAAACTGCTAGACTACTAACCAAGAGTTTCTTGTATGTCAGCTCCACAAGTTTGTCCATTGCGATTTGCTCAGGGTCCCTAAGGAACAAGAACACTTCCATCAGATAAAATTCCACTATAGATGACAATGGCATTAACACTCACACCAGAGAATCAGTAAATCACCTTTCTA
The DNA here is from genome assembly GCA_002189035.1 of Utricularia gibba. Classification (NCBI taxonomy): domain Eukaryota; kingdom Viridiplantae; phylum Streptophyta; class Magnoliopsida; order Lamiales; family Lentibulariaceae; genus Utricularia; species Utricularia gibba. The sequence goes on along the minus strand of NEEC01000012.1, from coordinate 2,781,762 downwards.
GATCCTTTCCTTGTTGAACAGCGCTGCTTATTTTGCCCAAGTATGCTTTCTTCTTTCCAATCTAATCATTTCGATGGTGAAAAAAGAAGAGATGGTTCAAATTATAACTAAAAATAGAGGTACCATTAAAGCAAAACATGTGCAATGAGCAAAAGCAATGCAGCAAGCAATTATTAAGAGGCATATCATCAACAACTTCTAGTTAAAAACAACAAAAAGAAAAAAAGTAAAAACGCAAATGCTCTGCTGCAAGATAACCTGGCCATGAAGCAGCCGTCCAAGCTGAGAAATCTCCTGACTGATTTCATCCTCTTCGTTATCATCCAATGGCGGCTGCAATGTCACAGAAACACAACATTCTCGCATAAGCATTCTGTGCTAAACAAGAAATGAACATGAAGAACTTACCACATTCTCCACCGATAAGCCAATGCTATGCAGTTCATGAATAAGCTTTTCTTCAATACGCATATGATCATACTGAAAACCAAAGCCACCATTTCTTTCGACAAGATTTTGTGGAATATAATCACACTGATAAAGTCTAGCCAGCATTTCAACCCCTGTTCGAACGAACTTGCCATCGCCTTCCTTCAGTTCACCATTACAAATATTTGCTGGGGCCACAGGAAAGACTTTCCGTGCATGACCGTTCATCCAACTTTGAATTCCACTGTTATCCTCCAAAAACTCTGGTCCATCTACACAACTGCCATCCCCTGAAGAAAAGAGGTTTGGATCATCAGTCAAGCTCCTTGGTCTTCCAAACCCAGTTTCTTCACATTCCTCTATTTCATCTTCCAAAATAAGGGCTGATAATACTCTTTGATATAGTGGAGCAACTACATCATATCTTTTCTCAACAGGTGAGCAACCATTTGATGAATCCATTTGGCGTGATGAATTCTTCACTTCACTTTCATTAACCATGTATCTATTTCGACGAGTGGAGTTGGATGCTGTAAGTTCTTCAAGTCCACAATCAACCTGCAAGGAGAACACTGCTCTTTTATTGCTGCACATATTGGGTGGTAAGAATCCAAAGCACAAGAGTAATGGAACAGTGGTATGTAACCAAGATAGATCATAAAAGCAATTACAAACCAAATTCATATCAACAGAATCAGTATTGTCATGTTTCTGAAATGAGCAGGCATCTGATTGCTCAGGCAGCTTCATCTGATAGGAAAGGAGACTTCTATCAGATACAATAGCAAGAAATAAATTTTACATATCATGTACGCAAGAGGTGATAGAGGAACCAACATCGTAATCTACCTGTTCAGATAAGAAGGATTTATCATCTGGACGCAGAGGACAAAATAAGGGATCAACCGACTTCCAAAACTTGCTTGAACAAGCAGTTACTGGACAAGATAAAGGCAAAGTTACATTTAAAAAGGAGCAAGGTTGAGAATGAAAACTAATATATGTACTATAGAATTGAAATTGTGATGCCTACTGCTAGAACTGCATGCAAGGTTGGTGGCTACCAAGAGCTCCTCACGATCATCATCAAATTCACCTGAACACAATATCAAATCAATGTGTAGCTTAAATAATCAATAACTAACCATGTTCATATCCTTCTAATAATGTTAGATGATCCCTTTTGAAATCCTGTTCACTTACACTGCAATGGAATGTTACTTCTAACAGAATTTAAATGGAGATGTAAAAAACGAAGACCGCTAATTTTTTTAAAAATTTAAACAAGATAGACAAAAAAATAATGCAACAAATCTATGGATACAATCAAAGATTAAAAGAACCCTAAATTCAAAGCATAAATTTAAATTCCAGAACCCCTCCAGGAATGAAATTTCAGTGTTACTAGGGATATGTCTGGCACAAACTATGTAATGAGAGAAGCTTTGATCTTTACCAGTATAATCAGGTGACCCCCCATTTGCTACATGACTAAGATGAGCAAAGCCTTTTCTGTCAGATAACTTCTTCAGAGGACGACCAGACTTACTGTTTCAGTTAGAAAAGAAACAAAGGTAAGCGAGAGACAAAGCAAACACTTTAAAGGAAAAATCATGTAGTACCTTCCAGCCTTGTCTGGACCAGACTTCACATTCCGTAGAGGCTTGGTTGATGTTACACTATCCAGTTTTTCTGGTTTTGGTGAAATTCTAGACCTAGAAAACGGTGAGATCCTACCACTGCGCCCTTGTCTTTTTACACCATCACCAACTTCTTCTTTCATCATAGCTGCATTCTGTCGGATGGAGACTGAAGCTGGAGCAATACACTGAGAAGGATTTGGGATCCTTTCTTCCAGATCCCTCCCTCCAAAACCTTTATCCAAATTTCTGTTCTCACCAGCACCAGACTCGTCACTTTCAGAATGTCTTGCTGGAGATGGAACATTTTCAGATTTTATTTTTAAAACCTGGTTTGCATCACCGCTTTTAGGGAATATTGAAGTATTACTCCCAACTCCAATGCTTATTCGAGGACCAAAATCTGAAGTAAAACATCCATCAGATTGCATTGGCAGTTCATCATGATTTAAAACAGGACCCAGGTTTGTTCTCCGAGTTCTTGACATCTTCTGCGGCCTCTGACTACCCCAGGGAGTAAATGGAGGTGAAGGTGATCCCGCGTTCATGCCACGCTTGCGATTGCTAACACTACTAACTGGTGATGCCTTCATCATAGCTTGAGGCTGTTCCCAGCTTTCCAACGTTCCAGATAAACGAGGAACATTAGAAGATGAATTCATGACAGTCCCACTTCTTGGTCCTCTTGAAGCCTTCCCCTTGACAAGTGGAGTAGGGCACATTGCATGGCTTTCCTCACGATTTAACCTAAAACAAATGGAAAAGTAATAGCAACAAAAAATCATTTCTTAAAAATATCCAAGCACAAGAAATTGATTACTGAAAAAACATTTCAAAAAGGTAACATAGCATAAGTCCATACAAAGAGCATGCAGACATACTTAACGTTAACTTTCCCAATTGCCCTCTCTTTTATTTGACCGCTGGAAAGGTCTCTGGGGACAATTGGCTTTTCTTGGTCACTTTTGAAGGTAACCCGGGTGGTAGAGCCACCTGGTGGTGCCAAAGGCTCTAATTTGTTCCCACCAGAAGGTACAGATCTGCCAAATGTTACAAACAGAAATTGAACAAGGGTCAAAAAGTTTCTTAGTACTTTATATATGAGACGGATCTACTTTAAACATATTCATAACCAGATAATAATAATGTAACTATGGGTTCCCATGGAACTAAGAAACAATGTAACCTGAACTCTTAAACTGAAGGTCTCAAAAAATAGCGACGATCAACAACCACATGAAATGGCCTAGAGCTCATAACTTGTTGCAATTAAGTCACGCGACAGATCCATCTCAGCATGCCATTCTTGCCACGAAAATACATTAACTTACCTGAAAATATGGGTTGAATCACTTGACTGCAGGCTAGATTCGCTGCTAGGTTTACTGTGCACAGCTCGCTTCATTTCACTATCATTGTCAACAGATCTTGAAAAGACAGAACCAACTGAGCGTTTCCTTTTCATATTTTTGTCCCATCCTTCTCCACCAGCAGGAAGTCTCCTCAATTTTTCCTCACCCACATCAGAATCCACATTGTTGTCCTTAACCATCTCCCTATCCTTTGACACCATAGAAGGTTGCCGAAGCATGCTTGCATTCCTGCATTCTCCCTGAAAAATAAAACATGCAATGAAAAGAATGCAGAATAGTGAAATACAGATAACCACACCATAAAATCAAATGAAAGCAATAAAGAACACAGTCTACAGTTGGAAAAATAGAATTCCATACAGATTCCATTTAGAAATTGGGATTTTAAAGAACTAACAGCATGACAATATGAATAATAATGCAGAACAATGCAATCCACAATATCAGATAAAAAAATCCCCACCCCCTCGTTACCTTACCTAATACTTACCAATGCCCACTGGAAATCTTACCGAACATACGTTCAGAATGCAGAATTTAGCAAGTCAAATTAGGTGCAAAAGAAAGTGCAGCTATCAACAAATGGCTCATACAATCATTGATGCAGGAAGAGAATAAATGCAACATATGCAATGAACATAAGTTACAAACCCGATTTTCTGTCATTGATGTGCGCACACGCTTAGAGAGGCCAATGTTTCTTGTGCGATTGTCAAACTTTGGATTTGCTTCTGGAGGATTTCGGTGTGTCTGTGATCCAATTTTCAAAATTGAACCATTGGATCGTTCATTTGCCAAAATGTCACCTCGAAGCTGCTGCTTTTTTGGTAAGGTCTCAAAATACTTGTTCAACTTACTCAGACGCTCATCCAAAATTTTTGCCCTACCACTGGTGAAAAATAATGCAGAATTTTTGTCTTACTCAAGCCAAAGTACGAGAAGCATAACAATCCACCGTTTAATAGCTTGTATGGGGTGAAGATGTGTGGAAAAGTAAAATTACTGAAAAGATTAAAGTACCTGGCTTTAACACAAGTGTCAGCAACATTGGCTCTAAATCGTTTCAATTCCTCAACAACCATGGGAGGAGAATTCCTGGAACCATAGGAATTATCCTCAGAGTTGTTTCCGGTAGAAGAACCGAAGACTCTCTTTAAGTCATTGGGCCTAATGAGCTTTGAATCACCAATGGAAATTGGCTCCAACATCAGGCACTGCGACAGTATAGACACATCTCGGGATGAGTTGGCAGTTGCTCTCGAAGTTAATTTAGCAGATCCAAGTTTCCTTGTTTCTGAACACTCTCTGAAACTTGATGACCTTCCAAGGGCAGGGCCAGAGTAACCTCGCTGCCCATTTTGATTAAAAGCACTAAAGCTCGAATCAGGACTTCCTGAAGCCAATTCATATCTTGCACTTCCTTCCATTACGAGGATGGAAATTGCATGTCTTGGTAACAAGATGCACTATTTGTTTCCCTTTACAATAGAAGCTATAATCTGAAACTTCGAATGTGCACAAACATTAAGTACTGTGGTCATCAAGATAGATTTAACAATATTAAAAAAGAGTTAATAATAATAATAGCGAAACAGCTAACATCTGTGAAATCCTCTTTTCTGTAGACGTTTTTTTTTGAAAAAAAAAAGCAAGCAGAATGAAGAAACAATTCGAAAATAATAAGAAAATGCCATTATCTTCAAAATCCACCTTCCTGTAGAAACTCCTTCCAAAACAACAATACCCTCGAACACCACCACAATACAAAGCTGAATTTTGAAACACAAATTAACATACTACAACTTTTTCGAAGTGGCTTACTCTACCCAACTGAAAAGTAGTTACAAGGGCAAATTCCCAAAAATAACACCATCGGGCGCCATAAAGCATCACAGAATAAAAATAAAAAACACAAGAGTCATGAAATAATGATCCGAATAGATCAAATCCTCATCAAGCCCAAATTCAAAACTAGGGTTTATCAACTCCGTAATTCATCGATATTAGAAGAATTCTACACGTACTGGCACAACTATATCATAAAAACTTGAATAAAAGTCAAACAGAAAGACCTGCATTCATCGATCGCCGGATCGATCATACAGCCGATGGGGTGGGCCGGTGGGAAGAACGTAGAGAGACAATACGAGCGAGCCGCCAGAGAGAAAACGTGTTGTAAATTTTAGCTGCGCTTTTTTTTTTCTTCTTTATTACATTAATGAATTATTTTATGACATTTATATATTACACCGTGCTTTCGAATTAAATTCATAAAAAAATGAAAAATGAAAATTACAAATTCGCGCAGGGAATTCACTTTCAAGTTAATTTAATGACAATTTTATTGAATTCAATCCGATTTTAAATTCATGATTAAAATAATTCAAATATGATTTAATTAAAGTAAATTTAAAATACTCAAAAACTGAAAATTTTCCCATAGAGCAGCGGATTTTCGCGGCGGTTATACGGCAGATGCTCCTCCTTTAACCTTCTCCCTGAGAAACTGCCGTATATGCTCTCTTTTCCAGTTATCGATTCTGATGCTTTCCTTCACTTCACCATCTTCATCCAGCATCAAGAGCTTCGGAGGAGAACTGTAGGCATACTGAACTTTCAGCAGCGGGAAGTTATCCTTCTCTTCTTCGATGAATCCAGCGACATCCGAGTAAAAAACCAGTTTGCGCATGCAAACCTCTAAGATCGCGCCTGAATAGACGACTTTGCCCAGAGCATCATCGGAGTCCTCAGTGCAACACTTCAAGCAATCGGATACCAGTTCTTGATCGGAGACGTATTCGCCAAAGACATGGCAGTCTGAGCAAAGGGCCTGCCCTGTGAACCCTAGATCTTCGCATTCTTTAGCCTCCTCTCCTTGGATTATTCCGTGTAAACTCAGAACGAATAGCGCAAGGCACAAATTTCGAGCAAACATACTGGATCTGGAACAGGCTGCGATCGGTAATCAGAGAAACAAATTTTCCAACAAACATACTAGAGAAATTTAGCCCTAAATTCCCAGATCCGGGAGGGAGTGAGCAGAAGATGGAAGATGAACGCGAAAATTAAAACTATACTAACCCTTCTGAATAGATTGAACCACTCGGCGGAGATCCGCGTGCTATGGCAGCCGGAGAACGAACGAACCGAAGACGAGTCGGTTCCCGGATCGCCGCCTGCATTTTGAGCAACTAATGGGGCCGAAATATAAATAAGAAATCTGAGGGGACCCCAAAGAAAATAAGTTCTGTTCATTATTTTCAATTCAATCAGATGATGGAAGCCATCGCCATTGCTCGACTCCTCTGCAATTTTCCTCCATTTTTATCTGCCGGTGATGATAGAAGTTTCAGTCGCCGGCTAAGCTACAGCGGCGTTGGCCGCATTCAAAATGCTTCACCTGCTCGGTGCAATCAGACGGTACTGTGATCGTCTCCGGTGGTATTTGTCTTCGAATTTGGAACTGAAGAAATGAGTTTTCTGGTTGGTGAATGATGGCTCAAGTGAGAAACCAAGCCTATTAATAGTTCGAATGATCTTAATGAGCATTGGACGCAGACAGGACTGCAGTTTTCAAGTGAAAATCAACTCAAACATGCTAAAGAGACACAAAGGTCGACAGCCAAAAGTCCAAGATCATGGCTACATCGAGCCGGCAGCTTCCCCTATATTGCATTATTCAACATTTTTGCAGCACAGGATGGTTCTGAAAATAAGACAACACAAGAATGCTAAGCAACAATGGGGACTTCAGAGTTTGCTGGCAATGAAAAACATGAGTAACAAGGCATACCGAGCGCAACCTACGAGCATTGATTACAAGCTCCGCTGCTTTCCTCATCCGGGGTTCATAGTCGTCATCGTCATGAGCGCAAGCACTGCGTGGGGAAGGAGATGGAAATAACTCGTTTGAGATATTGCAATAAAACTGTGTTGCAGCAAGGATACTTAGCGAGTAGAGACTTACTGAACAGGCAAAAAGAGTAATGACGATCAAGTGCGCCTGTCCTGCTCAGCGCTCATCCCAGTTCTGATGCCTGCACCTCAGCTAACTGGGTCAACACGCTGCCCTAGCAGAAGGAACCAGCCCAAGTCCTGAAGGGTTACTGCTAGGGTGGTGCAGGCATGCCCGACCCCTTACCGGGGCCGGGCAAATCCAAAACTCATGTCAGTTGGTGCCTGATGAGACTGAACATAAAACACGGCCAGAATTTTTTTCAGTTAGTTCCTCATAGGTTTAAAGTTGCAGACAGCCAAAAAAAGTGAAAAATCTCTTGCCTGAGTAAATGGCCGGTGGATTGGATCAAGAGGTTGGACATATGGCGGCATTCCAGACTGCTGAGCAGGGTACTGAGTAGAATTCAAGTAGAGAGCAGAGTTGGAGTGTGGACTGATATGGCCAGAGCTGAATGGGGAAAGCATGCCATCGGCAGAGCCGTACACAATGCCACTGGGAGCAGATGGTGAAACCCATGCTCCAGGTAGGTGATGGGGAAGAGATTGATGTTGGTGTTCAGTCGAAATAGGGGGCCCGTGATTTGAACCAAGCTGTGGAAACTCCGTATTGTAGTTAAACACAGGTGTATACAGAGGCTGTATGGCATAGGGTCCACCATTGAAACCGAAACCTGGATCAAATCTCTGCATGTATCTACAAAATCATATCCATATTAGCTATGATGAATTGCAGATCATTCAACAGTCACCAACAGACCGAAAATAAAGCAGGAGTAAAAGGATGCAGATCACACACCTATCATATGTCCTGCTATAATCAGGATCTTTCCGATCGACTTCATGATCACGAAAGATGGCAACCCTATTATTCACCTTTGGCCTTCCACTTGACTCCTTTTCCGTTTGGCGTCCAGGTGCTCTGCTGCTTGAAGAAGAAAATTCAGACACATTTGTGGCTGCAGTCGAACTCGAGGCACAAGGAAGAGTTTTCCCATCTGCCTTTTTCTTGACTGATGAACCACGATGGATGCTATCTTGATTCCTAGGATCACTTTCCTGTTTCGCAGAGGTACCCCCAGATGAGCTGCTGGAGTTAAATATTCTCGCCCGAGCCCTATTATACTCCTCTTTCCTTTCCTCGACACTCCTCATACTATTTGATCTCACTGGGAGCGAGCTCGAAGAGGCACTGCTATCTGTGCCCTTTTGTTGCCTCTGCTTGATTGCAACTTTAATTGCACCTGTGTCATCTGAAGGTAGATTTACCGGGATGTCGGCCAGGCGAATCAACGGAAGCTTAATATTCGAAGTCTTTTGAACAATGATTCTTGATCCACAACCATCAGGCATATTATTATCCATCAACACCATGGACTGCAGCGAGTAATGCTGTGCCACACGATGAGCAGCCAACCGCAGGTACGAAGTGGGCAGTTGCTGGAACTCCATCACCTCCCTGGTAGGATCCCGAATGAACATCTCAACATCCTGCTCCAGTCTCAGCACTGAAGATGACGCACATAAGGATAAATACTTTCTTCGGGATAATGCTCAAGAACAACTTGACATATCAGGAAAATAAGAACCCTAATTTTCGCCTCCTACTGAACCAGCTAACACAAAACATGGCACGTTGCACCCAAGCACCAGACATGTGAACAACAAAGAGAACAAGGAAGAAAAAGGGGGAATCACAAACACTCACCAGAGACACGCTCCCGCGGATTTTGAATCGCTTCACGAAGAAACTGATCCACCGTGTTGATCAAATCATCCGCTGGTTTCGAGGCTTTAGTCACGGGAACACCAGAATCGGATCCCGCAGCCGCATCGGCCTCATCCTTGGGCTCCTTCCTAGAAGAAAGCAAGAGGCGGCGCATACTGGCCTCGACATCAACAGCCTCCCAAGACTCTGGGCCATCCTCAGTCGCGGCCGACGGCGCCGTAGAAGACCCTTCCATGTATACTGACTACTTTACGGGTAGAAGATAGCCAGAGTCGAAACAACAGCAGAGACGAAGAATCATCAAATTCAGCTGAAGCCCGAGGGGATGAACGGATCCAGTTCAGCAAACTCCGGTCAAATTGATCCACATCACGGCAACCATGGAAAGGAAAACAAAGGGAATCTGCAGATTGGGATTTGAAGAAGAAACGACGGGTCGTGGGAGAATGGTGACAATCTGGGCCCGCCACCTTACCCAACCATGGTTAAATCCCAACCCAGATTCAACTCGACCGAGTTTGCATTTTAAACCAAATATAAATTTAGAAACATTTATTATTGTTTTAAAAAATATTTTCAAGAATTAAAATCAAATAAAACATAAATCATTTTTAGGATTATAATTGATTTATTTATTTTTATTTTTAATATGAGTTAAAAAAAATCGAGCTAATTAATCAGAAATGCGAATTTGATTGGATAAAATCTAAAAAAAAAAGAAATAACAGAAGAAAATACAGTCAGTATTTAGATCTTATGGAGCTTGGAAGCCTTCACCACCGGATTCGCCTTGGCGATCTGAACCTTCCCCGCCGCCTTGTAATCGAATCGGCAGCCGTGCCTTTCCGGGTATCGATGTGTCCCGCAAAATGTATCCCCACATCGGCACCTGAATCCCGTTAACCCCACGCGCTTCCTACACGACGCGCATCTCCCCGATCGCGGATGTCTTCCTTTCATCCCGCCCGACGCCACGGATTCACATACCGACGGAGACGCCGCGGATGCTGCAGACAGCGACGAGTCTAGCTTCAATTGGGGCATAGAGGTTTCGAATGCGACACGCGCTACGTCGATGTGTTGCTCCCGTGCACGATGATCCGTGTAGCATTTAGAACAGAGGTTCATTGTCGTCGGACTACCGAAGAATCCGCAGTTCATGGCGCAGGGCTTGAGGGTTTCGTGTTCTTGCCATTGCTTTTCTTCCGCCATTGCCGTGGGCAACAAGCAAGGGTTCCAGATCCTCGAATTTCAGCACCTCCCCGCCCTTTTCGATGAAAGATCGTATCAACCGATGAACTCCTGGTTTAATTCGGGGGGGAAGATGAAATCGAAGAACCCAAACAAGGAATCGGAGAGAAGATGCCCAAGTTTTTGTTGAGGCGCCGACTGTAAAATAGCGGTCGGAGATCAATCCAACAAGCGGCCGATAGCGATTTCCGAGGACGAAGAGAGGTGGCTGCTTATTAATAGATATTTCTCCTATTTTTATTTCCTAATTCATATCACGTTTAATATAAATAAATTTTATTTCCATGTATCATTTTATTTGAAAATTTATGGAAATAATAAAATTTTTATTTCCATAATTTTCAACTTTAAATTAATTATTATTAATAGTCACAAGATGCGGAGCTGAACCGGGTCGATCCTCCAATGCTTGGTTCGAATCTCACCGGTCGAACCGGTGGCGCGAATGGTGAATCGACTCGAGTTTTGCTGCTGGGCTCGAAAGGAAGCCCAACCCAAATACTTTCTTCTCCATTGTTGAGATTCGTCGATGAAGTTTTCCTCCAACGGACCAACACCAACGGAATCGCACTGCAGGTGACGCAAGTACTCCGGGAGACATTTTTCTCGGTATGTGCTTTTCTGTATACTGAGGAGTGAGACGTCCACCACGTCTTCCTTTTTCTCCATGCGTGCTTTCGATGTTATTCCTTTTCAAGCCAGCTTAGCTTAACCCATAGTTTTCCGGTGAGGAAGTACTCAAATTCCTTTTTTTTTTTTTCTTATGGTTTAATACTTGGGGTTTTCCGGCTAAGATGGCATTATTTTTATTTTCTGGAATGATCAGGATTTGCTTGTGTTCCATGTTATGTTGGGTCGTTTGTACTTTGATTTTTGGATCAGCTTCGTTACTAATCACGCACGCGGCTCACTCTTTCTGCTTCCTCGATTAGCTTTGGGTGCATCCGTATACCCAGTAACACGACTACCTGAGCCGGGGTGACTTTTTCTAAGTCTCGATATAGTGAAGCAAACACAGACGAGTAAAGGTAAAGAAATTAGAAGATATCTACGAATTATTTTTTCTTTTTGGTGTCTCTTACAAGGTTTTTTCTATCGGTGATTGCGATTGATTTTTCTATGGAAGCAGGGATATAAATTTCAGGAGCCATGTGTCTGAGTTGAGCTGTTGATTGTCATTGCCAATTAGGTTTGTATTAATGTGATTTTTTGTGTACATTCTGGATGTTATTATATTATTCCTCACGCTTTCTTTTTGGTGAATCTGGGTAGTGATTGCAGAGGTAGTCCGGTTATTCCTGCTATCTTGTTATGGATATCGATGTGGATCCATTTGATGACATTACTGGCGAAGCAGCAAATAATGGTAGAAAGTGGATTTCTACTTGTGTGCCATGAATGACACTTGTCCCCAATTTTATTCAAATAGCGAAATGCAATCCTTTTGCAGCTAAGGGAACAAGTAAGTTCCAGCCAAAGGCAAAGTTCCGACCAGGTAGAAAACCGGTGGCTCCTGCTTCACTGTCTAAATCACAACCACAGAGTACACCGGAAAATGTCCCAACTGCAACTGAGACAGTAAATGCAAGTTAGTTCCATATTTATGTACTATTTCATGATTTCCAAAAATGTTTTCCTTTTCATGAAAGTAGCATTTTTTTTGGGTGATTTTAGGTAATAATTTGGCGCCAGGGGAAAACAGAGGGCAGAACATTTCTACTGAAAAATCGGTGGGGATGGTAAATAAAATGCCTCCTTTTTTATTGCGGTAGGGTGTAGGGGGGAGGGACTCTAATTGGATTTCCTTTCTTTTGAGCGTGCTGATCTGTGAATTTCCTTTCTTTTAGACTTCTGAATTATTTATTGGCTTGGAAAAACATGTTGATTTTCGCCCTGATGCTACTAACTTGGGTAAGAGATAAATACCTTCGTTCCAATACTCATGCAACTGTAAGACAATAATTGGACCATCTGGCAGTTTTATGTAACACATTCCCTTTTTGTGGCAGAAGCAAATATCCCCCCTTCTGAATCAGTTGTGGTTAATGACTCGGGCCTCAGGGGACTAGGAACAGGTATGTGTAGCTTTGATCTTTTATGCTACTTTGTATCACCACAGGCTGAAGGGTTACTATTCTTAAATTTACCTAAATGGTAACAGGAGAGGCTGATGCCCTTAACTTGGGTGAATCTCTTGCTTCAAGTTGCGTGGGATATAGCAAGACAGACATCCAAGAACTGACAACAGGAGTAAATTTTGCTAACCAATATTGCATTGTCATCTGCTGTCAATGGGAGAATGCGTTTGTAATTGCTGATTTTCTTGGCTGCAGGAGATGGAAGTCTTGAGATCGGTGTGTTTGAAAGAGTCAGCATCTGATTCTGGTATTCTACTTAATGTTTCATGTTTTGAATAACTGTTGCATCTCAATACTCAAGTTGTTAATAGTCCTTGTTTTTCAGGGCGCATAGCTGGAGGATTTCAGATTGGGTTGGATGTGAGAATGCGTGAAGAGACATGTGAAGCTACCGAGCCCATTTCATGCTCTCCTAATCCATATGAAATTAATGAAGCTGTGAAGGATTCAATTTCTACACTTCAACAGGATGATGTTCTTGATCTTTCAGCTCTAGGATTTACTGACCTTCTGACCGGTGAAGATGTCATGGGATATGTAATACTAATTTGGAACATTATATGCTTTCCATATCTTGGAGTTCGATTATAATTTTCTTCGTATCTGCTAGGATTCTGGACATGCAAATGATAGAGTTTGGAACGAGGAAGAGAGGTTAGATCATTCTCAGGAGCAAATTGCTTCAGCAGGTCCTCAGGATAAAGAAATTGTTGGATCCTTAAGAAGAAAAAGTCAACCAATCAGATTAGTAGATGAACTTGATGATGAAGTTCTAGCTAGTTTGGAGGTATCAGGTGAGTGCCTCCCCAGGATTGTGGAGGAGGGAAACTCAATTGATACAGAATATCAGTTGGAAAATGAGGAAAACAGGAAGTCAATTCACTCTTCTACAAAGCATGCTAATGATAAGGGGCTAACAGCTGCAAAACGCAAGAAGCCTGATGAAGCAACTCCAGTCACAAATCAAAAGCCAAAAAGATTTCCCCATTCCACCAGGAGAAGACGAGGTATTTATCAATTTTTAAAGTTTTAAGCCACATTTTATTGTGAACTAATTGCAATATTTTTGATGCAGTGAACAAGGCTTTGCTTGAAATTCCTGAAGAAGAGATCGACTATCAAAATATTCCTCTTAGGGATATCATTTTGCTGGCAGAGCACAAGGAAAAGCAGATGGTATTTGAACATCGGTTTGGGCCACATTTGCTATATTTTGCCCTATCTTGGACATCAAGCAGTGACCATAATTGCTAACATGTATGTTTTACAACTTTGTGTAGAAAAAAGAACAGGCTGAAACTGGAGTATCACAAATCAGAAACAGGTAGAAAATACTTTATCCTTTCGCAGATTAGTTGGGCGAGTTCTTTTATTGACTGATCTCGTTTGGCATAAAAAAAAGTCATGCGCTCAAAGTCTTGAGTTTCAAAAACAGGAAAATTGTTTCAACAAGTTGTAGAAGACGGATTAGCTTCTTTTGGTCTTTTACAATGTTTTTTTTTTCCTAAAAAAAAGGACCTAAGCAATGGTTTTGAATTCGTTGTGGACTTTTTCAAGGCCATCGTGGGTAAAGGGGGAGGTGGGCAGATTGTCGCTAGTATTTATCTTTCTTTTCTCGTGAAACTGATTTCTGTATATGGTTGGTTTCTGTATATTCTTCTCTTGCAATGCTAATACTTCAAATATCCACAGTGAGAATGGAGCCTCTCGTGTAGAAGGCGAGAACCCTGACGCTCAAGAAAACCCTGACCTTCGAGATACAACTCTCTACTTCAATTACCAGACCTATATGAACAAACCCCGTACCATCCAATGGTCCAAAAGAGACACTGAATTATTTTACGAGGTGCATTTCTTGCTAAACGTGACCACTCTTTTGGCTGTGGTTTAAAAGGATAGCGCTATTGGACTCTGGCCACCGTCCTCCCAGGCTACACTTCTTTTGAATGGTCCTAATGTGAAGTTACTTTTTGAACAGGCTGTGCAGCAATTTGGAACCGATTTTTCAATGATACAGCAGCTTTTCCCAGAGCTTACTCGCCATCAGATAAAGTTGAAATACAAGAAGGAAGAAAAGCGGCACCCGATGAGGCTTCAGCAGGCTCTTTCTAGCCGTTCCAAAGGTAACCTTAGTCTATCAAGACTTATTTTGCTTCAGTGTTGCACGGCACCTAAATCTGTTATGCTTGTTGTACTTCTATCCATTTCTCGTTTACATTGGGACTAAACAATGAATACTCATCAAATTCTTCCTTGGAAGAAATGGCGAAGTGTACTACCACATTGATATCAAGTTGTCTTGCTATGAGGCATTCTTTTTGGAAAAAAAAAATGGTGTGTTGCAGTGTTACTGCTCGTTTTTGCAGATCACTTCCATTTCAAAAATGTGATTGAGCGTTTAAAGAAAGTGGCTGCTGAGGAAAATCGGCATGCTGAGAAGGAAGATAGTGAAATGGAAGAGAGGAGTTTCTCACAAGCTAATGTAAGCCAAGTCATCTGATATGCTGCTACTGCTGCTAACATTTCTTTTCTTTTTCCCTTTTAAAACGCCTGTACCACTTAATCTGTTTGCCTGCTGCAATGCCTGATGAAGGATGAAGAAGCAAACGAAGAGGAGAACGAAGGAGAGAATGGATATGCTGTTCCAAGTGAAGTCCTATCCAAGGAGGAGGGGCAAGAAGAAGAAGCACTAGAAGCCGATGAGGATTATTTCCAATACACGAGTTTATGATGCTTCTGAAGTAACAAAACATATCCATGCACCGTACGGGCATTTCTTCCTTTTCAGAAATCAGAATGAACATGATTTATGGTATAAGGTTCCATTTTTCTTCATTCTTCACAAAATGAATGAATGCCAATGCATCTTCATTCTTCACATTCAACTATAGCTATATGCAAGATCAAGACTTGGTGCAATCAAAAAAAAGCATCACATGTGTACCGTAGCATGCCATGCCCCTTTAGGTCGATGCTATTCGTGTGCCGTTTTACTGTAACATGTAAGAGCAACCCCTTGAGTTTACACATTCGGAGCTACGATTGTTGGAGAATGATGTTCAGTTGTTGTGCATATTTCGCAACATCACCATCCCTCCTGCAGAAAGAAAAAGCATTATTCTTCCAGGTCTCGATGGCAATGCTATGAAGCAACTGGTATCAAGGGACTCACTTCATAAGCTTTGGAAGGATCTGTTGTATGCTCCGCAAATGGGAATCACATTTCTTGCAGCATTCGAGCCTAAACATGTAAGACAATGCAGCACGACGATCAACCGGGGTAGAGAAGAGAACGTGGAATGTTCTGTAGGACAGGGAATCAATCAACGCATATGGATATCAGGTAGATAGATCACCTCTCTTCAGCATGAAGATCAACTCCAACTAGCGGAGGTGATGAAACTGTTGCACGAACTACTGCACCAAAGACTGCCACCAACTTCAGAAGCATCTCCAGTGAAACGGTGGCATGCCTAGTGCCAGGGAAATGCAAAACGAAAATCAGGAAAAGAGACTTGAGGAGTGATGAAAACCTTCAGATAACTAACAGTGGGAAAACTCTTACGAAACGAAGAATCAGAATGAGAAGTCACCTTTCCACTGTGCTAAAAATTAGTCCTTCAAGCATTGGAAGTAAGCAAGAAAAGAGGTCCAGCGTTATAATCTCCTTCTTCTGGACCAGTATCCCAACTACATCCGCCTGTATCTGCATCAAATGTATGAATCGTAGGAATTCATTAAAAAATTAAGAAACTGAAGAAATGATACATTTTTGGCAGGTTACACCCACAGAATGATCAGGCAACTTTCTCAGAGCTTTTATTGCACCGTTAATGTCATTCTTTTCCCAGAAATGTCGTATAACCTGAAGAGTACAACAACCAAGTGAGCGTAATTGAGATGAAAAAAAATGAAGTGAACATATTTGGGAAGAAAGAATACTTTAAACAACTTTCTCTTCATTGAAAGCTACCTGTAACTTTGTCAATCGTGACTGAAATGTACTTAATAGTGTTTCATGATTCAGCATCATGCTCTTGATTAGAGCATTTTCATCATCTTGCTCGATCCTCATGTTTTGTGGATCAGCTAGCTGTAGCATAATACCCATAATATCATTTTAAAAAATGCGGGCAATGAGAAATGGGGCATGAAATGCCTCTGCTGGGTAAGAAAAACTTGAAGCAAAGATTTCCAACATATGCAGACGTGGAGATGGCATAAAAAAGTAGGGGAATTACAGCAACGTATTCACAGAAGAGAAACTCTGGAAATACAAATTATTCCTCCAACCATCACTTGAACGCATTAAATAGACTTTGCATTCCTTAAACTCGAACACTTTAAATTTGGCAGAGGTAAATCAAAGAAACAACTCAAAAAAAATAAAAAATAAGATTATTGTTGGACCTGGGATGGAGATGAATGCATGGACTCAGACGATAAAGTTGAAGTGCTAGTGGTGCACATTTCATTTATAACAGCATTTTCCTTTCTTTCAAACCTCTCAACCAATGACCGAGTCCTTCCATGCACAACTGCAAGGCATTAAATGATAAGAATAGGGACATTCATTATAGCAACTAATGTTTGAGAGTACCTTCTAATGAAAACTATCTTCACAACTGTTAAGGATCTAAACGGCTAAAATTGTTAATGAAGAAAATAAATTTCTACAAAGTTAAATAACTATGTTAGGGAGGATTCTTTTTATTAAAAAACACAAAATCAAGGATAAGCACAAAAAAAAGGGACTAAAATGCTGAAGGGAGAATTGAGTACCTTTACTTGTTTCTGTGGAAGAGGATGAGTTTACATCAGAATCTGCAAGGTGTGGTCTGTTGTTCCAATTTTTACCCTTAGTGGTTTCCTTGTCATCATTACCGACCAAAATTTTATTGTTGCTAGAAACCCTTTTCAATCCTATTGAAACTTTTTTGTTGTCAAGCTGCAAAGAATCAAGAGATGATGACATCCTGTGCATATCAAATCGACTTGCTGACAGCCGCCTTGAGTGCATTTGCTTGGGAACCATTGTAGTGCCAGCAGTAGATGAGGAACTGGATTTCGTTTTAGGAACAACTGGGCTATTATCATGCATAGAATCATTACTTGAACCACTGGAAATAACTGGAGGTCTTTTATCAGCAGCGGAGTTGGATTTTTCCAACAACCTCGCCATAGAACCATGCTTCTGACTTCCAAGGCTGCTGGTTTCCTTGATAACAGAGGGATGCTCTTCGGAAGCTTCAACCTGATGGACCATCTTTGGAGTCATAGAATTTACGCCTGCAGCCGCATTGGTTTAAACTTTTTTTTTTTATCAAGGGAAGAAGCCTGAAAGCAAATGGAGGAAATTATGTAAAACTCACAGTCAACGTATATAGTTTTTATTCCTTTAGAATCACTTTCTGGAGCGTTCAACTGATTATTGGATTTCAAAATTGCAGGGTCTTCTTTATCTAAGAAGCTTCCTTCACTCTCGTGGACATTTTTCTGTGAAAAAGATATGGTTCCATATGGCTCTAAATTCTAACAATAAAAAAACAAGTTATAACTGATGCAAATCTAGTGAGGAACCACCACGAAAGAGGCTAGAACAGAAAAATAGAAGTGCCTACCAATATGTCAGCTACCCAAATTGCAACCATGTTTTCATGATGTGCACCACCAAGAAGCTTCCCATCATGAACACAAAGACCACCAAGCGTTGACCACCCCATACTGACTGAGTCATGACATACAATTGGTTCCCACGAGTAAACCTAAAATTATAAACAGATAGAGGATGAGGAGATTTATCGGTAAGTAAATCATTTGATTATCCAAATTCATAGAAAAAAAATGTCCACCACCTTGACCACTCTTACTCAAGCTTGTCTGAGATGCAATAATAGGAAATATAAAATCCCAGAAGGAATACAGTAAATGATATACAATTTTGCACTCAACTTGTCATATTAATTTTTAAAAAAACCACTGCTTCAAAAGGTTACCTTTAGACTATCATCCAGCCCACAAAAAAGGGTTCTACCATCAGGATGGAATGCCATCGACCTGAGTCCTGTGGCCTGAATACAATAACCACGTGAATCTCAAACAGATTGGTGACTGAACCAATCCCTCGTGCCTTGGGAAACCAAGAGAAAGTAGAAGGCATAGCCCCATTATAGAAATTGATATGCTCAACGCAATCAAGATATAACATATGCTAAAATATTTTGCAAAAACAAATAACGTAAACTACCTCACGTGTTGTGGATCCAATCATCTCAAATGTCTCCAGATCCCAAAATTTCACAGTTTTGTCCGCAGACCCTTTAAGTTTCAGATCACATTACAAATGTAATAAGCCGCATCCATGAAACAATTATATGATGCAATAAAGCTATAAGATATTCACCAGTGGCCAAAAGAAACTCCAGAGGATGAAATTCTATGGAGCGGACATGGCCTTCATGAAAGGTGAAATCATGCAACAGCTTTCCAGCCGTCAGATCCCACACCTGTACAATCAAATTTCAAGGAAAATACAGCTTGTAAACGAAACTATAGCATATCTTTGAACATCTGCTCACCTTCACCACATTATCATATCCACCAGATACAACCCAGCGGCCATCGGGTGTGAATCTTATTGTGCTTATTCCTCGAGTGTGGCCCTTGTATGTGTGGATGCAGCCTTTCTTTCTGATGTCCCATATCTTCAGATTCGCGTCCATGGAACCAGATGCAAAAAACTCACCGAAAGGATGAAATTCAACAGCAGTACAATAGGACCTGTGACCAGTATGAGTGCGAACCACTACATTTCAAGGAGAAAACCAACGGTAACCACAGGGGGAAGTAAGATTATGTTGAGCCTATAGGCCATGTTCGAATTGCGGCAACTTCTCAAAATAAACTACAAGAAAATCTCTGAACTCACTTTTTGTTTCTCCCAAGTCCCATAACTTGATTGCTCCAGAAGAAGATCCAGCTACCACTGAAACCTCAGATGAATCAAAAGATGCCGACTCAACTGGACTTGTATGTCCGCATAAACTCTGGAAAGAAGAGAAAAAAAGTTATGGGGAGAAAAAAAGTTATACCACGTTGCTCGGTAACTAACCACCACAGGCGTGGGTCTCCCAAAGGACCAAAGATTCACTTTCTGATCATCCCCGCCTGTGATAAAAACCAGGCAGTTCTTTTTTCCAAAGCTCAAACAATTCACATTTCCAGCATGAGCCACAAACTCCTCTGGGTATTTAGTCAAGCACAAACAATTTTCAATTAATGAAGTACTGATTGAATCAGCTACTAAAAACTAGAAGAACAAGGAAACGGGAAGAGGGGGTGCCAGTGCCAACAATGTCAACATGATGCTCTATTTCAGCAGAACCCAACTGAGAAAATATCAAATCACCCCACTTGATCTACAAATCCCGCTCAAAAGAAGCAGAAAGTCTCACAGGAATCAAAGCAAACGCTGCCGCAGACTCAACGTGATTCATTATCAGTGTAATACTCTGTCAGCTCCAATCACATCTAACTATTTGAATTTCTAAAAAACTCAAAAAACAGATCATCTTAAATCATTTCCATATAAATCAAAGCCCTGAAGGAATCACAAAAGAGTATCATAACAAAAAGAGGATACGCAGTTTATATCCACGCTTCGCCATTAAGCCCAGTCACCAGCCGGGGATCTCTCAACGGATACGGGCCAGAGAAAAAGCGGGAGGAGAAATACAAACTACACAGGCAAGGAAAAGTAAAAGGGGGTGTGTACAAATCACAAAAGTTGAGCCATAGAAATGGGGTTGGAGAAAAAGTGATGAGAAGAAAAGGAACCCAAATAGGTTCTATTCGCTTTCGCCAGACAGGGTGAGAGAAGAAAGCGAGATGGGTATTTGTGCTTCTCTGCGCAATTGATGTTCACGTTGCTTATTTGACAAATTGAGCCTCATGGAGCAGTCGGTAGCTACAGAAGTTCGCAGGCCCGGACCACTTTCTACAGTTGCCCTGTGCAGCTTCTTTCACCAGTGACTCCACACAAACACACCATTTCTAGGTATCCGTCACTTCCCCGTCAGCTTCGCCCACTTCTGTAGCCCCTCCTACTTACACCTCCACCCCATCGCCAAGCGAGATTCCGGCCGTATCATTCCACCACACTTCATTGAATCACCTCACGACAACCGCACTCAAATCTCTGATACCCAGGTTTTACGTTGGCGGTGACCCTTCCCTTTTACGTAACCCATTATCTTTTATTCAAATTAAATATATAAATATCATTGCTATTTACATTAATTAATCTTAAAAATATATATTTCATAT
Source organism: Utricularia gibba (assembly GCA_002189035.1). Lineage (NCBI taxonomy): Eukaryota > Viridiplantae > Streptophyta > Magnoliopsida > Lamiales > Lentibulariaceae > Utricularia > Utricularia gibba. The sequence continues at coordinate 2,760,923 of NEEC01000012.1, read as the reverse complement.
AAAAAGTAATTTTATATATTTAATGTATTGTATTATTCTATCAAATAAATTTTAAATTATTGCACATTTTAGGCCCATGGCTTGGCCCAAGTACACGACAACCTACTTAAATTCAATTAGGTAATGTTGGATCCGTATATTTAGTATCATAAAGAATAAAGAAACCCGAGCACATACAAATAATGGAACTAGGTAAAATGTGAGGTCAGGGATCTTGCGATAATATTACATATTGGTTATGGGTGGGGAGAATGAATATGTTTAAATAAAATGATTTTTTTTAATTTTATACGACGTTTTTTTATAAGAAAAATATATTTAAAACGAACAATATCGACAATAAGTGGTATTCAACCATTGTTATGGAATTACTTAATTGAAAGACTTAACGCAATTAATATATATATATATATATATATATATATATATATTATGTAGAAAAAGGATGATCGTTTGAAAGATAAGGCGTGATTTTTTTTAGATTAAATATTTATAAATATTATATTACGTGCATGAATGATTGAAGAATGAGGAGTAGAGCATGCATTTATCATGGCAGTTCCAGTGGTTCGTGGTGTGAACTCCTTGGGCCCCATCCGCTAGACCAGGGCTTGACTCGGTCAATCCACGTCACCAACAAGTCAAAGTTAACTGCCAATATCATTAATTTTATTGCATAATTTAAATAGAACCAGTAATAAAATTGTAGTAAAATGGAACCACTTGCGTCCCCATCCTGTTTTCGACTACAACACGTGACATTATTCAATTTGATGATTTTAAACCAGGGTTTGGTAGGTGGTTTATTTTAACCTTTTCTATGCCTATTTATGAAAGTAAGACAAAAGAATGTTTTATTTCTAAATAATTTAAAACCATATTTCAAGTAATATAAGAAATATATTTTGATACAACCTCGTGTTATAAGGTCAAGGATATTGTAATGATAATCCAATATTGATTATGAACAAGAAATTAGATATGATTAAATAGAAAAATTCTTCTAATCTTATATAAAATATTTTTATCAGAAATTAAAAATATAAAATCATGAAAATATACTTGCCAGCATAACTCGCTCTTTATTATGAAAGGGGTAAATCTAGCCATCACATATTGGGCACTCTAAATATATTTTAATTCTAAATTTACAAATTATATTTCTTAAAATATTTAAATATATAATCTTTAAATAATATCTAATTAAAATAATATTTTAAAATATAAAAAACTGGAACCAACAATAATTGTAAAAACTAGTATTTTAAAATTACGGTTGAATCACTTTAGATTTGAAATGTTCATAACAACAATTTGATTAAATTGAAATCGTTTAAAAATATAAAAAAATAAATTACGATTCATTCATAATTAAATGTTATTTAATTTTTTTATAAAAAAATTATAATTTAAACCATAGGGGCAAACAGTGCGTTGACGTGACATGTTGAAAAAGCATATCACACGATAAAAAGTGAAATGCGGCATTAATGCATGTGTAGGAATAAATTTAGGGTTTGAGTTTGAAATGGTCCAAAGGGGTTGGAACTGGAAAGTGAAATGCAGTAGAGAGTCATTTGGGAGTAATTTCAGGCACAAAAATGTTGATATTTATATTCACCGTCCTGATTGGACGTGGACTTTCGTAGCCCCAATTCAACGCGCTCAGACCCTGAGAAGACTTTTCCGATGTCGGCAAGTAACCCTATTTATTCACTCACGTACGATAGATGGATGGAGGGAGGAAGAAGCACTCGAACCATAGAGAATGTCTTCAGGGGAGGAGAGTTCTCCGGCGGCGGAGGAACAGGTGAAGTACAAAGGCGTGCGGAAGAGAAAATGGGGCAAGTACGTGACCGAGATACGTCTCAGCAACAGCCGCGAGCGCATCTGGCTAGGCTCCTACGACACGGCGGAGAAAGCAGCGAGAGCCTTCGACGCGGCGCTCCTCTGCCTCCGTGGACCCCACGCCAAATTCAATTTCCCGGATGATCCCCCCTCCTTCGCCGCCGCGCCAGGGATGTCTCCCGCCGAAATACAATCGATGGCGCAGCAGTACGCGAATCGCTTCCCTACACACCGAGCGGAGGAGGAGGAGGAGAAGGCGGAGAACTCGAAAGAGACGATGGACTGGTCGTTTCTAGGCGACTTCGATTTGGGGAAGCGAAGCGGAATTAGCGGGATTTCGGATTTCGAGCTTTTCCACGATCCTGAGGGCATGAACACGCCCACGTATTTCGGTCTGCCGCATTACCGCAACTATGACGACACCGACGACGAATAAACGCACCAACGGTCGCCGCCGTTTTCTTGCTGGGCGCCTTAGTACGTGTAGGTACAAACATATATGCCAACCGTACTAGTCGTATTTTGACCCGTGATGTGTCCCCATCGGTATCACACATCTTGTCGGCGCGATAGTTTTTCTCTTGCGGGTGGTATCATACCTAAACGGTACGGAATAGCATTAAAATCCCACAACATACGCAGCCAAAACCAATGCTGACATGTGACACTCTGTTAAAGAAGTTGCGCATCCAGCCACAGTGGATGGCTGGTTGGCTGGCTGGCTGGCTAAAGGGAATCAAATGAGCCGCTCTTGAGCCTCTCCATGCGAGCCTGGAGACCCGATAGCGCCTTCTCGTCCATGGGAAGTATACCGCCCTGAAAAGAGTTACCGATCCCTCGCACCTCCATGCTCGAAGAATGCTCTGCGGCGGTTCCTTGAATCTGTGAAGAAACCACCACGCTGCGGGGGTCAGGGTTCAGGGAGGCGGAGGATGATATTTGAATGCTCTTCATCCTTTCTCGGATGGCATCCAGCGTTCCACGAGTCACTGCACCCAAAGAGATGTATGCATGCTTGTCAGTGGAGATGGGGTGTTAGTGTTTGAGGGTGTCAAGGAGCCTCACCATCAGATGGGAATCTATCATTTCTGAGCTCATCCTGATTCAGGTGTAACCGGGGTTGGCCGTTTGTGGATAGGGTGGTTGGAGAGTTTGCACCAAAATGGTGATTGTCTTCGGAATCCGGTGGTTGTAAACTGAAGCTTGTTGGTTCCACTCTCGTGCTTGGGATGCTTCTGTTGTCGCTAAGGGGGTTCGAGTTTACTGGGGAGAGAGGACCACATTTTGGGGATAGGATTAGAGCGGAAGGTGGTGGTGTGGAGAGGGGCACACTAGATGGTGTCCTCCCCGCAGCAGCATTTTTCTCCATCTGAAAGAGAGCAGAAGGCATCAGAATGAAATGGACATTTGTAGCACACAATGAGAAATAGGTTCTCTTGTGACTTGAAACCTGGGCCAAGCCATCTCGGATGTATGTTCTGAATGCGTCACTTGCATTTTGCAGTTGAGCAAAGATGTCAACCTAAGAGCAAAGAAAGCAGTATGATTAGAAAAGATGCCACGGGCACATCAAAACAAAATGGGACGCTCACAAGGAGACTCACCTGGGGATACAACTGAGTTATGCGATATAACTCATAAAGACCGATTGAACAAGTTTGCTTGTCACCAATTTTCTTGTATATTGCAGCCAATTCTTGCTGTCATGCCGACGGTAGGGAATTAGTTGTACAAATGAGGTCAACATCAGATGAAAGTATCGCAAATGTTGGACACCATGGTACCTTCAATTGCGCATCTGATGAATGCGAAGCGGGTGGTGGATTATTAACAGAGGATTCATTCCAGTGGGTTTGTCCTGCAGGGCCGCTTGGTGTCAACATCCTTGCAGCTGCCAAAGTCTGCACATTTTTTTTTCCCAACTAACAGAAGTTTGGTTTAACCAAAATATGGATAAAACATTAAGCCAAATGATCATCTTCACCTGTAGATTAAGATCAATGTAGGCAAGAATAATAGGTTGAGGCTGTGCATCTAAAGGGACCATGGAAAGATGACCCTTGATCGCAGTTCCACGTAGCTTAACAAGCTCATGAAGGACGGTTTTAACCATGCGAAGTGGTTTGTCATCCGCACCAGCTCTGTTGAAATAAATTCAGGAGAGAGGGAAAAAAGGGGGAATGAGGAAGTAGACAAACAAGCAAACAAATTGAACGCAGTTGCAGAGCAATCAAGTAGGTACCTCTTCCTTATTTCATCCATGCCCAATTCTTCAAGATATATATGGATACTCTGAAGGATGCGGTCAAGATCTACATCGTATATGGTATTTTGCAGGACCTACATCATAATAGCACAGTGAAAATCATCATTTTTAAAGAAAGCCCAAAAAAAAAGCGTCACATGATAGGAATGCAACAGGCAAAGAGCTTAATGCAAGAAATGACATGACAGGAAACTTCATCAAGTACTACCTTGGTGAGCTTTATCAAACACTTCACGACCAAATCTGAGAATTTCTGATTTCTAAGAGCACAGGAATCGCTTGCCACTTGAGCTGGCCATCTCGAAGGGTCCATAGGTCGCAAGAGATTAATAAGCACAACAAATGAAGAAGTGCGGTCAGCATTATCCTGAAACAAGAGTAGATAGAAAGGCATCAGAACCCTGGAGAACGATATAATACAGCATTGCTTGTTGTGACAGTTTACCAAAATCTTCAACATCAGAACATTCAATGCCCTCAAAAGTTGGCTACCATCATCCATTGTCGGAACCCTTTCATCAAGAAGCCAAAGCAACAATTCCGTGATGAGGCTGTTAAGAGTATTTTCCTTGACAGCATTAGCAAATCTCTTGTTTTGAAAAATCTGCATCAGATGAAACATAATTCAAGCACCCTTCATATCCGTTAATTCAGATTAAAAGTTGCTTTGGAAATGCTTGAGTGCATCAGTTTTTTTCCACGGAGGACAAAATTATTCAGTAGGCTAGTAAGCAAGAGCATGCTTACCTGCATTAGAGTGTTAAGGACATATTTACAAGACCTAGAAGATGCACCATTGAGGCTAAAATCAAAAGTTTTGGCCACCTGCATCAACATGACTTATGGTTGATTCAGTTGTATTTTGCCATCATAATTCAAGAAAAGTAGTCTACCTTGATAGCCAAACAAGAGACAAGTTTATCCGCATCTTTCAGAATTTCAGTCATGCTGCTACCATCAGGATCGGCAGTCGCTTGGACCAACTCGTGGCATACAACTTTCATTCCTTCAACAGACTGCAAAAAAAATGACAACATTGATGAGGCAGGTAGGAAATCCCACTGCTTGTGTTCCTACATGACTAAACACACACTATTGAAATTATATTTTGCACATTACAATGCATAAATTTTAAGCATTCTGAAATGAGAACCCACTGACTCCATGCTAGGCATTGACATTGCTTTGGTTTTTTTACCCAAACTCACTGAATATTATTGAACTCTTCAGGGTTTCAAGCTTCATTGGAAGAACTTGTCAACTCAGAGATGCATTGCACACAACCCAGTTTACAAATATTACATAAAATAACAAAAACCTGTTCAGGTAAACCATATGATATGGTGTCCAAGGCTTCATTCCAGTTTGTTGGGCCCAAACTCGAAACTCGAGAAACTTGCAGTCGATCTGTGTGAACTTCAGAAAGACCACAGTCCTCTCTTCGGAGAGAAAAAATGACAAAAAGCAATTATATTTAATGGAATGGATAAAATACATCTCTTGAGCGAAAGAAACCCATAAACATTATTGAAATAATCGTGTACCTATTCAAAACTGGAGCAGCAACAGGCCAGTTAAGATCCCCACTTTGTTCAGCAGGATCAGAACTACAGCCATTAAGAAAAATAAAAAGATATTACTGCATATTCCTTCCTCAATGTAAAGGAACCAGAAGAAAGAAAGACTATGAATTATAAGAAAAACAGAGGCCTGCTCCAATGTGAATTCAACATCAGCACAAAATAGGTAATAAGCTAAAATTATAAAATGCCAAATCAATCCTTCTCGAGATGAAACATCGTGCAAATCATGTTTTAGCGACTAAATCAAACAACCAAAATAAATCAAGGTACCTAGTAAAAAATGGGTACCAGTATTTCATATCATTTAACTATGCTGGTCAAAAAAATGGGAAACTGCCTATTGAGTACTTTAACCTAACCACTGGAATTAAAGTTCAAAGAGTTTCTCAATCAAGAATAAAAGCCGCAGTTCAATGAGTAATCTTGGGAAATAAGTATGCCTTAGCAAATGCAAACTCATGGTCTACTTGCACAACATGGTTGGAATTTCTAGGAATTGAAAAACTTAGAAATGCAAGGTACATACCAGGTATCCCGCACTGAACGCTTAAGAGATGCTCTAGCTTCACCCGGCCTGCCTTCTCTCCTCTTTTCCATTTCGCGAGCCTAGTATGTATAATCAGGTATATTGGCATCAGCTGTGGCATCAAATGATACAAGTTTCAGGATAGGAGTATTATTGAACCTTCCATTTAAATCTATCATCTATCATGCTCCTCTGTGCTTCAGTAAGTCTCCCAAGATATCTCCAGATATCATCACCTATCACATTTTCAGAAAATGAAAAAATCAGAGAAAAATCATGTGCCAAAAAAGGATAGATAGATAAAGACAGAGGCCATCTAATTCAGAAACACAAAACATACCAAGAATTTTGTAGCCAATAGCAAGCGTGTTCAAGGCAGCTTTTCTAGTATCACCATCTCTTTCAGCAGTTAAGCTAGCAACAATTTGTAGCGACCTCAACTGCCCAGTTATCTAAGAATAGAAAAAATGGATAACGTACATAAAATCAGATATTAAGATGGCTTGACAAAAACCAATGAAACAATGTATAGTGGCAGATGAAAGTCACCTCATTAACATAATTGTCAAGCAAAAATCCAATAAGATCAGCACATTCTATCCTTGTTCTGTTGTTTCTTGATCGAAGGCCCTCCAAAATAAAGGGGAATGACTTTGAGGCAGAATAAACATGAATGACTTGTTTCAGGAGTTCCCTCATCTTCTCTCGAACCTTTTCAATGTTATGTCCGCACTGTAGCACAAATTATGAAAATTGGTTCAGATTTTTTAGTATAAGAAAGGTTCGCATAGCATGCATACAGACAAATATACAGAACTAAAATGATAATTCAAGTTAAATTTTTGTTGAACAGACATAATAGAGGCAAGAATTCTGAAGTACTTCTTTCACACATATTTGATGGACAATTACCTTTTCAACCAAGCATGGGAGAAAAATTGCTACCTCTGACTCTGTAATTGTATAACCCTCATTCCTCAACATTTCGAGAAGCTCAGCAAGAAATTCCAACACCTTGTCAATTTACAGAGACGTGAATGGATAAAATAGAATTTAGAATCCAGGAAAATATGAAAGGCACTGACATAGCTATTAAATCCCCATTAAATCACAACTTTTTTCATGAAACAGAGAATGATGATGGAAGAAAATCTGGATTTTTTCTCAGATTTTACCAACACGTTACATTGACTCTACATAAACAACCAAATCGCAGATCCCATACCTTCAAGAGGCATGATGTATTGGATTCACAAAACCTCAATACAAACCACCTTAAGAGTATATCTAGAACCTCAATTAACTCCTTTGTCAATGATGGAAGGGCCTAAAAATGCAACAAAACAGAAAATAAAGAACAGTCTCAATGAGGGCGAAAATTGACAGGGTGCAAGAATAAAACCTTCTGCAACATCTCAATCCCATCCATTTGCTTTTTGAAGTCACTGCATAATAATCTGCGATGCAAGTCCTCTCTAAAGCACTTCATTACATCATTCTGTTAAAAAGTGGTGACAGTCAATTTGAGCCGAAAATGTCAGTTAAATGAATTCATCATGAGTTTTTCTTCCACATAAAATCTGCCCAAAAAATACATGATGACCCATATGCAATGGCATGAGAGGATGCACGCTACTCAGGGCAAAAAGGATTAAAAGAAACTCTCCGATCAATACACTGTAGAAGTGAATAATAAAACAAAAATTGGGAGCAGAAACCTCTAAATCTTGAATCTGTTCTAAACGCATCTCTTCAAATTTAACCCTGCGAATGATCATCCTCTCCCTCTCGTCCTGCACATATCAAGTGACAAAAATGCATACATTAACAAAATCTTTAAGTGCATAGTTTTATCATTACATGAACAAACCTTGTTTGAATCCTTGGTATTGATAAGAGCTTGTGAAAGAATATTGATTTCCTGGACAGCACTGGCAGAATCTTGTCGTAGCAACTTGCTAGATACATTTCTCTGCAAAACCATTAACAAAAAATAAAAATACTCATCTAAAGTGTAACAAAAAAACAAATAATAATAGCACATAAAAAATAGCACACAGGTGCAGCAGCTTTGCTTCCCGGACGTGATCCACGATCACCATAACCATTCAGTTTCCCAATCTTTGAGCTACTTTTAGATGTCAAGTTTGCAGAAATTGCTCTACCAGGTTCAAAGCTTTCTGCAGGACAGGTGGCACAGCATATGAAATTATATAGCAAGTATAAAGATGATGACGGAACTGGCTCTTGAAAATGAGTGCAGCATGGAGAAAAATGCACACACCTTGAAAAGCTCCATATGGCTTTAGACGTTCCACGACAATAGCTAAAGCAGACCCTTGTACATCCTTTAAGTTTCTGCTCACCTATTACAGGATAAAACAATGATATTGTAAAAACTAACACTTAAATTCAAAGTGCTTCAACAAAAGCTTCAGAATACTAGATTCAGCATACCAATTCATGTCCACAGACCCGTAATATTTCAGTAAAGCATGCCTCAGCTGCTTTACGAACATCTGCTGATTTGTCCTGTGTAACAAAGGAAAACCCCAAGAAAAAATTAAAACAAGGACCCACAGCAGTAACACAATTTAGTTGAAAATATTCAAGAGAAAAGAAGATACCATCATAGCTGACGCTACTGGCTTTAGTATGTGAACAGCATCTGGAAATTCACTCAGTCCAACCAATTTCCTGGACAGCCAATCAAAAAGATCTTTTCTCCCTTCGGCACCAATTTTGATATCAGCTAAAGCTGCTGTAATATAAGGAACCTGAACCAAAACAATAGAATTCATGATACCGAAATATATCTAAAAATAGTGGAAGGATTAACCAACACCTTTTAAGGGAATTTACACTGACCATTTTATCAAGATTAACAGCAGAATGCCAAGAGTCTAAGGCACTTAAAGCACATTCACGCATCTGCTTTTTATTGTCACTCAAGCACTTCAATATATCAGCAAGAATGCCCTGCAAGTGACCACTTGTTTAAATCATCAAACCATTCATGAAGTAGGAAATCAAAAACAATTATATTGATTATAACCCTGCTTGACTTCTCAACCGGCAGGCCCATAGCACATGCAATAGCACTAATTGTGGACAAGGTAGCCATAATGAGGTTTTTGTTGCTATCATGTAAACGATTTCGCAAGGCTCCAAATAGCTCTCCTGGAGAATATAGGAAGTCAGAAGTTGAACAAAAAGTTCCATTTCTTTTTCTATGAACAGCAAGGAGATTACCTGTTCCATTTGGCTGAATACGCTTGTTAGCCTCTTCAAGAATTTTATTTACACTTTCAATAGACTCCAAGCGGCACTAAAAATTGAGTGGAGTATACTGTGAGCTGGGGATAGAAATGCATAAACAGACTTTAACGATGATATCACCTTCCAATCAGTACTCTCCAAGCCCTTCAACAAAGTGGGGGTTATCTTTTCACTTATATCCTCACGTGGAAGGCCATCCATAACACCAGCACCCTGGGATAAAGTGGAATCTGCTGCCCTCACTGTCTTTTTTGGGACTGCAGCAGCCCCCTACACAGAAATTTTGAGAATGAGAAGCAGATTAAATGAAAGAGTACAAATCAAGTAAAACTAACCTCAAACGGATTTCTCTCATACTCAGCATCAAGGGAACTTAGAAGTGCAGGCTTCACATCTGATAGGAAACCCTTGATATCTAAGGTGAAAAGGGGTCAGTCTATCTACAATGCATAAGAAAATTGTAAAATGTAACACATACAACCTGGACCAACAAACTTATGTAAGGAACCAATAAGTTTAAGGGTAGCATTTCTTGTAGCTGCAGCACTAGATTGCAAACCAACATCCTTACAGAATTCTATTAAATCCTGAAAACATAAGGTAAATATTACAACTCATAATATCATTTTACTTTGAAAGTTTCTAATAAAAGGTCAAGAAGGATCAAGGACCTTCAGTTTAATGAATGAAATTCCAAAATCTTCTACAGCAGTAACCATCCACAATAGGCCTTCACTTAGAACCTTCGGGTTTTTGTGATCTTTCAAGACTTTATACATCTACAAGAGCATGATTCGAAATCAACATGTGATCAATGTATTTAAATAAATTTATTTGGGATGGCTGCCAATTGAGGCCTCCCAACTGAGCCCAACGTGTTATAGGTATCTAGCATTTTGATATGTGAACACAACTTACCCTTTCAAAAATAAAACCCGGACCAATGGCTTCAGAAAATGTAGTAAGGCATTTCATTCCATGACCACGAGTTTTGATATCAGCAACCCTTTCGCAAACACCTATCAAAAGGGCACCACAAACTAATCAACAAACCAAGTGATCATGTACAAAAATAGTCTGGTAAGAACTGGCCCCAAATGAGTTTTATCAAATCAGGCAGTCAGGACCAAACGGATGACAAAAATAGTCTGGTGAGAACTGGGCACAACTGAGAAATAAAGATGAGTACACATCTGGAGACTTGAAGTAGAGTTGACAGTATCCAACCTAACAAACAAAGCACCACGCATTTCTTTGGAAATTTTGAAGCCTTTGTGGTGATGTAAGTAATAATATCAAGAACTTGTTGTTGAACCTGCTTGTCAAAAGTATAAAAAAGCAAATAATATCAATGTGGGAAATCTAGTTAATATCATAAAATGAGCATGAAATATACCTGAACATTTTTTTCATTCCATCCAGGAAGCACACAAACTAAGCGAATCAGAATCTCAACTGACTGATCGAGGTTTGTGAGTGACTCAATCTGCTCTTTCATAGACATAATAGCTGCAGCAAAAATTTAGCAATCAGAAACGTAAGTACACACATCAAAGTTGAAGTTTTGCACAATAAAGACAATTTATGAAATTTATGCTCTTCCACTGAAAGTGAACAAAGCAACAGCAGATAGTGGCTTCAGGCTCTTAAACCAAGAAAAGGAACTAAAACATCGGAAGAGGATCTAATCAATCAGAACTCAAAACTAACCAGTCACCCACTATATGACAAACCACTGAATATTTTAGCATCATTCGGGACAGGTGAATTTTCGTTTGAGAATATTAAGTAACAAACAGAAACCCCCAGACACCATCCATGTAAACAATTCCACTTGGAAGATTAAGATACCAGAATTGTGGCACACTATAACAAGGTCTCTACAAGATATTCAATGCATGCAAATTACAGGATTCGCAATAAATGCAAATCAAACAAAAATAACTAAATATTTTTTCTGGTAAGAATTTTCAACTGGCATTTTTACAGTAAGCATGTAGGCGGATTCGAATAGTGAAATGGGGTAGAAAAGCCCCATGGATTGTCATATACATGACAGTTACAGACTGCAAGAAACTAGAACCTTCTGCAAACCCTAACTGAGAAATGATTTGATGAAGGGGAGATGGAAACAGGAATCAATTTATTACTGGGAAGGAAAGCATCTAATATGAAATAGACATGCAACATTGAGAAGGAAGTAGTGATATCATTCGATGAATGGCATGAACCTTCTAGCCGTTCTTTCCACACACTACTCTTCAGCTGAGTAATTGTTTCCTCTTGGATTATAGATCCTAATCTGCTTTCTATCTCTTCCAAGTTCATTTCAGAAGGCTGCAGAATGTAATTTTCAAAATAAATAGAAGTCTCCATGTAATTAAGATCTTACAGAATAAAGTGTATGGTATAGGTTGGTTACCTCAACATCTTCCTGTTCAGTAGTCTTAAGAACCTTTGCCTGACCACTATCAGTTTTCTTATTCGTACCAGATTTCCCAGACACTACTTTCTTGGTAACAGGAAGCTGAAAGTTACATAAGATTCCAAAAGTGATAAAGCAATAATCAAAGATTAATTGATCGAGTACAAACAACTGAAGATGTATCTTACAGCTGTACTGTCTGGTTTCTTCCCACTAAGCATGCTAGCGGCTGAACGTCTTACAAAAGCCCCACTAGATGCCTAAAAAGGTATATAAATGTCAAAAACATCTAATATAAAATCCCAACAGACTTAACTACCAAACGACTGTTAAGAGGAAAGGTAAATGCAATACGGACCTCAGCGAATGGTGCACTGCCCCCAAAGACAGAGCTGCTGCAAATAATGCATAGAAAAGGATCCCATAATGATAAGAAAATGTTGTATATGGACATAAACAGATAAGCAGAGATAAGGAGCAAAATGTTCAAACCTGTGCCAGGGGCTGTAGCATTTTCCCCAGACACACCACCTATCAGTTCTGACAACTTCTTTTTCCTAACGTCATCCAGCTTTTCCAGAGGCTTCTCCAAAGGTCTCATACCAACGATCTAAGAGAAAAAAGTTTCAAACCAATATACACAAATGTAGCAGAATAGTAAACCATGATAGCTGAAAATCGTCATGAAAAAATCAGGAAGCCTAAATAAAGCTTACCTTCGCAATAGCAGCTAAAGCAGAGAATGCTGCATCCCTCACATCAGGAGTCCCATCATTTAGGCACTGCAGGGTTTCCAAAATTTACACTACAACAATCTTAGCAATCAGCAATTTGTCGAATAAACTTGTTGAGATGGATACAATAGTCACATTAATTATTCTTAGGACTAAAAATGAAACCATGCATGCTTGCATACGTGAAGGCTGCTGATGGGATGTACTATCCAAAAAAAAGAAAATTCTTATTCAATAGATATTTGCATCTGTGATATGAAAAAACAAAAAAACACCGTTCACTGACCTCCATGCATATTGCAACATACTCCTTATGCACTTTTAGCATGGTTGCCTTGTTACTTGATTCAATACACCATGTAACCCAATTCAGTGTCAAAGATCTGACAAGGGGCACTTTATTCTTCACAGCAGTCTTAACATCTGCAACAAAAAAAGTTATGATCCTTTAGATGACGACCAATCATCTAGCGAAAGCTCATTTCTATATAAAGAAATAAAAAACGAATGTGTTACAAGCATCAGACAACAAATGAATTTAAGAAGCAAATCCAACTTCTTTAGAAAGTTGAAGAAATGACTTCAACATTCCAACATGGAGGCTACAGAGGAAATGAATTAGCTGAAACATGTAGAAGATAATCCAAATGGTTGACTATCCTACAGACATCCTTGGTATAGCAAAACAAGAAAAACAAAATTACAGCAGAGTTCTGACAAAAATCATGCCTTCCAAACTATCATTAAGGCTCAAGCAGCCAGACTTCTGCATTTCTTGAAGGGTATGCATAAGGGCATCCGACAATGAAGGTTTCTTCTCCTTCAACTTTTCCTGAAATAACCTCAGACCAAGTCATATAAGAGAACAATAACCTAACATCACAAATGCAAATCACCAGGCTTCTAAATTCAACGAAAGGAACCAAGTCATGAGACTAATGAAACAATGAATGATCGTCCATGAGATGAATATAAGCAATAAATCAAATGCCAACGCATAGCCTGAGAAAGTAAAAAAGAAACGCACTAACCAGAAGTACAGGCAATAAGTAGCGTGAATTGCTTGAGAAATGAGTTCTAAGTCCCCTAGCAAGATTTCCCAGTGCCTGGATTGCTTCAATTGCCACAGCAATATTCACTTCAGTAATGAGCTGTAAAATCAAAAATTCAAGGTTACAATCCAGCCAGGTCAACCATGAGTTTGTAGCCTTACATTAAAAACCGTGAGACTATAGCTTCCTGCAGCGAATTAATTAACATACCAAGCTAATACGCAGCTCAATAATGATCATCTAATGCTTAGTAATGCTCTTTTAAGTTACAATCATAATCAACAGAAACACAATTACATGTAAAAAAGGAGCCCTTCTCTAGGGAAGGGGGAATCATTGATTTATAAAATACGGACACTAGCAAACAACATCAAATCCAAATTTCTCATTATCCTCATAACATTAATATCAGCAGTACAACCTAAATATATTCCAAATGAAAAATGAAAATGGTGTATAACGAATTCGAATATAACGAAAATCAACCTTTTTTAATATTCTACAAACTTCTGAAAAATCTCCAGGAGCAATTCGTTTGGTAGATGCAAGTTTAGTCAATTCAGCAACAGCATCCTTACGCTCAGACCACTTAGTAGCTTTCTGAAATTGTACAAATTCAGTAGAAAAATCATCTGCAGGCAGTTTTTGCATGACTAAGAAGCAACGTAGCAACAAATGGTATGCACCATAGTTAGTAGAAAACTACGCTGTGATAGATATGGTTACTCACCACTCCTTCCCAAAATCCTGACTTCTCCAGAGGCGTCAAAATATCAACTGGATCAACAAGCTCATACTCATCGATCTCTTGAGGGACTGTCAGAGTAAATATTATAATGCATCAAATTAGTGAACTCAAAAACTAATGAGCAGCACAAGAAAACTGAGAATGGAAGTTAAAAGGGACTACTAACATCAGCAATACTGATGAACAACATAAAAATAACATGCATACCATCAGCTGTAGTTTCTTCAGCAGAGCTAGATCCCACAGCGCAAGGTGCAGATTCAGGCTCTGGTTCCTTGTCCTGCTCGGACCTACAAATAAAAAGCGCAATGGAATCAACAAAACACCCATTTGTTTACGAAGACGAGAAAATTGTCCATTCAAGCATTATTATGTAAAAAAAAACTGAATGATACCTAATTTTTCGGGTTGGCTTAGCAGATCCTGTAACATTGGCAACCTCTGCTTCCAACTCTTTTTTCTTCAATGTCAAATAATAATGGAAATGATTCATATCCCATTGTACAAACTACTAAAGTAGGAGAAGAAGAACAAGAAAAGGAAATACCATTGTATCTCGCATCTTTTCGAATAGTATTGATTTGACAGGTTCCCTTCCTATCCAACGACAAAGCTCCAGAGTCAGACCTTTCGAAGATGCACGAACATTCTGATCTTGATGGTCAAAGAGTTCAGGAAGCATCTTCAATATTCTTTTTGGGGGTACAATCTTTGAACCGAACTCACTGATTCACAAGAACTTGGACATAAGGCAAAAACAAAGGCATAAGCTTGAGACACATACATTAAAATTACCATATGAGTACCTCAAGGCCTGAAACATGACGTCTATTGCAGGGACAACAGCCTTAGCGACTTTGTTTTTTATTGCTTTTTCCATAGCATCCTATAAGGAAAACAACAAAATTTTTAATTCGGGGAAAAGTCTAATTACAGGTTTACCTAAGTTTGAATATGCGGTTTTACATACCACTGTTTAAAGACAACATCGAATACAATAGGTGCACACTTAAAATAGCTGGAATGCATTATCTAGGTCAGAATGGCTACGTTTTCTCACAGACAGCAAGTATTATGATTATTCATCCATGTGTCAAGGATTTATCACATGATACATCCAAAAGCTCCTTTACCATTTCAAAATAGGTATATATAAACCCTAATGCTCTAGTAGCATTAAAAAATGACTCTAGTAGCATGGGGCACCAAGAACGTAGCGTGCAGTTTGTTTGAAGTTAAACGTCCTTTTCTGTGTAACTGATGTTTAATCTTCATACCATTGTAAAATGAAAACCATACATCCATGAATGTTAAAACATCAAACTTACCATGAATGCTTCTGAAGCCTCCAATTCTATCCATAGCAAGAACACAATCTGTGCTTTCTCGACAGTTTTAGGCCTTCCAGTCAAGCATTTAGCAACTATCGCATCGCAAACCTCTTTAGCATATCTAATCACCCAGAACAACACAAAAAACTGAAATTTTGTGCAAATTGAAAGGAACATCGAAACTCCAACAGGAATATTGTCTTAGTACTCTACCTGCCAGCATCAGCATCTGCAGCTTTTAGATAGGCAATGAGGGCATCCAAAGCCTTTTCTTGCACAGGCGCATTCGAATCCGCAACTGTTTTCTTGAAAAACGGACCTGCCCAGAACACCAAGTTTAATAACAATAAAACAATTTGAGAATCAACGGGATCCAACCACTTTAATGCCCATCGCATCCCCCACATTGAGTATAAACGTATCACATGCGCGTACTGAATCGGAATGCCCTAGATCTATCCCAAAACGCAAAATGAAAATCCTCACCAAATTCACGAAGCCGCGGATCTTTGGGATCGGAAATGGATTCACACAATGCCGCCAAATCCACATTGGCATCATTTCTGACTTTCCAGTTCTTGTGCGCAAGTCGATCCTCCCATGGCAGTTTTTTCGCCTCCTTCAGTAACTTCTCATCCTCCGACATACCTAATTCTTTGACGTGTATGGAAGAAGATACTTCCCTCTCTGACGACGATCGTGGAGCCAAAAATGTACAGAAAAATGAGGCGGAGCTGGACGCCGCTGCACAATTTTCGTCGGCAACTCACCGGAGTAATGCAGGATTCAAATGAAAGAATTTTTAATTTTGAACTGTTCACACAGAAAATGGAATATCAGAATTTTACGGTGTAGTTCCACGACCGGATGAATGTGAATAATACAAATAAATTCAAATTATAAAACAAATTATTAAAATAAATAAATAATTTCAGAGCGCATAAAATATCGAGATTGTTAGGTTTTTTTTGGATGGGCGTGGCCCAATAGAAAGCCCACTATTTTGTGGTCCATATTTATTTACTATTTAAAATGCTAATATCTCCGTTTCTCTTTGAAGAATTTCTCTCTGATCTTCGAGCTCAGGTTTGAAACCCTAGGTCGGATTCTCAGCATATTGACGAGGAACTGGCATGACCGCCGAGGTAGCTAACGGATATGCGGATGCGATTTCTGAGACACTTGGTGGTTTGAATTCCAAGAAATCGCGGGAGATTGAGCGCCGGAGGAGGCGTCGGAAACAAAAGAAGAAGAATAAGCAGAACGCCACTGATGGGAATGACAGCGACACCGCGTCGGAAATTTCTAACGGTTTCTTGGATAAGGATTCTACACAGCAGTCGACAGATGTTCAGGTATTTGTTTACATTTATCTTTTTATATATGAGTGGTCTCGATCTGTTTTTAGCATTTTTAAAGAAAGCACTTCAAGTGTCTCGAATTTCGATTTTTAAGGTTTGTGGTTCTCTTTTTGAAGTTAATCTCAAGAAGTTATTCATATTGTTTTTCGTTATAGGGGATACGTATGTTTTGTAGTCGCGCTTTACTGTATTTCCTCCTTCATGGGAAATTACTGTAATTTGAAGTGAAGGTGAAACTGAATGGACGCCAAAACATGATTGCATCTAATTGTTTTAGTTTTGGTTGATTCAACAAAACTATCCTAGCTTTGTGTCATGGGGTTCATCAAACGATGAATCTAGAGTGTGATCATGTATTCCGTTTTCTTGATATTATAGTGTTTGTATGAGTTGATTCAGAATATCATGTAACCTTTTGTTTAAATTCTTAGGCTCTGGAGCCCGTAGAGATTGAATATGTACCAGAGAAGGCTGAGTTAGATGGATTCTTGGATGATGATTTCAGGAAGATATTTGAGAAATTCACTTTTAGTGACGGTTCTATAGTGGAGGTAAGAAGTGCAATATATATATATATATATATATATATATATATGTATTTTCATTCTTTGTTTTGAAGATTATTTCATGGTGTAGGTTAATGTCTTACTTGTTTTGTTTTTGAAACTT
This sequence comes from Utricularia gibba, assembly GCA_002189035.1. NCBI lineage: Eukaryota > Viridiplantae > Streptophyta > Magnoliopsida > Lamiales > Lentibulariaceae > Utricularia > Utricularia gibba. The sequence goes on along the minus strand of NEEC01000012.1, from coordinate 2,743,101 downwards.
TGCTTCTTTGTTCTGAAGGAGCGTGATAAGAAAGATGAAAATGCTGTGGATCTGGCTTCGAAGAAAAAGACTGATTCAGATTCCGAGGAGGAGGAAGATGATGCTCAGCAAAAGGAAAAGGGGGGAATATCAAACAAAAAGAAGAAGGTTCCCTACTTGTCCAGTTTGTGGTGATGTTTGGTGGTAATCTATTGATGTTTTTTCCTATCAAGCTGAGCGAAGTTTACTTTCTAACAGCTTCAACGTAGAATGAAGATTGCTGAACTCAAACAGATTTGCTCTAGGCCTGATGTTGTTGAGGTAGACCTGATGTTGCAAATTTTTCGTAATTTACTTCTGTTTTTATCCAAGGGCTCTTGGCTGACAGAATAAATTCCTAGGTATGGGATGCTACTGCATCAGATCCCAAATTACTTGTTTTCCTGAAGTCATATAGAAATACTGTAGCTGTACCTCGACACTGGTGCCAAAAAAGAAAGTTTTTGCAGGTGAGTTGATTTTTGTTTGCTGTTTTACTTGTTGCACGTTTTCCATATTCTAGAGTTTTTTTGTTGTCTATGCTGATGTTCATTGAAGTGGTTGATGGGGGTCCATTGAATAGTGATGTAGAGAAAATGTGATGAACGATCATGAGGCTTCTCTTATATGTATATGTGGTTCTTGCAGGGTGCTGTGGTGGCATTTTGAAGCGTTGACATGTAGGTGTTTGCAAGGGGGGCCCTTGCTGCAATTGTTTTCATTGTTTTGTTTTTTTAGGGAGGGTGGAGGGAGGGTTCTGATATTATGTAAATAAACGTAAAATTCCTATTAGATATTATGATAATTATTGATCTTCTAGGAACTTAGCATAATTTATGATTTAGAGGCTAATTTATCCTTTGCCAATACCGGTAGCAAATTTCCACAAATATTTTTATGTGGCATTTTTTAACCACTCTAGGGGATTCATCTTTATGGAATGTATTTTTATGCGTTCTTATCTAACGGATCATGTAGAGTTGCATTCATCTCTTTGACATGTTACTGTAAAGGTTTATTGCCCATCTCACCGAATTTTGTACTCTCTTTCCAGGGAAAAAGAGGCATTGAGAAGCAACCTTTTCAGCTTCCTGATTTCATTGCTGCCACTGGAATTGAAAAAATTAGACAAGTGAGTTGCATTTGTCTTCAAGTTCATCTATAAAAAGGTTCATGAGTTGTCTTATTGATAATACTGACGTAGCAAACTCAAGAACCTTTTTATCTTGCTCTACCTTTTGTATCGCATGTTGCTTGCTTTTCCAGTTCGTTGTTGGGGTGCTGTTTTGTTAATCCAAACAAAGATGTTATCTACTAATATAATTCTGGTTCCTATGCAGGCTTACATTGAGAAGGAGGATAACAAAAAACTTAAACAGAAGCAAAGGGACCGAATGCAGCCTAAAATGGGGAAGATGGACATTGATTATCAGGTTTATACATGAAACCGGTGTTCCTTTAACAATGCAACTTTTGCTGCGATTTTTATGCCTATTTGTCGGTTTCTTTAGGTTCTTCATGATGCGTTTTTCAAGCATCAAACGAAGCCTAAGTTGACAACTCATGGTGACTTGTACTATGAAGGGAAGGAATTTGAGGCAAGTTATTTTAAATCGTGCTCCATTAGAATTCATTCCTATATTATTTTATGGTAATTACAGCAATCATGTCCCTAATATCACTGTGATGTTAGACGATGGGGTGAAATTTTCAACCTCAGTGCTTTATCAGCGATTTACTGAAGGATTCCGTCTTTTTATTGTGTAATACCTTAGATGCTCCCTTTTTCATAAACGTTCTCAGGTTAAGCTAAGAGAAATGAAGCCCGGGTTGTTGTCACATGATTTGAAAGAGGCACTTGGCATGCCTGATGGTGCCCCTCCACCCTGGCTTATCAACATGCAGGTTCACAAAATTGTCTATCAACTTTTTGCTCATTTGCTCAGATGTCACTCTTCCAGCAATTTTCATGTTTTTTTTTTTTTTTTGTGGTGGCAGAGGTATGGTCCTCCACCTTCTTATCCCCATTTAAAGATCCCTGGGCTTAATGCTCCTATTCCACCGGGAGCTAAATTTGGCTATGGACATGGGGATTGGGGCAAACCACCTGTTGATGAGGTAACATCTACAATTCTCTTAGTAACTTGCTTTTGGCCCTTTTTCAGTATCCTGATTCTTGATTTTTCCACTTCGTTGATAGTATGGTCGTCCTCTCTATGGAGATGTGTTTGGAGTTCTGCAACAAGACCAACCTAATTATGAGGTAATGCATGTCCTGTTGCTGCCTCTTGATTCTTGCAGCCTCGGGACATAGTATTCATGCTTAGTGCTGGTTTTCAGGATGAACCTGTTGACAAGGCAAAGCACTGGGGCGACTTGGAAGAGGAGGAAGAGGAAGAGGAGGAAGAAGAGGAGGAGGAAGAGCAAATCGAGGAAGAAGATCTACAAGATGGGATTCAGTCTGTCGACAGTCTGTCAAGGTATAATTCTCTTTATTTCTAATTTTGTACTTCCAAAAATTTGTCAGTACAGGTCTGTAAATTTATACATGCTCAGCATCTCTGAACTCAATTACCTCACCGTTCCTTGTGGTTGACTTTCAGCACTCCAACTGGTGTTGAAACACCTGATGTCATAGATCTTCGGAAGCAGCAACGCAAAGAACCTGATAGACCACTCTACCAAGTATGATTCTCTATTTTGTATCTTCTATTTTTTTTTTTTTTTTTTTTGTGTGTGTGGATGTACTCAGTTGTGCTTCCATGTTGAAGGTGCTGGAAGAGAAAGAGGAGAAGATTGCGCCTGGAGCATTGTTGGCACCAAGCCACACGTATGTAGTTGTTCTTTTTGTGAAATGTCTAGCTTTCAATTAAATCAGAATTTGTCTTCTATATTTTTGAACCATATTCTCTTTTTCAGGTACGTTATTAACACTGGAACACAGGATAAAGCTGGTGCTAAAAGGGTAATGAAATTTACTCCTTTTACTCTTGTGCTTATGTGTCTTCTTCTACCAAATTTTGGCTATGCATCCAGTTACACGTGGTCTAATTTTATCTCTGATCATTTCTTCTTGCTATTGCCCAAAAGGTTGATTTGCTACGAGGCCAAAAATCAGACAAGGTTGATGTCACACTGGCACCAGAAGAGTTGGATGCCTTGGAGAATGTTCTGCCTGCCAAGTATGTTTGAGTTGATTAAACTCGATATTTTTTTTTGTTTTGTTTGTGTTGGGGAATACAGAGCATCTCACAATGCTTTGTTTGCCCAGGTACGAGGAAGCCAGAGAGGAGGAGAAACTGCGAACTCAACGCGAGGATTTCAGCGACATGGTTGCAGAGGTAAGTTGCAGACTTGCTCCCCAACTCCATTTCTTTTCCGACGCTGGACGCTCATCTGCCCGGGCGTGTTGTATTTATTGTATCAGAACGAGAATAAGAGGAAGAGGAAGATGCAGGACAAGGAAAGCAAATCCAAGAAGAGGGATTTCAAGTTCTGAAGATGCTGCCTGCAAAATCCCTCGTTGGTTTTTAATGGATCCTGTAGTCTTGTTCTTCGTTCCCGTACTCTCGAAACTTGTCGCAACGTAGTATGCGTTTGACCCAAACGCCATTGCAATGCTTGTTTGTTAACAAAAATCAATGTTTAAGAAAACTATTCAAGAATTGTTTTGGTAAGTTAAATTTAAACCAGTGTGTTAAAAATTTTAGTTTAATTGTGATTGAATTATTTTAAACTATTATTTTTGTTAGAAATTAACATTGTATTATTTTAAAATAAAAAGATAAATTATGATTTAATCCAAATGTAATTATTTTGGGCTATAATTCTTACCTCTGGATTCTGGAATCACGAGTGGACAAAGATCCATTTCGGTATCTCCTCCCCCTTCTGGTGGCCTCCTATCAAGATCGTGTCACCGACACCTTTGTTGTTTCAACATCATTAGAGGCGACACGACGCAGCAGTGGGGATGCCTCCAGCCTTGACAAAGTCAATCACCGAGGAGGCCAACTCATGCAGATGGTGTGTGAATTCATGATCAGCTCCTCCAACGACGATCAGCTTATGATTAGCGATATGTTTATCGAACTGCGCAGCGTCTTCAACGGCAACAACCTCATCCAACGCCCCATGGATCGTCAGCACCCTGCGTTTCGAACCCAACCAAAAAAAAAGAAAAATCTCATTGCCATTGCCACCCACCCGGCTTAGCTTCTAATTCTGGTGATGATTCAGTGTATCTAACCTCACGTTTGGCGGGATTCTTTGGCATGCACTCTGGTACTTGTTGCAAGACGCTCGCTTAAGCTCTCTTTCGTTACTATATACTCCACCTTTCCTGTGAAAAAAAAGAAAAGAAAAGATGTGAAGCAACATCGAGTTTATGGTATAGACATCATGAAGACTAACCTCTTCGGTTCTTAACCTCAATGAAGCCATACTTGTCCATTTTCTGCTGGTAGTCTTTCCCCAGCCGGCCTTCTATGCCCCTTTTCAGATCGAAGCGCCCTGCAATGTTTACAATCGTGTGTACATCGTGGTGTTGTGCGGAGTACATGAGCACAGCATTCCCTCCTGGATACAACAACAGCCAGACTACTTAACATTTCAATTTTGTGTTGCAGATCCGTCAAGCAGATGGCTCTGAATCTGTAACAAAAACATAAAGACGACAAAGCCATAGCAGTGTAACACACACATTGTCCTAACAGTTCCTTCTCAAAAATCAAGAATCAGAGGAACATTTATAGATAAAATGTTGTATATGGGAGGTATTCATGTTCAGTAAGAAATCCATTGATATCTACTAATGCCACTGATGAGCATTACAGCATCATTAGAAACATGTCTATTTTTCCTGCAGATTCCAACAAGAAGAATTTGAAAAGATGCAGCATACCTTTACTGTGCCCTATAACTGCAGCTACCAAGTATCCGTGGCCTTGAAAGTGCTTAACCACAGAATGAGCATCTTCAGCTTCTCTGGAGTAATTTCCATACTGAAACAAACCTTCACTCTGGCTGCGAGAAATTTAAAATTTGTATACAAATATCTTGGCCGCCAAGAACCGATTTTCGAATTCACAAGTTACCCATTGCCTGCAAAGTCGAAGCGAAAGGCGCTAATGCCTTGTGTTTCGAAGGCATTGGCAAGGTTGAGCATAGGAATTCGATCCTGATTAGGCAAGGCTTAAGATTAAACCCAGCGGGAAGATGCATCAAGGAAGATTCACGGTATGCAGTAAGCTGATGAATGAATGAACCTTTGAGGACCGGAATCCATGGCAGATGATTACGAGCTCATGGGAGCCGGTGTCGTGCAATATCCCTACGAGGTTTTCACCATGTCTGTTGTGTAGCGCAACTTCCTTGTGCTCCACTGGCAGAACATGACCAAGTAACGCAAGTGAATTCCAGTTCTGTAGCAAGAATCCATTTTATAACGCACTTCACCCAGAAGCAGAACGATCCTCTTGAGGAAAACTGAATTAGTTACTCCAGATCGAGTTTTTCATATAACGAGAATTGCAGCGACAACTGAAGCTAAATATGCTCACCGCAATGAACCTGTTTGGGTTGCTTTTCCGACATCTGGATCAGATACCTTCGAGTTCCAAGGCACTGTAATTGGTGACCAGGAAACCAAACCAATGAGTTTTTCAGTTAGTGGATTGCCATTTGCCGGTTTTCCAGGATCGCCCAACCGACAATCAAGAAAGCAGGAAGCTCTACTACAGGAACGCTCCAACGAATCGAGCACTCACACACGGCATAGCTTTGCGATTCAAAGGCTGATGCTATTCATACAAAACTCGCCAGTAAGGGGCTTGTGAAGCACTTTGGAACCTCCTTTTTTGTGCAGGTCGCCATAGACAGCAGCATCTTCTTCAGAAACCGAGGCAGGGGATCTGAATGGGCTCCTATTTGGGCTTCTCTATTGGGCCTTAGACAACCCAATATTCGCTGTTCCACTATAAAACGTATGTGTAAGAGCAGAAACTACGCATTTTGCCCTTTCGTCTTCAACAGCTTCCTCCAGTTCAAGTTTGCTTCGTCATACGAACAGCTGCCTCCGGCCCATATTTCTTGATTGCAGCAGTTACTTCTCACAATTAGATTTCTGTCTCCAAGGCTTTTGAAGGTGTTTACCCTTTTCCCTAGGTTTGTTTTCTTATTTTATCGCGTGTGTGGTGCGATATTGTATTGAATTGTGCTACTTACTTCGTTGGGCATGCGAAATTATTAATGTTTTTCCTGGTTTCAGGGAACTTGCCAAGTCTTTTGTTTCCCTTGCTAGCCATCAAGAACCACCGACAATGGAGGACTGGGGTACGTTGCCTTTTTTATTATTATTATTCGTAAATAGAGAGAACTTATTTGTGCTCTAAAACATGTAGATTGTTTATTTGCATTTTGGATACTCGCTGCGGCATTTAGTTTCATAATTCTAAGTTTCACATAGTAGTTCGGTTTCTATAGGAAACATGCTATGTTTTATTGTTTAATGAAATAGTTGGAACAGATGTAGCTGTGTCTTGTGTCTAATTCTTCTTTATTCTAGAGGATGAGCCTATAAACGATCTGAATAAGAAACAGCTACCAAAGGGCAATTGGGACGACGAGGATGCAGATGATGATGGTGTGAAGGACTCTTGGGAAGATGAAGATGAGCCTCCTCCGGTATGGTTCATGCTATTATTTTTCCTTATTATTGCTATAGTTTGTTTAGAATTGTGCGTACGCTTTTTTTTCATTTTTGTGGTGATCTTCATCCAGCCAGTGTTGCTTTTTGTAAAGAAAAATGTTTTTTTTTTTCCAGAAATTGGATCTCTTCATTGTGTTCATGTTGCTATGTAACAGAAAATTTTCTGTTGGTTTCTGTTTGTTGCCACATTTTTACAAGGACCTGTATGCTTGAATCGTCGCATTCCTTAATCTCTACATTATGCTTTTGTTACTTTGTCCTCCTTTTGAAGTCATTTGTTTATTTCAACTGTTTTTAGCCGCCACCCAAGGTTGAACCGCCACCTAAGGTTGAGCAGCCACATGAGAAGACCTCAAAGAAGACTGCTGTAAAATCAGTTCAGATTCAAACGCAAACTGTGGAGGCCGTTAAACCATTGGATCCTATAGAGGAGAAACTTCGGCAGCAGAGGTGATGCTTCATCTATTTTTCATGGTGTCTAATGCCTAAGTCTGTAGCTTCTGTCACTGTATGCTTCATTGTTCATCTGGGTAGTTTTCTACCACAGGCTCGTAGAAGAAGCTGACTTCAAGGCTACAGCAGAACTGTTCGCCAAGAAAGGTGATGAAAGGACGTTGGAAAATTTCATTCCCAAATCTGAGAGTGATTTTACAGAATATGCTGAACTTGTTGCTCACAAACTTCGCCCGTATGAGGTGGGGTGCATTCTTTATTTTTTTTTTTTTTTTTTTTTGTCTTTCCTTTTTGGTGTGCAAGAGGCTTTTCCTGCTGTTTTGTGCATTTCAATCTCATCTTTGTCTGCCTCATGGTTGCAGAAGAGTTATCACTACGTTGGACTACTCAAGTCCGTGATCAGATTGTCACTGACATCATTAAAAGGCGCAGATGCTAAAGAAGTTGCTTCCTCCGTAACTGCAATTGCAAATGAAAAGATCAAAGCCGAAAAGGAAGCAACAACAAAAAAGAAAACAGGTATTGGAAATCTACATTGCTACATATTGTTGTTGGCTGTCTAACAACAAATACCGTTCCCTTCCCTTTCAGCTGGGAAGAAAAAACAGCTGCATGTTGGAAAACCAGACGACGAAATGGTCGCCGCCGATACTTACGACGATCACGACGACTACGATTTCATGTGAAGGATGCAAATTATGCCTTCTCATACCTGTGTGTAGAAGCAGCAGCAGCATGGTGAGTGAGACCTGATCTCCAAAAACGGCATTTCCATTCATTCATTCCATACTCAAGCTGCTGCCCTCCAGACTTCTACCTGCCGTTGGTTATCTATCTGTTCCAGGTTCCAATGACAGGGTTGGTTTTTTGGTATTCATTCTGGTGTTGTCTCATGCTTCCTAAACTGTCGGTTACTTCTTTTGAGAAAGCTCCATACATTTCAGAACAGTTGCTGCGGCTTGTCTTTCAGGCAGCTTCAAGTAATCCTTGTCTTTTGAAAGAAATAATTATGGAAATTAAATAATATTTTAGAAAAGCAAATAATGATAATAATAATAATGCGCCATATATTAATATACCATTCATCGTTTCCCGATGCAAAAAGCTGAGTAGCACGTGTTTTACTTCAGTACGTTTCTGGGTTTTCCGGGGGAAAAATCATCAACTTTCATGGTGTCTGTGGCATGTCGATGCCAATGCGTCTGGAGCGGAAGCCGCCCGTTTCCGACGAATCCCGTGGTTGCTCGACGCAGCGCAGATTAACTTTCCGGAGATCTGTTGGGAATTGAGAGACGCTCTCCTGAAGGCAGGCAAGTATCTTCTCTTGTGGGTCTTCGCCTTTCTGCTTTGCGGGGTCAGCCTCCTGGTAGGTGTTGCAGTGGTTTCTTTCTTATCTCCTGGATTGGTTTCGTGAAGAGGGTGGAAAATGGTGCGGCGGCGGTCACAGGAGGTGCCCTATAAAGGAAAGAACAGCGTTGCACGGGTGAAGGCACAAGATTATACAACGTCGTCTGAGGATGAGGAGCGGCAGCGATTCTGCGGGGCTGCGCCGGAAGTGAAGCAGGAGACTTGCCAGAGTCCGGTGAAGAAAAAGGCGGCTGCACCCAGGAGAACCGGAAGAGGGATCCGGAGAAAAGGAAAATGGTCTAACCAGAAAAGATCTGGAGGTACTCATTGTTAAATTGCTCTAGACTGCAATCTAATCTCCTAGTTTGTGGCTGGAGAATCTCTGCTGTTTCACCAGTTTTCCAAGCATCTGCCGTTTGTTAGTTACATGCATATAATCTGCTGCTTGATGCCTTGATTTGACACAGTGGATTCTAACAGAACAGGCTCTGTTAGCTTCAAGTCGCTAAACTTCCCCTGTTTTTATTTTCTGGTTAAAAGATCCAAAAGCAGAGAAGAAGCAGCCTAGACAGCCACCAAAACAACGTCAAGTGCCGGAGTTTTTCAAAGTATTCATTCCAGAGATGAATTCTGAACAACTTGTGAGTGTTCCATCCCGCACAATTCAACTACACCCAGATGGTGATTCGTCATTCAACTACACATTATATCTCCTCTTTTTCCTCTGGCAGCGCATACCTCCGGCCTTCCTCAACAAACACAAGAGGTTGATCAAGGAAATGGTTTTTCTCAAAGGACCATCCGGTGAAATGTCCTTTGTCGATGTGCGACGGACAAGGGACGCCGTCTATCTCGCCCGAGGATGGCCGGAGTTCATCCGTGATCATGAAATCAAGGTAGGGGAGGTCGTAGTGTTCACTTACATGGGCTATCACACTTTCAGTGTGAAGATTTTCGGAACGGATGGATGTGGTCGAAACGAAGAGCCCACACCTGCGGTGTCTGCTGATGATAAGGATGTCAATGATGAACCAGATGATGATGAGGAAACTGATGAACCCATGGCTTCTGATGACGATTATGAACCCGTTGAGCAGGAGGAGGAGGAGGATGATGATGATGATCCTTGTAAGTTGAAGTCGAGGAAACCCCATCTTTAGCTTTATGTTTAGTGCATCTCCAGTTGCTCAATTTCTACCTTTTCTATTCTGTATCAGTAATGCAGAAACAATCTCCACCAAATGGTAGTACAATGCACTTGAACCGTTGCATAAGCCATCTGCAAACTAATCAAAGCAAAACTTGGGGCAGAGGGAGCCTCTGGTTTAAAGATCTCGTTCCTGTTAGTGGAAGTGATGGAAGGCAAATGGGTCATTGAAACAGGCATCAACTGGAATTCAGTGTTCATACAACCTTTTCTCTCTCAAAACAACACGTGGGTGCAGATTCATCTCTCATGGAGTCCGGATTGCTTTTCAAGAACAGCTCGGTTTCTTCAGTGGAATCTCCTTTGGTTGCTTCTCTACTTGAAACGTATTCCTGGTTAGCTTCCATTACATCTTCTCATTGAGTACATTGACAAGAAAAGTTTCCGTCTGCTGTTTTGAGACTAATCTAAGAACTTTTCTACAGGAGAAAGACTTGTGTGAGCAAAACCAGTTGGATTACTTGAGGCACATTGAAATCCAAACTGCTCCTGTAGACGATGGTGTTCTTCCTGGAATCATACGCCAAGTGATCAAAGAGTGAGCCCAACTCCAGCCTTCAATGAAGTGAACTCTTTACTTCACTCCTACAGCAGTCTGCCTCCTCCTGTATATACACCTTGTTTGGTAAGTTTGTTGACCCAACTTAATAATACAAATAAATTATAATTGATTGTTTTGTTTTGAACAATCAAATGATTCTTAATACTAATGTACCTCAAAGTCACTTAGTATTAACAATCATTAACTAATTTCTTAATTAATTTCATGTTAAGGGATAAAAATGAAAAAGACTATAATATATTTATCTTAATAATAATCTATCAAGCATAATTTAATCTTAAATAATAGTAATCATAATAATGTTATCAAACACAACTAATTTCTAAACAATTGAATTATTATTTATGATAACAATAATAATTTTAACAAATATTAATATATTTATGTTTATGATACGAGTCACCTTTTCTCCAACTATGTTCTGCTGTTATGTTGACTTCGGCCCTGTTTTATCGTTTTACTATTGGGCATCCACTTCTGCTATGAAGCATAGCACTCCCAAAATAGTTGCAGAATAAGTTCGCCATAGATTTAGGTTCTGTTTGGTACGATTATTAAGATTATTATTATATAGATAAACAGATATTCATTATTAAGATTTAATAATAACATTGTATAAAAAAACAAGTGTTTACAATATTTTATATTTGATAGATTATTTTTAAATACATGATTTTATAGATATTGTCCAAATTATCATTATTATTATTTTAAAAAGTTTTACAATATTTTTTTTATATTCATCTACTTATGTTAATCAAAGATTATAGAGTTGTTATTTAATATTTCATTTCGTATTTCTATATAAGAAGCAAACCCATAGACTCAAGAAGAAATCAACATCCCAATCACGATCAAACAAGTTTGTTTATTTTCGCAATCACTATCACACATAATTTTAATTTAACAATCTTTGTTAAATTAAAATTAGCAACCTTACCAACACAAGCCCTTAAAACTGTACGTAGTTCCATTCCATTGATCATGAGTAGGCCTCCGGGGAATCCAGTCTCGGATACGGCACGGCAACCAACGGCAGCTTCTTCCTCATCAGGATCCCGAACTTCTCCGATCGATCGACCGTCTCCCCATCCGGCAGCCGCCACTCGAACGAGTGGACAAGCGTGGCAACAAAATGCATCACCATTCGCTCCGCCAGAGGCATCCCAGGGCAAACCCTTCTCCCAGATCCAAATGGAAGGTACTGGAAGCAACTCCCCATGTAATCGGCCTTGCTCGCGCTGCCCTCCAAGAACCTCTCCGGCCTGAACTCCGACGGACTATCCCATAAATTAGGGTCCATTTGAACCGACCGGACATTCAATAAAACCCTTGCCCCCGCCGGAACTTCGTACCCTCCGATTGCACAGGATCGAGAGGGCGACCGCGTCATGATTAGAGGCAACGGAGGATGCAGCCGGAGCGCTTCTTTTACGACAGCTTCGAGATACCGGAGCTCACGCAGGTGCCACTCTTCCACGACTCCCCCCTCCCCACAACTCCGGTGACCTCTTCAACCACCTGCCAAAAAACAAAAAAAATCAAAAGATATAAATATTTATAAAAAATATTATTACAATTTTCCTAAAATTTATTTATTTTTCCCAAATTGGAAATCACCTTATCCATGACATGTGGATGGTATAAAATCTCCGTCATCACCCATTCCACGCCGGTCGACGTGGTGTCTGTTCCGGCGGCAAGGATGTCCTGGCAAGTTTATTAAAAATAAAAAAGGAAATTTAGAATTTAGAATTACTAAACTGCCCCTAGGGTTTACTTTGCTTTGCTTACCAGTAGCAAGAGTTTGATCTGGGCGACGCCGAAACGGACGCCGTCTCCAAGCTCTTGTCCGATGAGCTCCAGAAGGCGGTGGAGAACGTCTCTGGTGTCGTGATCGCTGGTGATGTTGGATTTTTGTTTCTTCTTCTCCTCGATCACGAAATCGAGGGTCTTTTCGACCTTGGAGGAGACTTCCCTCATCTGTCGCGCAATGCCCTGGAAATCGAACTTGGAAAGAATGGGGAAGAAATCAGAGATGTTTGGCTGCCCAAGCAAGTCCACAAACTTTGTCATATGTTTTCGGAACTCTTTTTGCGACTCTTGCGATTTTTCGGCGCCGAGAGTTGGTCCCCAGAGCAAGTTCATGATCACTTCGGCGTCGGTATTGAAGATTAGGTCTCCGATGTCCACGTTTTTACCCGCTTCATTCCTTACTTTCCTCACCGCTTTTCTGACTTCTTCTCTCCGGAGGGGATACGAGGAGTCCAGATTCTTGTTGCTGAGTACTTCTCTGACGAACAATTTGCGAATTTCCCTCCAGTAGACGCCGTTTGGTGCCCAAGCAATGTCGATTCCTCCGGTTGCAATTAGGGCGGAGGCTGGGGGATCCCGGTACGCGAAAACGGCGTCGTTTTCGCGTACGATTTGCTTGATGAGACCAGGGGAAGAGACGACGACGCAGAGCTTCGTGCCGAGGTTGAGTTTGAAGATGGGGCCGTATTTCTGGGCGAGTTTGTGCAGTTGGAGATGTAAATCCGGCTGGAGAAATGGCAAGTAGCCGAGAATCGGAACGCCGCAAGGTCCCGGAAGAGATTTTCTTGGAAAAAGAAACCATCAAATGCATGTATGCGTATGACTCTATCCTTGAATGATTGAAGCCTGTTTCTCATCCCAATTGTTCTTGAAATTCATCTTGTTTAGAAATCTGTAATCTGTTTTTTTCTACTTGGTATTAGAGCTTGATTCTACTTCTTTTCCTTTTATTCTTTGTCTTAATCCCTAATTTCTCAACCTAGTCAAATAATGAAGAACCCTAGAGTTCTTCGTTGTCAATGTGAAGCTTAATGGAGTATTAGAGTGATAGCGTGGACTAGCAAAGCGCTGAGTGGAGATTATGGGGAATCATGTGACTGTCGAACAGCCAAAGGAGATTATGGAAGGGATGGTAAAGGTGTTTTAGATGCGATTTTAGGATACTACGTCACTTGAAGATACAAAGAATTATCTTAGTTGGTCTCGTTGCATAAAATTGAGAATACATATGAAGAATTTGGAGAATTTCATTTTTGATTAAAATCAAGAAGAAACAAGAAATAAACTTGATAAGAAAACATGAAATGCCATGAATTCAATTATAGTTGCATGGTTATTAGCATCAGTTTCTTCATCTATTGTTACTGTGATATAATCAATTCCTTGTGCTATTGATGTGTGGACAGTGGAATGCACTATACCAAATATATTTTGGATGTTGAAGTATTATGATGATGTCAGAAATTGAAGATAGAATGATGGTGATAAGGATGTCAATGATAAACCTGATGATGAGGAGGAAGCTGATGAACCCATTGCTTCTGATGATGATTATGAACCCGTTGATGATGATCACGATGATGATACTTGTAAGTTGAAGTTGAAGAAATCCCATCTCTAAATCTTTAGCTTTTATGTTTAGTGCATCTCCAGTTGCTCAATTTCTACTAAAAAGTTTCTATTCTATATCGGTAATGCAGAAACAATCTCCACCAAATGGTAGTACAATGCACTTGAACCGTTGCATAAGCCATCTGCAAACTGATCAAAGCGAAACTAGGGGCAGAAAAGCGCAAGAACGCCTCGGTTTCTTCAGCGGAATCTCCCTTTGGTCGCGTCTCTGCTGGAAACATACCCCGGTTAGCTTCCACTACCTCTTCTCATTGAGTACATTGAGAATAAAATTTTCTGTCTGATGTTCTGAGACTAATCTGAGAACTCTTATACATCAGAAAGCCTTGTGTGAGCAGAACCAGTTGGATTACTTGAGGCACATTGAAATCCAAACTGCTCCTGTAGATGATGGTGGTGTTCTTCCTGGAGTCATACGTCAAGTGATCATAGAGTGAGCCCAGCTCCAGCCTTCAATGAAGTGAACTCTTTTCTTCACTCCTACAGCAGTCTGCTGCTGCCTGTATACAGAATATGTTCAAATCAATGTTTCTGATACGAATCACCTTCTCCAACTCCTTTCTGCTGCTATGTTGACTTCGGCCCGTTTTTTCTTTCTACTGTTGTACATCCGCTTCTGATATGAAGCCGAGCACTCCCAAAATAGTTGCAGAATAAGTTCGCCGTAGATTTAAGTGTATGTAGTTCCATTCCATTGATTGGAGATGAAAGTTGGGCCAGGCCGGCCCGACCCTATTTCAGAGGGCCTCGTCAAGTTTCGGGCTAGGACCGGGCTAAAACCCGATTACACAAAAATATGATTAGCACGGCCTTAGCTCGATTATTCATTGGGCCGGGCTGGCCCTACCCGACCCACGGGCCTATCATGTAATAAATAAAAAATTTAAAAAATTATTAAACATTAATATACATTTTTAATATTATTTAAATAATTTTATTAAAAATTATTATATAAATTATTAATTCATATTATCTATTCTAAAAATAAAATAATGCATATAAAATGAATTTTAATTATTAAAAATAAAAAATAATTATAATTATCATATATAAAAATCATATTTTTAAATTGGTCCTAGACCCGTCGAGCTTTAAGGCCCGAAGCCCAATCGGGCCTAAGTGCTTAGGGCTTCGGGCCAAAAAACCCGACAATATTTTGAGTCATCAATGTATAGGTCCAAACCCGATGTTTTTTAGGTCCGGGCCGGGCCGGACAATGGGCTTGGACTTTAACTTTCATCCCTACCATTGATCATGAGTAGGCCTCCGGGGACTCTAGTCTGGGATACGGCACGGCAACCAACGGCACCTTCTTCCTCATCACGATCCCGAACATCTCCGATCGATCGAGCGTCTCCCCATCCGGCAGCCGCCACTCGAACGAATGGACAAGCATGGCAACAAAATGCATCACCATTCGCTCCGCCAAAGGCAAGCCAGGACAAATTCTTCTTCCAGAACCAAATGGAAGGTATTGGAAGCAACTCCCCATGTAATCGGCCTTGCTCGCGCTGCCCTCCAAGAACCTCCCCGGCCTGAACTCCGACGGACTGCCCCATAAATTAGGGTCCATTTGAACCGACCAAACATTCAAGAAAACCCTTGCCCCGCCGGAACTTCGTACCCTCCGATTACACAGGATCGAGAGGGGCACCGCGGAATGAGCAGAGGCAACGGAGGATGCAGCCGGAGCGCTTCTTTTACGACAGCTTCAAGATACCGGAGCTCACGCAAGTGCCACTCTTCCACGAATTCCTCCCTCCCCACAACTCCGGTGACCTCTTCAACCACCTGCCAAAAAACAAAAAAATCTAAAGATATAAAAATTAAAATATATTATTACAATTTTCCTGAAATTTATTTATTTTTCCCAAATTGGAAATCACCTTCTCCATGACACGTGGATGGTCTAAAAGCTCCATCATCGCCCATTCCACGGCAGTCGACGTGGTGTCTGTTCCGGCGGCGAGCATGTCCTGGCAAGTTTATTAAAAATAAAAAAGGAAATTTAGAAATAAGAATTACTAAACTACCCCTTTCGTTTACTTTGCTTTGCTTACCAGTAGCAGGGCTTTGATCTGGGCGACGCCAAAACGTACGCCGTCTCCAAGGTCTTGTCCGATGAGCTCCAGAAGGCGGTGTAGAACGTCTCTAGTGTCGTGATCGCTGGTGATGTTGGATTTTTGTTTCTTCTTCTCCTCGATCACGAAATCGATGGTCTTTTCGACCTCGGAGACGACTTCCCTCGTCTGTCGCGCAATGCCCTGGAAATCGAATTTGGAAAGGATGGGGAAGAAATCGGAGATGTTTGGCTGCCCAAGCAAGTCCACTAACTTTTTCATATGTTTTCGGAACTCTTTTTGCAACTCTTGCCATTTTTCGGCGCCGAGAATTGGTCCCCAGAGCAAGTTCATGATCACTTCGGTCTCGGTATCGAAGATTAGGTCTCCGATGACCACGCTTTTACCCGCTTCATTCCTTAATTTCCTCACCGCTTTTCTGACTTCTTCTCTCCGGAGTGAATACGAGGAGTCGAGACTCTTGTTGCTGAGTACTTCTCTGACGAACAATTTGCGAACTTCCCTCCAGTAGACGCCGTTTGGTGCCCAAGCGATGTCGATTCCTCCGGTAGCGATTAGTCCGGCGGCTGGGGGATCTCGGTTCGCGAAGACGGCGTCGTTTTCGCGTACGATTTGCTTGATGAGACCAGGGGAAGAGACGACGACGCAGAGCTTTGTGCCGAGGTTGAGTTTGAAGACGGGGCCGTATTTTTGGGCGACTTTGTGCAGTTGGAGATGTAAATCCGGCTGGAGAAAGGGCAAGTAGCCTAGAATCGGAACGCCGTAAGGCCCCGGAAGAGATTTTCTTGGAAAAAGAAACCACAAAATGGAGGCAATGGCGAGGAAAATGGTGATTAGTGCAAGAGGCAACTCGATCACCATCTTCGTTTGTGGTGCAAGAACTGAGATTGTTCTCACCATTAAATAAATCAAGGCTTTTGGGTTGTGCGGTGGAGAAACGACAATGGCCAAGCGGGACCGTACTATATACATTACGTGGCCGGCGGCTATACGAAAGGATAAATATCTGGATCCACACTTCTATCAAGCTTGGCTTCTTCCTTCTGGGGTCTGGCTTGACAACTGATTACTGAATACGATTATGACGAGCTTCCTGTTGCGAATGTGGTCGCCCCTCTTTATGGGCTCTTCCTGTCCGCGGCAAGGATACAGTCCACGCAACATTCTTTGTTTGAAAACGGGAGATGCTATTCTTGCTCCCAGGAAGCGATTCGATTGCGGACGGCGCTGGGTAGTTACTGAAAAGCGAGGGGGAGTGTTTAGAATGAAGAGAAATTGGGTTTCTTGTGGTTCTTTTTTGTTTCCGGTGGATCCATGGGCGCCGAATATTGATTCACAGAGCATAGCTTCGCAACTTTTTGCGTTCTCCCTGTTTCCCTACTTAGGGTTCTTGTATTTCATCACTAAATCAAAGTCTGCGCCAAGACTCACGCTTTTTGGGTTCTACTTCTTGCTAGCCTTCGTGGGTGCTACAAGTAAGCTTTACCTCTTTCCCAATCTTAATTCATCTTCCTGGAATTGTGAAATTAGTTCTGGTTGATGAAATGTGCATGTTTGCGGGATCTACATCACTCTCACAATGCAGTACCAGCTGGAATCTATGGTAACTTCATATTGATCTATTTCTGGTTTGCCTCTGACATCACTCATGCTTAGATTGTTCGTTTTTGTAACAGCCAAGATTCATTATGGAACATCTTTGTCCAACGTTGACTGGTTACATGGTGGAGCTGAATCACTCCTTACTCTCACCAACATATTCATTGTATTGGGCCTGAGAAGCGCTCTCAGAAAAGCTCAAGCGCAAAATGGAGAAGCAAGTGCATCAAATTCAGCTTCTGAAGCCACAGAGGAAAAGTCTTCCATCTAGACTGTAAATATAACCTTGTATATTTTCCTACAAACAATCTTCCCTCTGTGACTTGTACACTTTTCATCCATATCTTGTTGAATTTCTACTTCTTTCCTACATATGGTCGACGAAATTTAGATTACAGAGTTTCTTTACTGAAAGATTGTTACTCTTATTTTTGCTCAATTTTGGATCCATCCAGATGGATATGGATGACATTCTACTGTGTTTCCTCAAGAACTAGGATGAAGCTATTTACTAGCAATCTATCAAGCATCATCATGAGAGATATTCCAATATCTCTGAGATGTCCATTGTGAAACGTGGATCCAGGATCGCTTCGTCCATGCCTTCACTTGGGGAAATGGTTGTTGGCACATGTCCTGAGGCAGTCTCTGGGACTTGAGTTTCTGCAGGGAGCTGCACTTTCTTGTACTCTCCCGTGTGGTAAGATGTGTCACAGAAGTAATTTGTCCTTGATGTGGCAGGGGATTGGAACGCTGGAGATGAGTATACGCTCATCCGACCATCATCGGCAAGAGTTGTTGAGGAGCAGAAGCTGCCAGTCTCATCAAAAAAAGCAGATATTGGGGAACAATAATTCTCCTGCTCATTCCTTGCAAATCCAGTAAAGAATGAATCCGCTGCTGTCTCCTCCATATCCGTCTCAACTTTGAGGTTAGTTTTCATACTTTGAAGTACATCATTCTGGTACTCTCCTTGATGGTAGAACAAGCTGCTACTCCTTTTCTCAAAGCTTGGCTCGGTTGGATTCGGCACCGTGTCGCATGAATGAGTTCCTATATATTTGACATCAAAGCCTGCTCCATCCTCATCAGATCTTTGCACTTGCTTTGTTGCTAAGCAGTTACGCAGATACTTGTGCGTGCATCTGTAGTAGCTTCTATTGAAGATGATGCTCAGTTAGTCCCTTTTTCTTTACGCAATTTTCAGCTAATCAAAGAAAAGAAGCAGCGCTTACCTTGGATGCTTGGATCCAAGTATCTCCTTCTGTCCATACTTTCTCCAGGTATACCCATCTTCTGCAGGCCCTTCACTTCCAGAATCAACTCTCATTTCCCGAGTCCATGTCGACTCAAGCTTCCTGTTACATTAATAGAGGCACCCAACTGTTAGATACAGAACGTTTCTATCTGACAGAAAGCAAGCCAGTGTTTCTTATTGCTCATCAACTACACATTCTCATATGCATACATACCTCTTTTTGGATCCATTTCCATCTCTGGCATACCTGCGTGCCCCTTTACTTTCATATGCAGATGGAGAAGAAGCTGGTGCCTTGAGCACCCCCAAAGCTTTTTCGAAAGACGATATTATCATCTGCAGAAGGAATACCTGATCCTCTTCCTCTACTGCAGTTTCATTCAGCAGCCGTCGAAGCTCCCTGGCCTTCGCCATTCCCTGGGAGAGCTCCGCAACCAGTTGGTGGCATCCCGTCATCGAACCCCCGGAGACACGGAAAGAAGCAGCAGAAGAAGGTTCCTGCGAGCCAAGGTCTGTGTATGTGCACCTGCTTCGAAACTTGGTCTTCAATTTAAAGAGATGGTGATCCTGAAAGAAAGTGATATGTGTGACTGGGGACTTGACCAGGAAACCGAGTTTTTTTGTCCGGTCGACCGGACAATCTCCCAGGCCTGTCCCAGTTCTCGAAGGGTTGGACCGCTGACTCTTTCTAACTCCTCCTTCCCCGTTTCTTCTCATGTCCACCGCATCTTCAATTCCACATATACACCACTATCCGTACCACAATTCCACATAAATAAACTTTCTCGAAAATTCTCGGAAATTGATCCGAATTTGATTTTCTTTTTAAGATTAAATCCTAAGTAATTGGATTATTTTTATTTTCTTTGGAATAAAAATGATAATGAAATTTACGGTTCAAAAGGGACATAAAGGAGAAAAAGGATTCCCTGGATAAATAAATAATCAGAAAATGAGGGGGGTCGATGATGTTGAGCTGACGTCACATCCATATTTTAAATATATTTTTCTCTCCAACTTTATCCTCATTTGAATATTGTTTTTGAACATAACGCGCTGGGTTTTCGTTATTGGCGTGTGAGACCCACGCCTTTCTTCAGTGTATTAGTTTGTCAGCATCCCACTCCGCGCTTTCTACGAACTTTCCCGGAGAAAAAAAACGCTTCTCTTTCTATGCCTCCCTTGCCCCAGCCACTTTTGCCACGTGTCATGTCACGAAGCTTCGTTCTTAAATAAAAAAAATTATTAACTAATTTTGTATGTTTATTTAAAAATTTAACTAAATTCATAATTAAAATTATTTTAATTTAAAACAAATTGTATCATAGTTTATTATTAATATATTAATATTAAATTTCGAATCATGTGATGGGCTTTTGGCCCATTTGGAAAATCACAAATGGCCCTAAAAAAGCCCAAGATGCGTTATTGCTAATTTCTTTTTATCAGCAAAAAAGAAACGTTATTTTCAATTACCTATTATTTCTAATCTATGAAAATCAAAATCAAGAATTCATTTTTTTTTAAAAAAAGCACCGCATTTCTAATATCTTTTATTAAATATTTTTTCTAATTTGTTTCCTCATGTTACCGTAATAAGTGATATAATTAGATTTCGTAATAAAATTCAACTGTTCACAATCGCCACGTGCACAACTCATCATTCATAAATTTTATTTTTTAATAAAAGTAATATAATAAAATTCAAATAATTTATCGTTTAATTATAATTTATGTCAACTTAATTATTTATAAGAAAAGTAAAAAGATCATCAAACACAACTTGCAGAGAATTGGTAGTTACAAGCCTAAGCAACACTTTATAAGGCAAATTATTAATTTATTTAAAAAAAACATTCGAACATCCATGCTAGGGATGAAAGTTAAAGCCCAAGACCGTGGGCCGGCCCGACCCGGCCCTAAAAAACATCGGGCTTGGGCGTGTACATTGATGACCCGAAAGATTGTCGTGCTTTTTGGCCCGAAGCCCTAAGCCCTTAGGGCCGATTGGGCTTAGGGCCAAGTTAAAAATAGAATTTTTATATATAATAATTATAATTATTCTTAATTTTGAATAATTTAAATTCATTTTATATATTTTTTTTATTTTAAGGATAGATAATATGAATTAATAATTTGTATAATAATTTTAAAATTTTTTCTATAAATTATTTAAATAATATTAAAATGTATATTAATGTTTAATAATTTTTTTATTTTTTTATTTTTATATGGTAAGCCCGTGATCCATGTTAATCATATTTTTATGTAATCGGGCTTTAGCCCGGCCCTAGCCCGAAACTTAAGGCTCTCTGAAATAGGGCCGGGCCAGCCCGGTCCGGCTCAACTTTCATCTCTAATCCATGCCAAGGTGAAATTACCGTAATAGCCCCTCTTTGAACGGGACCACCAGATATTTCTGATGGCTCTTGATATTTATGCATGTTATCCAGTTTTTTGAAATTTGTCAGAAGTATCTACAATTTCCTCGCTAAACCCTAAACCCTATTTAATTTAAATTATTATTATTATTATTACTAGGAGTATTGGAGCGAAATTGTAACAAGGGTTGCACTAATAACTGTTTGTAATTGCAGAAATCCATTGAGGCGCAGCAACACAACACTAGGAGGCTGATGTGTAGGAGGATGATGATGGAGTTTCCGGTGCTGTTAAGCAGCGTTTCTGGGCTTGATCTTGGCTCTCAGAGGATTCTTCATCACCACGGTGAATTCCAGTTTCTCGGTCATATCCGGGTTCCCGGACCACTCGAACTCCTGGACCATCCTTGCCAGAGTGAGCCGTATGTGCAGGGTCCCGATCCCCAGGCCGGGGCAGATGCGCCGCCCAGCGCCGAAGGGGAGCATCTTCACACCGGCGACGCCCGTGATGTCGGCATCCTCGCGATTTGAGAAGAATCTTTCCGGGTCGAACTTCTCCGGGTCGGACCATACTTTCGGATCCTCTGCGATCCCGGCGCTGAAGAACTCGACGTTGGTGCCTGGGGAAATGTCGTAGCCACCGAGCTTCGCTGGCTCCGTCACGGAGTGGGTGAGGGTGAAGTAAGTGGGAGGGTGTTTGCGAAGGATCTCTTTCACGACGGCGTTTAAGTAGGGCAATTTCTCGAGATCCCTCTCGTCGACGGTTCGGGATCCGACGGTGGACTTGATTTCGTCGTAGAGCTTGGATTGGATTTCTGGGTGTCGGATCAATTCCGCCATGCCCCATTCGACGGCGGTGGCGGTTGTGTCGGTCCCGCCGTTGACGAATTCTGAGCAGAGTGTTAGGATTTCCAGATCGGAAGGAGATGACTTCCTCCCCTCGATTTTCAGATCGAAGAGCGTGTCCATGTACGCGAACGCGGCGGCGCGTTTGTCGTTCCCTGGATTCCGAATCGCGTTCCGGCGACGCTCCATCAACGGGAGCATTGTCTCGATCTGCTTTCTCCTCACTTCTTTCACCCATTTCCGTTGCTTGGAGAAGAAGATGCTCAAGATCGGCAGAAAATCATCGATTCTTGGATCCAGAGCAATGAGAACAGCCTTCATGATTTCGTCCACCTTAACAATGGTTTCTTCGTCCATATCCAACCCAAAACACATGAACAGAAGAATCCCAAACACCACAAACCTCGTATTTCTCAGCACCCAGACATTCCCGTCGTTCGCGGCGGCCTCCGCCCTGAGCCTCCCCACAAGCTTATCCATTGCCGCCTGTCTGGTATCCCGGAACCCACTCAACCTCGCCGGCGTAAGCATATTCTGAACCATATTTCTCCTCAGAGACCTCCAAACAGGGCCGTACAAAGAAGCATTGATGGTAAACTTGTTGCAACTGAAAATCGTCCTCGTCGGAGTCTCGCTGGATCGAGACGCGAAAACCTGGCCCTTCTCGATCAAAGCTTCGTGCGCCAACTCATTACTAGTGACTATGATCATAGTCCTGGTTCCCATTCTCAGAGTAAAAATAGGCCCATACTCAGGAACCAGCTCCCTAACATACTGAAAGAATGGCTTCCCGGAACGAGCCACCTGAAACAGATTACCGACGAAGGGCTGCCCCGGCGGCCCAGGTGGGAGCCTCAGCTTCTTGGCCGTCGTCTTCCGGGTCGCAAGGAAGACGACCGAGAAGAGCAGAAATGCGAGTGCAGTGAAGATAAGGTGGTAGTAGGGGGCGAGGGACGATGAATCATTTCCACAGAGACGACTAGAAGCAGATTCGATCCAGGTTCTTGAACGATGGCTGGTTTGAGAGTGGAGGAAGGAGGAGGAGTAGCTTTTGTAGCGATGAGCGCCGGAAATTGTTGGTGGGTTTCATTTAAGGCCGTGGCGCTGTTCATAAATCTCATACCTGTCCGCCATATCTGCTTTTGATGCCGCATCTGCATCTTCACTCGCGCCGGGAGGGTCTCCCTATTTCCATGTATTTTCCAAGCAAAATTATTCAATACACTTATTTTTCAGACATTCTGAATGAGGAATCATCTTTCAAAATCACACCATTTCTTACCGCATTACATGCTCATTTAGACACCCAAAACCTCCCAAATGGAATCTCCCAACACCCTTTTTCCTCCATTGACACCATGTGCCAATACAGAATAATATTAGCCATATACAAAAAAATTGTGAATTATATCTAATTTTTTCTAATATAAATCATATTTATTATATGTTTATGTTGTTAAAATATACAATCTCACATTGAAAAATAAAAATATAATATTCAATTATATAAGAAACTACATATCACAATTAGTAGATTGTATCTAATCTTTTTTATTGTTATTCATGTTTTTTATGTATTCGAACTTCACGTGTGTGATCATTCTATCCATCGAATTCTGAATTTCAACATAAGTGTCACATATTGATTGGATTTTTAGTTTCAATAATCTAATAACCGAAATTTTCACAAACCATATTTCTTATATACTTAAACTTAAGGTATAATCGTTAGATCCATTGGATAACAACTCCATATCCTAATCTTTCACAAACCAGATATGAGAATCCCTTTTTGTTGCTTGTGTAAACCTTCGTCAATATAATGACTATATTTTGTATTGATTATGAATAAACATATGAAAAATTAGATGTTCGAAACAAATAAAAAATATCTAAAATTGAATTGACACTCGAAGTGAGTGGGTTTTGGTCAAAGCGAGGGGCTGCCCCATGATTCCACGGGACCTAATTGTCAATAATTAGCGTAGTTGGGGGTTGGGGGCTTGGGGTGGCAAATGCCAAGTACAATAACGGGTAACATTCAATTAAAAGTATGATGAGCTGGGATTGCTAACATGCGCACAATTTATTTCTATAAATGTTTGAGATGCTCGTACTTAGGAGTTGTATTTACGTCTTAAAATAACAATTTGTGGAAACCTATTTGTATAGTTTATTAAAGCGATTCTATTATTTACTTCTTTTAGTTTTAATTAATTAATTTATTTTAAAGTAGTATTTTTTAAGATTTATATATTTTAAATATAAATTACTAAAATAATCATTAATTAAATTATAAATTTTGATTTTGCGTTGTATTAATTATTCATAATTAAAAATGATTTGGGGGTGCCCGACCTAAAATTGGTAGCCTCCACCGTCGCGGATTCATTTACTCCACACATGCAGTGCAACACATTGCAGTTAGCTGGCTGTGTGTGTACAGTACAATCGCCTCTTTCCTGTGGGAGCCGCTGGAAGGAAACCCTAATGCAACCCACGGGATTGCGGTAGCCTCCTTCGCAATCGCCTCTAGGTCCATGGAGGCTATTTTCTTAGGATCGAGGGTGATGGAGGCTGTCCCAGTATTGACCTTCATCAAGGGTAAGTCAGTGTGGAGTCTATATTCCGTGCCTCGAAATAGCGAGAGCGGGAGGAGTTTGGTGCGTGCTGCATTTACTTCGATGCTTTCCAAATTGTGAATTCGGGTTTAGAAGCTGATAATGGTGGTGGGCTTATTTCTTAAAGGATTTGAGATTGGGTTGCTTACATTCTGTGTGAAATTTGGGGATGAAGCTGTATTTTTCGTTTGGAGGAGACCTTTAAGGAAACAGTTCAGAAGCGTTGATACTTGATAGCCATTAAAAATTGCTTTTGTAAAGGAAACCTTTGTCCTTGGCATTTATGTTTAGGCCTCCAGGAGCCTTCTGTTTTTTCAATGGAATGCCATAACTTTGAACTGTTGGTGTGGGCCTGTGGGGGTACCCCAACCCTCAACTCCCATCACCACCACACTCCATTTTCTGGTTTTTCAGGATGAAGAGAGCCGGAGAGTGAGAGTGTTTTCTGGGCTATCAGCAGTTTCTGAAATTTCCATGTTTTCCTGTACCAAGAATCTCTGTAAGCTTGCAGCAAACTCCCTTCCATTGAGTTCTATTGCAGGTATACTTCATCAGGATCCATCTTCACAAAATGGATCCTCCATATCTGGGCAATTCTGGAATTCAGCCCATTTTTTCAAGACCCGAATGCCTTTCGGGCCTGGCCCAATTAGCTCATCACACATTGTCTCCCTGTCGAGCCCGCAAAATTCAGTCCGTTGGAGTTGGTCCAATTATTAGTATTTATTTATTTATGTAAGCAATAATCTACCTAAATCTTACCCACTCATGAACCTAACCCCGTTTGTTGGTATTCAGAATCGTTGAAACCGAGGTTAGAATAGTACTTAATTATATCATATATTTTCTTTTAATATATATTATTCTTAAATAAAACCATTCCACCCATTCATTTTATTTAGTTCCACTTTTAAATTTACAAATATTACCAATATTTATTTTAAAAAATATTGTCAAAGTCAGTTTTAGGCTCACAAACATTATCAGGGGGCCCGCGTGGGCGCCGGTAATGATTACCGAGTCCAATTGCGTCCTCAAGTTTCCCTTTGCAGTTTGCACCCCCAATTCCTCTGTTATTCGTTCCTCGTCCCCATATTTTCCATTTAATTTCAGAAATTACAGATATTCGATTAATATTTTTTTACGAATATATTCACATTAAAATACGAATTCTATATTCTATTTAATTATCTATATATAAATTTATTGAATTTTTTTAATTAAATTTATTATTTTATTTAAGATTATAGTTATTTTTTATTTAAAAGTAGAAATATTATTATTCGAGACAAAGTAATTTAAAGTAATGAATTTAATTTTCATATTCTATGATACAACATTGTTAAAAAAAATATAATATTTAACAATAAAAGAATATTATTGAGAATTTTTGAAAATAAAAAATATAAAAATTGATATTTTATTTTACGGATGTGATAATAATTTTGTTTTCAAATACGGATAGAGATGGGATGTGAACACCCCTTTGAAGACTTGACCTGGCTTAATTTTTTAAAACAGAAAAATGAAGTGATAAGGAATTAGATAGATATTGTAATTAAAATAGTAATATTAAAATGTTTTATTTATTTTCATGTATTATTTTAAAATAGAGGAACTCAAGACAGGTAACCTGAAAATTGAATGCAACGCGAAGGCATACGTCATATATCGAAAAAGTGACGTATGATAATTAAGAGGATTTGTTTATTGAAAAAAAGTGATTTATTTTGTTAATGAAGGTAAGGTTTTGGGGTAGAAAAAATGATAAGAGGAAAAAGTTGGGGGGAAAATGTGAAAATGAGTAAATGCGTTCCCTTTCAGTTTCATAAATGTCACACGGTTTTGGACTTTCCCCGGTCGCGCCGGCATCTAGTCATTGAGTTGGACTCTTGTGATTTCTCACGGTCGTGTTTCCATTCTGCTCTACCCCTCCTTGATTCTTCTTCAATTTCATCGGACAAGTTTCCTTGGTTCCTGCTTGAAGAAGCACAGTAAGTGTCTGTAGCCGTGTTCCCATCCTTTTGCCTAAATAAGGCTTTGTTGGGAGTGTGATTGGAGTTTCAGTTTCTTGTCTTTTTATGTGGGTATTGGAAATATGTGATGGGAGTTGGGGAGAGTGTTTTTTCTTGGACTTTTGCTGCTGCTTGAGCTGGCTTGTGTATTTGGTAACGTATGGTATCTGATTGTTGCTTTTATTTTTCGTGTTTTTGACTTTGGTTTAAGTTTGTTGTGCCCCTGTGATATTTCTTAGCTACTGGTTTCATTTGTTGGGATGAAAAGGAGCCTGAACGAAAATTGATCCTTGTGCTGGTTAATGATAACTGGGAAAGGAACCTCTTCTGTCATTATTTCATGATTTGTTTGTGTTCTGAAAATTTTTAACTTTGTGCAGAACAAAGAGGTCTCTCTAAATATCATTGGAGATCAGCTCTTGCTGATCTAGTTGACTTGTAACATGGTGGCTCAGTCATGGTTCAAAAACTTGTTGACTTTGAAGAAGCCTGGGTCTAAAGCTTCAGAAGAGAGGATTGGTGTTTTAGCTTTTGAAGCTTCAGGGTTGATGACCAAGCTGCTGCAGCTCTGGCAGTTGTTGACCGATAGGCGTGTTGCTCGGTTGAGAGAGGATATATCAAACTCTATAGGCATTAAGAAGCTTGTCTCCGAGAATGATGATTACATTGCCAGGTTAATTTGTGCTGAAATGGCTGATAATTTAGTACGTATTGTAAAGGATGTTGCCCGTTTGTCGAAGAAATGCAATAGTCCCCTGTTGAGAAGCTTTGAGTCGGCATTCAATGATCTGATCAACATTGGACTGGACCCTTTTGGTTGGCAATTGCCATGGAAGAAGATGGAGAAGAACTTTCAGAAAATGCAGCAGTTTACTGTAATGAATTCGAATCTGTATCAGGAAATGGAGATTCTGGCGGATATTGATCAATCTTATAGGAGAATCAAGAATAATGATAGTGCGGATGCCATCAGTTTTGTTGAATATGAAAAGAGGCTCACATTGAAGCAGCAAGTGGTGAAGCATCTCAAGGAAAAATCTCTTTGGAATCGAACATACGATTATACAGTTCTTCTACTTGCAACATCTGTGTTCTCTATACATGGTAGGATTGAGCATGTCTTTGGGATCAACCATGCTGCTGTCATGAGGTCTGCCGGTGCATCAGCTCATAGTAGTAGACCAAGCCTTTCAACCTTATTTGCGCAATCCTCCGTTTACCCTTTTGAAAATTCGGCACTGAGAAATTCTTCAACTCCATCAGGGCGTCCGGTTTCTGTCTCCGGTCCTCTTTCTGTAAAAATGAGGGGAGTGAATTTTCAGTCAGGTCCTCTCTGGAACATGGAGGCTTCATCTAACCCTCCTGAGAAGCACAGTGGCTTTAGCTTCTATTCCGGGCCGCTTAAGGTGCTGTCTGTAAAATCAAGCTCTGTGTCTAGCTCTGTGTCTAGAAAAGGCAAGGGCCGTTTCCAACTATGGCCAACCCGTGGCAAGTCCCAGGATTTGCAAGTTCCTGGTGGATCAGCTATGGCGTCATCACCTCTCCCTGGATTTTCGTATGACAGTTCTCTGGTTAGCACAAGCTACATGAATTCCGGTGATCAGTCTCTGCACCCGCCGGACGGAACCCAAGATACTGGTTTCAAGGCACGTTTCAATGGAGGCTCAAGCCATGGAGACTCTTCAGTGTCTTCTTCGAAGAGCAAGATTCTGAACCCGCCTCCGGAGACCCTCGGAGCTGCAGCATTGGCTATTCACTACGCCAACATCATCGTGTTCATTGAGAAACTGATCGTCTCGCCGCATCTAATCGGCCAAGACACGAGGAAGGATCTGTACAGCATGCTACCAGCTCGCATCCGGATCGCCCTCCGGGATAAACTGAAACCATATGCTAAGAGCCTCACAGCATCCGTCAGCGATACTGCTCTTGCAGGGGAATGGAGTGATGCAATACAGAGAATACTCGACTGGTTATCTCCTCTTGCTCACAGCATGATAAAATGGCAGTCAGAACGGAGCTTCGAGCACCAGAACTCCAGCACCCGGACGAATGTGCTTCTTGTGCAGACACTCTACTTTGCAAACCAGGAGAAAACAGAGGCAGTGATCACTGAGCTTCTTGTCGGATTGAACTACATCTGGAGATACGGCCGAGAAATCGCCGCCGTATCGTTAGCAGGGTATGCCCGCAGGCTCGCCGCCGACGAATACCTCGACGACTAGCAGTTCTCCATCTGCACAAATGTTGATAATCCAACAACTCCACGTTGCTCAGACAACCAACTGACTCCTGGGGTGTCCATATTCCAGCTATCCGCTGGTCGGGACTCAGACCAAAGTCAGGGATGGCTGTTGAGACAATTTTTGGTCTGTAAAAACAAACACATGACTGCCCACAATGCATTCTGCTGGTGAGAAGAGCAAGGTGGGCACTCTGTATGTGAGTGAATGCACGATATTCCCACCGAAGATGGTGAAAGAATCTTAGTATTTATTTCAAAAACATATTTTAACAAAATGGAAATTTAATAAATTTATAAGAATAAAAAACATTCAATATATATATATATATATATTTTGATATTACAGATGGCTTACGGAGCATGTAGATTCTCTCTCGAAACACCTCTCATGGAGTCCGGATTGCTTTTCAAGAACGGCTCGGTTTCTTCAGTGGAATCTCCTTTGGTTGCGTCTCTGCTGGAAACATACCCTGGTTGGCTTCCATTGCCTCTTCTCATTGAGTATTTCTTTGGAGAATCCTTTTGGACCTTGATTATTTAGGGTGATTGAGCTTTTGTATTTAGGTGCTTATACGACTACTCGTACGCACAACAATGGCTCACTGTTATTATTCTGGGAAAGACATATGAAGAGGCTCTCAAATTCGTTGAAGCTCTTGGTTACGGAAAACCCGAAACTTTTGTTCTGTAGTAATGGGGGCGTTGCTCCGGCATTTTCTAAAGCATCGAGTCAAAACATTATGTGGGACTCTTTGGTTCGTTCCCTGGTTGATGATTCCATGAGAAAGGTGATTCCTTTTGCTTCAAAATATAGGAAATCAGAGGGGAATTGGCGATTACCATTCTTTTGAGTGGAAATTTACCCAAGGCAAAGAAAATGAAAACCCCAGTAAATGAAGACAGCATTTCCGAGTCTTTGGATGTGTACGTGCATTTAGGTGGTTATGCTCCAGCTACTTTTGGAGCTAAAGAAGATTCAGCACGCTTGGCGGTTGTAGGCGAAGGAAGAGATTTTGCGAAGGCTAAGCATTCTAATTGGGTGAGGTAAAGGACATGTCTTTGCACCATTTTCGTGCTGTTTTTTTGCTATGTGGTTGGTGGATAGTGTATTTGCAGTTGTTTCTCTTGCAAAGTGTCGTGTTCCCGACACTGTAGTTGCCTATAATCCCTTAGCCTTGTTTCGCTGTAGAGTGAGGAAGCGTTTGGAGAAACTGAGGCCACCTTCGGTTACAGAACTTCTGTTATCGAATGATGGTGATCATATACTGGAAGGTTGCTTGACGAACTTTTTTGTTGTTTGCTTAAGGGTGAGGATACGTTGCCTTCCATTGATATTGACACTGAACTTTGCATGCGAAATTTGGATCATTCATGTGAATTATTACCTAATCTTTGCTTGTAATCTGCGTGAATGTATTGCCTCACCTGTGAGCATCTTTGAGTCAATAGCAGTATGTTTGCTTAACTACAATCTGGCAAAAAGAAATGTTAGAGATCATATGTTTGTACATTGAGAAGAGAAGAGCTTCTGTCGGCTGTTTTGAGACTAATCTGAGAACTATTCCACAGGAAAAAGCCTTGTGTGAACAGAACCAGTTGGATTACTTGAGGCACATTGAAATCCAATCTGCTCCTGTAGATGATGGTGTTCTTCCTGGAGTCATACGCCAAGTAATCAAAGAGTGAGCCCAACTCCAGCCTTCAATGAAGTGAACTCTTTACTTCACTACTACAGAAGTGTGGTGCTTCCTGTGTGCAGAATATGCTCAAATCTAAGCATCTCTTTCCGAGAAACCGCGCCTTCATGGTCGAACCATGAACTCTGGTTGGAAGCATTCATCACCAGTGCGCAATCAATACCTTTTGAGTTGTTTCTTCAAATGTATGTATGTTCTGTATCTCTAAGATTTGGACGTTCTACAGGCAGCCTGCGAGTAGTTCAGCCTGTGGAGAGCATCCAAGTTCCCAAGCTACAGGATTCTAGTTCTGGGGTGGCACAGAAACAATTCGAGGTTCGAAAAAAACGAACTTTAGTCCTCAAGTGGCAAACCAGTTGAACTAATCTCAGGTACTCCATGACAGCTCAGGTCTTCCCAGGCACAGTCACAGCATTGCTGCAGGTACTGTAACCTACTCCAAACAGGGCAATGTGTGCATTTGTATATTTATGGTCTCCAAGCTCTTTGCTTTTTGTTCCAGAGGGAGATTATGAATGCGGCCCTCTTGGAGTCCCTACCTATTGCTTCATTCCTCGGATAAGCGAAGGCCAGGCCATCCCATACAACTGGTTCAGCCTAACTAATCTAAATGGCTCATCCCATGCCATCAAACTGGTTAGGGCAGGCCCATACAAAGCTCACATGTAACACTGGCCTAAACTTATATATAGATTATGTTACTCATGGGAGACACAGACCAACAACAAAAGTAGAATTGAAAAGAGGTGATTTATCTGTTCAGAGAGTTTGCATGAGAAACAAATCAAGAATTACACGGCTCGCTCAAGGTTTATTTTATCACACATTGTATAAGATAGGATGACCTGGTTGCAGAGCAGCCCAATGGTTTAGTTCTTCACCGTGGTAACATGCCTGATAAGCAAGGAGACAATCTCTGGAGAGACGCTTGAAGCCTGAGTCTTCAGATGCTCGATCTTTGCCTCGGTTTCTTGTTCGAGGCGCTTTACATTTGCACCGGAGTCACCACTACTCTGAACAAAACAAGAGAGATTGGGTAGAATGATGTATGTTACTACAGGCTAAACACTATTTAGTTACCTCAGCGAGCTTCCTCTGAAACTCAGCTTCTATTTGTGCACGGAATTCAGCTATTTCCTTCTCAGCTTCCTCCTTGGCTTGCTTAAGTCTGGCATGTTTTGCTACACAGAGAAACCAATCTTTAAGAGGCATATATAATAAAAATTTGAACCATTCTGCCAATCCTACAATGTAGATAAATGTGTATAACCATTTCTAGCAGTGTTCACAATATGTTGAGCCTCCTGCTCAGCAGCTAATAGGAGTTGAATTCCATTCTGACTAGTGCTGGCTGCCATGTTCTGGAGCAATACTGCACATGAAATTCAAGTACGTGAATTTCATGCAACAGTTTAAATAGCATGTCAATCAGACATAAGAACACGGAAAGAACCGAATCCACGCTTTGAACAATGAGTGTCAATGATGTCAGCGCCTCTACCGAAAATATAAAACAATAGAGAATAATTCCACACCAGCTTGACCAAAAATGGCTCACAAACAAATGCAACAGCCATTAAACAAACAAAGTCTATATTGGTTCTGAAAAAGACATTTGATCCCAAAGCTGGAGTCAAGCAGAAGTCTTTAATACATAGAAAGAATCCCAATTTACTCATCCAAGCGTTACATCATACAACAGAGACACAGCAGCTTAGGTACCCAATTCCCTTAGGATAAAGTAGATCACCATCGCGTTCCAACATGCCACTCAAATGATGTCTAAATCTAAACAATCTGATAATCCCAAAAACCAGACAGCCTCTAATTTCGCCTCAAGATCCGAGAGTGCCCCAATTCAACAAAATCATCAATCTCATTAAAACCCAAAAATCACCTTTAATCAACACACTCAAAACCAATAAGTCAAAAAAACATAAGCGTATCCGTGATTTCACTTCAGGAGAGAAAGGGGTACCCAACCCAACCAGATCTAACCATCGTAAGTAATTCCGATTCGATCACCAGACTCTACAAACAAAACAATATCGGATATCCCGTAATCATGCCGGGCAAGTATTCTAAAGTTCACGAAAGCTTCATAAACCCATACACCGGGAAATCGCAGGAGATCAGCTGAAGAAGCTTACCGAAGCGCCACCGGAGAAAATGGTGTGGTCAGAGACAGAAGGGGAGTTGCTTTTACTTGACTCGGCTTTCCAATTTTTTCATTTATTTAATTAATAATAATAATAATATTATTATTATTATTATTTAATTTATGACTGGAGAAAATAATTCAACGTGAAACGAAGCGGTTCGATCTTAAAATTCACTTGGAATTTGGCGGCATGAATTATTAGGGTTTACCTTTTGGCCTGCTGAATTTCATGTGCCAGCAAATCTGGGACGTCCACGTCAGCGCTGCATCGTCTCCACCACGACGATCCGCGTGAATCTAATCCAACCAATCAAACGCCTCCTCCTTTGCGTATAAATTCCGAACTTTCCCCTCCTCTTCGTTTACCACAGATCCAAAGGCAAAGGCCGTCGTTTAGATTCATTATTCAGTAGCGTCTCGTCGAAATGGCTCCCAAAGCAGCGGAGAAGAAACCGGCAGAGAAGAAGCCCGCGGCGGAGAAGGCTCCCGCAGAGAAGAAGGTCAAAGCCGCGGGAAAGAAGCTTCCGAAGGAGGTCGGGGCCGCCGCGGCGGACAAGAAGAAGAAGCGCATTAAGAAGGCCACGGAGACCTACAAGATCTACATCTTCAAGGTTCTGAAACAGGTGCATCCCGACATCGGGATCTCCAGCAAAGCTATGGGGATAATGAACAGCTTCATTAACGATATCTTCGAGAAATTGGCTCAAGAAGCGTCGCGATTGGCTCGCTACAACAAGAAGCCGACAATCACATCCCGTGAAATTCAAACTGCCGTGAGACTTGTTCTCCCCGGAGAGTTAGCGAAACACGCTGTTTCAGAAGGAACCAAAGCTGTTACCAAGTTCACCAGTTCTTGAGAAACTTGGGTATTCGGTTCCATCTTCCCTTTGTGATCCATGATTTCCAGTTCTCGGTTGTACTTCATTTACCTTGAATAGTTGCGCTGCTTTCTTTTCTCTAGTACATTCTGGTTTGCTTCTAGGGAAATTCAATGTCTTCTACTCATCTCTCTCCAACTATCAGGATTCGAACGTTCATCAAGGATGAACAAACTAATCACATAACAAAGCTAATCAGGTGGGGTTCAGCGTTAGTTGACATGGGTGTTTGAATTCAAGTCTGGTGCGTAAGTAGGATGAAACGTAGCTACTCAGGTATCTTCTATAAAAAGTTGTGGATAGTATTGGACAGCAATGCAGATCCCTGGTTTGAAGCTGAGGGAGAGAATCAAGACCAAAAAAAGGAGAATGAGGACCTGGAGATGGCTGCAAGCATCGTTGCAGGGTGTACCGAGATTGGATTCTATGGTTGCAGATCCATCATTCCATCTGAAGAATTCGAATGAAAGAATGAGATCTTGGTTCTGTTTCTTGCCCACGAAATGGTTTCTTTGATAGCCAACCACTGTTTGATCCTTGATTTGTATCAGGCCGGCTGCTACATGAGATGAACTTACAGACTGATTAGCTTATGGAGGCAAACAGCTGCGGGGTGTTAAGGAAACAAACAGCATTTTGACACAGTTGCACCAACCTGAACCATGAACAGAAGCACATTCTCTTTGTTTCCATCTTTTGGTTTTCTGACACTCGGAGCCCCCTGGAGGAAGAAGCACATTCTCAGGTGTAGAGTGATCTTCCAATGGAACTAAAGGCTGATCAAATGCACAGCTCTCGACATTGTCATTGGTGAAATTCAAGAATTTCAGATACTCATCATTCATGCTCAAAGCCTTGGAATTACAAGGTGAGTCATTATCATCTTCCGCAAATCCACTACCACACAGAAGGTCATTGCAATCGAAGAAGGGTTCATCAAGGAGCAAATCTGAATCAGAATTCGCTGACGTACTGGATTCACATATCAGGAAAAACAAGTGGATTCTCATTGATAATAGGTTGAACCTCGCAACGCTCTTCATTGGTGTCCAGTAGGAGATTCTGAGGGTCATTGACAATTGCAGTGTGGGGAAATATTCAACGGAAGAGGAGAAGCATCGATGAGATTATTTGCTCCCAGAATCTGGAACAGAGGCATAATGCCACCTGCTTGAGATCATGTTCATCTGTAGAGCCATAACCATCAAAGCCGACTGTCGCAGTAGAAATCCCCACATTTGGAGCTCCGACCGCCGCCGAAATCCGTCGGAAAAGATCCCAGGGTTGCCACGGCGATGTTAATTATTATTAAAATTCTCGTCGTAAATTTTTTTTTTCATTTATTTAGTAAAAAAATATCAAATTGACGCAATTAATATCACAATGAAGAAATTACTCAATTGTAAAGTCGTGTTACTCTCTTTAGTATCGGTGCCGGGAACATCCGCCATTGCCGGCGGACCTTCTCGTCTCCAGCGAAATCGGGCGTCTGTGGCACAACGATTCTTCTAAATTCAATTTGATATTCTTTTCGAAGTTTTGACCTAACGTATTAGATACTTCTCTAAATTCAACTCGATTCCGCATCCGTCGCCAGTAAATGGCTTATTCATTTTGGTGAAGGAGATTTCCGCTCCCTGTTGCTGGGTATGAATCTCCTCCTATTGTTTTTCGAATTTTCTCCCATTTAGTTTATTATCGGGTATAGCGAATCAGAGAAGTTTGAGATATGCTGCCTATTGGTTTTTGTTGGAGCTCTATGGATGGTATCTGAAGGTAAGCAAAAGAAGATACTAAACTTCCGCGTAGGTTTGTTTGTTATGTCTTTGAACCCAAGAATCATGGTTCCATTAAAATGGATATATGCGTGCCATTCACAAAAGAATACCTGTTTTTGTAATGTGAACTGAGTATTGGTTTTTCGATGCAGCGGTAAATCAATGAAAGATCAAATAGAGTGGCTGATACCGACAACCCGAAGTTGGTGTTCTGAGATTTGACAAACCAGATAGTCTCCCAGAGGCATCACCTTTTCGGTTTCGGGTTAATCATGGTTCATGCTTTCCTACTAAGGAAAACAGGTTTATATCATTCTCATGAGGGATTGAAGTTTGTTGGTTCATTTTGTGCCCCTCGATTCCTGCAGCAACTATTCATTTCTACTGAAGCGAATAAAATTGACTTCACAGATCTCACGTAAGATGGATAACACTGAGGTGCCGCCAGATTTTCTTTATGTTAAGCATATCAACTACAAAAAATTTTATGAATAATGTTTCAGGTGTCCGCATACATGGTATCCCATGGCTAGAAGACGAAAAAGAAAAGTGATATTACATGTTGGGCCGACTAATAGTGGAAAGACATACCAAGCACTGAAGCGATTGGAATCATCCTCTTCAGGTACGGATTATAAGTCATATTTCCGCTGTGGCTTCGACAATCAAGTAAGTGCATTTTCATTAGCTTCATTAAGAATTTGTTTTCATAATCACCTCAAGGTATCTATTGTGGACCATTAAGACTTCTGGCATGGGAGATTGCTCAGCGTTTAAATAGGGCTAATGTGCCTTGTGATCTTCTTACTGGACAAGAAAAGCATATAGTTGAGGGTGCAAAGCATAAGGCTGTCACTGTAGAAATGGCTGATGTGACATCTGACTACAGCTGTGCGGTGGTTGATGAAATTCAGGTTTGTTGGTTGTTAATCGCATACAAGACAAGATCATCTTTTCAATTCTTTTTGTCTCAATTAACAGCCATTGCCAACCCATCCTTTGCTCTTCTGAAGGAAACAAACAAGAACGGGAAATGTGCATTTTTTTTTAAAAAAAACTTACACTATTGTTAGATGCATATTTGGCTATGAAAATGAAATTAACATGGTTGTGTTTGGAGAAACTAGTTTTGGGAGCCCTGTTATACCGCAGAATCTGGTTCCATCCAGATAGTGCTCTTCTGAAAAAAAAAATAAAAAATTCTATCATGATGGCATACTTACCCCTTATATCTGCTCCTTTTAAAACTAAGAATATTTTACTGAAAAATTATCTTCGTTGAATTTTTATACCTTTTAAATGAATGGAGTTTGAATGAATAGAGGGGTATATGTTTTATGATTTACAAATCTTTCAGGAATCTGTAATGGCTATGCTGCTACGATTTGAGTTTCTTTCTCCTTTGTGCTGTTTTCCTAGATGGTGGCATGTAAATCAAGGGGTTATTCATTTACACGAGCTCTGCTGGGGATATCTGCTGATGAGTTACATTTATGTGGTGATGCAGCGGCTGTTCCTCTGATCCATAAATTACTTGAAGTAACTGGTGATGATGTCGAGGTATTGATGTTTCAGACTGAGTACAGCTACGCAGTTTTCTAGAAATCCATTCCATGGCTTGGAAATTCCATTAGAGTAAATCTCTTAATCTATTTCACCAAAGGCTTGCTTTTTGGATGCATGTGTTGAGGAACATTTCAAAATATCTTGAAAATCCATAGGTTTCTCATTGGGCTTTTCATTTTAAGATTTTTCATTGCCCATTAGGTACAAAAATATGAGAGGCTTTCACCACTTGTTCCTTTGAATGTTCCGCTTGGATCTTTTTCCAACATCCAGACAGGTGACTGCATCGTTTCCTTTTCACGCAAAGAAATATACGGCATAAAGGTACTTACAAAAATCTATGAATTTAACTGCTTGACTTCATGGCATTTTCAAATAAAAATGGTGTCTTTCCCTCCTCAATCATTCATCTTCCCTGACTACGTAACTGTTAGAGACACCAGAAACAATGCAATTATATCTTCTATATCATAATATCCATTATTAATTGCTGCATATCTAGAAAATTATTGAGCTAGGCTTGCCTATATTCATCGCAGTTCATATTGTTGACAGAGGAATATTGAAAAAAGAGGGAAACGTCTCTGTTCTGTAGTTTATGGATCTCTTCCCCAGAGACTAGGACCAGACAGGTTTCTAACCTTTCATATCTGTTAGTACTTCGCAAGACAAATGCTTCAATACCTCAAGTAACCTACAGATTTTTTCCCTGTATTTGTCACCAACCTTTTGCCTAAGTATCCTTAGATTTCATTTTTAGGTAATCATAGTTATGTTTTGACTGCCCTAAAATGTTATGATTTGTCTTTATCATTGTTTTCTAAAATCATGTCCTTACAATTATAGGCTGCAATGTTTAATGATGCAAGCAGCGAGTTTGATGTTCTCGTAGCTAGTGATGCGATTGGAATGGGTCTCAACCTCAATATATCCAGAGTTATATTTTCAACACTGAAAAAATTTGATGGGACGCAATGGCGGGAGCTAACTGTTTCTGAGATCAAGCAAATTGCTGGTATATTGACAAATGAACAACTACTTTGCCTTGCCAATGGGCACTCCAGTTTTTTCGATTGTTCACTTCACTGCCTTTTTTTTTTTACCTTTACATGTCGTGTTTATAATTCAGCATCCATCCATGTTCTTGTTCCGTTGGATTATAAACAAACTGAAACCATTTGGTCAGATTCCCTCATGTAGTATATATCTCTTGCAGCTTTTTCTTTTAGGGTGGTATGTCCTTCAAAGTTTTCTCAAATTCTTTAAACTTGAGTGGTCAATTGTTTTCCTGTAGGTAGAGCCGGGAGATACAGATCAAAGTTTCCTGATGGTGAAGTGACTTGTTTACATGCCAGTGATTTACCTTTGCTTCACTCATCACTGAGTGCCCCCTCACCTACTCTAGAGGTAATAGAACTGTTCTCAGTGTTTCATCAGCCTTCCCAGCCTGATTATCTTACACGAGTGCTTGTGATGCATCTTGTAGCAAGCCGCTATCTTCCCCCACTTTGATCTTTTGTACATGTACTCCCGCATACATCCAGAATACAGCCTTCTTCAAATATTGGTATTGCGTCCTCCGTACACACTCCCTCTCCATGTTGTCAGTTCTTGATCTTGCTTTTATCACATTTTTGCAGGAGCACTTTGTGGAGAATGCGAAGTTGTCCGATAACTATTTCTTGGCTGATTGCAAGGACATGTTGGTACGCTGCATTAAGCCAATTTATTTTTCCTGGGATGCACCGAGGTGTATGCCTTATAACAGTTTAAGCATAACCGTGCTTATGACTAATTAATTACATGCAGTGACTTGTAAATAATCATGCACTATCTATCCTACAACATTACCTTATCAGGCCCTCCTTTTGTTTTGGAGGCTTTTGTTTCCTCATTAGCATATGATTGTGGATTCCATCTTCAATCCTCTTTGATCACGCCCTTTGCACTTTCGTCTTTGACATTTTCAAGTCTGTGCGCGCAGAAAGCTGCTGTGGTCATAGATGAGCTGCCTCTCACCCTGAGGTATAAGTATCTCTTCACCATCAGGTACTTGGTTATCCTGCAAAAGAACCTTTATTTTCCATGACTGTAAAAGGGTCAAATCATCAGTCTTAACGCATGACCGCATTTGCAGTCCTGTTGACATGGGTGATGACATCTCATCTCAGGGCCTCATTCAGGTAGGATCTGCACTACATCACCCACCCCCTCCCAATTGCTGAATGCTTTCTCTTGTCGTAACCCTATCTAGTTTGCACGGAGTTTCTCGAACCACCGCATGGTTCGGCTCAAGGAAATTTTCACTCCCGGAACACTCAGGGTTCCAAAATCACACAACGCTCTCAAGGAGGTTGAATCAATTCACAAGGTCAGCAGCATACCTCCTGTCAGTTAATCCAGCTACACTGGCTGACATTTTTTGCCCTGTTTCCAACCCCCAAGGTTCTCGAGCTATACATCTGGCTGAGCTTTCACCTGGAAGACAGCTTCCCAGATCGTGAGCTCGCTACATCACAGATCTCTCTTTGCAGCATGTAAGTGAGCATGCAGAATCTTCTTCATCGGGAATGTGGTACTGAAAAATATACTGAAAGATTTCGGATTCCGTACAGGTTGATCGAGGGATTCTTGGGACGACATGGATCCCTGCGCCCAAAACGCCCCACGGTTGCTCTGCACAGGCATTTGTCGTCGTATTTTTGACGAATTTGTAAAGAAATCGATGGATGACCATCGGATTAACTCCATCCGGCCCGGAACAAGAAAGAGCACGGTCCGGATATCACCACTGACATCGGCGCTGGCTTGTGTTGGGCAGATCCAAACGGAGAAGAAAATCGGACAGTTCTGTTTCCGATCCTCTGAACTGCAACAGGACGTCTGTTTTCCTTACCAAATTTGATAAAATATTTTCAAACTGTCCCTAAAAATGTGAAATACAAAAATAAAATTAAAAAGATGCCGCTAGTGAAGGCTGAAGTGTGAAATCTCGAGTAATTGTTAAACATATATTTAACATCGGGAATAATAAAAAGATATATATTTTATTAAAAAAAATGGCCTGTAAAACTGACAAATTTCTCCTTTTTTTATTTTTTATTTGTTTTTCAAAAACAAAAAACGGTTGTGGGAGCAGAAGGCGGCACTCGGCAGCAGAGCAGAACACACTTTCCGCATTTCTCTGCTCCAAGTAAAACATGTGCACTTTGGCGGGTAATCGCTCCGCCATCTCCATATACGAAGAGGAGAGCGTCATTGTTCGTGGCCTCTCGCTGAAATTCGCTTCAGGTTTCTCGCATCAACCGCCGGATCACGATGTTTTACTCACACCAGTTGCTTGCGCGCAAAGCTGCGCTTGGGCAGATATGGTCAGATTTT
This sequence comes from Utricularia gibba, assembly GCA_002189035.1. NCBI lineage: Eukaryota > Viridiplantae > Streptophyta > Magnoliopsida > Lamiales > Lentibulariaceae > Utricularia > Utricularia gibba. Next base: position 2,702,851 of record NEEC01000012.1, on the reverse strand, counting down.
TTTGTTTCGCGTTTCTTTCAACATCTACATCCATTTTCGTGATCTCGATGTAGGCGAAAACGAAACTGCAAGTGTTTTCTTCTGCTTCTTCGTGTGTTCTGCGTGTGAGTGGTGGCTTGAAATTCATGATGCATGGGTTCTTGAATCTAATGTGGATTGGTTTAGCTTAAAATGTGTTTGCACTTGTTTTGGACTGATTTGAAATGGAACCGATAAGATTCTGTGACTTGAAGGATGGCAGCGACATTACATGCGAAGATCCACCGGAGAAAGTTGGACAAGCTTAACATAATCAAGATATGGTAAGGATCTGACACCAGCTATCTTGTTTTACAATCTATGCTCTGCTTATATCCGTTGATTTGATTATGAACAGCGAAGAGATTTTGAATCCTTCAGTCCCCATGGCTCTCCGTCTTTCGTCAATTCTCATGGGTATTCATTCGCTTTCATTTGTTGGATTAACTGCAATGTAATACTACTTTAAGAGTTATCGTTTCCCATACTATGTCCTTCAGGTGGAGTTGTAATTGTATATGAAAGGAAGGTGAAACTTCTTTATGGTAGGATTCAATTTCCTCGTCGTTCATTGCAGTTTGTGTTAGCCATTCTAATTGTTTCAGATGGAATCTCAATTATCCTTTTGTTTTCATGATGTGCTGTTACCTAACACAGATGATGTCACCCGTTTGCTGGTAAGAGGGTCACTGGAAGTAGAGGAGTTGTTCTTCAACTTATGTATTTCCATTGTGGCCGTGTTCTCGAGTGATTTGATTCTTTGACATGAGGAATGGCTGGTGGTGTCTGAAAACTGCGTATGTTTTCCATGCTGTCTTCTTCAGGTAGAAATAAACACAGCATGGCAAGTCAAATCTGCTCCCAGGAGGAAACCTCAAACCAAGTGAGTTGTATTCTAGTGTTTCTATGCAGGGTATCATTTGAAATAATCACAAATATTCTTTCAGGAAAACACACTCATGGATCTAATTTTTTTTCTTCATTTTCTTATTTAGAGATGCGTCTGTCACATTTGCACCGCATTCTGACGAAGAACTTGGGGTGAATCAGCACTCTGTACTGCATTCTGATGGAGCCACTATCATGGAATTTCAGCGAGATACCTACATTTCCATGGTATTGATACTTTGAGTGCAAATCCATGCTGTTACAGAAAACCTATTTGTACTTTCCAGGACTCTAAGATGCGCTTGGACTATCGTGTTATCTATATTTACGTATCTGCTTCTGCGCTAATCAGATTTTGCTTGCCTACAGAAGTTGGATGCTATTGGGGACCCTTGTCTGAATGAAAATCCGCATGAAGATCTAAACCAGGACTACCATCAAGGTATTTTTGGTCTCGATCTTGTCATTTGTTTTTCATTCTTTTACCTGGTTATGAATAAACATTTGCAGCTGATGCTGCTAATATCACGCTATGCAATGATGACCTGTTTGAACATGATGCAACTCCATTCGATCGGTTTGAAAGGTTAAATGATACAACTTTTGTAAATAATTCTATGGTAACCTCTGTGTCGAAACTTGCACAACCAAGCATCCAAACCTGAAACAATGTTGAGGTTTTATCCAAGCTATTCTGGACCATTTGTGGCAGATTTGATATCGAAGTGGATGATGAAACAGAACAAAATCTTGCTTCTGCAGTGCACCTTGTTTCAAGTAGTCTCATTCCATCACCACCTTACCTAAAGGAGCCTAAGAAATGTGAGTGAGAATTTTTGCAAAGCTCGTAATTGCAGAACATTTGAATGCATATGCATCTCCTGGCTATCATATTCGCATATTGCCAAGCTGCTTGCTTCAGGTAGATTATATCACACTAGAAGTTGAAAGCTTGCTGGAGAATTGCAATCGTGAATCCTGATAATGAAATATTCAATATCGTTTTTTCATTGCATATTCTTCTTTTCATAATTTAATAGATTCTTCGTTTCCAAGCTGAAATAACATTGTCATCCTAGTTGACTTTTTTTTTTTTACATAATGTGAAAGTCACTTGCTTTGTTCAATATAATGTATCATTCAAGTAGCGTACGAAGACATTGACTCAACTTCATCTCTGGGACTCTGCAGCTTGTAAGCTCCACCATGTGAATTCCCAGGAGCGGATAGAGCTGAAGTTTCATGAAAGAAGCGAAGCTAGAGGGGTAATAAAATTATTCAAGTACAATCAGTGTGTTGTGTCAATATACTATTGCTTTACTTGCTGTCAATCATACTTCCGGCAGTACAGGGTCAAAAGGGAGCAGCGTTTGCTAAGAAGAGGAGTACAGGTCGAAGAACAACTGTGATGGATTATGACCAAAATATAATTCCTGGTCATATATTTCAATCTTGGCTACAGGACCCCTCTGACCTATGTTCAAGAAGAGGAAGAAAGAGGAAGGTAATTTCGTTAGGCTCCATTTGAAATTCTGGTATTCTTTTGCTAGCAAGAATATTAAAAGACTGTTCAGTTTCTGAAACTTTGAATTAGCTTAAACGATGAATGACAACAGATTTATGTACAGAGGTCTATGCATCAATTTCGTACCCTGAAGATTGACATTCTCATGAAACTGCCGGCTCTAGCGATAGTGCAAAATTTAGTTGATGTTACAAACAGACAAGTGCATTACCCTGCCCCCTTGTGGATTTGTGGGTGAGAAATTCTCAAGATTCAGATGATTCAACCTCTGGTCAGGTTCTGTTTTCTATGTTTTCTTGAAACGCTTTCGGAAACAAAGTCAAACTTCTGTCCGTTTTCAAGCAGCAGGAGCTACTAATCCGGTGCATCTGGAGACATCTTCTCTATCTCTAGCCGAAAGAACTCATTTTCCGGGACCAATAGCAGATGTAAGTCACCACTACTTTTTCGTAGATTTTTGTTAAGGGAAGATGATGTACTCTGTCTCAAGAGTTCAGTTGTCCAGCTGTTTCAAATACTTCATGTTAAAGTGAATGTCAGACCAAAGTTTTGATACACCCGATTTATGGATTTCCCTTCTTCAGAAACTAGGGAAAACAAATGATTAGATACACATTATGAAAGAAGATTCATGACCTCCTGTGATGTAGGTAATTTCTATTGAGAAGCAAAGAGCTAATGCCCACAACCATGAGATGCCTCCAGACATAGTCATGGACGAGCTTCGGAGCAGCCTTGAATACATTGCATCTGGATTAAAGGTTGCCAATGGGATTAATGCATCCACCTATAATCTGATGACTACACCTGCAAATTCTGGTAGATACTTTCTCATCTGAGTTGCCCCTGTAAATCTTCTATTCCTCATGATGCTTTTCATGTGGGCATTTAGGTGATGAAATTCGGTCCATTCCAAGCTCGGGACAGGGTCATGATTTCTTCTCACACAATTCAGATGCCAATTCAGGACGGTCAGTCAGTATAGGCTATAAATGATGCATCCTGGTAGTCAGTCCTTCCTAAGTGTTGCATGATGACTGTGCTTGCATGGAATGATTCAGGTCCGGCAGGAAAAGAACATATTCTGCCTCCATTAACAGTGCAAATGGCCTTCAACCAGTGGCAGAAGAGCTTACTTGGCACCATCCTGATCCAAGCTTCCATTTGGCGGGAGAAGGGCTATTTGAACACGAGCCAAATTCCGGTAACAACTGGTACCGCATTGCTAACACTCCACTTAGGACAGTCACTCACCAGATAAATCTTCATTCCCCAGGCCTTCTCATGGAAACTGCGCCAACACAGGCAAAGAAACAAGCATCCAACCAGCCACTCGACAACATAACTGAGTCGATACGAATGTATGAATCATCCTACTTGTTAATTAACCATCTCAGGCTTGGATTTTGAATCAAGTTTTCGAGTGCAGGCACTTGAAGGCTCATTTTGACACCCCGGGATCTGCCAAGGAAGAATCCCTGGAACAATTGTCTTCGGGAATGAACAGAAAGCAAGCCGCGCGCCTTTTCTATCATACCTGTGGTTGGTACACATTCTTGCAATCCATTCATCTCTTGAAGCTGGACCTGATGCATTGCTCTTGAAATGCTTCCATGTTACAGTTCTTGCTACACGGGGGGCCATAAAGCTGGAACAAACGGTGCCGTATGGTGAAATATTCATCTCCAGAGGCAGCAAGTTGTGATCAACAGGAAATAGTTTGCATTAATTATTATTATTATTAATGGGAAATACGGAAATTCTCCTATTTTCCTCCCTTTTCTCTATCTAAAGTTGCATCTTTGTTGGTTGTTGGGTTGATTGTACGGAGCACAGGTGCATTGGGATTTAAAAGATGACGGAAACCGAAGCGCGGTCGCCAGAAAAAGCATCCGATCAGCAGAAGCCCCACATAAAATGGTCGGATTCGTACACCAAAGCGCACCTCGCCATCGAAGCCCTGGCGGCCATTCTCCCTTCTCAACCGCCGTATCTCTCCACGTCCGAGACGCCGGCCGCGTCTCTCCTCTGCGACCCCGACGTCGCCGCCCAGATCTCCGATCTCCTGCGCCGTCCAGATTCAGGCGCCGCTAATGATAACCTCTGCGCCTGGCTCTACGACACCTTTCAATCCTCTGAACCAGATCTGCACCTCGTCGTCCTCCGATTCGTCCCTGTTCTCGCTGGCGTCTACCTCGCACGCGCCTCCCTGAACAAGCCCCTCGCAGGATTCGAATCCGTTTTTCTGGCCATATACGCCTACGAAACCGCATCCCGTAACGGCCAGGCCATTACGATCAGCATCCCTGACCTCGCCCATTCCAGCATCTACCACGAGACAAAGCAGACGGCCAAAAAATGTTCCACGGAGCTCCATCTCGGCGTGATTTCCCCCAGCCTGGAACCCTACGGCACCGTCCGAGCGACGCGGCGGGCGAGAATCGTCGGCGTCGCCCTGGAACTGTACTACAGCAAGATTTCCGACATTCCAGACGGATCGAAATTGGAATTGTGCGAGTTTTGCATGTTTCGGTGTGGGGAAACGAGCGACAAGGGGAAAATCCTTCTTCCATGGGAGCTGATGCAGCCTGTTTTTCGAATCCTAGGGCACTGTTTGATGGGGCCGGCGAAAAACGAGGAGCTCTCCACGGCGGCGCTTTCTGCCTGCCGATGTCTCTACGAGAGGGCGATGCATGACCTCAATCCAAAGGCCATTTTGGCTGCCGGAAGTCTGGTGAGGTTAGGCGAATTGGCGGCGGAGAGCGACGCCGTCGTCGACTACACTGAGATTCCAATGGGCAACATCATTACCATCTGATTTGGGCGGGCGTTTAGGGTTGAAACTTCCCATTTCATTCATTCCCTCCCTAAATTTCTTTTTTTTTTGTCTTTTTCAGACGCATTTTTTCGAAAACGACTTTTTTTTTCAACGTGTTAATGCCCTTGATGTATGCACCATCTTAACATTCTCACTTATCCAGATGCCAAAGACTAGGTTTTTTGGTTTACTGTTATCGGTATCTGATTAGAACAGAACAGTGAGAGGTCCCAAAAAGCACCATGAGGAAGAACATCAAACGAATATGAAGTGCGCCTTGAAATGTCAAGGGTGATATGCCCAGTTTGGCTGCATGTCGGGAAAAATTGACGATCCCCAGACCCACCGGAGTTGTCGAGCTTGGGAACGTCGAAGAAGCGAGGGACTGATGCTGTGCTCTGGTTACGTTATTTTTTTGGCTAAAAATATTTCTGCTTATGGCCCCTTGAATGAATCGCCCATTGGAATCGAGGAGTCCCTCAAGCACCATCCCTTTCGTGTTGTTCTTTCAGTTTTGTCCTGATTCTGCTCTATCTTTGAAACTACGAATCTGCTGAAAGAGAGAACTTTCTGACTGCAATGTATCCGATTGGATGGGCAAATTTCTGTAAAGAGATACAGATATTTTGTTTGGTATTTCTCGGGAGAGATACCGTACAGATATTTATGAAGGTGGGGGCTTCCCTTTCAGCTTCTTGTGGCCAGCGAGCCTATGCCTGGAGCAATAACCGACGACGTTTAACGGCGGAAAATTAGGCGTCGCACGTGGTGATGGATCCATTTCACCTCCCAGCAAAGGTACGATTTTGACTTGTACCCTTTCGTTGATTTTCCGTTCTTTCCCTCTTTCTATATAAACCCCTCTCGCCCACTGGCTTTTCCTCTCTTTTCGGCTTCTGGGGGCGCCCACCATTAAAGAGGTATGCATTTTCTTCACTATTACCTTTTTTCCTGCTTTTGGTTTCTTTAATTTGATGTATACGGTATTCTTTGGTATTGTACTTTCTTTTTCACTACGGGTTTCACCTGCGATTACAACTTTTGTATTGCAACGCTGAGGATTGTGATTACGAGAAAAAAGGTGTAGTTGGTTGGAATTTGGCATTCCCCTTTCTGGAACTTCGGGTGTTTAGACTGAAGATGGGCGAGTTTATGAACTTGTACTTGAATCCAATGAATGTGGTGCATTGAATTTCACTTGACGATACGAATTTGCTCTGGCTTTTGGGTTTTTCTTAGTGATCTCATTGTTGTATTTGAAGGCTTTCACCAATTCGCTACCCGAGTTTCGGTTTTCCTCCAAAAGTTCCCTGCTTTCTGTTGTGGTTGATCCCAGAACTAGCCATTGAAAAGAAGATAACTGGGAATGCTAATGAATGGCTCTTTAGAATGCCTTCTTCTAGTTTTACTGGGCGTCTTTCTACTCATCCCGGTTGAGTAAACATTGCCCCGCAATGACTATTTACAGATTATTGCGTTTGATGTCGTGTATGCTTTTCTTTCTTATTTGAAATTATTCCCCAGGATGATCCTTTTGTTTTACTTTCATGAAGGCTACGAGCCTTGTAATTGTAAGCTTGATTATCCCAACGCCACTTCACAGGGCCGTCTAAGCTGGTGGGATGCTTGCTGGTGAATGAAATGACGGATGTTAGTAATAGAACCTTTCAGTGCACCCAGAAATGGCCCGCTGTGGCAGCGAGCAAACAGAGCAAAGAGGCAGAAACGAACGCAAGCAACTCTTTGTTTATCAACCACGGTATGGTTCTATACATCGCTTGGTATTTTATTAGGCCTATATCATGGTAGAGATTTTCTATGCAGCTGCAGTGGCATGGGAAGAGAGCAGACGGAGATGGGTCGGTAATCGAACACAGAGATCACAGAGAATTCCTAAGGAACCAATCATAAGGCAAGTTTCAGACAGAAGCCCGATTCAAGCCTGTTACAATTTACCAGCATTTCATGTTATGCTGATTGATCAGTGACCCCTTTCAGCTGGTCGATGACGTACGATGATCTTCTCTCAGACACCCATCCTTTCCCACAGCGAATCCCTTTACCTGTAAGATAAACCCGTTTCTTTCTTTGGTCATACACACAGCTGAAGTGCTTCTTTTTTTGTTCTTTTTTTGCAGGAGATGGTAGACTTCTTAGCCGATATATGGGACGACGAGGGGCTTTACGACTAGCTAGCACTCGCCATGAGCCTCATATGGCCGTCTCTCTTATCTGTAGCTGGTAGTACCGCTCTTCTCAGTAGTTATTCAGCAGCAGTGTAGCGTGCATTGCTCCCCTTGTCATTCGGATGGTGTTCTCCTTTGATTGAAACGATTTTGTGGATAAGCGTAGCTTCCTAGTTCTGAACCTCTTGTTTTCTGCGGATTCTTCAAAAAACCTGCTTTCAATTCCTTGCTGTTTCTGTGTGACAAAGAAGATAAATCTGAACTCAAAGAAAGTACAATGGAAGAAAATCCGATATACGGGTCGGGTCTGGTGTCTAGGGTCGAGGCAGGGACACGTAACGTTGGTGAAGTCGGTGGTTCCTCGCTTAGTGGAGAGGGCTTTAAAGTTCGAAAATATGAAGCAACCCAGAGAAAGCGGGGCGATGAAGAAGAGGGGTAGCGTAATCTCTACAACGATGATTAGTTCTCCGGCGAGATTCCTCCCCTTTTTTCTTCTTCTTCTTCTGGGCGTTTCTCCGATCTCCTCGGTCGTGGCTTTGCTTCGTGCACCAAAGCTGCCGTTGCTTACCGCGGAGAAGCTGATCAGGGATCTCAATTTGTTCCCGATCGGGAGATTAACATCGTCGATGATGATTTTTCGGCGGCTCATTCTCCGATTATTGCGGAGAGGCGATTTAAGTTCCCTGGTTTGGTGTATACAAACGGGTCCTCCACAGCCGATGACTTAGGACACCATGCAGGCTACTACAAGATTCAGCATTCTCATGGCGCAAGGTTTGAGCACCGTGTATTTTTTTTCTTTTAGATTCGGGATGTCGAATTGTTATGCATACAAGTTTTGCCTTCTGAGGTCCCGGGTCAAACGTTGGGCGGATTTTCTGGAACGCCGGTTTGATGGAATCTTTGGAGTTTCATTTCGCCCAAATTTTCTTGCGCTTTTGATTCTGCATCTTGCATGACTCTTTTTTTAAGGGATAGTGCGAGCCTTTGTGGTGATTAAGTCCATCTCGAAAACCAGCTGACCTCATGATGCCTTTGTTGTAGGATGTTTTACTTTTTCTTTGAATCACGGAATAGTAGTGAAGACCCTGTTGTGATCTGGTTAACTGGAGGCCCAGGATGTAGCAGTGAGATGGCACTTTTTTATGAAAATGGGCCTTTTACGATAGCTAACGACTTGTCTCTTCAGTGGAACGACTATGGCTGGGACCAGGTAATTTTTATGGCTCGTTGATGATCTGCAGTGAAATAACTCTTGCTTTTTCCCCTTGAGATCTGTATGAACTTGATGTGGTTAAGTAAACATCCATTTGTTTATCAGGTCTCAAATATTTTGTTCGTTGATCAGCCAGTGGGAACTGGTTTTAGCTATACATCTGACAAGCGTGACATTCGCCATGATGAGCAAGGTGTCAGTGATGATTTATATGACTTCTTGCAGGTTGGTTGGGCTCAGTAGCCTTTAAAGTTGGATATGCATATGGGGGTTGTCGATTTTGGTTAATTGCTCTGTAATCCTCAATTAAACTCTAGGAAGACATAATATTAATTTTCATTGCATGGTAGAGACCTGATTCATGAACTTTATTTTGACATTCTCCATTTTATGACATAAATATTGAAATGTTGCTTCTTTTGGCGTATAATGCAGCTAGAATATAGATAGGAAAAAAGTAAGAAGACGAACATTATATTTATGGAAGTCTTCAAATATTTTTGCAGGCTTTTTTCAATGAGCATCCCAGTTTGGCGAAAAATGACTTCTATATTACTGGGGAGTCATATGCCGGGCATTATATTCCTGCTCTTGCTGCCCGTGTGCACAAGGGAAACAAAGATAACGAAGGAATTCATATAAATCTGAAGGTACCTGCAACATGAAAAATGGCATATCAAATTTGGTGTGTTTAAATGTCATCGTTCTTACATGAAAACAACTATTTTTAGGGCTTTGCGATTGGAAATGGGCTCACTGATCCCGCCATTCAGTATGGTGCGTATGCTGATTATGCTCTTGATATGGGCATAATTAAGCAATCTGAGCATAATAGAATCAACAAGGTGCTTCCACTCTGTGAAACAGCAGTAAAGCTTTGTGGTAATCTACTGTTTGATTGCATTATCTGTGAAACTAATGAATGTTCACATCTCAGCAGTAGTTCACCTCTTGTTTCAGGTACCAGTGGTAAAGTATCTTGTCTAGCAGCCTATGTCTTGTGCAACTCAATATTTACTTCGATACTTGCACATACTGACAATGTGAACGTAAGTCATTTTCTCTTATACTGGATCAATTGGGAATGAAATTAATATAGAAATCATTTGTTAGGCTACCTTTTTTGCACCTCATTCTGAAGGCTTTTATCATATGTGTTCATTTTAGCAGCTGTGGATGTGAGAGAAAGTGCAATCTTTAGTCTTTCATAACTTTATGTCCTGTTCTAGTCAAGATTTTGCTTCTTTTCAGTACTATGACATCAGAAAAAAATGCGAGGGAAGTCTGTGCTATGACTTCTCCAACTTGGACGCATATCTCAACGAAGATTCAGTAAGAGCATCACTCGGAGTTGGAGATATAGAGTTCGTCTCATGCAGTCCCACAGTTTACCAGGCCATGATAATGGACTGGATGCGGAATCTTGAGGCAGGGATTCCTGATCTTCTAGAGGACGGGATCAAGCTGCTAGTGTATGCTGGAGAGTATGATCTGATTTGCAACTGGCTTGGTAATATATTTACCCTTTTGAAACGCATGTACAGTCAAAATTGAACTTGATTGAAAGTTTTTGGTAGTTTTGTAACATTGTTTTCATTCAGGAAACTCGAGATGGGTCCATGCGATGAAATGGAGTGGCCAGAAAGAGTTTACATCAGCTCTGGAGGTTCCCTTCGAAGTTGCTGGTTCCGAAGCCGGATTATTGACCAGCCATGGACCCCTTAGCTTCCTGAAGGTTTATCCTTTTTCTCCCCTCCCCCATTTCGACATGAATGTGTGTATTTAATCTTCTCCTGTCTCGTGTAACAACACAGGTACATGATGCTGGACACATGGTTCCAATGGATCAACCCAGAGCTTCACTAGAGATGCTGAAAAGATGGATGAGCGGTTCCCTGATCACGGAAACAGCTGCTGAGCCCGAAATCCTGCTATCTTCAGCCTGATCACCCAGCTGTGTGCCCATGAACCTGCTGGTATCGCGCATTACCCCTGTAATTACTTAATCGCCTGTATCGCATGACATTAACTACCTATGTGTGCACATGTCCCATCTCCCTTCCAAACAGCAGACTTTGGGTAGATTTTAATCAGCCTTGTGGTGATATATGTCTTTTCATGAACCCGAGGCCGCTGCTGTATCTGTATGAACATCCTGAAGTGGATTGAATGATATGACCTCCGCACAACATAATCTTTCAAATCAAAGTGTCAGTTGAGAATCTCAGATCGGCTGGTGATGGTCTGTAGGCCCCCCCTGTTGCATCCTGTGCCTTCACATGCTGTGTTAGCTGCCCATTTCACTCGTGGATAACTTGGATTCACATGGTGAAAGCAATTGTTTTTTCATGTGTTTGCTTGTATTTTAACTCTTGCCCGTTTCCGCGCTGTGGACCTCCCCCCTCTCCTTTTCGTCCTTGGGGCCACTGTGATTCACCTATCTCACTCAGCTCCAGTTCACTGACCTCGTTGTTTGGCGTTTTCATTCCATGGAGATCCAGTGTGTCGTACTGCTTTGTTTTTGCCCATTTCTAGTTTGCGACAGGAGGCTCCACCCATTCATGTGATGTGTGACAGAATGGATGGATATGGATCCCTCCCTCTCTTTATATCCACCCCCAAGAGATAAAAAGAGGATTTTTCTAACTCGTAGCTTTTGTCCCAGTAACAATTTTCAGGAGGCAAGGATTGGAGTTGGTGACTTACATGATCCGTCACTGCCCCCAACTTGGGGTATGCTTCCAGGTCCCTGTTACAAGACATGAACATGCTAAATCATGCTTTCCAGTTAGGATTGGTCTTCTGTTCAGGATCCCAAAGCCCTCCAAGTACCAAGCTTTATGTTGAATCATGCAAGCCATTTTTAATGATCTATGGGGCATATAACTGTTGACACTCTGTGATTTCAGCAAAACCAACGCAGGACAGACTGTGATCTATGGAGTAATGAAGACTCGCACACCATTTTCCCAGGGGAAAAAACATGGAACTTGGCTTTGAAAGGCCAGACCTTGTGCGGGGATCCCCCTCTTCACGTGGCAACTTGAAGTGTTGGCTGTGTGGGAGCAACTGAATTTGCATGCTATCTTCTCCCTTCGTCTTCACCCGCGGTGTTCTTTTGCTCTCCATTTTCTTATAATATCTCCTCCATCCTCTGCTCTGCTGCGCCACACGATAAGGATGCCTCCCATTATATATACTCCCCAGTAGCAGATCCCTTCCCTCTCGCCTTCCTCTCTTCCTCTTCTTGAGCTGCTGCTTCCGGCAATGACACCCTCTGGCCAACCGGACCGGAGCTCGCTCGTCTTCGACTCCTCGGTGCTGGCGCACCAGACCCACATACCGTCTGAGTACGTATGGCCTGATCATGAGAAACCTACTCTTGATCCCCGGGAGCTACCCGTCCCGGAGATCGACCTCACCGGGTTCCTTGCAGGGGACCCTGAAGCTTCCGCCGTGGCGGCGGAGCTCGTCGGGAAAGCATGCAGGAGTCATGGATTCTTTCTGGCGGTTAACCACGGAGTGGATGATGGTCTCATTGCTGATGCTCATCGCTGTGTCGATCATTTCTTTCGGCGGCCGCTGCTGGAGAAACAAAAGGCGCCGAAGAAAACAGGGGAGCATTGCGGCTACGCTAGCAGCTTCACCGGGAGGTTTTCTTCCAAGCTTCCTTGGAAGGAAACGCTCTCTTTTCAATACTCTGCCGATGGGAACAAATCCCACATCGTTGAGGAGTATTTCTGCAACACTCTGGGCCAAGATTTCGCTCCCATGGGGTAAGCAGCTGACAGAGCAAACCACCATAGTTTCTGATTGTTCATGCATGAGAAAGAAGTTCTGATCTTTTGTCTGGATGGTGACTTGACAGGAAGATCTACCAACAGTACTGCCATTCAATGAGTAACTTATCGTCGAGGATCATGGAGCTGCTGGGGATGAGCTTAGGGGTGAGCCCCTGCTACTTCAGGGAGTTCTTCGAGGAAAACGAATCCATAATGAGATTGAACTACTACCCACAATGCCAAAGACCAGATCAAACACTTGGAACCGGTCCCCATTGCGATCCCACTTCCTTAACAATCCTGCATCAAGACGACATTGGTGGATTGCAGGTGTTCTTCGACGATGAATGGCGATCCATTCGCCCTGATCCTGGCGCGTTCGTGGTCAACATCGGAGATACATTTGTGGTAAGAAATGCTTCTATCCATTTCTAGTTAGATGGGATTGCTGCTCTGTAATGGTGGATTTTACTCCTCAGGCGCTGTCAAACGGGAGGTACAAAAGCTGTCTGCATAGAGCGGTGGTCAACAGCAAATCCCCAAGGAAATCTTTGGCCTTCTTTCTCTGTCCAAAAAAGGATAGAGTTGTGAGGCCACCGCTAGAGTTGGTAGATTCAAATCACCCCAGGACAGTCCCAGATTTCACTTGGCCTCTCTTTCTGGAGTACACTCAGAGACACTACAGAGCTGATATGAACACTCTCCAGAACTTCTCCAAATGGCTTCAGCAGCCCAAGTCTTAATTAGGATAATCTCTTGCTCTTGCACCTCTCTTCATTTTTGTACAACTACCAGTCTTCCAATTCCAATTCCAATCACCCTTTATTTGCAAAATACCTATGAATTGCATTGCAACTAATGGAAAACATCTTATGTTGGAGTTTCAACGCCACCTGCAGGAAAAAGGGGTAGATGGGGAATCTTGTTTTTGTCTTTTGGTATCCATGCAATGTAATGCATGAGGATTCTGTGTCTGCGACGTCTTGTCAATCCTTGTACTTTACTGATAGGGAGATAAGGCTACAGTGGCCCATAATTTGTTTGGTTTTGACTCATAAGTGCATATACACATAGCAGTAACACAGATCTTGTCAACCCACTTGAATTCCAACTCAATAAAAAATCACTAAGTCCCACCCATACCACTGATAAACACTTCCCCATACTCAAGAATCAAAAAGACACAGACTATGGCATCCATCATACAACTATACATACCTACCCGAGATCCAAATTCTCCACTCTTCTGAATATCAAATATGAAGTTAGCTTTTTTTACAACAATACATGTTAAGTATGTCAGAAAACGGCTAAGCATTAGGTGAGAAACATGGAACAAGCTCACAGGTGCACATTGGAGGGATTGGGGAGCCCCAAGCTTGATGGTGGTCTCAACTCAATCAAGCAGGTGGTTGACCGTACACTCCACCTGGTGCTGTGAATTTTATCCATAAATGTAAAGTGGCGCAGGGTGAAGTGACTTAAGCTGTGCAGATAGTGGAAATCAAGTGTAGGTTCAAATCACAACGGAGGTACTACTTTTGGAAGACACAAAATAGGCAAAAACAGATGCTGTGTCTATATCATGATCATAAAATGAACTATCTTGCATGTGAATAATAGTTGTTTTTGTATTCAATGTAAGTTAAAAAAGTATTTAACAAATGATAGGATTATTTTATTCTAGATGAGCCCTCAAGGAAAATGTGCACTATTCCAAAACAAGTAATGCTGACAGAGAGCAGTAGGGGATTAGAACTGGCTTTGCTGTGTCAATGTGTTGTGGATCCTCCGAATCTAACACACGGAAGGAGTCCCCAATCAATTCAGTGTCAAGATTTCACAAGTGAAAAACTTTTCATCCCAGGGAAAATTAACACAGATAGGTTGATAGATAAGCAGTAGCATCTAGCAGGCAAACACAGCAAAGTAAATCTATTCTGGAGATGGTGATCTGACATTTCGAAGACAACCATCCACTCAGAATCTCCAAATCACAGCAGTCATAGCGTAGGTGCTGGTTTTTTACATTCTGGATTTGACAAGACTCCGTAGCCAGAGCATTCTCGTTCCAGGTCTTTTTACTGATAGGTAATCACATGGGGTTTGAACTCTCCACCACCCCCACCCCACGTCAAGAAGGAAACAGGAGATGAACGATATGTTATTACGTCGAGAACTCAAATATTGTATGATAGTGGTAGCCTCTCTGAAAATTACTAGAAAAGGAGGGAAAAGGGCTAAAAGGAAATAGGAGATGAACAATGTGGAGAGGAGCATGGAGGATGAAGTTTGACGAAGTTACAGGGGTGAATCAAGAGCTCAGCCACACGAACAGTTGTCTCGATATTGTGGAGACTTCAAACAAGTATGAGTAACTAAAAAAAAAAAAAAACTTCATAACAAGCTCCTGGATTCCGGTACTCAGCCTCCAGCTTTCCATTAATTTGGGCAGATGGGAACTGGGAATGCGAATTCTCCGAATTGGGTGATCTGGGCATCTGCAAGATGAACTTCTGTTGGCTTTTACCCTCTAACGGTAAAAAAAAATCTGGTCCCTACGTTCTATGGTTTCCTATCGCTAGCCTGAAGAATCATCCATTTGAGTCGGGATTCGTATCAAGATCCGGTTTTTCAAATCTGATTATGTTAGGTTTAGTCGTGATTTCTTTCTATAACCATCCAGTCTGAAGTATGATGAACTAATCTGACTGTTTCAGTAGGGACAGGTGACAATCAAATCTTCGAGATTACTTAGTGCCCAATTTCACCTGGGAAACAAATAACCCAAACAGCAATTACCCCAAGTTTTTAGGCGGACCCTTTTCAGTTGGGCAAAGTATGTAGAGTCATCTGAATCCTTCTCAATGTGAACTCCCTGATTTTGTATGCTTCAACGTTGATATTGCCCTATGATTGATGAAAATTCAGTCACAAAAGTGGTCTCAGCGTATCGGTTTGGGATTTCTTTAGATCGAATACTCTGTTGCCATTACATGTGGGATTGTTGAATCAGATCTTTTTATTTCAAGTTTGAGCATCTGTATGGGAAAATGGCAAAGAAATGAGTGTCTGAGAACTGCAATGGATGCCTTTATGAATGTAACTTCTTTGAGCCTGTTACTGGTTTTTCATATTGGTATCTTCCCTGATACTTGGAATGCTGCTGTCTTACGAACAGTTCTCGGTTACAAGTTTTTTAAATGGATTTGCAGGTTGTTCCGAATGCCTTACTTTGAACAATGGCTGTTAGTATACTGTTTCATTTGCATAATTTCCTTTCCTTTGTTGCTCCAGTAGTAACTATTGCTACCTGTTTTTTTCCTGGTTAAGTGATGAAGAAGCTGCTGCCATTAAAATGATGCAACCCTTTTTGACTTGGCTGACAAGATCAAGCATCTTGCAAATGACCCGTCTGTGGGAATTACTCTCAAGAACAGATTTGGGCTCTATCAGAGATATCAAAATGTCCCGTTCAGTCATATCATCGAAGCCAAAAGAACTCTCCATCTCCTGCTTCCTCAGAAGTAGCAGGCAGCTCTTCTTCCCCAGCTTCATGAAGAAGAAGTCCACCAGATGTGCAGCAAGAAGGGGGAGAAGAGAAGAGCAGCAGTCATCTTTTCTCTCTTCAGGCATTAAAACAGAGACCTGATGAAGCTAACCAGAGGTCCAATGGAGCAGCCCACCTGCTCCAGAGCTCCATAGCTGCTTCAAAGCAAGAGACAGATGAGATGCCCCTCTCAAGTGAGGACCTTTCAGGCGAAGACTCCCAGCTTGTCTCCTCAACAGTTGGTATCCTTGCATAGGAATCACAGTTTAGGGCTGATAACGCAGCAAAACTTGAAGTATGCAATGAGTCGCATTTCTTGCATCAGAACAACGTTTATTCCAACTCTAAAAACATCACATTTAATTTCAAATGTTTTTGAAATATAAGATAATATAAGTAAAGAAGTTGGTTTAAACTTATACTTAAATTGTTTGAATGTAACCTCTTATGTTTATTTACAGTATAATTGAACATTCTTTTTTTTGGTATTTTTCTATAGAAAGAATAATAAGAACTTGTTTAATAATTTTTATTTCACTCTCTTTATTTAATTATTAGAATCTATATGAGCCTAATTTGATGATATACATTACGCTAATTAATTCATCTAGCACATCATTAAGTTTAGATATAAAGTATTACTTATTGGTATATCGGCCATGGATCATCCTCTTATTATACTGCCAAATGTTTTTTTTTATTTTTTTATAACATAAATTAATACAGAAAATCAGGACAATGAAGGGGTTTTTGTCCAGATTGCCCCTAGGCCATTCGAAAAGGACTCGGCCCAATTGGAGACATAGAAAACGAAAATTAAACGAAAAAGAAACTGAGAAATTTCGTTACTCGGTTCTCAGGCAAGCGGAACTGCGGAAGTGATTGCCCGGTACGAGACTCTGGGATGCAGCCAAAAGCAGGGGATCCAAGTCGCCTCACCTCAGCCTGATCCTCTCCTGTAAGATCTCTAATTTCTATGAGCTTGCACCGCCCTGAATCTTCATGCCTTCAGTTGAAAGCTGAAGATCTAGGTGGGACATATAGTATCATTCACGTGACGCGATCAATTCACAATTCGGCAGATCAAGTCAGTATATGCTCGCATTTTTTTATGTAGAGAATGCGCAGATAAAATGCCTGGCAGAGTGCGTCAAGGTTTCCGATGTTTGTTTTTGTGATTGGATTTGGTTTTGGGTTCTGGGTGCGCGGCTTGTTGCTGTAGTAGATCCGGGTTTGAGTTGAGCTGATTCAGATGTCTATATTTAACGGACTTCCGATTGCACGGGATAAATCTGTGAGTTCCTCGCTACACAACTCAAATTTATTCAAATGTAGTTCGTTTTTGTAATAACGGGTATTCACGTTTGTTGAGGAGATTGTATAGTGTTTTTCATTAGTTATTGAAATTGTATTTTGGGATGTTGTATATGTTTTACCTGAATTGATTTTTGTCTTCATTCCACTCGCAGCGTTTGAGAGAGGAACTTTCTAGAATAGACGAAAGTTGGGCTGCAGCGCGCTTCGACTCTTTGCCTCATGTTGTGCATATTTTAACATCGAAGGATCGTGATGGAGAACTGCAGGTCTTAAAGGAGCAGAATGATATCATAGAAGAGGTTGTGGATGAAGTCGTTCATGCATATCATGGAGGTTTTAACAAAGCAATTCAAAACTATTCTCAGGTAATTCAGTGTTCAATGCTGTTTTGCATGCCTTCTGCTGTGTATGCATGCCAAATTTTAAATTTTTTTTTGTATTATACAAACCATTCAAACGTGTCTTTGTATTGCTAAGAGTTTGACCAACTTGTGTATGCATCGTCTCACCCTTTATCTTTTTTTTTTTCTGACAGATTTTGCGTTTGTTCAGTGAGTCTGCTGAGAGCATTGGTAACTTGAAGATTGATTTAGCTCAGGCAAAGAAACTTCTCGGTGCTCAAAACAAGCAGTTACATCAGTTATGGTATCGTTCTGTAACACTGCGCCACATAATATCCTTGTTAGACCAAATTGAGAGTATAGCGAAGGTAAGGATTCTGATATTATAGTGAAGACTGGGTGGAAAGATGCATGCTGTTCATTGAGTAAATTTTCTTACATTTTTTGTCTTCGTTATCTTGTGTGTGGACAGGTTCCCACCCGCATAGAAAAGCTGATTTCTGAGAAACAGTTTTATGCTGCAGTGCAGCTGCATGTTCAGTCAACCTTAATGCTTGAGAGAGAGGGGCTGCAAACAGTAAGTTTATCATGTCCCTCCGTTGTTAATACATTTCAATATTCTAGGAACTTCTGACATATTTATACTTAATTTTGTACTTTTTCATAGGTAGGAGCACTTCAAGATGTCCGATCTGAGTTAACAAAGTTAAGAGGAACAATATTTTATAAGGTTGTGGAGGATTTGCATGCCCATTTGTACAATAAGGGTGATTTCAGGTATAAAGCTTTAGAGTGCAAGAAATAATTTTCTGAACATGCAAAGTCCTTGTTTCATGATGTTTCATCAACATTTGATAAACATGCCATGTTGTATAATCCACAAAAATCTTCTCCTTTCAAGAACACCCGTGCTAGATTAAATCTAAGCAACTATTAAGTTTTCCAAATGAGCAAAAATGGTGATAGCTGTTAATCTTCTGTGCATTGGCGACATGGTAGTTGATTGACCACCACCTTCTCCTTGTTTTACCTTTTTTTTGGTACTTCGCCACTTGGTGTCTCTTGGTCTTTAAACCTTTTCTTTTGGCAGCGTTGTTATATGTGATACTGAAGGTGATGATGCCATTCCAATTATCACTACCGATATAGTTTCCATGAGTTATTCACACTCACTTTCTCGAAGAACCAGGATGCAGAAGGGAGACAATTTAGGATTTTCTAGACCGAATTCAATTGATGAAGGGTATAAAAATAAAGAAGTACAGTCCTTGGTTTGCCATTTTAAGTTTAATATGAATCTCCATTGGCGAAAAGTTCATTGAACTGATGGTTGTTTTTTCTAAATACTAATGATCATGATTATTGGATTCCTGGATGAATAAGTTATGCATGTTGAATATGATAATTTACTTTATGTTGTATAGCACTTTTTGAATCCTCTCTCTGGCTACTTTTCTCCTTAGTTCATCTCTCGATGAGGATGTCACAATAGATCCTACATTGAGGTTAAATGGTGGTGAGGCTGGCCCAAGGGATGCAAAACTTCTATCTCGTCAGATTCCTATCTGGTTATCAGAATCAACCCCAGACGAATTTGTGGTTTACAACTATACACATATTTTCTTATATGTGAACCTGAATCACTTTTTTTGTGTGTTATATTGAATATATTTTGGATTTTCTGCAGGAGTCAATGAAAAAAAGTGATGCATCACAGCATGTGAAGTATTTGCATACAATGGTTGAATGTCTCTGCATGCTTGGCAAAGTTGCCGCTGCAGGTGCTATAATATGGTACATTCTGAAACCTGGTTCTTGAAAATTGGATAGCTCTAGAGATTTTTGGAGTTTCTAAATACTTGCTTCATTTGTGATCACACTATGGAGAAACACAGATTGACTTCATATTGCAGCTGTGATAATGAGAATGATGTTTTTAAACATTGTTCTTTTTTTGTAATTCAGTGATTCAGCCTTTAGTTTTACATGATATTTCATCAGCATTGCTTGTCACATTGTAAGACTCTTATTCGGTTTCATTTTTCATTCTTGTAAAAGTCAAAGACTGCGCCCTACGATTCATGAGATCATCACTACAAAGATCAAAGCCCGATCAGGGTGTGACACTGGGCCAAAGCCCAGTCTGCGCCATGAAACTCTGTCTGTTGTTGGTCGACACCAAAAATGGCCCCTCGAAGGTCACATGTCTTCCAAAATAAAGCATCAGAATGGGGTGTCTTGTCCTGAAGCTTTATTAGCAGCCAGCCCTGTATCACAAGCAATGTCTCCAAGGGGATCAGCACAAATATCTGCCAAGGATTTGCTCGATTCAGTGTTGGACACTGTTGTTCGAATATTTGGTATGCCACTTTGGCTTATATAAAAGATTTTCATTTTGTTTTCATACTGCTTTCTTGATTTTTATGATGCTGGGTGGTTGTTCAGAAAACCATGTTGTTGTTGGAGAATTACTTGAATTGAAATCTTCACACCAAGTTAGCTTGAACACGCCTAAATCGATGCCTACTGATGTTAGTTGGGCCCAAGATTCTGATGTTTCTCTTGATACTGGAGGCTACACAATTGGATTTTCCCTAACGGTTCTGCAGGTCTTCCTTTGATACACTGATTTTCTGTTTCAAACTCATTTTTTTCCAGATTATATTGGCATATGATATTAATTTGGTTTTCCTGTGAACGATGATAGAGTGAGTGCCAGCAACTTATATGTGAGATCCTTCGAGCTACTCCTGAAGCTGCTTCTGCAGATGCAGCTGTTCAAACCGCAAGACTCGCCAGCAAGGTTCCCTCTAAAGATAAGAGGCAAGCAACATGTTTTCCTTTACTCTACTTGCGGAACCCCTTTAGGCTTTTTTTTTTCCTTTACTTGTAGCATTCTGAACCTTCCTATATTCGTCATAACCAGCAAACAGAAACATGTAGGCCTCAGCATTCATATATGGTTCACACATATATGGTGTTTGGGTCAGATTCTCATGCTTTGTTGTACACCAATTATAGCTAATTCTGGGATGACATTGCTTCTTTCTAATGTTCGAAATAATAGTTGTTTCTAATTTTTTTTGATATTATAGTCTTATTTATATTTGTTAAATAATGGCATGCATTCTGCCTGCAGTAACGGATCAGAAGATGGACTTACGTTTGCATTTCGTTTTACTGATATCACTGTTTCCGTTTCCAGTCAGGGTAAGGGAAATAAGGGTGGTAAATATATGAACTTTGAGCTTGTTGCGATTAGTTGTGCAAATACCTTGGTACAAGCAACTTATTAGTTTGAAAATATCATACAATAAATGTGCGTTGCATTATTATCCAGAAATATCATTCTGAAAAATGAGAATGGAGAATGAGTGCGTTTTTAGAATGAGATAATTTAGTTAAACTGCAGAATGTGGTTGAGGATAACGTATTGAATGCCTTCATTGTCATTCTCTTTAAATTTTAGAATTAATTCTAGAACGTGAGAATGAGTATCCGTTCTGTAAAAAAAAGGTTTATTCTCATTCTCTATATAAGAATTGTGTTCTAGAATGGTTGCAAAATATTTAATACTATTTTGCTAAGCTGCAGCCAGTCCCCTACTTATGATCATAATGGTTTGCAGTATATAAGATTTGATGTTTCTTTCAACCCAGGATCTGATTCCATTCGGCAAGGATGGAAACGAACCACTAATGTAGTTCAAGAAGGTTATGGAACTGGAGCTGTATTAGCAGAGCAAGGTATCTATTTGGTAGCATCCATATATAGGCCAGTGCTTCAGGTATGATCAAATAAAAAGTGCACATTCATGTATGCTTGTTCAGTGTCTTGGAGGCTAGAAGGATGCTATTCATTGCTTTATATTTTTTCCTTATATGCAGTTTACAGATAAAGTGTCAGATATGCTTCCTCAAAAGTTTTCGGAGCTCAGGTGAGCATGGTATATTGGTCATACTTTTGTGTCATTGAAGCTTCAGTTTCAAGAACTCCTTCAATATGCCTAGCGTGAATCTTTTCCAGTTCAATAAAATTGATAAGTGTTTTTTTCTTGAATAAATTGGAAAAAATTGGCTTCACAAAGCCTTCTATCACTCTTGATATGACGAGATTTTCCTTATAACTTTCTCATGCCCGTGGATGCTTGAACAAACTTGAGCATATTTGTTTGTCAAGTGTAAGTTCCCTTAGGATTTAAATATGAAGGTGGCTGTTTTGTGCATTGAGTTTTGGTAGTCTGATCAGTAGAAATCCATATGTAATGTAAAATAGTTTTGGCTATTTTTTTCACCTTATCATGTTTTTGCTATGCGATGGTTTGAATTTTTTGCAGCAACGATGGATTGCTGGCATTTATGGATAACTTCATCAAGGATCACTTTTTGCCCAAATTGTTTGTTGATTATCGGGAAAGTGTGCAACAAGCCATATCAAGCAAGTCCTATTAGTTAAATCTTATTGGCCTATTAAATACATTGCCATTGTCTTGAAATCTTGGATATTTCTGATTTGGTTAATGTTTATACACCAGTCTAATTTTTTCATCTACCATTCTGACATCTGCAAACAGGCCCTGCTGCATTTCGTCCTCGAGCTAATGTAGCATCTGCCTACACTTCATCAGTTGAGAAGGGACGTCCTATTTTACAGGGATTGCTAGCTATAGATTTCTTAGCAAAGGAGGTATTCTGATGCTACGTCATATATAGATTTATTGAGTTTATCAGAATGCAAAATGAAATTGTTTATTTTCACATAATGCCTTCCAACTAGGTACTTACCTGGGCTCAAACTATGCCAAAATTTTCTGGGGATCTTATCAATTATGTGCAAACATTTCTTGAGAGAACATATGAAAGATGCCGGACATCATACATGGAGGTACATCAATCACTCTATGAGTTTACTATTTAAATTTTATATCATAGGTATGCAAGAAGTATTTAACTTTGCTTGCGATGACTCCATGAGCTTGCTATTTAAATTTTTGGATCCTTCTTGGGAGCAGGGGTTTGAGGATATATTTTTCTGTGTTTGAAATATCAGGCGGTTCTTGAAAAGCAGAGCTACATGCTTATCGGGAGACATGACATTGATAATCTGCTACGACTTGATCCAGCTAGTTCTTGTTTACCAGTTACAGTGCATCAACAAAATGGAGAAACCAGTGGTGCTGATGCTGAGTCTACTGTAGAAAAGCAATTGACTGACATATTGCTAAGTTTACGACCTGTCAAGCAGGTAGTTTTCACTTAAATTTGCTTCCACGATTGTTTGTACGGGAAATGAAGTCCAATTCAGGTTTAAAATCCATGAAGATCTTGGAAATTTCCTTAACTCCAAATTTGTTCCATTTTTGCTTCCTGCAGGAAAACTTGATTCGGGATGATAACAAACTTATTTTGCTGGCTTCGTTGAGTGATTCACTGGAGTACATGGCTGAATCAATAGAAAGGTAAGCTACCATAACTCCACACTCTCAAGTCCTGTCTAATTTGAGAATGCGCTCCTTCAGGTTGCTTACAACATAATGTCAATCTACTTTAGGCTAGGTAAATCATGTTCTAGAGCCTATGGTCATCTTGAAGAAAATGGAACACAGAAACCGAATCATCACACTGGAGCAACACCCCAAGAGATCTCACATTATTCGCTGATGAGTATAAAAAATTGGCAACCGATTGCCTCAAGGTTTTACGGATAGAAATGCAGCTGGAAACTGTTTTCCACTTACAGGTATGTAACACCTGATTTGTATTTTAGATGAGCTCTATTACAAAAAAACTTCTGAGCTTGAATATTTTTTGCTTCCAAAAATGTTAAAACTCTTGTAGGAGGTGATGAACAGGGAGTATTTGGTTGATGAAGACGTGGAGGAGCCTGATGACTTTGTGATATCACTGGTTTCTCAGGTGCGTTATTTTTCTTGAATTCAACTTTTCTTATTTGAAGATAGCATGTGATTTTTTATTTGGGCTGCACCGACAAAGTATAGGACAATGTTAAGAATTAATGAAATCTCATAAGCTCTGCGGTTAATTTATTTATGGTATTTCTTTATTGAATCTCAATTTCTTGTTTGAGATAGCATGTTACTACAGAATATTTTTTCATCAGCTGAAGTTTTCATTTTATTTGCTGTAGTTAACACGCCGAGATGAGGAGATGTTGCGATTTACCGATGATGTGAAAAGGAATTACATATTTGGAGGGATAAGTTATATTGCAGCGAACTTGTCCATAAAGGTTTTAATTTAACTTGATGAGAATATATTCTATGATATTTATGTGTTATTATCATCTAATGTATACATTGATCACTTCTTCGTAGGCATTGGCTGAAATGAAGTCTATTAACCTCTTTGGTGTTCAGCAGATCTGTCGCAATTCAATTGCTCTAGAACAGGTATGATTTTAGAGTGTTCCCTCATTCTTATTCTTCACTTTGCTGTTTATTTCTGGTATGGTGTCAATACTGTAACTTGAAAGTGATAATCTTGACAATCTGAAACTTGATCCTACGCATATCAGAATTTTTTTATGGGTGAACGTCATGAAATGTGGTAGACATAAATTTCCCATCACTTGTGGATCTGCGAGCTCTGAAATTGCTCTAAGTAATTGTTTCTATATCTATCAAAAGATGGTTTGTGCATAGGCCGTGGGTAGTTGGAACTTATTATACGGAACCATTGTATAGGCTCTGGTCGCCATTTCTTCTATTGATACTGACGTAGTACAGAAGAGATTAGATCGTGTTAGAACATACTACGAATTGCTGAACCTGCCCTTTGAGGTAAAAATCCAAGTTTTTTTTTTCCTCATCTTTCACCCTTTTCTTCACCATGCCTCTCTTTAAGCAAACTTTTCTCCCATCGACCAGGCATTGCTTGCTTCCATTGCGGAGCACAAACACCTCTTTACCACTGCAGAGTGAGCTATCCGTAAATTTCGACAGTTGAAGAAACTTTGGATACCATCTGTAACACACTACTTGAATCTGCAGGTATGTAAATCTTTTGAAGGTCCGGGTCCCCGGTAGAGAAATTCCTGATGATGCCCAGGATCGTCTTGCAGAGAGTTTGCACCATTGAAGATTCAAGTGATAGGGTGTACGTTGTGCATATGATTCTTTTATATCTGTCCTCGAGTACTTGCTTTCTTATCCTGTTCACATGGTATAGATTCAATTTTGTAATTCTTTTTTCTGTTTATTGTGAAAGTATTTATTTCCCTCAGGAGCACTCTTGCATTACATTAAACGATCCTCAGCCCGTACGCATTCATCCTTCACAGGGATCTGTGTTCAGACTGAATATGAGGTAGTTGTCTGAAGTGGAATTAAAGTACAACACCAATTATTAGAAAAGACCTTTATCCAAGGCTTATAATAATGAAGGATAATCAGGTAGTCGATCTGTGGGAACACTTTATTGTGATTTGCTCATCTCCAGGAACCAGTCTTCAAGCCTGAATTCTATGGGCAATCATAGGAAGTAGCAGATACATGACATTGTTTTGATTTATGAGTACTGTGTGGGGTTAACTTTCATTTGATGTTAGAAGAAAAGGTTCTCTGAAACCTCAGACTCTGTGGATCTTAAACGGTACAAAATTCTGTAGAACCTGAACAGTGATGTTGCTCCATAGTTCAGGCTTGGTGGCCAACTGAGATATTTTCTCTGCAATCACAATGTCCTCCGGAAGAACTGAACCGAACACAGTGTAAGGCTTTCTCCATTCTTGATGATTTGCCAGGCTGATCAAGAATTCCGAACCGGAATCGGAACCGACCCATGCTATCGATCCCCTTGTTATGGAGGGACAATGCTCAGGGATGCTGTTTTCTGGTGGTCCGGTATACTCGAACATACCTTGAATCAGTGCGAACGGAGGGCCGAAAGAGGCCTGTGTTTTCATTTTTGTGAGCTGAAGGAAATGCTACTGAGGGAATGCACATCAGAACAACTCAGAGGCTTACTTACATCTCTGATGTGATCTCCGTTGAGATCCCAAGAGCCACCGCGACTTTCTGCTCGGAAAAAGTGGCAACCGGCGCACCTGCCCTGAGCCAGAACCTCCAAGATGTAGGCAACTGAATGAGGGGAGCATTCAGGAAAGAGCTGAAAAAGAGAAGAGCCTGAATCAACAACACTGAATACAAAAATATGATGATATGTCCCTGCCTCTCTTCTATCTTCCCACATGATCCTCCTCAGAATTCTCCGCAAAAGTTAACATCTCTAGATTTACATTCTTTTGCTGCTAAAGGGTATGGTTTATACCTTGATGCGAAACGTGCCGTGCTCCGTTTCCATAGCAACAATGCCCTGGGGAGAAGAAAGAGGATTCAAGTGTTCATCCATCAGACAGATTTGACATTGGAGAATAAGCGAGTTATCAAGAAAGTCTGCATGAAAATGGACACAGAACAAGCTCAATCTCACAAATAAGATGCCTATGATGAAACTACTCAGTACCTCTTCACTTCCAAAAATGAGGCCAGAAGTCCACATATTTGCGCTTCCTGATTCCTGCTTTTCTGGAGCAAGGACATCCTTCTGTTTCTTTAGCCAGCACTGGAAAACAAACACAAAAAGGAGAACAGTTGCCTTGATGCAGTATATGCAAATCCTCAACTCCATGACATGTAACTCTGGATCCCTGTCTTCAAGTCACTACTAGAAAAACTACCAACATCCAGCGGTTTCCCTCCCTAGTGCCCCCAAAGAAAGGTTCACTAGGCAGCTTCCCAACTCTTCTCATGAGAAAGCATAAAACAGAGGAAAGCTTATTCCCATAACCGCTGTGTTAAGGATGGATTAGACTTGTTGATCAGACATGGAGTAGACTGTGAAAGACTCTATGATAGAGTAAGCAAGTGATGCATGGTTTGAAATATGTGAAAAGAACACTGGATCATTGTAGCAATGAAAAAAAAAGATTTTTGCATCATGTTGATATTAAAGCAGCATGAACAGTGCAAGGAAATCTTTACCAGCACATGGAATGGAAAATCCAGTAAATCTAACTGTGAAACGAAGGAATACATAAACAAGCATAAACTCACTTCTCCATATCTCGTCCCACATTTCTCCTTATCTCCGCAAAATACCCACGAATTGCACTCACAGATCCCATTTTTAGGAGGGCAGAGTGCAGTGCAAGCCCTGCAGCACTCCTCCGAAGAGTTGACTTTGAAATCTGCTCCCCATTTGAGAGCCGCACCCCAAAGCTCCATATTTTGAATTCCCTTACAGCAGGTTCCGTCACTCTGTAAATTGCTGCCACTTCTTCCAAAACCGCCATCTAAACCAATCAAAGGCTCGATCTTTGAACTGATCGATGAAGCAGAGATCGGTGTTCTGTATGCGATCGACATGAAAATGAATATTACACTGAGAGAAACCAGGCCCATCAACAGAAGCATAAGACTGCCAAATCTGGAAGGTTCCCATTCACTACCCCTTCTACCCATTTACTCCTACGTTTTTCTTGATCCTGATACAAAATGCTGCTCAACAGAACCCAAAACCCCCAAGATGGGAGGAGTTTCGTAGGCTTGGGTTGCGTAGGGTAGACAGAGCTTCCATTATCAGTACCAAAAACAGTTACATTAATTGACGAAGGGCAAACATAGAAAACCTCTCCGCAGAGACAGAGCCGTTCTGTGAGATGGGCTGATCTCTCCTTCAGGTTAGAAAGCTGCGGAAATTAATGAACCGAATATTTATAATCTATTGTTGTGGGTAGAGGAGTTGACCAAAGCTCTGTAGTGGGGGATCTCAAAAAGTCATCTTTAACACTCCCCTATGATAATGCCAAGCTTATCTATCCCTTCTATGTGCCATTGGCACCTTATATTATTCAGCTCTCCATAGACGTTGAATTTTGAACAAACCAAATCACAAGGCACCTTCTGTTTAGGATGTGTAAGATTATTTCCTGTCATCGGGGGTGTGTAACTGTCACCCAACCACGTGCACTCCTATTCTGATAACCAGCCGCAGTCTTAGGCAATAAAGCTTACTCCCATGTCTCTGTTTTGCTTGGTCCAGCAACGACTAACTCTCTTTGAAGGATGCTTGATGATTCTAGACTTACAGCAGAAGGGGTCTTACTGTTGTACATCATGGATCAGGGAAAACAACGGAAGAGTATTTTTTGAACCTTGGGAGTCATAGTTCCAGAGCGTGTTGGTCAAGGAAAAAAGCCTTGTCTTGGTTTAAGTTACACAGAACTTCCTCTTGCAGCAAAAAAAATGCTGCAGAATGGCTATCCTATTCCTATCCCATCAGACATGAGATCTTGCATCCACTTGACAACGGACACTTTCATATTCATGAGTCCGTTGGCTCCTTTACCCAAGAAAAATCAGTCATTTGGGGATTTATGTTTTCAGTTGTATCTGAGGTATATGTTCATAGCTACCGGGTACTTGCACCTTGGTGTATCATCCTCATGCTTACAATCAGCGCGGTTTGACTCATCAAGAGTCTGATGTTCAAAAAAATGGCGATGGGAAATAACAGAAGCAGGCAAATTTATAACGTCTGCTGAGAAACTGCTGTCCACACCCTTGAGTTCACATTTTAAACAGTGTTTTTTACGCCTGTGATGTATCCTGTCTATGATATTTTCACCTGCAAAGATACTGAATGCTGCTGATTCGGAAGTATGGAGCCAAAAACTACTCTGAATCCTGCTTGAGAGAGTTATTTCAACGTTGTCCCACATGAGTGTCATCTGCAGTATCAATTTGCAACCACCTGCATTATACATTTGCAAGATTTTCTCAAAAAATGCCAGGAGAACAGTTGCCCTGTGGCAGCGTCCAGAATAAATTAAAGGAATCACAGAAATCTGTTACCAGGATCAAGTTTTATTTCCAGACACTATCCCCTAAAAACTGAAGAGCTGGTACACCCCTTATTTCAACATCGACAAGGGGGGCCTCTATTCTTGTTAAGCTTGAGAGCTCTGGATCATCCAATATCATGTTGAGGGCTCGTGTTTGATCCTGATACATAGTCCTTATAGAACTTCAGTATCCGTTTTTTCTTTACAAGCCATACTTGAATGCAAAGAGCGGTCAATTATCAACATGGTCAATATCCAGCTTTTCCCAGCTGAATACCGCTTATTAAGACTTCTTTTTACTGAACGAATAGTCAGCTACCAAAAGAAAAAGAAAATGCGTGCACCTTTCTCTTCATTGCACAGAATTTGCAGTCTGAGGAAGATGGAGGAAGTATTTGATTGACAATGAGTCGATTGACTGGAACCCTTTCTTTCCTCAATGAAGCACATAATCTTGACGACTCGCTAATCGCCATCACCTGGAAAGAAATTCTTATTTTAGAATGATTTAACAAGAGAAAACTGCATAGCAACATATCAATGCAGATATTACCGTAGGTATTGTCACAATAATGAACTCTGAAGAGTCGTTATCTCTGAAAAGCTCTCTCACTTTTATCATTCTTTCCCTCAGTTTCTCTAATTTATCAGCCTGTTACATCGGCAAAGATATTGATAGGGCCATCACATATACATTGAGACTAGCAAATATGGCAAGATCTATGAAGCAGCTCACAGCATTTTCTTGATTAGTCTCCTGGCCGAAGACGGACTTTATTGCTGAAGTAGCTGAAGCGATCTTCTGCCTTAACTGCAACGAGCAAGATGAGGTTTATATTACAAATAAAGAACTCATAATGCAGAAAGATCTAACAGAACCTTCTAATCAACAGAAATAGCTGAATATGAATGTAGTCTTTAGCTCCAAATCAAGACATAATGCCAAAAAAGACAATTTCACCTTCAATATCTTCCCAATGGATGCATCCAAGAAGTCTGGTAATGATAAAAGACGAAGTGTATGACCCTGTGCAACAACACATTAATAAACCCAACCATAGGTGTGGAATACTATATGAAGAAGGCATTTCCTTTGCTTACTGTAGGAGCGGTGTCAAACACTATCCGTGTGAACATATTGTACTCGGGTGCTTCAAGGAATTGAATAACCTACAATATTCTTTCGTCTAAGGACTAACACCATACAACTATTCAAAAAGAAAGCATCCTCAAATCGAAATGCACTGTGCATGCCTTTGATATTGCGATAGCTTCATCCAGACCAGGAGGAGGAGTGTCTAGTAACTCTCCAAGCTTTAGTTCCCCAAGCTGCATCAAGAGTTGATGCAAATCGCTTTAAAAAAGTCTTTTTTTTCTTTAATAAGCATCAAGATTAGCTGCTTTCAGCAATGTTTACCTGATCGGCAATCATGCCGAGACCCATGCCATCCATGAAATCCTTGACTCCACTCCCAGCGCTCTTCTGACCACTGCTTCGAAATTCTTCCCTTGTTTTCTCGGGGTTTATCTGTAAATAATCATATCCAGTTATTGACCAGCAAAGAGTCTCGCATATCGGGAAAAATCACAGAATAGGTGCACAGTTTTTAAGGGGAGCACTTGGCCTCTCACCTCAAGTGCAAAAAGTGGAGAATATGGCCCCTCAACTGGGACTAAAGTTCCTCCAGTTAAATCCTAATGATGCACAAGAGTTAGAAACTCATCTAGTCAAGCCAGGACAAACTCCATCACCAAATGAAAAGTGATGCTGGGAAAGATATTGCATTGAAACCTGTGCAAAAGAATCGCTGAGAGAATGAGCAGGATCAGTTGAAACCACAAGCGTGGAGTGGCCATTATTAGCGAACTTAACAGCAAGAGACGCCGCGCAACTAGTCTTCCCAACTCCTCCTTTTCCACCAAGCATGTAGTATTTGCGCTGAGTTCCAGACACCATTTCATCAAAACCAGAAACCGCTACTGTTGGATCAGCAACCGCTTGCACTACACACACACACACACAACGTCGCCACAATCACAATCCAGAAAGTATGAACTCTTATTCCAGTTCCAAACTCAGCATTTTGGAGTGCTTTTACCACTCAGAAAAGAGGTACCTCGAAAGTTTCTCCGGAACGTCCTTCCGGAGAAGGGTAGAGGCATGAGATTAGGCCGGAGTTTCGAGAGCCCTCCCGAACCACAAATACAACCTCCGATTCCTACAGACTTCAACACAGTAAAATGGATGACCATAGACGCCATTGCTCTCGACCCGTGGAATTGAAGACAGGGCGTCGCCGATCGCCCCCTTATCTATCTTGATTTCTTCACAGTCGTGTCCTCCAGGCAGCCGAAACCGGAATGCCGGTGAATACAAATTTGGTATTGAATTATTTATTTTTTATAATTGGAAAAATAAGATTTATTATATAAATAAATAAATCATTGAAAAAAATGAATATATTCAATTTAATAAATTATTTGATTATATATTCTAAATAATTATATAAGATAAATATCATTAAAATACATTTAATTATTTTATGTTATATTATTATTTTTACAAAATAATCAGTTTTCCTACACGACTGCATCAGCGTCATCTTGGTCCAATGGAGAAGCTGATATCAGTAGGCATGTTCATGCCCTGCGCCCAGCTCTGCGATTCCAATAGCAGATGTGAGATCATGGTCGCCACCTTCTCCATGTGGGGACGACGACACGCCTCCTCCGACACGCACTCCACCGCCAAACGTGTCAGCTTCTCAGCTACTTCCACTGGGAATGAGTCGCGCAACCTCCGATCTATCCATTCCCTCACCCCGTATCCGTCCTGCTTCGCCACCGCCTTCCTCGCCGTTTCCACCACCGAAATCCTCAGGTAGCTCCGAGTATCCTCGTTGTAGATGTGTTCCAGAGGTTTCATTCCGGATAACAGCTCTAGAATGACAACCCCAAATGCATATACATCACACTTCTGTGTGATGATCCCATTTTGTTGAAACTCGGGGGCCATGTACCCTCTGGTTCCTTGGAACTTGCTCATCTTGCTGTTTGATCTTTTGAGCTCTTTGGGGTTCTGGGTTGTTTCTCTGATCTCCCCACAAAGCTCCGATGTCCCCAAATGACAGATCTTTGCGGTTAATTCCGGTTCAGAGACGATGATGCTACTGCTCTTCAGATGATTATGCACGAACACGAATCCCAAACCAGTGCAATTATGAATGTAATCCAACCCATCAGCGACATTAGAAGCAATCACAACTCGTGACATCCAACTCGATAGCACAGTGAATTGGGGATTCTTGGGATTCCTCAGGCAAGAGGCGAGGCTCGCACCAGAAGCATAATCGTAGACCAAATAAATGTAACTATCACAAACAGATGCACCTCTCAACCTCACCAAACTAGAATGATGACTCTTGCAGATTACCGAAAGACGACTCATTATCTCCGACATCTCCATCTGGCGCCGGAATCTCCGCTGAAAAACGATGACATCATTATCTCGAATGTTGCAGCGCCACGACACGGAGGATGCGGTTGAAGAATGGGGCTTCAGCCTTAAATTACTGGTCGCAGCGGAAATTTCTCGGAAATCAAAGATGTGGGATTGATCAGGGATAATGGATTCGCGAATGCTGGCAAGGGATTTGACGAACGCACCGCGAGAGTAGTTACTGTGATCCGGTAAAAAGAAACTCGCGGTTGCAGCCGTATCGGGTATCAAGAAATCGTTGGACCCGGATGAAGAAGCGCCGGATTTGGGATCGGATTTCTTGGATTTTGTGGCAGACGAAGAGGAAGCGAGAGACGATGATGAGTGAGAGCAAGATGCTGCTTCAGGAACTTGCTTCACTTCCTTTTTCCCGGGTTTGCACATTTTGAAGAAAAGGAAAACCATTCAGGAGCTCGAAGAGAGGGCAAACGTGTCTGCACTCCGGCCGCGCGCAAAGGAAAGGGCGAGGTTTTCAGAACGCCGTCGTATCGTCAATCACAAGTCAAGGGGTAGGTTTGTATCTTAATTAGTTCAAAAGTGGGCCCCATCAAATCAATATTTTTAGAATTTTAATTATAAAAAAGTTTATATTTCAACAAAGCCTCTGAACTTTGGTTCTTCTAGACGGCGTTATACGTGCTCCCGGACTCGCGGACGCGGACACGGACACGTGGGAACTTGACGGATACGATCCGAGCAATATTGTGTTTATTTTTCTTTTTGTTTTCAAAAAAGGCACAAAAAGAAAATGACACAGAACTGATTTGGTCTTGGGCCGAAAGCCCAAAGCCGGGAATCTCAGATGGACCTTGTGGACACGTGCTCTACCTTGTTACTCTTTATTTATAAATTTCCCTAATTTAAAAATTAAAACAATAATTTAACACAAATTACATAGGGTTATAATTAAAATAATTTTAAATATTTCCACGTGGAAAACACTATATTTATGCTAGATATTAAATGAATAAAATAAAATCTTTAAAATTATAATTTATTATATGTTACCGATACTACTAGTTTCATCAGATAGTCAAAAATAGTTCAAGTAATTATTTATTTCGTATCTAATGAAATAGTTGCAACTAAATTCTGTTCCATAAAAATATATGATTAAAAAATTATATATTCTATATATATTAAAAAAAAAATACAAATATAAAATTCCATGAAAATAATTATTTGAAAACATTGCTGATAATTAAATCTAGTACAATAATAATGAGTACGGATAATGATTTGAAAGCCGTTACTGGAATAAATACAAAAGTCCAACCAACACAAACTTCCTCCTCCAGTTTGAATTGCGAATATTAAAAATAAATTTCCATTATTTTAATAAATTACCTCAAATGAATCTAGTCATAATTGCATCCCGAACCTGGACGTTGGTTGTTATTTTGGGTATGAAAGGTCAAGTAGAAGGGAAGAAAACAGCCGACACGCGACACGGGTGTCAGGATTAATTGAAGACTTTAATTATTTTTAATAATAAATAAAACCCGCATATAAACATCCTTCTCATTCAATACAAAAGTGATAGACCAACCCAAGTAAGAGTTGAAACTAATTAGTAGAATATTATATTGATTAGAGTTTATATAGCGAATCTTTAATGTTGTATGATAATTTTTCTAAGTTGTTCAAAATGAATAATATCGTATAATTAAAGATTTAGTTAATTTATATAAAAATATATTGTATTTAAGAATAACATTATTTTATTTGAATATTATTATTTACTGTATTTGGTTGTTGGTAGAATCGCGGGGAGTAGCCAGTGGGGACAGCATAAAGGGGAAGGCTTTGGGGAGGAGAGGCATGCCACCTTCTGGTCGGCAAGAAGGAAGCTTTCAGGTGTCGGTTACTGTCTTCGTTTTCGTACATGGTTGGATACTGCGGGTGTATGTACTGGAAATCTGGAGTTGGGTGTATTGTATGAACTGTGAACTCTCTGTTTCCCTCCTGTGTGTGGATGACTGTAGCTTTCGCCATCTCTGTCTTGTCCCCTGTTTCTATCCATTTCTCTTTCTCTTGCCATGTCAGTTGGCAGTTTTTCTTTCGTATTCTCCCCTTATAAATATAACCGACTGGTTTGGGTTGTTTCTCTACTCTCACTTCTGTTTCGCATTTTCTGGGGTTCCAGTAAGATTTGGGTTTTGAATTTCAGAGTGAATGACTTAGTTTGTTTTGTGGAGAGATTCCAGGGGGGAAACGGGAAAACTGGGGCGATGATTAATGTGATGAATCGCAAGGAGGAGGAGGCGGAGGAGAGAGGGATGAATCCGCAGCTATGGGCGGCGTGCGCCGGCGGGATTTCTGAGATGCCGCCGGAGAATTCGACGGTGTATTATTTCCCACAAGGGCACGCGGAGCATGCTCTCGAGAAAGTTGATTTCGCAGGTTTTCCGAGGGTTCCGCCGCTGGTCCCCTGTACTGTGTCCTGGGTAAAGTATTTGGCGGATGCTGAGAATGACGAGGTATACGCGAAAATTGGGTTGATCCCCTTTCAAGGGACGGAAGTCGATTTCGCCGTTGACGGAAATGGGTTTCTTGCATTTGATCGTAATGGGGAAAGGAAGAAAACTGAGTCCTTCTCCAAGACGTTAACGCAATCGGATGCTAATAACGGCGGTGGTTTATCTGTTCCAAGATTCTGCGCTGAATCCATTTTTCCGAAGCTGGAAACCACCGTCGAGCCTCCGGTTCAAACCATCTCCGCTAAAGATATCCACGGCGTGACTTGGAAATTTCGGCATATTTACAGAGGAACGCCGCGGCGGCATCTCTTAACGTCCGGCTGGAACGCCTTCGTGAATCAGAAGCGCCTTATTGCGGGCGATTCAGTGGTCTTTGTGAAAATGGAGAATGGGGAAATGTATATAGGAGTTCGGAGAAAGAAAATGCTTCCGATACTTAATGCCGCCTCTTACAGAGCATTGTTCCCTGATTTTCTTCCACAAACCGGCAACACTGTGAAAGGGGGCCATGTAAAAAGGACCCCTGAATCTGTCCTCGAGTCCGTCCGGCTGGCTGCAAATCGGCAGCCATTCGAAGTCGTCTACTACCCCCGTGCAGGCACGCCGGAGTTCGTCGTGTCTGCTTCAGCTGTAAGAGCTTCTCTGTTTGTCCAATGGTGCACCGGGATGAGAATCAGGATGGCTTTCGAGACAGAGGATTCGCTAAGAACAAGCTGGTTTATGGGCACTGTCTCATCACCTCAGGTTCACGATCCAGTCCATTGGCCCGCCTCCCCATGGAAGCTTCTTCAGGTAACGCAGATTCATCTCTGAATTGAAACTTTTTCTTCCTTTTTACTGAAACTGAATCCAATTGCAGGTGACTTGGGATGAGCCAGATTTTCTGCAAAACGTGGATGGCGTCAATCCATGGCAAGTTGAACTCGTGCTCGATCCACTCATCCCTGACTTCCCACATCCTCATCTTCCTCCAGTGCTGAAGCGCCCCCGGCTCCTCGAACCTCCACTCGACTTCCCTCTTCACCTTCCTATGCTCATCGGAAATCCCCTGAGCCCCAGCAGCCCCCTGTGTTGCTTCCCAGATAACATTTCTGCTGCCGGCTTACAGGGACCCAGGCTTCTCCGCCTCGGGTTCCCACCAGTAAAACGCAACGACTCCCAGCCAGGAGTGAACGCCACAGCGGCCGGCGACAAAGGCGAAGTAAAGAAAGAGGCTGATCCCACTGCCCCTGCTTTCATCCTCTTCGGTCAACCCATTCTCACAGCAGAGCAAATCAGCTCCCAACAGAGGACCACCACCGCAGCAGACGCTAGCCCCCCTCCGGCGCCGGCGGAGAACCCCCCCGACGAGACACAAGGAAAATGAGATAAACCGTTCGCTGCCATTGCGGAAGCCAATATCAGTAGTACTAGTCTACAGATGATGAGTCTAGGCGTCCCCA
Organism: Utricularia gibba; assembly: GCA_002189035.1. Taxonomy (NCBI): domain Eukaryota; kingdom Viridiplantae; phylum Streptophyta; class Magnoliopsida; order Lamiales; family Lentibulariaceae; genus Utricularia; species Utricularia gibba. The sequence goes on along the minus strand of NEEC01000012.1, from coordinate 2,666,926 downwards.
TTAAGCTCACTGTACTATTCCCTTTAGCCGATGTGCATATTTCAGTAGTACTGCTGCTTACTCCTCGACCCAGAAACTCAAATCTCATGATTACGCAGTTGAATTCCATTAGATCCACGGTGATGTGTTGAGTTCACCCTGAGCCATTGATGGGCGGGTGTCATGAGTCCTGGGAGCAGCTGAGCTAAAGCAGTAGTGGGCTGGTTTTTTGTTCCTGGGCAATTGAAGGGGAATGGTCCCGAGCTCATAGGGCTGTTGGTTGGTTCCACCTTACGACGCCTACAGCGACGGCGCTGGACCAGGCGCGGCCGCCTACCACGCCCCTTTATTCCATGTTGGTTCCAATACCCCATAATTTTTAATTTCAAATCTAGGGTTTTAAATTAATCACAATTCCGTGTTTTACTGTTGGCCAAAATTAAAAATATATATTTTTTATTCAAAATTTAGATTTAACCAAGTTGTATAAAAAATAAATTTATTAGAATTTTTTTAAAACCAGTTTTATTTTAAATTTTAATATATTTTATAATAGTTATTATATATAAATAAGTAATACATATGTTATTGGAAGATCTAAATAGAATATAATATCAGATTTAATGATCGAAATTCTACTAAATTTCAAGGGTATAATTGAAATTTCATAGAATTTCGACTATATATATATATATATATATATATATATTATTTATATCATATTATTTGATTCAAACATTTAATCTTTACGTTGCATTTCCCTTTCTAGAAAAAAGACTTTGTATGAGATATGAAGAATTTTATTTCTTTAATTACGTTATTTTCTTTATTTTTAATCAATATGAGATATTATTACAAGATATATATATATATATATATATATAGATTCAACAAAATAAAATCATTGAAATAAAAAGAAATTTTTTACTGTTAGTCCACTAAATAAATAAGATAATAGAAGGAAAATGTATCCTTTTCTCATGGGTGTGGAGTGTGGGCAGTTGATGTGTGTGACTGTTCAACTGTAAAGTAGTCCCTTGCCAATACATTCGAATTGGACACCGCTGCGCTTTACAGTTACGGACGGACACACAGCTCGTCATCTACTGTTGCATCGCTGGAGGCCGCGTCGGATACGCGGGGAACTGTGCGTGTATCGACCGTGTCGTATTTAATGGGTGGGCTTGTACGCCCTGGGCTTCCGCTTATCTGGGCCCGAGCATTTGCGGATGGGCAGGTCTGTCTCTCTCTATTATTGGAGTCTTGAGATTTCCAATGCGTTCTGAAACTGGAACCCTAGTTAAACCCCTGGAGACTTTGGGGACTTCGGACTTCAGATTCTTTGACGCGCGGAAATCATCTACTGATTTGTTGATTTTGGATGGGGAAGCTCGGAAGAAGGCGAGGAAGTTTGCGAAGAAGAATCTTCAATCCGTGCTGAGGAACAGGCGGAAAACAAAGGCTTTGTTCAAGAGAAAGTCTCGAAGTTTGTGTTCTATTTGTTGGAATCGAGTTCTGATTGTTATAGCTGCTTCTGTAACTTGAATCTCTTTCTTTTTTCTTCCTTTTAATGCAGAAGGTGGGCGTGATTCTACAGAGGAGGAAGTGGAAAAGATAGCCGTTATTTCCAATGGAAGGTAATTGAATTTTTCCGATGGAAGGTAATTGCATATGCCTGTACGGTCTTCAGTGAGTGTGTTTTATGCTATGCACAGGAGCACTAATTTTGAGAGCATTCACGGCATTTCTCTGGAGAATGTGTTTGTTGGAACTGAGTTGCATGAGGATGCAGAGTTATCAGAGAGCGATGGATACCTATCTGAGGTTCAGAATTTATTTTCTTTGCTGCTCCCCTATCCGTGGCGCTTTTTCTTTTCATGATAATAAAATCATTCAGGACTCGAGCTCTCCAGATTTTGAAGAAAATGAAGCGGCAAGAACTAATGAAGGTGGCTTTGTGCTTTGCTCGTTTTTTCTATAGTTTCTTCAGCTTTCATTTAGAGGTTAATTTTTTGTGCTGATGAAACTGCAGGGAGCTTTTCTTCCTCTAAAAATCAGAAAATTCATGCCAAACTTGCGAAGCAGAAGCAGAAATTGGAAAAACTGAGAAAGAAGGTAACTTCCTCTTTAGTGAGAACAGAAATAAACTGCACTTACTTTGTGCTATCTCTTGAGCGCCTTCTACATCTCAGGACCCTAGCTTCAGTAAGCTTTTGGAGAAGTTGGATGTTGTGGATGAGACATTTCAAAATGGAGGCGAAGGTTATATTTTCTCTCATTTCTTTTTCCTGGTTTTCTCTGGAATTTGGAGTGAACGTGCTCTGTTTATTGAAATTTTTTGACATATGTGGGTGACATTTCTATGTCTTAACCAGAATTCATTTTCCCTTAAGTTGTTATAAGTTTAACAAAATTAGAGTGTGCGGATTGTGTAAATTTCTCATTGTCTCTATGAATAGTACTCAGATGAAGATGAGTCCGGTGATGAAGGAGATCAAGGTGAATTTATTCATTCCAAGGCCAAAGGAAGGTTTTTGACAGATGAGATCTTTAATGCATGGTTTCGTAAGGCAAAGGAGGATAATAACGTTACTGTCCTTGCCAGCCTACTCAATGCTTATCGTGCAGCCTGCCATTATGGAACTGAAGCCATGGTGTATAGGGTTGAGAACAGCGAGACCTTTAATAGCATTATTATTCTTACACTATCTAGTGGAGCGGATTTGTTCAAACATCTCTTGAAACTATCATCATCAAAAAGCGGAAAAGAAGCATTGCTAGAATTGAACAGAAATTCGATGTGGAAAACTTTGAGGCCGTTCGTCAAGTCTTTTGTGAGAAGTACACTATTTCTTTTGAATCAGGTTACTGATACAGACATTTTGGCCTTTATTGCAACAAGGATCAGAGCTTCTCTAGTGTTCTTTGCAGCATTTCCGTCGCAGATTCCACCACTTGTTAAGGTAATATCGTGATTTAACCTTTCATACAAAATAAACAGAGAGCCCAGGCCTAAAAACCGTCTTGTCTTTTTGTCTTCGTCAATGGGCTTGTTCTTTGGATTATTATCATCATTTGGTAGTACCTTACTTTCACTTAACCTTAACTTGTATTTTAAAATCATATTTTATCCACTGATAATTCACATGCACTTAGATGTCATTGGTGTTTAATTTGAGTGCCATTTTACAACTTTCATATCCTGATCCATATTTGAAACAGGTGATTGTGCATTTGTGGGCAACTGGAGATAGTATGTTGTCTTCAGCTTCCTTTTTTATTATAAGGGACCTTGTTGCTGTTTTTGGCTCCATAAACCCTGATATCTGCATTTCAAAAACGTTTTCGGCATTCATTTCGCGGTTCAGAGTAGCAGAAACCATAGACTTAACGCAGATGTTGTGTATGAGAGATCACTTGGTCCAGCTCTGTTCTGTAGATGTGGAAACTTTCTCGCTTAAGGCTTTAGCTTCTATGAATCAACTTGCAAAGCTATTGGTTTGGGGAGAGGTGACAAAGAAGAAGGTATTTCACACGATTTGAATGCTTGTAATCTTTTTTCTTTGCAATGTTTTTGCCGTATTAAGATCTACCCAATTTTTGGGGGCCGACAAGCCTGTTTATTTTTTTCACCAACGTATTTCTATATTATTCTTCTGAACAGGAAGCTTTCAGAAAGATTTGCAGTTGGGAATACGTCAACTGTCTCGACATCTGTGTTAGATTTGTAGGAGAAAACACTGCTGATTATGATATTCAGCAATTGTTGTTTTTGGCCATTCAAATAATTAATGGCATAGCCCGTTTGTTTCCGGGACCCAGATACGTCCCTCTGAGGCTAAAATGCGTGGAATGGCTCAATTATCTCTCCAGATCCAGTGGAAATTTTATTCCTGTCATCTCAATAGTGCTTGATATCTTCGAATACAAGTTTGCAAAGGAGGGAAGAAAGGCTCAAAATGCCATCAATATGTCGTCTGTTTTGAAGGTTAGAATCCATATACTTTATGCTCAAAACATGCATCAAGTCTTTTGATTATGTGACTGATGAACTGATCTGTGCAGTTGCCTAAACATTACTTGAAAACAAAAACTTTCCAAGAACGTTGCTTTAGCTCAGCTATTGAGCAGCTATGTGCTCACTTCTCTCAATGGAGCTGCCACATTTCCTTCCCTGACCTAGCTGCTCTTCCACTAATCCGTTTGAAAAAGACCTACGAAATCACGACTACAGAAAGCCTACGGCGAATGCTCAAGCGTCAGATTGATCAGGTACCAACCTTTCCTTCAACACACCGGATCCGATCATCTACCCCACTCATCGCTTTTTTCTGTGCAGGTTGAGCAGAACACAAGCTTTATACAGAGGAAAAGAGATGAAGTTTCGTTCTCTCCACATGACCATCAATCGGTGGACTCTTTTCTTCAGGTTTGCATCTTCTAGCTCTAGCTTCTGTTGGCATCTTCACTCAGTTTATGGTTTAATTCATTCTCCCTGTACAGCTTGAGAAGCCCAGTCTCAACACTCCATTCCTGCAATACTGCAAAAGCATCCTCAGCCCAGTTTCCTCATGAAACTCATTTTGCCCACCCGGATGCGCATGGAGTTAATTTTTTGAACTTGAACAGGTTCGTTTGCCTTCATATTTCATTATGCTTTTCCTCTGTTAAGGCAACTAGCAAAATGGATGTATAAACAGTCAGAGATTCGAGTTCACATGTGATTCCATGTGACAAATATAATTGTCAGTTTTGGGGAATGTTGAAATTAAAAACCCTAACCAATGTATGCTCCAAGTTGAGGTGCTAGATTCGAAGTTGGTGCTCATCACTCTACGCTACAGCAAGGCGCCTGGCCAGTCTCGGTGAGCTTCTGATTGCCAAGGCAGCGCTCAACACTGCTGCCCCCGCCTTCCTACCGCCGTTCCTCGGTGAACTTCTGATTCTGGTGGCGGCGCCGACCATCGCAGCGCCCACCGTCTTCCCTCCCTTCATCAGCCTTCGCTTGCTTTTCTTAGCTTGTGTCTCGTTGGAGTCGGAATTCTTGTTGGCAGCGACGCCATTTGCGGATCCCATCCCGTTTTCTTCAGCAACTCGCTCGAATTCACCACCCAGTTTCCTCGCCACGCGCCTAACCCTAGTCTCCTTTGCCTCATCGGCCAATCCGACGACTCTACGCCTCTTGATCGCCAGCGGAGCGGGCGGCGGCGACGGAGAATCCAGCATCGCTTCATCTTCCTCCCATGGAGACGCATCAGAGACCTTCGGCGACTTCTTCCCGAAACTCCTCGCCTTCTCCTTCTGCTTCACGAGATTCTCTATTTTCCCCTCGATCTTCCCCTGTAGACGGTACCGCTCCAGTCTGAGCCCTCCCATCGACCAGTGAGCCTCGCGAGCCCAAGCCATGAGCGGATCCATAACCGGCGGCGGCGGATCCACTCTCTGATCGTTGAATTTAACATCGCCGTAGAACCGCGGCCGCGGAAGGCTGGTTCCGTAGAACTTCCCCGGACCCAAAGCTACAACCATTTGCTTCGCTGATAGAACTCCTAAAACGGTGGAGATGTCGCTGTGAAACGAAGAATCCGCGCCGCGATTCCCTTATAGATGAATCCGGATTAGAGGCGGGAAATAATGGCGCCATCGGAAAATTGTACATCCCGCCGAGAGAGAAAACCTGCCCAATTCAAATCCGGGAAAGGCGCACTGCACCGCACCCGTATGAGGCCGCCCATTCAAGTAAGTCCTTAGCAGGCCCTTAATTTCATTCAGCCCACCCACACATTCTCGCCCAATTCTAATGACGCTACGGCATTAAACCGACACATCAAGCAACATAAATAAAAATTATTTTCATAATATTATTCCCTCATAGATTTGTAATTAGTTCGAATCAGAAGTTAATATGACTCAAGTAGATGCTTGAAAATTAATCTCTAAAGAAATTATACAGTTATAATTACGACGTTATTCTTGATTCTGTTTTCAATTTGATTCAATATTTTGAATTCCGATTTCGATTTGATTCAAATTTAAAAAATTCAGTTTCGCTTCAAAGCTAAAAATAAAGTTAATAATGAATCGATGGTTCAAAAAAGTTGTTCAGTTGGCATCTTTATTCCTACAAATCCTTCCCTTTGTAAATGATTGAGAAGCACCAAGTCACTAGCTTTACTCACCCCATTTGTACTCTTTCGTTCATGGGTAAGATTCTGCACTGAAACTGATATCATGAATTGAATTCTTCCGAGTACGGAACATGGATTGATGAACGATGCGTTTTGATCACCCTTCGTGCTTGATGACAGTTAACAATCTTGAATGTGCGCAAGAAGAAACGCAGGGAAGATAAGGAAACAAACCTCTCTTATCCATGGCTGCGAGGCAGCCTTGCACGTGGTTGTCGCTCCGATAGTGGCGTATTTTCCAAATAAAAAATACAAAAGCCGGCTTTGGAGGACCTATGGGGTAGCAGGAACCAAATACCGCTGATTTTTCTTGTTCCTCAGCTATAGGTGAATCTTCTGCTGGAAAGTCTGGGGATTCGGGAAACTTTTGTAACTGCTGATTGGGTGTTTTGTCTGCTGGAAACACCAGTTTAAATGCAGTGCAAAACGCCATTGAAGCATCTGAGGCACTCCGGTGCCTACTCATTCATCTGTAACTTGATTTGAAGCCTTTCGGGAGGAGCCCAGTTCCTTTTTTCTTGTGTTTGTGTTCTGGGATCCTCCAATTTCCCACTATTTTGTTCACCTGCTGTCAAAAACCCGAGACATGGGATGTAATTTTCTGTCGACATATTGTACAGTTGTTGTTCTCTTGTTGAATTGTTATCTTTCTGTATGCTACTATACGTCTAGCGTAGATCCGGAGACCGATCGGATTACGTACTTGCCGGGGCAGCCTGAAAACGTTGAATTCAATCAATATTCAGGCTATATCAATGTGAATCTGCAGGCTGGGAGAGCCTTGTTCTACTGGTTAACTGAAGCACACAAGGATTCAGTACCTGATTTAAGACCCCTTGTCCTCTGGCTTAATGGAGGGCCTGGTTGCTCGTCTGTAGCCTTCGGAGCAGCCGAAGAAATTGGTCCTTTTCGGATTAACTCAGATGGGAAAACCCTTTACCTGAATCCTTATTCCTGGAACAGATGTATGTGCCCATTGTGGATTACTTCATTTTACTATCTTGCTTTACTTCCTTTGATGATTCTAGTCATGTCTTGTGGCAGTGGCGAATTTGCTTTTTCTAGAATCACCGGTTGGTGTTGGCTTTTCATACTCCAATACTTCATCGGATTTGTACACAAATGGGGACAAAAGAACTGGTAATGCTTATGTCAACTGCCAACATCCCTTTTATGCATAGTATATGTCTCTAGAGATGGATGTTATGTATTTCAGCTGAAGACTCATATGCCTTTCTTGTGAACTGGCTTGAGAAGTTTCCCAAGTATAAGCACAGGGAGTTTTACATTGCTGGAGAAAGCTATGCAGGTACGCTCACCAAGTTCTGAAACTGCATTCTTAAAGGAGGAGCACATAGCTCTGCAAGCATGGAGCAATCCACTCTGATTGTTCACCTGCCTTTGTAGGGCATTATGTTCCTCAGTTGTCCCAACTCATCTACGAGAGGAACAAGGGAATAGTGAATCCAATCATTAACTTCAAGGGATTTTTGGTTAGGTTCATTCTCTGCTATCTTGAGCTACATTCAAAGCTAAACATCAACTTATATCAATGCTGAAAATCTTGTGACAGGTAGGGAATGCTGTGATCGATGACTATCATGATTATGTGGGCACATTTGAGTACTGGTGGACTCATGGATTGATTTCAGATTCAACTTACAAGCTCCTCCGAGTGACCTGCCCGCTGGTTTCATCAACTCATCCCACGGCTGACTGTGAAAAGGCGATGACTCGTGCTGAAGATGAGATGGGAAACATTGATGAGTACAGCATCTACACGATCCCCTGCAATGGCTCTTCTTCCAGCAGGCGCAGATTGAGAGCCCACCGTGTAAAGCTTCTTCTTTCAGCTCTCCAACTTTCTCCTCTAGCTAACTGACTCACTCTGTGTGTGTGTGTGATGCGCAGCCATGGGTGAGGAGAGCCTATGACCCTTGCACAGAAACGTACGCCAAACTGTATTTCAACATCCCTGACGTCCAGAAGGCCCTCCACGCCAACGTCACCGAACTCTCATACCCATGGAACACATGCAGGTACATCTTACTTGTTCGAATCCTCTCTTGCTTTGTGGGTGCCGCTGGTACCATAACTTGTTTACTTCTACAGCAATGTCGTGGGCAATAATTGGGCAGACGCCCCTCTTTCCATGCTTCCCATTTATCAAGAACTGATCGCTGCCGGAGTCAGGATTTGGGTATACAGGTAGCTATTTTCCAACACCAGGATCCTCTGAACTTACCCTCTTCGATGCTTAACTCTTCCTGTCTTCCTCAGCGGGGACACCGACTCCGTAGTTCCCCTGACTGCAACTCGGTACTCCATCGACGCACTGAAACTCCCCACTATAAAGCAATGGTACCCTTGGTACGATGGAGTGATTGTAAGTCAACAAAAGCAACAACCCAGCATTGTTTTCCCATTACAGAGCGGAGACTGTCCTCATAAAAAAGCTCATTCATGCCTTCTCTGTGGCACAGGTTGCCGGATGGAGCCAAATATACAAAGGACTGACCCTCGTGACGGTCACCGGCGCCGGACACGAGGTTCCCCTGCATCGCCCCCGGCAAGCTCTCCTCCTCCTCGCGGCGTTTCTGGAGGACAAGCCCCTGTCCAGCTGAGCCCAAGGCGCCGCCGTATATTATTATTATTATTATTATTTATTAATAATGCTCATTTCCTTCTAGTGCTAGACTGCTACCTACCAAATTATTAATTATAATCCAATAAAAAATCTTAATTAATTAATTATAACATTTTATCTCCAAATATTAAAATATTTTCGGAGTGGCGACACGTCAGCGTTACTCATCTATCTATCAATTCTAAAGGATATTTTTAAAATTTTCAATTAATTAAATATCACTAATATTTTATGAAATTGAAATATTTATTTTTTATTGATATAATTGATACTCATTATTTAATATATTAAATATATTTAGTCTCGAAAATTTGACGTATTTATTACATAAACCTAATTACCAATGTCACTATATAATGAATATAAATGATATTATTTAAAAAATGAGTATATTTAGTTCTCATTATTTTATTATATGAAAAATTGGTCTTCAAATTAAATTGGTAATAAACATCTCAACTCTTTCCCAAAATAATAAAATTGATTGTTCTAATTAAATTCTAATTTTGTATTCTAAATTTTACCTTAATTTGAAATAAAAATTAAGATTTGATTATGAAATTCAGTTTTACTATTTTGAAAAATAATGAATAATTTTTTATTGAAATTACAGAAACTAATTTTATGGAGATTTGATTTTATTTAATTTTAAACAGTGAAAATCTATTTTATTTGATTTGTAAATAGAAAGAGTAAACGGTAAATAATGGGGAAATTCAAACAAGGCATGACTGTGTGCTAATCATTTAGTCAAATTTGACGACGAAAAACCACACGCTTTTGCTGTATGAACGACACGTGTGGAGTCAGATATTTTAGAACGGTAAAAAAAGGTTCATTTCCATGTTTTTTTATTATTCTATTTAAGAAATTAATTAATAAAATTAATTATATATCAATAATATTTCATTCTATTTATCTGAATATTGCCATTGGAAAAAGATAAACATTCTATTTATTTTTTTACAGAGCATTACCGTTTTTATGTGTCTAGGAATACTTCTTCGGTCTTGGCTGCGGTGCGTGGCGTTGTCAACCGTGTGAAGGCGGCTTGGGGTGACGTGGTTTCATGTTCGATTGTTCTTGACCTGACCCCGTCTGCCGTGAGAAGCAGGAGCGCTTTACTGATTCTTCAGATGTTGAACTTTTGAGTTGGACTCTTCTGTCTCCCTGATCTATATATGGATGCATACTTCCCCACGAGTCTCCAAGTCTTCGAATCTGGTTCAATAGCCTCAAACACCCAGAAATTTTTGTTGACAGATCGTTTCTGCGAATCAGAAAAAACCCGATGCCGTCGGAGAGATCGTTGGAAAGAACTCCCACATGGGCCGTCGCGTCCGTTTGTCTTGTTTTGGTCGTGATATCTATTGCCATCGAGCAGCTCTTTCATCACCTGGGATCGGTACTTGGGTTTCTTTAAAATCTGTGATCTGAAACCGCCATTTTCTGTGTCATCAGTCGTCACTAATGAGTTCGCTTGCTCCATTTTTGCAGTGGTTGAAGAAAAAGAAGAAGGTATCTCTATATGAGGCTCTGCAGAAGATCACGATGGGTGAGTTTTGAGAAATCGATCTTATCTAGCCTCTAATCTTTCTCTAATTATGCTTAATCTGAACTGATCGTGTGTGCAGAGCTTATGCTTATGGGATGCATCTCGTTTCTGTTGACCGTGGCGCAAGAGCCCTTATCTGGGCTTTGTGTGGAAAGACGCGTTGCGCATTCTTGGCATCCCTGTAGGATAGACGAAGAAAACCATGACAGCGAGTACGAGGATCCTTGTCTGGCAAGGGTGAGTAAACGAAGTAATAAAGATCGCATTTTTGGAGCTTGATGCTAACTGGGTTTTTGCTCAACTTTTTTCAGGGATTGGAGCAGTTAGTTTCTGCATATGGAATACACCAGTTTCATATCTTCATCTTCATGTTGGCTATCGCTCATATCGCTTACTGTGTTCTTACTTACGGCTTGGGAAGGATGAAGGTATGTTAATTGCGATCTTATCTCCATTTCATCATCTTGCTCTGTTTTGTTTCTGAGATTTTGAGAAGTTTTTTAACGATGTTTCTGTATTCAGATAAGGAGATGGCGATCTTGGGAAGACGAAACAAAGACAGTTGAGTACCAGTACCTTAATGGTGAGTAGTATTTTCCGCAAAGTTACCAGCTTTTCTGCAACTAAATCATACCCAGTTGCTAATTCTTTTGAATTCTTGAAGACCCAGAGAGATTCAGATTCGCGAGAGATACTTCATTTGGGCGGAGACACCTGCACTCATGGAGCAAATCACGAGTGATTCTATGGATCGTAAGTCTTTTCTTTTTCTGTTGCCGGTGATAATAATGGGTGCCCTCTTTCAGATTCTCAGAAATTCGAAACTTTGCTTCAACAGGTTTCGTTCTTCAGGCAATTCTTCACATCGGTTGCGAAAGTAGATTACCTCACTCTCAGACATGGGTTCATCACTGTAAGCGATCGATTAGGGTTCCGGCGTTAACAATGTAATTCCCTTTGCGTTTTACCAACAGATGATCACGATACAATGTTCTTCAGGCGCATCTACCTCCTCACAGTCAAGCTTCCTTCGATTTTCACAAGTATATCGGCAAATCATTAGAAGAAGATTTCAAAACCATTGTCGGAATAAGGTTTCTTCTTCGATTCTCTTCTGTCTGTTGTCTTCTTCGTTCCTATAACTGTCTGTTCCTAATTCAAAATGGGTTTGCTTCCAGCCCTGCATTATGGGCATCTGCGCTCCTGTTCCTCCTCACCAACACCCATGGTGAGTTACTTCAAAGTTCTGCAAATCCCTCATCCAAAAACCGCTGCTGCTGCAATCCTTCTTAATCTGCTTTTGTTTGTGGAACAGGGTGGTATTCAGAGTACTGGTTGCCCTTCATTCCCTTGATTGTGAGTACACTAGACTGTTGCATTTTCTTCACCAGATCTGCAAGATGAGAATGCTGAATCTGATTTTCTTTCAATAAACCTGCAGATACTTCTGTTGGTGGGCACAAAGCTGCAAGTCAACATAACGAAAATGGGAACAAGAATCCTTGAGAGTGGCGCTGTGATCAAGGGAACTCCAGTTGTTCAGCCTGGAGATGATCTCTTCTGGTTCAACCGCCCCAAGCTCATGCTCTTCTTGATTCACTTAGTTCTCTTCCAGAACGCCTTCCAACTCGCTTTCCTAGCTTGGAGTGTGGTAAGTTTCTGTAATGAAAAAGCTCCATCCTGTGGACATCTCCATTGATGGATTCCACTCTTCTGTTGCAGTACGAGTACCGCTTCCCATCCTGCTATCACGAAAACGTTGCAGACATAGTCATCCGGATCACAATGGGGTAAGTTCTCTGTAACAGAGCTCGACACATTCTCCATGAAACTGAAACTCAAACTGTGCTTCATTTTGCAGCGTCGTGATTCAAGTTCTGTGCAGCTATGTCACCCTCCCTCTCTACGCTTTAGTCACTCAGGTATCTTCCCCAAACCTGCTTTCAAAAGCTTCTCCTATAGAACAAGACAGTATCCTGTATCTGAACTTTCTGTAAACGCGAATCATCAGATGGGATCGAACCTGAAGCCGACAATATTCGGAGACGGCGTCGCAACTGCTCTGAGGAGTTGGCACAAGGCAGCTAAGAAGCAGACGAAGCATGGGAACGCATCCACTAGCGCCACGCCGTTTTCCAGCCGCCCCGCCTCGCCGCTCGACGCGAGAATGTCGCCGGCGTATCTGCTGCAAGGCCACACAAGGGCTACCATGAGAACAGCGCTGACGGCGGATACATAGCTTATGGCGAGGGGGCATCAACTTCTCCGAGCCACGGCGGGTTCCAGTGGAGCAACAACAGGGAGATCCGAATGGAAGTGGAAGACTCGCCGGAGCATAACGGGTCGGATCCGCCCCGCCAAACGGAGATCAGCATCGACAGCATCTCCTTCAGAACTTCCCGAGATCAGAGACCATAGTCTCCTTCCCTTTGGATGACGCCCTTCATGTTCTTCATTCTTTTAAAATTGAAACTTTACAATTTTCTTTAAAAAAACTTTTAATTTTTTAATTAATTGTATTAGATTAAAAAATATTTCTTTAAAATAAATATTCGTTATTAAAAATATATGTAAATATATATTTAAAAATAAAAATTATTGACGAACCATTCTGACTGTACAGAAGGGAGTGAGAAGCGGATGGAGTGATCTTGAATCTGAGCCATAGGATTGGATAGCGTGCATACACGTGGACCAATAAGAAGAAAGGGGCCAAAATCATGGACCAATAGAGTAAAAGAATGGGATTTGCAAATATCTTGGCGCCTGTCTACAAATTCACTCGCTCCTCTGTTTCTTCAACCACTAGAGTTGTCTGTTTTTTTTCCGATCGATCTGAAGGAGATCATGGCCACCAACGCGTTGATAAGTTGCGGCGTCGGCGCCGTGTGCCCCTCCTTCCTCTCCGCCAAGTCCAAATATGCCACAGCGAAATCCTTCGGCGTCACATGCAACTCATCGCGATTCGTCATGTCCGCGGAGTGGTTTCCTGGATCTGATCGCCCTCCCTACCTCGACGGCTCTGCTCCCGGGTAGATCACAGTTATTCTCTTCTTTTCATCGTTTTCGGGTGTAGTTAAAGGTCTAATTTGCGTTACTTCAGAGATTTCGGTTTCGATCCACTCGGTTTCGGAGAAGTCCCTGAAAACCTAGAGAGATACAAGGAATCGGAGCTGATTCATTGCCGATGGGCAATGCTTGCCGTCGTAAGTGCCTTCCGAATCCCCACCCTCAGCAATTTCAATTTCAAATTCTAGGGCTGAATCATCCCCTTTCGCAGCCTGGAATCTTGTTGCCCGAAGCTTTGGGATTGGGCAACTGGGTCAAGGCCCAGGAATGGGCAGCAGTTCCCGGCGGGCAGGCCACTTACCTGGGCAACCCTGTTCCGTGGGGCACTCTCCCCACCATTTTAGTCATCGAGTTCCTAGCCATCGCCTTCGTTGAGCATCAGAGAAGCATCGAGAAAGATACAGAAAAGAAGAAGTACCCCGGTGGAGCTTTCGACCCCTTGGGCTTCTCCAAGGACCCCCAAAAGCTCCAAGAGTACAAAGTGAAGGAGATCAAGAACGGTACGCTTCGCTTCCTTCACATCACAGCATCATACATTGGATCCTGGTGACCGAACCCCCCCCCCCCCATCTTTTCCGGCAGGTCGTCTTGCGCTGCTGGCAGTTGTGGGATTCGCAGTGCAGCAATCGGCATATCCAGGAACCGGGCCATTGGAGAACTTGGCGACCCATTTGAGTGATCCATGGCACAACAACATCGGCGACATCATCATCCCCAGATCCATTTTGCCCTGAAACCGTGCTCCATGTCTCAACTCTCAACATATGCCCTGTGCTTTCCCGATGTAAAAACACCAAGGAATTGCAATTGCAAACATGATCACTAGTTAATTAATTGCCTTTAATTAAGTTTTTTAATCTTAAAAATCCATCCCAAAAGTCAAATCCCTAATGTAGTTTACTGTTAATTAAATCAATCTTAATTTTTACGAGATTTTTGGTTTATTTGGTTGAGTTGGTATGAAAAAATTTTAATAACTATTTCTAATGAAAATAAATTTTTTAAATCAATCTTAATTTTTACGAGATAATTTTTGGTTTATTTGGTTGAGTGGGTATGAAAACAATTTTAATAACTATTTCTAATGAAAATAAATTTTTTAAAAAAATTAAATAAATTGTTTATTTCAATATAGATTATGATAATGTACTTTTACGGTTTTACGTTTTTCTCACATTTGGTATAATTTCCATGAGGTCATCCATTCTTAATTTACTTTAGGTCAAACACGGTGAACTTTGAAATTACTATCAAATATCATTTGTCGTGCATAAAAAAAGACCCTTATAAATTTTATGTAGTCAATCTACTTAATTTCATCATCTTTTCCATTCATAACCGATCTTAGATTTATTTGAGGTTGTTTTGGCATCCTTCCTTGTGGCATTTATGTAACTCATTGAATTTAAATAAATAAACATGAATAAAATTTATATTTAACGTTGTTGGAACATGGTTCGTTAAGCCGGTAACCGGATTGGGCTGGGCTATTTGCTGTGTTTGGATTTCTCACCCATTGGCCCATATTGTACGGATAATGAGATGGCCCAGATCAAAAGGATCTGGCCCATAGTTTATTTACACTTTTACCATATTATTAATTGAATCCTCAAACACGTTTTAAAATTCAGACAAATAACACAGGCGGCTTCTATTCTAACATTTTTCGTAATTTTAATTTAATTTTATGTATTTATTTAAATCTCACCACGGCGTGAAGTCATGCTGGGAAAAGCGAGATGATTCTCTGTGAAAAGTGTGCGGACAATGCTACAGACACGAAGCCCAGCACACGCAGCAGCAGTAGCAAGACATCGGGTGTCGGGTTGGACGTGGAGATAGTACAAATCTTGGTGCGTAGGAGGATTTCACGAAGCCCTGGAAATGGCGGATCTCAGATCCGATCCTTCCCTGAAAAGCAAGAACAACACCGACGAATAAGAAAATGTACTATTCCACCTTTTGGTTTTGATTTGTCTGATTTGGGGTGGAGAGACGATGGATTAAAAAAAGAGCTGAATCCAGAGGCAGTTGTAGGAGACGTCCTGATCGGGAAGGAAGAGGGTGGTTAGGCAATGGCGACGGATGAAGGTGGGTGGAGTTGTCATTGATGCCAACCCTCCGGGACTGGCTTCTCTGAATATTGACACCCCAAGATTCGGCTCCCTCCACCTTCATTTCCTGCTCATTAGGGTTTCTTGATTACCCCCTTCCCCTCCCTTTTCGTCATCTAGATTCCTGAGAATGGGTTGCAGATACATGTCTGGATACCTCGTTTTGGGTGGTAATAGAAGCTCATCACCATTGGCATACGAGATCTGGTGTGTGTGTGTTTGTGTTAATCTTCAATTCCAATTCCAGTGCGAAATCATTGACATAGAAGAGTGGATGTGAGGCATTTGCAGGTTCCTCAACAGCTAAGATGAGAGATCTGATCCAAGTTCAGTTACTCAGAACCAGAAGCTTAGTGTGTGTTAATGGAATGAAGGGAGAGGGAATGCTGCAACCTTCATGTAACCCGATGGGGTTGTTGTGGTTTAGGCTTTTGTGATGCAGTTAGCTTAGGATCTGCACATCGCTCTCAGGGTCAGGGAGGCACCCCACAAACCCATTCCATCGTTTTCTCCATTGTTTTTACTGATCTTGTATATTACCCAGTTTCTGTAGCATGAGAGAAAAGATGGTACAAGCGACAGAAGCAATTCAGAGAAACGTACGTGTAAGATATTGAGCAACTTGGGAGAATAGCACAGTGCCCTGAGGAAAAAAGAACTGGATTCACTCCTATTAGCTAAAAGACACCACCCCATCTCTTTCCACTTGTCAAGTCTGGATTCGCACCTAATGCATTCTCTAAACCTACTCTCTATCTTTCTAGATTAATTCCTCATGAACCCTAATCAAATCCTTGAAACTAAACCCTAAACATCACAGTCACACAAAGTCTGATGAATGCGCAGAAGCCCTAATACCAGACACCCTCCATGAATTCATCTCATTGCAAATAAGGGTATGTTTCAAGAGTGGAAAGTGCAAGTTACTGAGGGGTGAGACGGGCTAGAGAATTTTGATGCTGTGAAAGGTCTTCTGCGAATCACAACAAGCAAACGAAGATAAAGAGAGAAGAAGACAGAGACACCAGTGGTTGTTGCATCATCATTGTAAACCCGAAATTAGGTTTGGGATAAGATACAGTTTCAGAAGATGGATTTGAATTGTGGGATTCATTCTTTTCGAGCCTTGTGCCAATAGACGAGAAGGTTTCGACAAGATTTGAAAGAACCAGACTAAGTAAACATGGTTCAAAATCAGACATCAGTGGTAGAGTTATTTTCCTTTTGTAAAGGGCACACACCCTCCAAAAACAAACAAGAGGAGAATATTATTCTTCACAAGGAAGGTGGAAATGAGAGAAGAAGGGGAATCAATGTTGTCCAAACACTCCAAGACAAAGTGGATTCAGAAGGGAAAAGCAACCCTCGCTTTACGACCCAGAAAAAGAAGATTTCAAAAACTTTGCTTCGGAAATTGCGTGAATAATTTAATTAAATACCCCAATAAAAAAAATGAATATCACAAGAAAAACAGTGTGGTCTCTGTGCTGTGACTTAGTCTATATTTAGTGGGCAACCGAATTCTCATCATCTCACAAACCTAACCTTCTTCTTCTTCTTCTGGTGCATATTTTCCCATTGTTCTTCTTCTGGGTTTTTGGGTGCAGTGAAGAGGGTTGTTGAGGTTTCTTCCTCTTGCTCGAAATGGAATCTGATGGTTTTCTTCTTGCCCTAATCCCTAATTTTAACCATTGGCTTGTTCCTGACAGCAGCAAACTTAAAGAATGAAGACATCGCAATCTCCATATGTGTGTGGAGGGTTTGAATACGAATATGCCTGGCTCCCTGTATGCCATACGCAGAACCCATTGAATAGCTTCTATGGATTTCTATGGATGGCGTATGAGGAGCCAAGCATATATGCTATCCCTTTATGCTTCAAAGATGGCATTTTCCGGTGTTGGTTTCAACACCCGGTGCATCGGAGAAGAAGAAGGTAGGTTCCCACTTTGTGCAGATGCAATGGAATAGCTCTTCAGTTCACCCTAGTGTTCGAAACACATGACAGATCCAGAGCTCGGATCTCATCAAAGAATCGATCTTTACAACTTACCCGTAGTTTTGTTTGCTTATTACTTGGTCTGAGGGATCTACATGAAAGCTCCACAAGCGACGCCCAATTCCCGATGTGCAGACCTTCGGTCTTGGTTCCATTTCATTTACTGCTAACTTGCATTCTGCGATCAACATCCACCTTTACTGCGAATGTACATTGACTGCGGTAAGTGAAATTGTTCGTTTCCTCCCCTTTTTTTACTGCACGTGAAAAGATCCGGTATGAAGGAACGGAAGCTTCACCGCAGCACTTTTTTCACTTCCCGGTTACCAGTTCAGCAGTTTCGAGTAGAATCCGAAAGCCGCTGAGCAGGTGGATGTATGCGGGGGTGTCCGATTCAGATGGACGGCGCAGATCGAAAAGCTCGGCATGTGGGCAAAATCCGGGCCGTCGGAAAGTGGTAGGGAATCAGTCAGAGAGCATGTCAGAGAGGACGTCCCTGAAACCTAACGCCAATGTTAACGGAACGGATGTTGGCCGGCCTTCGGAATTCAGATCCCCCGCCTCCGGCAATATTTTTTCTTTAATATTATAATATTATTATATAATATCCGATATTTATTTTATTTTTCAATTGAGAATAAAAGAATTAATTTTGTCGAAATTCCTTTTTAGTATTTTTTTTTAAAAAAACTTGGTTGGTTGCAGGACCACGTTTAAAATCAATATTTTCGTCCTTTTTTCATTTAAAAATAATATATGTAATTTTAAAATCATTATTTTGCTTTCTCTGTGTGCGTGCACATGGTCGCATGAGATGGACGGCATTTGCACGTACGTATCACGACAGAGAGGCTGAGGGATGCACACAGGAACTGGGTTGCCGCACTCGTCTTCTTTTCTACAAGATTTTTGAATCTTTATGGTTTGTTTGTGCTTCTCTTGTGTCAAAGATTGGTATCGAAGGGTGCTTTGCGTGCCCACGTCGCGTAATTGTAGAAACTCGTTTGATTGGAAATGTGAGATTTCTGACCCAGTGGATTGGGTAGTGGAATCGATGGTATCGATGTTTTGCGGCCACCCAACTGGTGGAATTGCCACTTGGTTGATGGGTTCGATCACGTTCTACCTGTGATGATATCAGATGAATGATGTTTTCTTCTCTTGCGGAGTGGTGTGCGAGATAAGTGGTGGGTTTGCGATGGTTGTTGATGTTTTTTGTTACCCTGGGAATGACTCAGGTTACCCACTTGGTTGTAGATTTTTTTACCATTTGCAACGGGAAATTTCTTCTTGATTTGGGATTTCATTATCTGTCCTTGAGGGAAGAAGGGGTGGTGGTCCAAGTGGTTAAATTGGTGGGGTTAGGGTGAAATAGTGAATGTTCATGAGTAAAAATGTCTGAAAAATCATGTGTTGAGTCTCAGGAAATGTGTTTTTGTCAGCGGCACAAATGGCTACTGTCGTGGCGGGGCTTCAACGCAACAAAACCCAACAATGCAGTTGTTTTTTCAATTTAATTGAATCGGGATTTATTCAACTGAAAACGAGAGAATGTTCTTGGAATGACAAAAGTTTGTGTGTTCAGTCAGTGATTTCATAAGAAAGTTGTCTTTTTATTGCAAGTGCAGGCTGCTGGCACCGTTTAATCTTGATAAAACAATCAAAATATAGAATTTTTCGTATGGGAATTCGTATGCTAGTCTTGGGATTTAGACGTGTTTCCATACTGGAAGGAATGATATGATGCAGCACACTGTGGTGATACCCTTGTGTTCTTTCTGTGTTATTGATATCTTTTCTGTTTGAATTTTAATTGATTCCCCCGTGAGAGCAGAAGTTCTAGTGCTAGAAAAGAGACTGGCACTTCCAAATAGCATCACAGATTGTTGATGGAGCTCTACCGGAAATTCGTTAGGTTCATGAGGATGAATGCTCTAACAAATTTGACACCGTTGACATCTTCTTTTAATGTTGTACCTGCTATTTGGTGCTTAAGCGTTAAAGTTTGAATTTTTAAAACTCCTTGTCTACATGGAAGCTCTAACAAATGAGGTGTGGATCATGCACTCTAACTGAAATGACTGAATTGGAAAACCGATTCTTTATAGATGGTGAACAATAGCAGTAGCGTCTGTGCATTCATTGATCACAGGTTCTTTCTCGACTACATAAAGTACCCTGTTTAAAAACGCCAGTCGCTCATAGACCATCTTATGCAGATGCCTGTGAGATCAGTGCAGGTATACCTATATGATATTGAATTTATGACTGTTATGTTGGAACTTGGTGAGAATATGAATTAGACTTTGTCAAATGCTTTTCATAGGGGATCATTGCTTACGTTTCAATATTTCACAAGGTTCCCCAGCCTGTTAATTTGGTTCTTCGCCTACAGCAGCTGAGATATATTGATTTTGTTTGGTTACTATCTTCAATGTAGAGGTTCTAGCTCCATCCTAGTTTTCGTTTTCCAGGTGTATCAAAATGAGTACATGGGTCCCTTCCTACTCCTTGTTGAGCTGTTACAGGGTTAGATGTCCAGAGACACGCATGATTATTGTACATGCACATGATTTTCATTTGGTGCACCACACACTTTCATCATATATTTTGATTTCCACACCCTGAACATGCTGAACAAAATGATTGCTGCCATTGACTCTGTCAGGGAGTTAAGGGTGTCACCCGCGTTGTTCAAAATTTCTTTTGTAAGGAGCTCCATTTTGCATTCTCTGTTATTTGAAAAGAGTTTTTTCTTCTTCCACCTTCTCTTTCTCTGTCTTTCTCGCATGCTTATCTTCTCAGTTGCTCTGGTTCACCATATTTGATCAACTTGAAGCAGACTTGTCTCGAGTCATGAGGTATACTTATTGAAACAAGACGATTCGCGTTCACAGTGGAATGCAGGGGAGGATGCATTCTGATTTCGTATTCTAGGTACTGGTTGTGAGCATGACAGTTTCCATACGCAGGAGCATCGATGAATCACAACGACTGAGGCTACTGTCACGTCAGCTGTTCTCTGTATTATTCACATTGTTTATGTTCTTTTGTGAGTGTGATCTATTCCTTGGCGAATATCCAGAGATACCATACTGCTAATTTTTTCCTAGTATCCCCTCTGTGCAAATCAAGTGTGTCTAAAGCATGAGATATTCTTCCTTCACATGAAAATACATGGTTGCTTGCTACGCTCAAGAATGCTAAAAGAAAACATTCAGATAGCTAGCTTTATTGAGTTCCTGTTGATCTTATTAATAAGCTCCTATTGAAATACTTCAGGTTCCACTTCAACTGATCATGCCCATCATCGTTCTTTCTAAGAGAGCCTCATGATTCCCGCGTCGTGCAACATAGGCCTCTATTCAACTTTTGATGCATTAGCCTCATTTCATTGCAGGTTCCATCACATGGCTGTTATGTGTTCAAGCTGCGGTAAGGTGAATGTAAAGACACATTCACTTGTACCAGTCTTGGTGTTCTACTTGTGCAGAGCTTCCTTCCCACCTAATCTGAGAAGCTGGAGATTGTTGTCGGTTACTGATTTGGCGTGTACTCTCTTTGCTACATTCTATAGTGCCAGAAAATAAGAGGACCCCTACTCCCAACCAAATTATTGACACGTAAGAAATGTATCCCCAGCAGCTTACCTGAAGAACAGTTTTCTTCACAGTTTATCGATGACTACTTCCCACACCAGGTAACGTTTTGTCTCTTCCTGTACAGTTTTTACTGCAAGAGATCTTTGACAGAAAGAAAAACACAAAAGAACCGAGCTTTAAATGCCATGAATGAATGATGTGCTTGTTCCCCTCCCCTTCTCACCCATTGCCTTCTGCCAGGACCCGCGTGGCGTTAGTGGGCAGCATTTTTACAGTTTCATGCGTTGGCATCAAGTGTAGTCACCGTCAACGCCCCCCTTGTCTCAAAATGTTTCCTTCCCAATTAACCTGTTCAATCTAAGCACATTTCTCCTCTACTCAGTAGCACTACTTGTGACGTGGTTGCTTTGATCTTTATGGCCTCGCTTAAAAATGCACCAGAGATTAGATTAGGAGGTTCAGAGCATCTAGAAAACTGACAATACATCCTCTGCAGTTGGAAATGACACATTCATAGACTGCACAGTCATTTATGCTGATTGTGGTTTTCAGTTCCCTGTTCCTAATCAGAAAACTGATAAAGCATCATCTCTAAAAAGAGCTTTTTGATGAACATACTTGTTTCATTTTTTTGACTGTTTCTTGATCATTGCCATCTGTATCAGTTACAATGCAAATCTTATTAACTTCTAGCAGTGGAGTAGTAGCAAGATCTGATGAGGATCAGTTGTTTAATTTGCAGGCTGCTTGAATGCAACTGTAGGTGCGATTCTTGAACCCCTTTTGAGATGCTCCTGCACCAGCTTCTCAGCGAACCGCTCCAGTTTCTCCCCATTGGTCTCTTCTCCGATGATCTTCCCTCCCAGAAGCACTGATTCCACATTCTTCTGCTTCAGCATTTTGTCTCCCATTTCCACTAACATCTTCACATTGTTCTGACTGGGATCCGTGTCCAATTGCACCCCACATCTCCCTAAACCCGACCCGATTGCCTGCAATGAAAAGATGATCATGAATCATGATGAAACGACAAAATAGTGGAGGGTGGAGTAATGCAGGGAGGATGGAGGAGAAGGAAAATGAAAAGGTTTCCTTTCCTATCTAACAGTCAGAAAAGAATGCGTTTTGATTATGTTTACCTGGACTCTGACATAGTTGCTGCTACGGCTGTGGCTGAAGGCCATGGCGACGGCGTGGTCAACGAGATCACAGGCGCCGTCGCTGGAGATTCGGGCTAACGGCCGTGCCCAATCTTTGCGTTTCCATTTCTTGACCTGCTCGTAATCGAAGCTGCCTTCTAAAAGTTGGCCGCCGGTGCCGAGTGAGAGGACTAGAATGTCCTCGACGCCGCGGACGAATGGGAACTCCTCCTTGTTGTGGAGGACGTGAGTGATCGCCGCCGCGGTGGGATTGCTCATCGTAACCGAGCCAGCAATGCCGACACACCGTGTCAGCCCGTCGATTGATTTCATTGTAATGGGATCGAATACTCCGGGCTCCGCAGCCGTGGCGAGGCAGATTTCCCATAGGTTGAAATCGTAGCCGTCGTTTTCCAGTGCGTCGGCGCGTGAGAACAGAAACGGCGCCGCGCTGGAGAGGTCATAGCAGGGGATCAACACCGGTTTCAGGGTGTCTTTTAACGTCAAGTAACGCCCCGTTTTCTCCTCCGTGAACGCTGCCTTGAACACTTTTTCCAAACTGGCGGTCGGCGACGGACGTGATTTCTTGAAAGCCCGTTTGAAAAAGCCGCCCCGTTTCTTGACCGAATCGTAGAGTTTATCCCCCTCCGCCGCTAGAAACTTCCACGTATCATCCGCGTCAAAACACTTTTTTGTCTTCCCGGCTACCAGCATCGCCGCGAAAATCCCCCCAACTCCGGTCCCGGCGACGACGTCGAAATAATCGGCGATCCTCGCTTCCGGGTTCCCCGATTTTCTCCTCAACACCTCTTCCAAATAACCCAGAGCCTTCCCCGGAATAATCCCCCGCATCCCACCAGCATCAAGACTGAGAACACAAACCTTCCCCTTTGACTATTCTCCGCGCTGGCGTCCTCCTCCATCAGCGGCGGCGCTGGCGGGTCCACGTCCTTGGGCTTCTGAAACGCTTCCCCATCGTAACCGAACAGAAATCTAGTCTCCAAAATGGAGAAAATCTCGTAGCTGAGTTTATCTGCATCAATGGCGGGCTCCCCAAATCCCATTCCCACTCCCATTCCTAATCCAAACTCCGTTAACGTGCTGATTCCTGCATCAATGCACGCCATTTTCGGTTAGCATAACTCGAACAGAGTCGGAATTCGTCAACGCGCTACAGAACCAGAGAGAAAGGAGAAGGCTTTCCTCTTCCTCTGCTCGGTTTTTCCCCTCAGGGGTAGAAGACGCACTCGGTTTGCCTACACCAGTGATAAGTGGAAACTTCTGACATCACGAGGAAAAAAACAACAAGATATATATATAATTTTATTTTATTTATTAATACGAATATTGCAACAAAAAAATGTGGTAAATCTTTTAATAAAAAAAGAAAAAAAGTTAAAAAAAAAGAAAAAGGGATCCCGACACAATCTGACATCTATTTCGTCGTGGCGCATTGCCTATTATTTCGTTGTGGGTGCACTGCGCCACCCACACCTGAATAGTCGCAAAAATGACTTGACAGTTGCCGGTAGGACTCCTGATCTGATCTCACCATTCGCGAGGATGCGTTCATGATTTCGTATTGAATTCAATCAAGAACCAATCTTTTGTGAGAAGCGAATCAACCCGTTTCAGCAGCGGGGTGGAATGTGGTTCCATTTTCGGTGGGTTAGGAGCGGGTGCCGGGTCTCTAGAAGCCACCAAACTCGCGCCATTTTCAGTGGCTAGTTCTGGGTCGGGGGTTGGATTCAGCCACCGGGCACCAGCAGTGGCAAAGGGGAATCAACCCTTTTCGGCAGCGGAGGATGCGGCTCCATTTTTGAGGTGTTGGGGGTCAGAAGTAGCCACCAAACTCGGGCCATTCTCAGAGGCCAATGCTGGGTTGGGTTGGGGGTTGATTGAGCCACCAGGCACCAGCAGGGGAAGTGGCTCCATTTCTGGTGCGGGGTCTGTAGGAGCAACCAAACTCGGGGCATTTTCAGTCCTGGGTGGGCGAGAGATTGAATCAAGGCACCGGCACCACAGGGAACTGCATTTATTGCCGTCTGATGAAACTCCTCATTCAAAGTTTGTTATTCTCTACCTTCTTCCCAAAACAACAACAACAAGCTGGGGCTGGGACACGACCCGCGAGCCCCCAGTAGTTGCAACACCCACAATCCACCTCCCGATTCTTAAAAAATCCAAGATTAAGTCCCCAAGTGGCACTTGACGGATAACCCAGAGAACCCATCTTTGTTTCCATGCCAAGCAAACTTCCCCAGGCCGGGCCGGACGCTTTCATGCGCGATGAATGATGCCGGAGGTGGAAGCAGCCACGCCCCTCTATCTCTTTCTTGAACCAGAAGCGTCCACCAGCGGTGGGGTTTGCGTCCAACCCAATCCACCATTTTCAGGCCCAAAAATCCAGTGAAATCAATGGAGGCGTCCATAAGCTATAACAATGTCGGATCTTGACGGTTAAATTACGGTTCAAATCAAGAATGGACCGGGCGGTTCGTTTTAAAAATATCTTTTTAGTATATTATCAAATATACTATTATCGTTTTAAAACTTTAGTACATTGTGCTAGTTCAATCTAAGCTTGAGGTTGGCTCAAAAAATTGATAACATGCATTCGAAACTATAATCGAGCTTTTGAATCAAACTTTTCGTTGATCGAATTCGATTTGATTAACATATTGAATTAAGAATTGAGATGGATGATAAATTTTTTTAAAATCATAGATTCTAATTCTATCGAATTCATGATTTATTATATTGAATCGAATAATTTTGATAGATTTTATGATAAATATAACTAAAAATATTAATGATTTCAATTCAATCAAAATTCATAATTAATTGGAAGAATCATTTTTAAAATATGGTGGTCCTGATTGTGATTGGCCGTTGGATATTTTTTTAAAAAAAGGCTTTTTATTTCAAAATTGGGTGGGTTGGGCTGTTTTTAGAATTGGGCTTTACTAAAGAAAGAAAGTATCGTGCATGTTGATCAGCCCAATTAGGGAAAGGCTAGCGATCGCTGTTTCCAAATTTTTATATTTTTTTTCTTTTTTGGGTGTACGAACAGAGACAAGGAAGAGGAAGAGGTTTTCACCAGGAAACGTACGGATTTTGTTTTACTGTACACTCAGCTTTGGGATGTTTCATTTTCTGGTAAGGAGCTGGTGGTTAGTTTCTTGGCGATTGGTGATGCTTGCGTTTTTCGTTCAGAATGTAAGGATTCATGCATAGCTCTGCCTTTACGTTGTCTTTTTTTTTTTTCCATTTATGTTGCTCGGGGTGGTGTTTGTGGTATTAAAATGGGTGATTCAGGTGACGCTACCAGAAGAAGTTGTAGCTTTCGAGGTACTGGTTTGTACGTTATTTACGTGATGGAGTGCTGGAAAGTTGTGATTTTCTCATCTTCACTGTGGAGTATGACTTGTTGTTGTTACTTTTATGTCTTTGTGGGAGATGAGACTCGTTTTTTGCATCTTTTGGAGCTTCGATGTTGTTTTAAGATCAGGCTTGATGATTCTTTATGGGCGAGTTCTACATTCTGTTTCAGGTTCTGAAGAAATGCTATTTAGCAGATGAAAAGAAGCTCTTGTTTTAGCTTCAAATGGACTCTGTAAAGAGTAGTAGTAACCTAGAAAGGCTCTCACCAGATGACCCAGAGATGGAGGATCGGCAGGCATCGAAAATGGATATTCATGACTCACAGATAAGGGAAACCAAGAGAAGAATCGGTGATTTCATGTACGAAAGTGGGCTAAATCATAATGCAGTCAACTTACCCAGCTTCAAGAGGATGATTAATACCTTTTCTAGAGGAATGAGTTTCAGTATTCCTAGTTTTCAAGAGTTGAAAGGATGGATATTTGATGAGGCTTTACAAAGGATGCATGCATATGTTAATGGTGTAAGAAAGTCCTGGGAAGTTTCTGGTTGCAGTATTTTGCTGGATCAGTGGACAGATGCAATGGACAGAGATCTAGCTAATGTTTTAGTGGACTGTCCAAAGGGAACTGTGTATCTTAGCTCTTATAACATCTCTGTCTTGAGGAATAATGTGGATTCAATGTGCTCATTCTTAATGAACATTGTAGAGGAAGTTGGTAAGGATAATGTTGTTCAGATTATCTCAACTTCAACATCGACATTCATGAAAGAAGTAAGCCAGCGACTTGCAGAGAAACAAAGGAAGCTTTTTGTGACAATGAGTGCCTCCAGCTGTATAGGGCTTATGCTGGAGAACCTGAAGCAACTCCAAGTGGTTAACGAGACATTGAAAGAAGCAGAAAACATCACAACATTGATTAATAACAATCCTAGAGTTTTCAACTGTTTGCTGAATAATAGCCATCACTTAGTCACCAAACCTTTGGTGTTAGATGCTGCACACCCTTTCCAAACGCTGGAGACTATTTTTCTGCAGAAAGAGAGTTTGAAAAAGGTGCTTCTTTCATCTGATATCGTGGAAGTGGAAAGTGTAGCTGACTTGGTTTCTGATGAATCATTTTGGATGAAGGTCTCCTCTGTCTTAAGTGCTGCTATTCCTCTCGTTCGTTTGTTGGAATATATGAACGAGTCTCCGCATCCGCATATGGGATACATATACGAGACAATGGATCGTGTCAAAGAGACCATTAAAGAAGAACTCAAACACAAAAAAATCAAGTACACTCAAGTCTGGGAAGTGATAGATGGTGTCTGGGAGGAGTTCCTCCACAACCCCCTTCATTCTGCGGGTTTCTTCCTGAACCCGTTTTTATTCTACGCCAATAACCAGCGTATCGATCCAGAAATCGCTACCGGTATGCTATGCTGCGTAGTGCGATCAACAGAAGATACCAGAGTTCAGGATAAAATAACAGTTGAAATGGAAAGATACAGAACTGCAATGGGTGCCTTTAAGGCTGGCATGGATATTTGTCAAGCCTCAAATATGTCTCCAGGTTTCAATAGTTTCTACTCCTAATCTTTATGCAGACATCCAAGTAAATGTGAAGAAAGCTGTGAGAAGACTCTACACTACTATAAGTATGGCGAAAGAAAAAAGCTTCGAACTTGATGGTGCAAAAACCCATAGAAGAATGTTTCATCTATTTCCCTCACAAAGATAATCTAATGCATTGTCTTTGTTCCAGGGGACTGGTGGAATGAATTCGGGAAAGAGTGTCCGGTGCTGCAAAGATTAGCTGTCAGAATTCTGAATCAAACGTGTGAAGGTGGATCAAGATTTGAGCTTGATAGGGGTTCAATGGAGAGGCTGGCGTCTGCGGTAAAGAACCCAACAGAAGTAAAAAGGTTAACAGATATGATCTTCATTCAATACAACATGAAGCTGCAAAATTTATGTTCTGGTGATGCGGTGACAAGTCGTCTTTTTGATCAACTCTAGTGGCAAGTTCAGGCAATGCGCCATCTTCACAAAATGATGAAGCATCAGGGATGGAGTTCGATGGACTTGTTGCAACTCTTTTTGCCATCATTTGTGAACTGATGAATTTTGTGGTTGCAACTGAACAGTATTTTCAAAAGATTAGAAAAGTAGCTCTTTTTTTTTGTAATGGATTCCAAGTTTCTTGATGCGAGATTTAAGGAGAGCCATTGCCTTTCTGTTGAAGGTTTTTCAATTCTCAATCCGCAAATCTTGAGAGAAGAATACAGTTCCAGTTTCGGAAAGAACGAGAGCCGAACCCTCCATCTGCATCTTGAGAAACATGTGGGATTCAGGATCCAACCACGGTGGTAATAGTGGAAAAAATGGAGGCCGAAACGGGCTAGTTGCGGTTGCTATCGACAAAGAAAGAGGGAGCCAACATGCCATCAAATGGGCCATCGACAACCTCCTTACGAAAGGCCAGAGAGTCATTCTCATTCATGTTGTCGCCAACTCTTCGCGTAAGATCAATTGTTTCCTTATTCCATCATGCGCCTGCAATGCGTTCGACGATTTGCTCATGTGGTGGCATTCGACGCTTTATTTTCATATGATTCTTGTCAACGCAATGTAGATAAAGGTGCTACAAAAGGGCTCATTGTGTCTGGCTCCGCTGACTTGGGATCGGTTGAAGATCACACCAAGGATCTCTTCTTGAACTTCCATTGTTTCTGCACTCGAAAAGATGTGTGTGCGTTTTTTTTTTTTTTGTTTGGCACACTCTGATCATCATTTTTACATGTGCTTACCGTTGGGATCATTTCTTGTAGATAAACTGCTTTGATGTGGTATTGGAGGACAAAAATATTGCAAGAACAATTTCCGAATACGTTTCTAATGCAGCAATCGAGAACTTAGTTCTGGGTGCATCTCGACATGGCTTTTTGAAGTAAAGATATATCATTTGTACCTCGTTTTGTTCTCTTAATGATTTGGTGCTAGTTTTAAAATGACCTAAGAGAAGCTGCTGGCCGGTTAATGTTGCAGAAAATTGAAGATGACGGACATTCCTAGTAAAATATCGAAGGGATCACCTGATTTTTGCACTGTCTATGTTATCTCGAAATCAAAGATTTCATATGTGAGGAATGCCTCTCGTATGGCACCATTTACCTCTCCGCTTCTACCTCAGTTACAGCAAATGCAGAAGGGTATTGGTAGTAAAAGTTTTTCTAGTTCCAGTACTCCAATCCCCAGACATATGTCTTTGCCCAAAGGTTTGTTTTGGTTAAAAGGCATTTATGTATTTTCCATTTTAGATATGTATTGCCAAGAGCAATCAGATTCATACTTAGACTCTCCTAAAGGTATGGTGGATTTCTCATTTGATGAATCATAGATTTCTTGGATAGGAGTAGAGAGGGCAACATCAGGAAAGACCACTGTTGCTGATGAGAATAAGTTTTTCAAGTAAGTTTCCTAAATGAATACTTACTGTGTGGTGCATAAGGTTCTTGATAGAGAGACTAAAAACCTATACTTTGTTTGTTCCAGGTCACCATTTTCCTCAGAGAGAGGGTACAACCCAAGCATGGTGGCTGATATATCATTATTGGATACAGATATATCATTTGTGGGCTCTAATAGGCCAAGTACGGATATGTCTGTTGATCCTGTGTCTGGCATATTCTTTGATCGTGTGGATTCAATGCCGAGTTCACGAGATTCAATGAGTTCCGAGAGTAGCCTTGGATCATGGACCAAGTCATGTGAACTGAACTGTAGCACTGATCTTTCATCTTCATCTGAAAGTGTAAGTGCAATGCCATCAGAAAGATTTTATATTTTGTTGATATTATTCAATAAAAATGTGTTTGAAGGATGATGCTGAGGCTGAAATGAGAAGACTAAAAATTGAGCTGCAGAAAACCATGCAAATGTATAGCACTGCTTCTAAGGAAGCACAAACTGCAAAAGAAAAGGTGAAACCTGAAGTGTATCTGGTTCAAAGAACGCAAATTTTCTGTACTTTTTAGATTTGAGTTGAGACTGTAGGTTTCAGAACTTCATCGCTGGAGAATGAACGAAGAAAAAAGACTAGAAGCTGCTCGATTTGCAGAGGAAGCAGCTAGGATGAGTGCTGAGCAAGAGAAGGAAAAATATAAAGCAGCACTGGAGGATGCATATGCTGCACAAAGAGTGCTACTTGAACCCCACCAAGGCTTGGACATTGAGATGAGCGCCCCTTCGGAGATAGAAAAGAGAGAACTTAGTTCAATGGCATTAAAATACAGAAGGTACACCATCGAAGAGATTGAAGAGGAAACAAAATACTTCTCTGAATCCCGGAAAATTGGTGAAGGTGATAATGGCCGGGTGTACAAGTGCCATCTTGACCATACACCAGTTGCAGTAAAGGTTTTGCATCCTGATGCTTTTCAAGGGGAAAACCAGTTTGATCAAGAAGTAAGATTTGAATAAAAACGTGTTCATTATGATGATGGTTTTGATGATATCTATTTGGACAAAAAAACCTTAATAGGTTGAAGTGCTGAGTTCCTTGAGACACCCTAACATGGTTCTACTCCTTGGAGCCTGTCCTGAATATGGTTGCCTTGTTTATGAGTACATGCTGAATGGAAGCCTTGAAGACCGTCTCTTCAAGAGAGGGAACACTTTGCCACTCTCTTGGCAAGTACGATTCAAAATAGCAGCAGAAACTGCTACAGTGGTACACTATCTTCACCAAACAAGGCCAGAGCCTATGGTCCATGGTGATATTAAACTTGCAAACATTCTGTTAGATCAGAACTACGTTTCAAAAATCAGTGATGTTGGATTGGTCAGGCTCATCCCTCCATCAAAAATGGATGATATTACAAAGCTAAGGTTAACATCAACAACAGGAGCTAGTTGCCATATTGATCCTGAGTATCAACAAACAGGTCTGCTTGGAGTGAAGTTCGATATCTACTCGTTCGGGATCGTGCTTCTTCAAATATTGACGGCCAAACCAGCAATGGGGTTGGCTCACGCTATAAGCAACGCCATTGAACATGGCACTCTGCTTGAAGTGTTGGATTTTTCTGTACCTGATTGGCCTTTGGATGCAGCACTGTGTATGGCAAAACTAGGACTTCAGTGTACACAACTAATGCCCAAAGACAGACCAGATCTTGGTAAGGTTGTTCTCCCTGAGCTCGAAACACTGACAGAACTTGCCAAAAGAAGCATGCCACACTTCCTTGGCGTTAACAGCTCTGATTTTCCTCCTGCAACCCCCCCTTCTCATCCCCAGGTGAATCACTGTACAAGTCTCTGCTTTGCTACTTGATGTAATCTGGTGCACTGCTAACATGAAATAAATTTATGCAGTTGGTTCATAGTTCCCCTCACGTTGCCTCGACATATAGGCGTCCCAATAGCTTCAAAACCTCTGCTTCCTTACCAGGCTACAAGATATAAGGTATGTGCACTCGCAGCATCATGCTAAACATTGAGAAAGGCGAAACTTTGAGATTGGAAGAACTAGCCCTTTTCCAATACTGATGAGAAATGGTTCAGGACAGCTTGGTTGTATCATGTAGTTTAGGCTTCAACGATACCTCCAAGGCTATAATGTTTAACATCCCACTGTTCTTCTCTGTTGCTTTTTGCAAAATGTAAATTTGAAAAAATAAAATGTTCCTGCCAAATTCGTCATTATCATCATATACATGATGTTTTAGTGAATACATTACTAGCCAATGAAGGAAGCTTACATTTTCCACAAACTCAGCCGCAAAACGAAAACTTTACTTTGCCATTTACCTGGACCTGCAAGATGAAACCTTTAGTTGCCTGCAGACTCATCTTCCAGCTTCTTGCAATAAGCTTTAAGCACCATGATCAAGTTTCTTGCAGGCGCTTGAATGGTACCCACAACTGCGGAAGCAGGGCCTTGCAAAGATCCCAGAATCTGTGCATATACCTCAGCCTTTGAAGGCAATGCCTCCAGCGTTTTAAACTCATCTGCCCCATAAAACTTCCCCTCAAACACTGCCCCTGTAAAATCATTATCTTCCAACTTCTTCTCCTTCTGGAAAGTTCTGTAAGGCTTCAACGCAGCAGGAATCTCCTCGCTGTGCACAAAAAGCCACGCGTTCATACCCGTCATACATGGCTTCAGAGCTTCCCATTCCGTACCTTCAATGGCTTTCAACACAAGGGTATTCTTAGCAACCACAAGTTTGGAGGTCTCCGGTAACTGGGTTCTGAGTTCTTGAAACTGTTGAACGGTGAATCCCTTGTAGCTGATACCTGCAATTAGGTAACAACCCTCGAGTTCTTGCCTCACCTTCTCTATCGTTTCTTCTTTCTTGGTGCGGCTTATCGCCGCCCGGATCCCGGGTAACGACCGGGTCTTCGGAGAATGTTTAAGCTGCTTGAATTGACAATCAAATGGGTTGTTGAAGCGGGTTTTCAGCGGAAGCGTTGTAGATGAAACCAGCAATGGCGACGATTGTGGCTTCGTGGAGGGGAAAGTGAAGAGCATTGCCTCCATCGTTGGAACTCGGGAGGATTGATTAGACGGTGAACGAACGAACACCTGTAAAATACTGCTGCCTTATCTGTAGTGGAGTTAATTGAAGATTGCCGTCGAAGGGTATTTTCGGAAGAAAAAGTCTCATTCTTTTCAGATTCCGTTTTCTGTACATGATTCGATGTCGCCGGACATTGTTTCAACCGTCGCAAAACGGTAAGATTTCTGGAACAATCCACGGCGAAGATATTCTGAAAAGGGCTGCAAATGGGAATCTCCTCGTTTTTGAACTCATCCATCACGGCGCCATGGAACAGAGCGCTAAATTGTACTGTGAGCTATTCAAGAAGTGTACCAACGAGGGAAAGATCAAAGAGGGTGGAATGGTACACGCCCATTTCCTCACTTCAAGATTCCAGAGTTCAAGTGTTTTGCAGAATATGGTGATCAATATGTATGCCAAAGCTGGGAATATGGAGATCGCACGTAAGGTGTTCGATGAAATGATTGGCAGGGATATGGTTTCTTATACCATGCTCGTGAGTGGATACTCACAGAATAATGAATGTGAGCAGGCGTTGAAAGTGTACAAGGATATGATGGTGATGGGTTTTCGACCGAACAGATTTACTTTATCGAGTGCTCTCAAGGCTGCCGGGGTATGGAAAGTGATGAAATGGGAAGGATGATTCATGGTCATTGTGTCAAGGAAGGGTATGATGAGAATTTGTACGTTGGAAGTGCATTGGTTGACGTCTACACAAGGTGTAGGAGGATGGGGGATGCAAAGATCGTGTTCGATGGACTGAAGACTAGGAATGAAGTTTGTTGGAATTCGTTGATTGCAGGATATGCGAGGGAAGGTGAAGCACCAGAAGCACTGCAGGTATTTCGTGAGATGAAAAGGGGCGGCCTTGATCCTACTGATTTCACATATTCTAGCATTTTTGCAGCCTGCGCAGAAGCAGGAGCTCTGGAGCCAGGGAAATGGGCGCACGCTGACATGCTAAA
Organism: Utricularia gibba; assembly: GCA_002189035.1. Lineage (NCBI taxonomy): Eukaryota > Viridiplantae > Streptophyta > Magnoliopsida > Lamiales > Lentibulariaceae > Utricularia > Utricularia gibba. Next base: position 2,633,730 of record NEEC01000012.1, on the reverse strand, counting down.
ATCTGGTATGAATCTGGTTGCTTTTGTTGGCAATACGCTTCTTCGAATGTACGGTAAAGGAGGAAGCATAGTGGATGCCAAGAAGGTTTTTGATCATTTGGTTAACAAAGAATTGGTTTCATGGAATTCAATGTTAACAGCTTATGCACAACATGGATTAGGAAGGGAAGCAGTAAATCTTTTTGAAGAAATGCTCAGTCTTGGGTATGAACCAGATAACATCAGTTTTCTAGGTGTCATCAGTGCTTGTAGCCATGCTGGTCTTTTAGACAAGGGACTGCATTACTTCAACTTGATGAAGGAATACAATTTAGAGCCTGAGATCACTCACTATGTCACTCTTGTCGATCTTCTGGGACGTGCAGGTAAACTAGATCGCGCCATGAGATACATCAAGGAAATGAAAATCCAGCCTACAGCTGATATTTGGAAAGCATTACTTGGGGCTTGTAGAATGCACAAGAACATGGAGTTGGGAGCTTTGGCAGCAGAGCGTATTTTCGAACTAGACCCTTATGACTCCGGACCCCATGTTCTTCTTTCCAACATGTACGCCTCCGCCGGTAGGCTGAGGGACGCTTTAAGAGTTAGACGTGTGATGAGCGATGGAGGCGTCAAGAAGGAGCCTGGTTGTAGCTGGCTAGAAATCGGGAATGCAGTTCATATTTTCGTAGCTAACGACGGTTCTCATCCCCGACGAGATGAGATTCGTTCAGTTTGGGAGAAGCTGAGAGAGGAAAGCAAGAAACTGGGCTATGTGACAGACACAACACAGGCAGTCTGGGGTGCAGATGAGCAGGAAAGGGAAGAGATGCTACAATACCACAGTGAGAAACTAGCTGTGGCGTTTGCTCTCATCGTCACCCCCCCTGGAGTTCCCATCTCTATAAAGAAGAACATCAGGGTCTGTGGAGATTGCCACACCGCATTCAAATTCGTATCCAGATTGGTGGACAGGGAAATCACTCTGAGAGACACCCGTAGATTTCATCACTTTCGCCATGGCCACTGCTCCTGTGGAGACTTCTGGTAGGATGTCTGCATGTTCCCTTCTTTCCTTCTCTTTCAGGTAGATGGTGCTCTGCAGCCCAGGGCAGAGCTTGAGCCCAGCCCAATGGCGAAAAGAGACAGCAACAGGAGGAGAAGAAGCCACGTCGCGCAGGACATTACAAAAAAGCAATGGAACCTGGTATGCTATCTTTGCTGACTCCACCTTGGCATCTGTTCGTTGCTTTCTTGGGACCCACATGTCAACTTGGAAAATATAATAATAATATTTTTTTTTATTATCGTTTACTAGGGTTAGTTTTGTAAAAGGGGGCAACCCTAAAGTAGAAACTAATTAGGGTTCCACCTAATTATTGAATCCAATTTAAGGTGGGTAATATTTACTTAATGAGCTAAAAGGTATGATAATGATGATTATTAAAAAGGGAGAGCGTGCAATCCATCTAATTATGGAAACTTTTCTTCAACACCAAAATGGAAACCGTTGTGACGTCATCTGGCAGCTGTGGTTATAAAAGGTAAGCCTTCCTCTTCATGGGAGTATCTGATGTCTTGATCAGAATTCCACTACTCTTATCTTCATCCGCCACTTCTCCGGCCTTTTTGTAGTGGGTTTTCCTCTTTTTCCATTTCAGAACCTTTGTCTATGCCAGAACAAGAAAGGGGTTGATCTGAAATCTCCCTTTTTTTTTTCTGTTCTGCTATTGAGGACAAGCGGGGAACCGCCGTTGGGTCTCTGGGGAAAACGGAGATGTTGGATTTGAATGTTGACGCCACCGGAGAAGATGACTTTGCCATATCCGCTGCCGGAGATGAACTAGGCTGCAACGCCTCTGTGTTTACACTAAATTTCTCAGTCTTAGGCAAGGATGTCGTACACATCGACGACGATGTTGATAATGAAGGAAACATGGATGATAGCCTGAAAGGGGAGCTTCAGCTCTTCCCTATGGGTCCACTGTCTCCGTCGGTTACAGCTCAATACTGGTTGAATCTGTCAACGGGGCCGGAACTTTCGACCCATTTGCCGTTTAGTAGTCATCAAGTATGGCAACCCCAGGTTAAGAAGAGCAGACGCGGCCCCCGTTCCCGGAGCTCGCAGTACCGAGGGGTTACTTTTTACCGTAGAACTGGAAGATGGGAATCCCATATCTGGTTCGTTGTATATGACTGTTTCAGAGTTCCCTTGCATGCATGTATGGTGTTTGCGATTGTGCCTCATCCAGTTTTTTTTTTTTTTTTATAACTCTATCCTCCCCCAAAACAGAAGATTCATTTTACGTTTGTGCGCAACTTATTGTTTAACATGTTTTGTTCCTATTCTTTCAGGGATTGCGGAAAACAAGTGTATCTGGGTAAGAACTTGGTCTCTTCACCCTGGTTTTTTGTGTTGAATTCCATTCCATCTATGGTGCTTCTGTTTATCTCTGTTTCAAAATTTCAGGGGGATTTGACTCTGCCCATGATGCTGCTAGGTAGCAATTTCTGCTAGCTTGATGCATAAGTTGAGGCTGATTCTGAGTCTGAAACATTCTAATACTTCAGGACTTATGATCGAGCAGCTATCATGTTTCGTGGGGTTGGTGCAGACATCAATTTCAGCACAGGTGACTACGAGGAGGACATGAAGCAGGTAAATACCTACTGTTAGATTGCTGCTCTGAGTTTTCAGCATCATCATTCAAATGCTGCCCTACTGGGTTTTTCTGCAGATGAAGAACTTCACAAAGGAGGAATTCATTCACCTTCTTCGCCACAAAAGCACTGGTTTCCCTCGTGGAAATTCCAAGTACAGAAGATCATCTTCCCTGCCGAAACATAACCAGCGGCGATCACTTGAGCAGAAGTGAGCTTTTGTTTCCAAAAACCATCTTCCCCAGACTTCTTACACTAATGCTTGAACCCATTTGATTGGATGCAGGGCTTATGAGAAAAAAGCCATACAAGTAACTAGTCTTTTCCCTGGAAACTACATGAGGGTGGTGGATTTCAGTCACAGAGACGAAGGTCGGCATCGAAACTTAGGATCTATGGATAGCTGCGACACATTCAAGAGAAACGGAGAACAACCTAACTTTTCCCCCATTAAGATTTCATCTGCAGGCGGTGGCAGCAGTCTTGGGATATCTATGTCCTCAAATAGCTCTCAGGGACATGGCCTTGCAGCTGCAAAAGCATTGCGCTTTCCCTCTTCTGCAATGCCTGGCAACCAGAGTCTTCAGGTATTTCTGTCATACATCACATTGAACACACAGAACAAAACCAGCATGTCCTTCAACTGGAATCCGATTGACAGAATGAAGATAATTATCATCTTGCTTCATGGGGTGGCATGCTCCCAGGCTTTTCCACAAACACCTAGGTGCCTGGTTCCCCCATGCTCCATACAAGCACTCGTTCCATATGTATGATTTACTCCCTCACCCACTCATGAACTTCAGGAGAAATCAGCAGCAACGAAAACGAGCGGCGAAGCCGATTACTCGGTCGGGACATGGAAAATTCAAGGCCAGGGCGTAGTTCCACTTCAAGCAGTACCCATTTTGCCTTCTGCAGCATCATCAGGATTCGCCCACAAAGAATCCCCATGCCTCAGTTCTCTTCTTTCTTGTAAACACAGACCTCAATTCCCTTCTTTCCAGAGCCTCCCTTGACAGGCTACTGTACAGAATTGGGCACCGATTGTATGTTGAAAACTGTACGTTTTGTTTCAATTATTTAATAAAATTAACATATTTAATCTTTATTGATATAATTAATTTTTAAATTTTAACGTATTGAATATATTTGATCCTCAACTTTTAATATGTCAAATATATTAGTTCATATTATGTTTATTACATTTATGGATCATACTTGTTGGAACTTGTTTTTAAATATATATTTATTTTAAAATAAGATTTATTTGTATTTTATAATAAAATTATTTTTAAAATTATTTTTTATAAGTAGACTTTGAAATAGTTTTATAATGAACGAACACAAACAAAATTAATATCAATTATGTTTGAATTTCATTGGAATCATAAGAAGGGAATGGGCCGATCTATCGAGCCTTGTATACAAAACTGGGCTCACACTTCTGGACCGTATGGTAGGCCTTTGTCCACAGAATTTTCTGAGCCCAACAACGAAGTAGCCCGACAATGAAATGGAGGCAAGTGGCGACTGCGGTAATGGGTGGACTCTCAAGACATTCAGCAGAAGGGGGGAAAAAAACCCATATGCGCCAAATCGTTTCCGCTGTGGGAGTGTACTAGCGGGAGAGGAGGTGAGTAATTGCTTAAGATCTCTGAATGGTAGCCATTTTTTCCATCACATTGAAGTTGACATCAATCCGTTTTTTTTCCTAACCGATCTGATTCTGAAAAAGGTGAGCTTTGTGAGTTTATCATCAGAAAATGTTGGATTGGAAGTTGGGTGTTGCAGAGTTCTAATAAGTCTTATATTTATCGATTTCATGTGATAATTTGTGGGCGTGTGAACAGTTATGCTTTCTGGATGATTCATATTGATTTCGATTATGGCAATTTGTGTGCGAAGCTTTTCATTTCTTGCGGTGTGGTCTTGGAAATCTGTTTGGGTCACTGAATGAAGTTTCTGTGTTTAGGAATGGCGGACACCGTTACTTCATCTGGAGAGCCGGCACCAACTTCATCTGTGCTGATGGCTGCCTCAAAGCATATTGGCTCCAAATGTCGTGCTGAGAACATAGCATTCCTGAAGTGCAAAAAAGATGATCCAAACCCTGAGACCTGCCTTGATAAAGGGCGGTTAGTGACGAAATGTGTGCTTCACCTGTAAGTTAAATTTAGCTCTTATTTATGCACTGGATTTCATCTGCCGAGGATTCCATAGCCTAAACTTGTCTGCATACATGAATCTATTGAAATCTGAATCTAAGTATGCTCAGAGATCCCCCAAGGCTTTTAGAATCACATTTGACTGAGTGATGATGTTCAACTCGTTCCATTTCCCCCTCTTGATGATGTTGATTAACCTGGTTGTGAAGGATCTGTGAATGATAAACGGTTCTTCTTGCATATTGCTCATATGCTTCATGTACTTGTATTGCTTTCTACTACTGAAGATCAGGGTACTCACTTGCTTTGAAAAAGATAAGACCCTCGTCATGCTAGATGAATCTACACTGCACTTCATATCATTGAAACCTTTGTTATCATGGAGCAATGTGTTCCAAAGGCTAAAAGAAACCGTATCTTTGACATAAGCATGCACTGATATAAAACACCAAGCGCTTCATTTTTGTAGGCTAAGAGGGTTGCACCAAAGCTGCGGCAAAGAGCTGGATGCCTATGCTGGCTGCATGCATTACCACACAAATGAGTTTGAATTCTGTAGGAAGGAGCAGAAGGAGTTTGAGAAAGCATGCCCCCTCTGATCTCATGTGCCAGCACCCCAGAGCCATTGTCCAGACTAATAAAGTCACACCGGAAGGAGACTAAAATCGCCTGTGGTTGATGTACTCTTTGTTCGGATTGAGATCCTTTAGCATTCCAAAAATGCTTCCCATTGTGCAATACCAGGAAATCTGTTTTGTATGGGACTGAAGGCTGATGATGTACTACTCATTCCTCCCAATATATTTCTAAACTTGGAGAAAATTGCAGAAAGAGTCCAACACTTTACAGTAATCATACATTTAGCTCCCAAGCTTCATTTTTGATCTATTTCTAAGCATGGAGAAAATTACAGAAAGGATCCTAAACTTTAGAGAAATCATACATTTAGTTCCCAAGCTTTATTTTTGATCAATTTCTAAACTTGGAGCTGAGAGAATTAAGATAACTTTTGGGGCCAAAGGGTAAATATTAAGGAAAAAGAGATAGTTTATTTTTAGAAATCCAAACCAAAAGAGTAGGTGTGTGTTTAAATTGTGTAGAGAAGCAAAATTACCTTTTTTCTATATATATAAATACATTTGTGGTTTAGTGCTTGGTGTCGTGACCTCGCTGCTCTCTGAGAACCCTCAAGTTTTTCCCGCTTCCGATTTCCGGTGGACATGGGATTTGATATAATCTGCTTGTAAGGTTTTTACGTACTCGCAAAATGATTTGCCTTTTGCTGAATTAGGTAAAGAGATTCTTGATAAGGGTGTGTTGAAGTTCTAGTTCTAGTTCCTGCGATTATTGAAGTGCCCTTTTCGATAATTCTTGAAGTCTTTGAGGAGGGATATTAGGGATGGAGGATGGGCAAAGTGAAGTCGTCCCAGGGAGTAACAGTGCGTCTCCTGAGTCGCGGTTGAGTGGTGATCTCCCTAGTGCGGCCGGTGTTGATAATATGGACATTGAGAAACAGTCAGAGTCTTTCGACGGAGTAGATGAAGGGGAAATAATGGTGGAAGTAGTAGGAACCGCTGTGTTTGTTGATGGGGTAAGTAATCTCCAAGAAGGTGATTTGGGATCTGGGGAAGTTGAAGGTTTGGCGGGTAAGGTGTTGGAGGAGAGGCAGGAGCAAGGGGATAGTGTAGCGTCTGAAGAGAAGGATGTCCCTGTTGAAGGGAGTGGGGATAAGATGCTAGATTGTGGGGTGCATTTTTCAGAACCTAGAGATGAAAAGGACTGCATTACAGCGAGTGTTGAAGCTGGTGCACTGCTGTCAAAAGAAGATAGTATTTTGAATGAGAAACTTAATCAAGTAGCTACTCCAGCGGATGTTTCTTTGGCATCTGAAACTGATGGTATTGTAATTCCTGAAGGGGAAACTGGTAAAGAGGTTGTGTACAGTGATCATATGGAAGCTGATGCAGATGAAAAATTCGATCTTGTTGACGGCCAAGAAATATTGTTTACCACAAGTGCTGCAAATTCCGAAAATGTAGATTTGGTGGTGGCAGATACACCTCTGCTTAGTGAAGCAATAGCTGTAGTGGATGGTTTACAAACTGCGCCATCTGGTTCAACTGAAATTGTAGGATTTGATGATGTGTTGGATTTCGAAATTGGATCATCGAATGTGAGTGGTGATTTGAGTTCTATGAGCAAGGATAAGAGCCTCAGTTCTGATGTAAAATGTGTGGCCGATAAGGTCAGCCATGCTGATATACTGGAAAATTGTACTGGCGCTGATGAAGCAAGTGAATCGAAAATGCCTATCCAGTATCACAATGAGGAAACTACATGTGAGAAAAATGAAGCTGATTCTAGTAAAAGTAATGGCATTTTCTATGACGAGGGTAAGAGTACCAAGGAATTCGAGGGAGAGTATGTGTTTGATTCGCTGCATCCAGAAATAAATTCCGAGGCCTTAATTGAAGAATGTGCTCCAGAGGAAGAACAATATCATTCGCCTGATGAAGACAATTACATAACTGTGAGCTCCTTGAAAATGGGTCAGTCTGGTTATCTTTCAGCTCCAGAAAAGGAAGGTCGTTTTGCTGTAGGTGATCTTGTTTGGGGTAAAGTTCGAAGCCACCCTTGGTGGCCTGGACAGATATTCGATCCCGCTGATGCTTCTGATGAGGCAATTAAGTATTACAAGAAGGATTCTCATTTGGTAGCGTATTTTGGAGATCAGACATTTGCTTGGAATGAGTCATCATTGTTAAAGCCCTTCAGGCCTCACTTCAGTCAGATGGTGAGGCAGAGCAATTCTCAGGCATTTCGAGATGCTATTGACTGTGCGTTGGAAGAGGTTTCTAGACGTATACAGTTAGGCCTGTCTTGTTCTTGCATGCCACAAGATGAGTACTTCAAAATCAAAAGCCAATGCATAACAAACTCTGGAATACGGCAGTCTTCAAATGAAAGATGTGGTGTGGATAAATCTTGCAAAGCTCAGCACTTTCAACCTGCGGAACTTCTCCTCTTCATTCAAGAATTGGCACCTCGTTCGGCCTTTGGGGCCGATCGACTTGATCTTGTGCTTACTCAGGCTCAGCTATCCGCACTTTGCCATTTCAAAGGATACCCTTTGCCACCTGAGCTGGTCGAGTTCGAGGAGTTGCTTGAAAATGATATAGGCACTGCACAAAAAAACCTTCAACATACGCCAGTTGATGCTTCAGAGTCTTTAAGGGAGAGGAGTTTGTCAGACTTGATGGACTTGGAATTCTCCGTGGATGTGGAAAGTGATTCTTTTCCGGATGATGTTGGTATTTCAGTATCTTTCCCGGTTTCTAGAAAACGGAAAGCGGACTATCCACTAGGAGATGGAGTAGAGAAAAGGTTGAGCACTCATGCTGCAAGGATTTCTACCCCAACAAGTCAAGCTCCCAAGGCGTCATTCAAAATCGGTGAATGCATCAGCAGAGTGGCCAGCAAGTTAACAGCGCCAGGCTCAGACGATTCCCATAAAATGTTTGAGCTCGACAGACCAACCATGGTTGTTTCAGCGGAATCATCTTCTGTGGAGGAGATGCTATCCCAAATTCAGCTGCTTGCCTGCCATCCCAACAAAGAACACAGCTTTCCTCTAACCACACACACCTTTTTACTTGGTCTTCGGAATTCGATTGCTTTGAGTAGGCGAGGAAGAAGAAAAGGATCTGAAACTGCCTCTGCTGAGGCTGCTGAAGAGTTTGAGTTTCATGATGTAAATGACTCTTACTGGACAGACAGGATTGTCCAAAACAATTCACCGGAACAGGTGAATAACGGCGACAACAGCGCTTCCACCCTTGAAATGGCTCAATATGTTGCTGAAAGTGTAGTCAAACCTGGTCGCAAGTCTCGGAAGAGATTTTCCACCGGAAGCCTTCCATCATTGGCTGCTACCCCTGAACTGGATGAAACTTCTAAGAAGCAGAAGCAGCAATCCTCACCAGCAGAACTCACACTGAACTTCGAGGACAGGAAGCGTGTTCCATCCGAAATCAGTCTAAACAAAATATTCAGACGCTTCGGGGCTTTGATGGAATCTGAAACAGAAGTGGATCATGCTTCGGGTCGTGCAAGAGTGATCTTCAAACGTGGTTTTGATGCAGAAGTAGCCTGCGACAGTTCCAAAAAGTTCAACCTTTTCGGGCCGGCAACCGTAAGCTACGAAGTTGGTTACTCACCGTTGATCTCAGTAAAGATTCCCCCCATTGCCCCTCAGCCGGTGGGAGACGAGACCTGGATGCCAAACGCCGTAGCTTGAGATCAGGTAACCATTCTCTGTGAGTAGAAACGAAAGTGAGTTCACAGGTAATCGATTTGTTCATTCCTGATCTCTTATGCGTATCCTTTTCTTCTTACCTCTGGTTAACAGAGGTGATGAAGCTCTGAGAGGTGGGTAGCAGAAGCTCTTCCACGATGTCTCGAGAGGTGGATGCTTGTGGAGGATGTGCCCCCATTTTCCGACAATCTGTGTTTGTAATAACTAGAGAAGATGCTGTGTATTCTTTAAAGAGGTTGCTGCTCCCTTTTTGTTTTACTGGCCATTAACTTGTCCTCATTCCGACGCCAAGGCCCACCGGCAGTTACAGGTGGCCCGTTCTCTGAGGGGCTTTAGCTTAGCCCAGCGCATTTTTGTAAGGGTTCCGTTGGCGAACCTGAGCTCCTGCAACTGCTGGCCTGTCCCCACCGGCGTCTTCTTCGCTGGGGATGCATTTTCAAAATTCAGTCATGTTTGAGAGAGAAAATGTTGCCTGGTGCGATTAGTTGAAGTCTGAGCTCAGTCCATCGCCTTCATTTTCAATTCTTCTCAGCGATCCTCAAAGTCTGCGGTACCTGAGGAGGTAAATGCATTTTATTACCCTTTGGTTCTTGATTAACCATGTTTTCGGACAGATTTGTGGTTCCCGAGCATTGTAGTATTCGTTGCGGTTTGCCCATTTCGTGAATATGGGAAGTGAGAATCATTCTGAGAAGCTTCATGAAAATGGGATTGTTGGAGGGTTTGAGCAGGAAACTGGAATCGGAAGTTTTTCTTTACCTACAGATTCACTGATTGAGGCTGGGCAGTTACTGCACGATGCTGACACTAAGGTAATTGAATTGAACTACTGTGATGTTGCTCATGGTGAGGATTTGAATCCTGGGATTGGTATGTTGGGCTTGGAAACAGGGCATAATGCAGAAGCTCTTTCTCCCTTTCCAGAGGTTGTTTCTGAAACATTTGATCATGTGGTCATCAACAAGATGGATGTGGAAGATGAAATCTGCAGAGATGGTTCTTTGCCGTATGGGAGAAACATGAAACATCTTGATCCCCAAGAGACAGAAAACAGTTTTGACAGAAGGGTCAAGGTAATTTCTTCAGAGGTTTCTCTATCCGCATCCGCAAGTACAACCAAAGTAAAACAGGAAGAAGTTATATTTGAGCCTCGGGCAATGTTGACTGCCTCAAGGACACGAAACATGGTTTTCTCATTAGAGTCATTTTCAGTGGGTCAGTTGCTATCAGAGCTTCAGCTTCTGGCTCGATTTCCCCGAAGAATACACATGCTTCAGAATGGAATCTTTATATTCTTGCTGGGCTTTGTAGGCCATGTATTTTTCAAAACACGGGAGCTGAAGAGGAGTGAATTGGGTGAAAAACTCGAATTCGATGATGTTAAAGACTTTTACTGGACGAAATGGATCGTCAAAAACTATCAAGATCAGAAAATGCTACCAGTCACCAGCAACAAGAAACCTCAGCTTCCTCCATGTGGTTCACAGGATTCACCAATGGTCGCTGTAAAACTCGAATCAAGGAGGGTGATTTCAAGCTTGGAAAACCCCACATCCTCTGCATCAGAAGAGTCATCAGCTAAGAGAATGAAGCGCGAACTTTTACCTGCAGAGCTTGTATTGAACTTCTGTGAGAGAAACAGGATCATACCTTCAGAATCCAGTCTAATTAAAGCGTTTAGACGCTTCGGGCCCCTGATTGAATCCGAGACCCACATCGACCGGGACTCCTCCCGCGGTAAGGTAACATTCAAGCGTGGTTCTGATGCAGAGGTTGCTCGCAGCAGTGCTCAAACGTTCAACCTTTTCGAAGGCTCCATTGTCAGCTACCACATTCGCTATAAAGACCCATGAAACCAGCAAATGGAACTCTGATGCAATAGATGGAAAGATCTGAACTTTTTCATTCTTTTTCTCTAATTTTTGCACTGATGATACGCGGGCTTCCGGTGCTCTTCCACGAAACCCCCGGTATGTCCACGTGCTCGTATTTCAGCTTATGGAAAACCTCACAAGATGACACCTTTCGTTTACTCCTTTATTATGTTATCAACCCACGCAGGATCCGAAATTGGAGGAGAAAGGTGATCGTTTGATGGGTAGCGAGACGTTTGTCGAAGTAATTCTGGCGATTCTGCTGCCGCCCGCCGGCGTATTTCTCAGATACGGATGCGGGGTAGGTGGCGACATCTCTGTAAATTCCTCCTCGTTCTTCCGCATGTAATGATCGTTTTGTTTAGGTGGAGTTTTGGATCTGCTTGCTGCTCACAGTGCTGGGGTACCTACCTGGAATCATATACGCCCTCTATGTTCTGGTCGCATAATCCGTATTTCTGATGCTGGTTGTCGGAATAGCCACGCCGGATTCCGCTTCTTTTCTGTTACCCTTTTGATGCTCCTGTAAGAATGCTTCCATTGACGACGACTCGTTTTTGCCCCCATTTTTCCGAATATTAAAAAACATTTTTTTACATTTAATATTTAAAATATAAAAAACATCAGGATTATTTTTCTAGAAATAAAAATAAAATAAAATGATCAATTAAAATATTAATATAAAAATCATCATTTTTTTGTAATTACTCTATATTAGTCCCTTTGTGGGCCCCACACTAGAATCAATAATAGTTATTTTAATATTTGAATTGCACTGCCCGGCAATCTGTTATGATTTGGGTGAAAAGGACATAAATGTAATTTTCCAAACGTCAATTCTGCATTAAACAAGGTCATTTTTCCCCTATATAATATGTTAAACGTGATTAATTTTATGTATATATATTTTTATTTAAATATAGATAAATTAAATATATAATTAATTAAAATACCCTAAAACCATCATCCTAAACCATTTCTGTTATTTAATTATTTTTCATCTTTTAAAAAACTTTTTAATGCAATAAAATGCTCTTAAGTATTTCCAAAAAAAGGGGTACTATTCTGTGTGGAGGTCCCCACCGGGCTTTAAGGAACCGCGCTTTCTTCTTACAGATCCCATGTTTCAGAGTAAAATAATTTAAGGAAACCTGTCCTCGCAGCCGGCTTCCCTGTAAATGCCCGAACCGGTCTTCTTCATTGCGGGCTCCCCAGATTTTCAATTCTTCACCTGTCACCACTAAGGTCTTGATAGATTGCCTGCCCAACTCCCCACACCTTCTAATTATTACCCCGAACTCCCAGAAGAATTCTGTGGGTGGGTGGTTTTGTGGAGTCAACTCAGATTTTGTTTTCATGATCGTCGGGGTGGGGGTAGCAGTCTAAATTACAGGATCTGGATTGTCAAAGATGGAGTTTTCACCTTTGGTCTGCAGTGGGATTACAGTAACTGGTAGTAAATTGACGTTAAAGTGATCTGAAGAGGGAGAGTCGTGGCGGCAGACGGATCCTTCATTGCAGCAAGTTATTTCTTTTGTCTTGATAAATAGGAGGACAATGATGGCCGGGGTGTGGGAGCTGGACAATGGAGCTCATCATGGTGGTAATATGCGTGTGGGCTCTCTGGTTCTCTCTGCGCCGCTACTGCCGGAGAAGAGATCAGCGCTGCTTCCTTGTGGACTACGAGTGCCACAAGCCCTCCGATGATCGGAAGCTGGATACGGAGCTGAGTGGAAGTATCGTTGCTCGGAACCTCAACCTGGGGCATCAGGAGTACAAGTTCTTGCTGCGTGCGATCGTCAACTCCGGCATCGGGGAGCACTCGTACGGCCCGAGAAACATCATCGGCGGCAGAGAGAATTCTCATAGCCTTGAAGATGGGATCCTGGAGATGGATGAGTTTTTCAGGGATACCCTGAGTCAGCTCTTCGTGAAAACTAAGGTGATGCTGGGTGCAAAGGGAATCCGGGGATATAGTTACAGAAGCAGCTGCTGAACTACTGTTTTTTTCAGCAGGTTTCTCCGAAGGAAATCGATCTGCTGGTAGTGAATGTATCGTTGCTCTCCTGCGTTCCGTCTCTAGTTTCCAGGATCATCAACATGTACGGAATGAGAGACGATGTGAAGTCTTACAATCTGTCTGGAATGGGTTGCAGCGCGAGCTTGGTGTCGATGAACATCGTCAGCAGCTTCTTCAAGTCACAGAGAAACTCCATGGCCGTCGTGGTCACATCGGAGTCCATAGCTCCCAACTGGTCAGTCAGTTTCGTTGCAGTGGATCGAGAGATTCCAGGATCACTCTAAATCCAAGCTTCTTCTTTCCTGTAACCACTGGATGAACCTTCGCAGGTACTCTGGGAACGACAAGTCGATGATGCTGACAAACTGCTTGTTCCGTTCCGGTGGATGCGCCATGCTACTGACCAACAAATCCGCAATGAGAAAGCGTTCAAAGCTGCAATTGAAATGCCTTGTTCGCACCCATCTGGGCGCCAGTGATGAAGCTTACACCTGCGGCATGCAGAAAGAAGACAGCCAAGGGAAACTGGGGTTCTATCTCGATAAAAGCCTGCCCAGAACAGCGAAACGAGCTTTTACACAGAACACGGCTGAAATCGCCAAAACATGCCTACCCTACACCGAGCTTATAAGGTCCTCTCCCTCCCTCCTGCCTCCACCTTTCCCATACCACAGAAGCGGTTCTAGAAACTGTACTTTTACAGACAAAACATGGGTCGCAGTTGATTTCATGCGCCGTCTGCATTGTGGGGTCGGAGAGATACTCCGGCCACCAGGCTTCTGCACCTCGGATTTCATTATTACTCTCATCAGCATTTATTTCTTGACAGGTACCTCGTAATGAAATACGCGAGGAAGAAAGCAGCACTGAATTTCAAAGCCGGAATAGATCACTTCTGCATGCATCCCGGAGGAACAGCAGTGATCGAAGAGATCCGCAAAGGTCTATCACTGAGCCACGACGACGTGGAGCCTTCCAAGATGAGTCTCCACCGATTCGGAACACCTCCGCCAGCAGTCTCTGGTACGTGCTCGGGTACATGGAAGCCACGAAGCGGCTGAGAAGGGGCGACCGGCTGTGGATGATCGGGTTCGGGTCGGGGTTCAAGTGCAACAGCTGCGTTTGGGAGGTGATCAGAGACCTGGAAGATGCCAATGTTTGGGAAGAAGTGATCAATGGCGACAAGAAAGCAGAAGAAATCAGCCCCTTTATTCAGAAATTCAGCTGGATCAACCAGGACACATTTGATCCTCCTTCTGGCTCACACTTCCAGTTCCACCTTCCCAAGTAAAATTTCATATTTATGGATCTAAATTATTCGAAACTATTTAAAATCGAAACCGAAACAATAAATTTGAAATCGATAATAAATAATTTAAATATGAATATAAAATTATAAAATGATTCAAATTTAAATTCAATTTTTTATGACTCGTGTTTTCATATCAATTATTTTTTATTTTTATGTATATAACTAATTATACAAGTCTATAAAAAAATTATTTTTATGAATAAATGTATATATCACTTAAAAGTAAAAATATTATTTTTTTCATTTGAACACTAATAAGAAAAATAATTGAAAATTGAGATCATTAATACTTAAAAATTAAGTTAAAAATGTAAAAATTTGGAATCGATGGATTTATCGATTGTGATCCGGTTCTAATAGATTAGAAAATCTTTAATTATTTCTGTAAATACTGACGTGTCTTTTCTTTATTAAGTTTTATTTAAGAAGTTTTCTAATTTACTTTATTAATTTTCAAAAACGAATATTAAAATCATAGAAAAAATATGAAGTGAGGTTGGAAACTAGACTAACTTCTTTTAGTTTCTACATAATAATTTTTTCCCAAATTACTGATTTTCGTAAAAATAAATGGTATCAGCATTTTCGAAAACCACTAAAGATAGATCTTACAAAAATATCTAATCATGTTTGATTCCCATTCAAACTGAATCCCACCTATGAATCTCTATCAGTAACATATAAAACGAGAATAGAAAGTGAAGGAAATAAGAGATAAATAGATAAAATAAAAAATAAATTTTTGTAAATAAGAATTCGGTAGGAATGGGAAAGCGTCACGGGCCGGGGGTAATTATTGGGCCTCACGTAATTGGGCCGCCGATTGTCGGCAAGGCCTACCAAGACACCACACGGAGGGATCTCGTTATGTCTGAATACATTGAAAAATGGGTCCCAGGTCGCTATCCATAGCTCCCACACGCTTCGCCATCTGTATGTAGCTTTGGTGGTTAGATCATTCCAACGGAAAATTACATTTTTTTTAATCATTTTTTAAGAAACATAATATTATTTTAGTATATATATTTCAAAAATATAAAAAAGAATTAAAATTAATGAATTATGTAAATATATTTTTTAAACGGTCGAGTTTCTTGTGTGAACTATTGCTATAAATATATCATGAGGTTGCGCGGCCGCTACAGCAATGGGGGAGATGAAGTTCCCGGTGTCGCTGTCCCCGCCGTCCTCGAGTGCGTCTCCGTCGTCTCCTCCGGCTATTGTCGTCATCCCATGTGCAGCTTGCAAAATACTCCGCCGCCGCTGCACGGCCGACTGCGTGCTCGCACCGTATTTCCCGCCCTCGGAGCCTCTCAAGTTCACATCCGCTCACCGCGTTTTCGGAGCGAGCAACATCATCAAGTTGCTCCAGGTACGATGATCTAATCCCCCGATAAAGGTGTGAGCTACTCGGTAGGCGTTTTGAAGGAAAATTGAATTCATGTTTGATTCCCGGCGCAGGAGCTGCCGGAGGCGAATCGGGCGGACGCGGTGAGCAGCATGGTGTACGAAGCGAACGCGAGACTGAGGGATCCGGTGTACGGCTGCGCGGGCTCGATATGTTTGCTGCAGAAGAAGATCAGTGAGCTTGAGGCGGAGTTAGCCGTGGTTCAATCTCAGCTGCTGAATGCACAATCTCGCAATCTGGAGCTATGTGACTTCATCAGCCATTTTATCCTCCCCTCGCCTCAAGAAGCTCCTTCTTCCTTACAAGATGATACCTTTCCCGACTGGCTAAACGGCCCCTCATGGGAACTTTACTGCTGAAGGACGCCTGCATTACTTCATCAAGAGATTGGCGGTTATCTGTTGTTCCAGAATACCAAGGATCTGAGAAATGAGCTTTACTTGTACACGTCAAAAGGATTTGCTTCCCCACATGGGATTTCCATCTTTCAAGTCGAATGATTGTTACTTGTTAGAAGTAAAAAATTAACAAGCTATATGAACAGGGCGCCTTATCTGCATTGCAACTGCTGAGCTTTTTTATGAAAAGGGGATGCCAGATTTCAGGGAAGAAAAGATCATTCAATGCAGAGATTCCTCAGAGGGACTTTGCAGCTGTTCTTCGTGTGAAAAGTAGAAGAAGAGCTCCGCTTGCTGTTGCTACATTTGGGCCATGACCGTTATATTGATTTTCATCGACTGTCGGTTCTGTTAACTGAGTTTTGAACACATGGTGGAACTACAAACTAAAATCTAAGGACAATATATAATAATTAAATTGATTTTGATTCAATATATAATAAATTATAAATTATTAGTAATCAATTAGATTTATCTTTTTTTAAATATGATATATATTTACTATGTAGTGGAGTTTGATATTTAGATTTATCGAAACTTTCAGTTTAATACGATATTAAATATTCATACAGTGTAATGTTTTGGATAACTAATATGTAACTATAATCATAAAAAAAACTAAATTTTAATGGAAAAAATTAAAAAATCATAATTGAATACATCAAATATTATGGATTATTAATAATCAATTAAATATATAATCTTTTTTTTTGTAATTCATATTTTTTATATATTAAATGATTAATTTTAATATTATACACCAAGGCTACGGGACTGTCTCGTCTCGTCTCCCCCTTGGGTTGTTTTCAAGAATCTTGAGTTGGATCACTCCCACATGCAATGCGCCGGGAAAGCATCACCATGCGCAGAATTTACGTCTTCCTTTCTGACTGAGCTTCATTCTCCGGCCTTAACTGTGACGCAGGTGTCATCATCATCATTCTCTGGAACTTGATGACGGAGGAACTTTGGTCCACGACCGAGACTGATTACCAGTCAAGAATCCCGTCAATGCCGCACTGTTTCAGAACAAAACTCTCAAATCTTTCTCTACGTTCACATTGATCACCAGCTTGGGATGTCGCCTCGGCCTCGGATATACGAATCGCTTGCCATGGGGAGGGAGTTGCAGGGATGAATCAGAAGCTCACCGCCGCCCGCCTTCTCGTCCGTGGCTTTCCGGGCGAGCTCATTACCGGGAAAATTCATTGCCCCGAGCGCGCGCGATCCTAAAGAACCGAGGTTCGGCTCCTTTGAAGAGCCCTCAGTAGCCCTTCACTGCGAAGGATAGAGAATGCCGCCATGGACACAGGTATGTGGCGTCCCTGTGAGGTCATCACTCGCGCCTTCATCAAATGAGTTGTTACACCACGTTGACTAGTTTTAGGATTTTTTGCATTTACTACACTGAAAACATCAACTAAAACTTCCAAGTTACTCGCTCTTCTAATTAACTAAGCACGGGTTGCAAGGTCAGGATGCCTCCTCTGGCGAGCAGGAGAAGTTCCAGAGAAAGAAAGTCGTTTCTTTGCAGAGCCAGGAGATGCCCTTTCAGGTGTAGTAACAATTTTTTCCCTACCAAGAGGACTTGGCACCCGGGATTTAGCTCGTGCAGACTCTGTTGACGCCATGTAACCTCTCATTGCACTAGTTGTGCTGCCAAGACTTTCGTCATCCTTCAATGAGGAGCTTGCAATGCTGCGTCTTCTATAATGCTCTGATTGGAAACTGCGAATGCTCCTGGAGTCTTCATCTGTGCCACTTGTTCGTCGTGAGCTCGGTGCACCCAATCTGTGTGGAACTTTTGAGTCTGGAGTTGTGGGAGAATGCTTGCTATGGCCACCCCAACTTTGCCGCCGGCCTGCCGGAAAATCCATCCTGATGTCTCCATTGAGTGATAGAAAAGGATTGGAGGCAGTCTTGGCTGAAACAGAGTCACTGTTTAGTTCTCTCCCAGATGCCATTCCAATCTCCCACCCACGTCTAGCCATCCATCGCTCTAAACAACTCCATCCCCAGTACAGGTTGTTCGGATCCATAAAGGTCTGGTTCAACATGTCTGCCAAGTTCCTAGACCGCCATGTTTGCTGATACCGAAATCCAACAGTAAACATTACTTTCCGATGTTCTAAGAAGTCAATGCACACTGCATTACCTGATGTGAGTACGCATAAGCTAATGACCGCTCCCTTCTCATAGCAGCTTCTTGGCGATGTTGAAGACTCGCATCAAACTGCTCCTTTGTTTGCACACTGACATTCCAATCCTCTGCAACCTGTTATCATGAGAAATGTAAAGCTAACAGGTCACACAAGACATTCACAAATATAAGGCATTCAATCCAGCTGCAATTACAGATAATCTTTGCTTGTCAAGCTCTTTTTCCTGTTTCTGCCTCATTTGTTTCTGCAAAGCTGAATTCACTTCGGCCATTCTTGCTCTTCTCATCCGGACCTCATATTGAACACGAAAATGTGTTTCAACAAGTTTTAAGGTGGTAAGTGTCTGGTGTTGAACCGAGTGCCCTCCCAACATATTTCTCAGCCTGACCAGACCCCTTAAAGCTTTCACTGCTCTCCTTGCCTACAGCTCAAACAACGGATACACCATGTTATGTGTCAAAGAAGAATATCTGTTACAGCGTAAAAATGGTCATTTGTAACCAAATTATCTAAGGTATTTAACCAGTAGTAGTTTTTCTCAGCTCTTTCTACTTGCACTTGTTTTTCTATAGGCTAACTCAAGAATCCATACTCATGACCCACAATTTGACAAGGTGAACAGATGATGCAGTAATTTCATGATCAAGTGAGCGGTTTTAAAGTATGAACTCTTACCAAGTAGCCTCTAAAAACTGACTGGATCTTTATTGCACCCATCTCTTGCTTAGTTTTACCCAAATCTTGGGCACTGGTTGTAAGCCGGACAATTTCAGCAGCTGCATTTGCAGCAGCAACAGCGGCCTCAGCAGCTACAGCGGTTGCAATAGCAACAGAGTAAGCATGTCTACTTTGTTCATCTGCAGATTCCAATGAAACTAGAGCACCATCTGTCTCTGAAGACTCAGTGTAGCCATTACATTGCTTTGCAGCAGCCCCTTTTCTAGTTTTCCTTTTAGTCTAAAGGCATAATTGTCTGTAACCAGGAGGGAAAAAAAAAAAAGAGAAAAATGCATACACAGCCAGTCATTGCTCTTACCTTTTCTGCTTTTTCAGTTTGCCGTTCCGTTTGGCAACTGAAGATCCTCCTCAACTGATTAATCCAACCCCTTCTTTTCCCCATTTCTGAATCACGCACAATCAAGCACATTACAAGGACCATTAAAGAAACCATTCAATTCGAAAAATGTTGTTCAGATATACCTGTACACATCAAGGTTGCAGAAAAGTTCAAGCTTTTCTCCAAATACAACAACCGCAATGCTCCACGCACTTCACCTAAAAGCTCACGGGAAGAGCGTATTGGTGAAGGAAGTAAACATAAAGTAATCTTGCCAAGACCTCATTCTCAAATCTCAAGAGGACGCACCCACGACACCATCAATTAAAACTCAAAAAGAAGCACGATCCAAAGCTCCACCGAAGCAATGCAGTGACGTAAATGAGGAGCATTAATGTAGACAACAACAGTTCACGTCCCGCATTTGCCAAACAAACAAAAAAAAATTCTACAACTGTGCAAAACACCCTCAAAGTTCCTGATCATGCAAAACCCATACCAGAATAGTTGGTGATTTTCTTTCTGAAGAAAATGATTCCCCATCAATGGAGTAGAACAGCGGTAACAGACAAGGAGAAGTGGTTGGCAATAGACAAGGAGAAGTGGTTGGCAATATCGTGAAAACTGTCTGGCAAGGTCAGGCCCACTTTCTATCAAGTACATCTTCAAATTTTCCGATGGAGGTCAGTTTGACGTCTTCTTTCATTAAAGAAAGTAGAAATACAAAGAATCTACTGAAAATCCTCGGGATGCTCTTCTTCTTCTGCTTCCACCTCGCTATCATCGAGAGATTGGAAATCCTCCCAAGGCTCATTCTCTGTCGCCCAAGCGTCCTCTTCAGCCTCCACCTCATTGTCCTCTTCGGCTCCAGGCTCCATTCCCAACGCAAATGTGATCACACAGGGGTCGTCCAGTGGAGACCCGGTATGTTTAAGGGTCCGGCGGATTCGGGCCTCAACCAGAGGCGAAGAATAGGCTCACCTTGTGTATGGGCCACGGGCTGTGGAGGCTGAGCCCACCTCTTCCATAGCTCCCGGCGAACCAGTATGTCACGGCGGACTTCGGTCTTCACTTCGTACTCCATGGATGATATGATGCTACATATACAACTTGTGTTCCAATGGAAGCCAACGCAACCCTAGTTCTAGGAAGATCGATTATTCAATTTTCGGTTTTTCCTCATCCCACAACCACAAATTCTTGTCGGTTGTGGCGTCTTCCGCCTGGTTGGAGAGGCAGTTCGAGTTGGACACGAGACGATCGCTTCAATAGGAGTCATATTTCAACGTAGGTCATTTACGCATATTTCATCCATATGCCTGAATTGATTTCTGGGCATGACGTGATATTGATGCTGCATTAATCTTGTTAACCCATCATTTCTAAAGTTTTGACCTTCCTGGATCAGTAGATTGCATAGCAGACAATGAAGATTCTGGGTAGATGTTTCATGAGCGATGGAGTATGAGTGTTTTACAGGTTTACATGTGGTCTCATTTTATTTTGTGCATTTTACATCTGCTTGAGAGAATTTTGTGGAGCAAATATTTGTCTGATTCGTTGATAATTGTATTTTCTCTATAAGCTGTTCAAGCATTCGGGAATGAGGTGCGTGATTCCGGCAGTCATCATCTCATTCTGGTTAGGAAGAAAACCAAATGCCATGATAATCTCCTTAGCTTTTCCCATTGCAGTCATTGCTTTCTCTAGTCACGGAAACACTAGCAAGCTTCTCGAGGTATTCCTGGAACTGGTTGAAAAATTAGATGTTTAGAAGATGAGATTAATGTAGAGATGTCAGTGACCCATCTCAGATTATGGAGCTAGGTATTCTCAGAATACACAACCTGAAGCGTTAAGTAAATTTCAGTAAAGTGGAGATGATCGGCCATACTGCTTGCTATATTTCGCCTAGTGAAGGATACAAAGATTTTTGCATTTCCTCCTAGAAGATTACCATCTTGACAATGGGAAGTCAAAATGCAATGTTAAGCAGCAAAGCTAGTTACTTGCCTTATTGTCTATTCAGGACCACATCTCTAAAACTATCTGTCATCTACTTCTGGTACATCAAACTCCATCCTGGTGAACGTTTCCAAGTGGTTAAGGTCATGTGAGGGGAGAATTGGATGGCTCAATCCTCTTCATCTTGAAATGTGTTGGCAGATTCTCGTCTTCTTGGTCATGGTAAACATATGCCATTCCTCCATGTCTGGTTATATCCATTCCGGCCAACTCATCCTCTGTCGAAATCCGGAGAAGGTTCAGCTTGTTGAGAGTGAAGAAGAGGGGAATCATGGTGACTGCAACCCATCCGAAGATGACAAGAATCTCTATTATTTGAGCAGCCAAAAGCTTCCCACCGCCTCCCATGAAGAGCCCATATGGGCGGTCTGGATGTCCAGGATACACCTCATTGACAAAGTCCTTGCTTGCAAATAGGCCGGTGAACAGCACTCCCCATGAACCACAACCGCCGTGCAACTGGGCAGCTTCCAGTGGATCATCGTACTTGAACTTCTCGGCCAGTATGTTGAGGCCGATGAGCACCCAGGCTGATACAAACCCGCATATGATTGCAGCCCATGGCTCCACGACGGCGCACCCTGATGTTATGGCAGCAAATCCTCCCAACAAGCCATTACAGACATCTATTACATTCCAGTGGCCTACCAGAAGCCTCTTTCCGAAGAGTGTTGTCAAAGCAGCAGTGCTTCCGGAGAGAGTTGTCGTCACGGCGGTCCTTCCGACGGCACTCCACTGTCCGTAGTAGGGGCCCCTGGTTCCATAAGGGGGCGTGATGGTAAGGAATGAACCAGGGTTGAAGCCGTACCAGCCGAACCATAAGATAAAGCTACCGAGGACCACCAGGGAGGCGCTGTGGCCGCGTAATGCTACCGATCGACCGGCCCTGTCGAACCGCCCAATCCTTGGCCCTTCTATCAGAGCTGCCCAGAGGCCAGCCAGGCCACCTGTCATATGAACCACACCTGAACCTGCAAAATCGATGACCCCGGACCCAAAGAGGAGAGCCCCGGGACCTTGTTGCAGAGGCCCAGCCGTTGCTGGACCATATCCAGTGGGAAGCAATTGGGTACACAAAGCCAGTCAAGAAGGAAGAGTATATCAGGTAAGCCACAAATTGGGTTCTTTCTGCAATCGAGCCACTTGTAATACCTGATCACAACAGCACAAAGATGGTTTCTTTCGATTAGTCACATGTGTTTCTACTTCAGCCGGTGCTTATTATGGTGTGTTTACCTGCCGCAGCTATCGCGAAAGACCACTGGAACAAATAGAAGCTGAAATCTGCTTTGGGATTTGGGAAACTGTCAAGCGCAAAGAAATGCTTCCCGATGAATCCATTGGAAGGATCACCAAAAGCAAAAGCAAATCCAAACAAATAGTAGCTCAGGCCTCCGGCTGCAGCATCCAGGACATTCGTGAGCATGATGTTCATGGTGTTCTTGGCACGAACAGAGCCAGCACAGAGCATTGCAAATCCAATTTGCATGGCAAAAACCAGATAAGTCGAGAACAGGAGGTAGGTGTTGTTGACAGCAAATTGAGCTTGTGTCAGCAAAGAAGACACGGTTTCAAATTGGCTGCAAATGAAGCTCGCTGCAGCCGTGGCGTTGACGCCGGAGCCAAGCAACGGGACAAGGTTTATGCCTTGGCATCCTATAGAATCCGCCATTCTCCTGGTTCAGGATGAAGAGAAGAAGATTCCCCAGGAGCATAGATTTATAGAAAGCCTCTGGCCTGGTTCCTTTTTTCTATGTAACAAGTGGCTACCATATCATCAAGATTGACTTTTTTTTCACCCGCAGTTAAAAAATTTAATGACAAAACGGGGGTTGGTAATTAATAATTCACAAAAATGTCTTCAACAGAAACTTAGCTGTATATTGCTGAATTGACCCTAGGCCCCCTCTAGCAACAATCAACTGGTGCATACGAACTGTCCAAAAAAAGAACTCTATTTAGGGAAAGTAAAGTTAGAATTTTTTTTACTGTTTGCATTCCCATTCATCATTCTCTCACTCAAATAACCAGAGACCAGAATTGCTTTCCACAAGATGAATGAAACAAAAGCTTGGTGACCCCCCGCCGGCACTTGAAGCATTCAGAGATGGAGATGACTCTGCAGCAATGACGGTCGAGTCAGGAGTGAATATGCATGGGATCTCTCCGCAAGACGACAACGAGGGTTGAATCTATTGAGTTCCCACAGAAGTCCCACTTGATTCCTAACAAAGCCATCGTCATCTGTCCAATAAACTACACTTGGCAGGTACTCAACCCACTGCGCTGGCACCCTTTCTGTCCACACACTTCCTCTCGGTTGGCTTTTCAGGCAGGAAGTATCCTGAAATTTCAATGCATTCTGTACTTGTCGTCAGTTGAAAACATAACTAAGCTGTGCAATAGTCTCCTCTCAAGTTGACTTAATCTCTTCGTATCGTGGATTCTTTCGAACTCGTGCCTTGATCGATCCATGAATCCTGAATCATTAACCTTCAAATGATGGTAAGAGTCAACCATGGAGATGCTAGGTGTGGGAATTAAGTGATGGCCAAACCCTCTCAAAATTGTTCACTTCTTTCTATTGTTATTATTACAACCCTTCAAGATTTCGTCTTTCTGATTCATAGATGCAAAAGATTCCAACTTTGGGCCAATATGTGCATATAGCTATGGCATAAATGACGTTACATTTATAAGAAAAAGTATCTTGCTATTTCCTTTTCAGGATTGGTGGTGATTCACAAAAAGCCTGAGGGAAACAGGCAACGCCAATTCCCCACACTGAACTAAAACATCTTCTCGTTAAAGAAAGAATATTGTACCATGTGATGGAGTCTTCCGGGGCTTGTCAAGGACATGTAGCGCTTCTCCCAGGACCACCGTAGTAAAAATGGGTGCCCCATTCAGCGTTGTGGGAGCTCTTGATGTTGTAGCAGTTGTTGTTCTCGGCCAAAGTGGACACCCCTTGCACGGATGTCAACGTGTTGTCAGCATCCACCACTTCTAGGTTCCTGAAGTAGCTGGCTTTACCGAATCCCTGATCTGCATACTGACCGGAGCCCATCTGTGTCGCCGTGTGGTTCCCATACGGAAGGGAATTGACGACCTCGCCGCCCCATTCGACCATCGTGGCTCGGTTGGAGAGATGGGTGAAGAGCTCAGTAGGCCAGTATCCGACAAGGGTGTTGTCGCCGAATCCCATCCACCAATTTCCTAACTTTGGATCCTGGAATATGGCTAGAGTTTATATCAACCATAGGTGAGTGAGTTTGGGGATCCGGTGAAGCAGCAAAAGATTACCTTCCAAATGAGAATGGTGATATCGTACTGGTTACCTTCCAAGGTCGAGATCGGAGATATTGCAGCTCCGATAGCTATTCGACTATTGGTCTGTACAAATCCGGAACATAGAAGATTGTAGCAGCCGGTAGCTTGGTATGCATCGCTCTGTATAAGAGATAAAAGATGAATAACATGTACTCTGCAGAAGCCCACATCAAACCAAAGAGTAACAGAAACAATTAACATTATACACTATCTATTCTCCTAATCATATTCCTATCCACGTATCCGACACTCTGTCTCCAAAATAATTCTTGAGAGAGTTAATGATGCCTCCTAACCAAATGCACGGCGCAATCATGGACATGGCAGGAAATTAATGCATTTTAAAATTTCTTTCCTGCAGAAGATAATCATGAAAAACTGAAGTGTACAAACAAGCTGTGACAGTGTATGGGAGTTATTTATTCTTTCCCATATGAACCAGTCATACACCCCCTATGAACAACCAGAAACCTTATCTAAATGGATATCTTATCATGATGAAATGAACCTAGTACACTCAACTTTCACCCCCATTCCACTGGATTCTTACCATCGAGGCCATGCGCCCGTCTCTACGCAGGAAAAATGTGTAATAGTAAACTTCACGTGATCAAAATTAAAAACCATCTGGAGCGGTGATCAAAAAGAGTTTCCGACTGGTATCGATTTAAGGAACTAATGGCAGTTAACCCAATTACCCCGTAAGGTGACCAGACCTACCAACCGTTTCTTCTCATATTCATGTAAAAAAGACAAATCAGTGATTTTGAGATTGCTAAACTAAGTGACTTTGAATCTACACGCTTCGCTCATCTACAATAAAGCATGGAGAAAAACTGACCGTCCAGTAGGTGAAGAGACGAGGCCTGGAGTCACCATACAGCTCCGGACTAACCTGACTAATGCAAGCATCAAAGCTTCACATTTCATCCGATATGTATCCTTTAAATTGATTGCTCAATGTGAGAAATAAACTGGGAGTGTACCTGCCAGCCGGCTTCGATGCTGTTGAGATCGGCACCGTCGAAGGAGCCGGAGAGCACCCAAATCTGCGACAAACTGAACTCGTTCAACGCTTCTATGGATGGATCCCATACGTTAATCGTTGCCTTCGCGCCGTAGACCTCCCCAGACGCCGCCGTGTACGCTATCGCGTGCTGCAATAATCCCCAATTCGCGAAATTTAGGGTTCACAATTCTGAATTTGGCTTTTTTTTTTGAAAAAATATATATTTCAAATAAAAAATTTAAATCGAACTACCGTCTATATGTTACAGAAATTAGATTAACCTCGTGGCCGTTGCCGCCGACGATGTCAGGGGCATCGACGCGGCGGTTGATGGCGGCGGCGTGTCGGGATTGTTTTTTCCCATACTCGTAAAGCGACTTGGCCCTCAGCACATCGCTGACGGAGCTTCGTCGTATGGGAACAGTGCCGTTGGGGCAGCGATAGCCGGCGTGATGCCACATTTGCCAGGCGCCTTTTCGACCGTTGATACTTGAACCACCGCCGTCCACGATAGATTCCGCTTGGGCCCTTTTCATTCCTTTCGGCATCTGCGGTGGAATTTTCTGCACATCCAAGTGAGCAATTAATGACCTGGAGAACAGAGACTGATTCTCCAATTTTTATCTTCAAGGTAGCTTGTAATCTTCGCTGAAAACAATAAAAAAGCAAACACCTTTTTTTCTTCGAAATTGAAGCAGGTTGGTTTACCTGAATCTTGTGGTTCTTTAGAAAGGGATGATCTAAAGCTGGCTGCCTTCGTTTATGAACACAATCAATGATATCTCCATCTGGGCTCTGCTCAACACTCCAAATCACAACGGAGTTAACACGGAGAGAGAGAAACTGGAGATAGATGTAAGATTAGTTACCTGAATTGTAAAAGCTGGTGGCTTGTTTATCTTGCTCAAGTGTCTCTGGATTCTAGCCAACCTCAAACTGGTGACTTGTTTGTGTCTTGTGTAGTTCAAAGAGCTGAAAACTGGTTCTGGGGTCTGGAAGAAAACCACCAGAAAGAGCAGAAATGGTGATATCTTCTTTGCCATTTCATTCAGTGCCAACAGAAGATGGAAGTCGTGAAGCAAAAACACAAGTAGCTTAGGTATCAGCTTGGCTTTGGTTTGGTCCTTGAATTGCTTCTGCTTCCCGGTGGAACTGAATTCATTAGTGGTCACACTGACCAGAAGCACCTCTTAGTGACTCTAAAACAGGCAGGCCAACAGAAACCAAAACTGTGAAAAGGACATGTCTTGAATTCTTGCCAGAACGACTAGCCATTCATACCTTTTATCTCTCTCTCTCACACTTGATCGAGTGTAGAGTAGAAGCGAGGATGATGATGCTGCTTCTGTACTCAATTTAATGGAAGGTGGGTGTAGTGCAATTAAGCCAAGAAATGCAATCCCAAACTTCCCCTTTATTTAGCCTGAAAATCATGATTCCTCGCTACTCCTCCACTCCCCTGCTCCTGTTCTGCTTCTTCTGCTTCGCTATTATACAAAATATCCCATGATCATAAGATTCAAAAACAAGGAAAGAAGATGGAAGATGGAAGAGAGGGTGAAAGAGAACAGCAGAACAGTCAAAGCCCACTATAATTCATGCAGACCTACCCCTCTCTTCACTCATCATCCCCACCTTTCTTTAATGCTCGATGAATTCATCTTCCTTTCCATCTGCTTCTGACAGCTCTGAATCATTCTTAATTAAACTCTCTCCTTCTTCATCACCAAAAGTAAAACTAACTACCTTTTACCCTTTTCTAGTTATGAAACTGTTTGTGCTATGTTCTTCAATTCAAATGATTTTAATACATGAAATAAAACTACTACTAGCAACTTACAGCAGCTGCACCCGCCTGTCACGGCTCATTAATCAACTACTCTAGAACCATGGTGTCATTGGTTCACAAATTTCAAAACTATTTGAACTAATCACTTGTCATTAACTACACCTAATCATGATTACCTGGAAATCATCACCTCCAGTGTGATGAGATGTCATCTCACTCTCCGTTTGATTAGTATTGGGACAAAGATGCTCAGACGTTAATAAAATAAAGGACAAACATTGACTATTGTATAAAGAAAATGCACATAAATACAGGTTGTGTTTCAATAACGTAAGATGTCAGAAATTGTGCCTTGTCTACCGTATAAAAAGCACTGGTCGCACTGATCAGTGTAACTATTACCATTGAATCCGCTGAAGACAAACTCTTGAGTATAAGCATCTGCATATCTCTGATCTTAACAAATATACCCAGCTTCCATCACCTGGAAACTTAACTTGGTCTAAAGAAGCCACCCTGAAAAACCCTACAAAAGCTTATCCGTTCCTGGATTCAGTTTCGGCTCAGACTCGTTCGGTAGGTAGTAAAATTTTACATGGATGAAAATTTTCCCGCAGGATGCAACAAATGTCGTTTATGGGAAGATAGGTGGGGAATATGCGTAGGAAAAAACAGGGGATTCGTTCATTTCTGGGGCAATCGCACATGAGCTGGGAAGACAGGGAAATAAGAGATCATTATCAAAACTCTGCAACTTTCAAGTCTCTTTCGTCCTCATCCAAGACAGCCAAAGCTTGTTGACTATATTTTCTTGCACAAAATGGCAGAAAAATTAATGTGCAAACACTCCCTATTCTATCTTCTTACAATATATGAATGCTTGCAGGTAACGGAGGGACCCAAAGCATGCAATGTCAGCCAAAATAGAGCTACAGAGGGACATTATCTGAATGAATACCCAGCACTGGTCTGTCACGAAGTTTGTGCTCTCAGGCGGAAAATTAGTGCCCACAGAAACTGGAGCGACAATGGAGTTTTGGGAGGTCAAGTACCATTACACCTGCAACTTTCAAGACAAATGGGAGCATTTGATCTAGTAGCACCATGATCTGAGGACTGGCCTGCACAGATAACATACCTAGCTTAAATTATTTTCATGAATTTGTGCAGCTAATTCCACATCATGCGCTGCCAGCCTCCCCATCCATTCCATCAAAAACATCAAGAACATGCACTCTCCTGTCTTTGATCTTGAACAGATAACGGCTCCTATCAACAAGACTATCATCTACAGAAAAAACATGAACTTTTTCTCAGAATCACCCCACATCGATAATCCCCAACACCTTCACTTCTCTCCGTTACAACACCGCAAGAGGACTCCATTTTACACCGTATTCAGAAACATCAACGTGAAGCTATCAACGTCAGGGATCAAGATGGGGGCAAATCAGCAACGTCAACAAATGAATCAGATTTGGGGCAAATTGCTTGCAAGGTGAAGAAAGAAGGATGATTTGCAGATCTTGTTATCAATTGATAAACATTAAAATCATTCATTCAAAATCATAACCAACGGTCAACCCGCCGGTCATCCGGTTGGGGTGCGGGTTTCGGGTCAGCCCGTGGCCAAGCCCATCCGGCCGCTTTACGCCCAGCCCATCAAGGCTCAACCCGTGCATGTTCAAAAGCCTTAGACCGGGTAAACGGAAACAAAACCGGGCGGTTCTCCAGCAGACCGGATAAATGGAGCGTCGCCATTGTTTCTGGTAAATGTTTGCCTACAGAATTGCAGTTCTTTGATCTGTGCGTGCGTTCAACTAAATTCGCGGAGTTCAGCAGAATCAATATCTACAACTCGGGGAAAATCTTGAAGGGTTTCATAGATACTGATTATGCTGATCGACCCATGGCTTCTTGGCTTCAACGCTGACTACTTGTGTTCCCTGAAGCGCCCCAAGCTTCATTTCACGCATTGCAGGGCGGCGCTATGCATCGTGAGAAGAAACCCAGCATCTTCTTCTGCATTTTTTTGGATAAACAACAGCACATCAAAAGCGTGGAATGGGTTACTCTTCTTTTCATGGATTCTTGAAAAGTGCACAATCTTTTCACCAACTTTTCTAGACATTTACCCTCAAAAGTTTCAATCTTTGAAAGAGAACTTGGAAAGGAACCCAAAAAGGTTGTGGGTTTGTCGTTTCTGTGTGATTTTGTGAAAAAGAAAAATGACTTACTCGCTTGGTTTTTCGGAGAACCCCCGGAGAGATCTTGTAGAGATCCTCATCCACCGGCATGACGGTGACGGAGGATAGTTGGCCGGAGCTTTGTCTCGTCCCCTGATTTGCTTGTTTCTTGGAAGAAGGATCTCTACTGAAACTTGGCTCGCTTATCTGAAGATTACATTTTTATCACAGAAACAGTGAAAAAAAAGAAGGGAAAAAGAACAAGATCTCAAAAACTCAACCTTTGGTTCATAAATCCTGCGACCCTGCGAGCCGTAGAAGAGCAGGCGATAGGCACAATCTTCAGGCACAGAGCAGCTACAGCGAAGTAAACCAGCTTGCCTTGCGCATTCGAAATACTGAGTTATGGGAAGTTGGTTTGTCGTCTCCCAGTCTCCAAATGCAGGAATCTGAATCTGCCCCCATGAGAAGAAATCATCCTAGGACAAAGACAGAGAATGAAAAAACAAAAGAAAACTGGGTAATGGGTATGAAAGAAACAGATTTGTGATAAGAATGGGAAGCTTACAGCAGCAGCAGTGGCAGCCATGATGCAAAAAGGGAGTTGCAGTGTAGGAGAAAGCGAACACACAGCACGAGGGGAAAAGAGAAGCAGATAGAAAGCGGTGAGGATGAATGAAGAAGATGAGTCGGGACAATGTTTTCTTGGCTCATTACATGAAGTCTGGTCAATGTTTATCAGACACCTCAGTACCTGATTGATGTCCTTTGCAGCAGCACTGGAAACAAAAACTATTCACTTTGGTATGGTGTTGGAAACCGAGCAAGTTTTTGACAGAAAATTTACCTTTTTACCGCCCTTGATTTCCGCCGCACGTCTTCAATGGTGGTCAAGGGTATTTATTGCCCACCGTCAACTTGCAAATGAGCAGCACTGTGACGTCCCTCTCCACTAAAGATAACGAGCTCACTCCCAAGTTCCCCACTCCTGGTCAAATCATCCATTTTACAGCACAACGGGGCAGTTTGGTGGAGGATTTGTCAACCCTAACCTTCTCTGTGGTTACCATTCGCACGGTGAAGGTGTTTACTGTGTACACCGAACAATGAATCAGAGAAGCCGCCTTCAAACTTGTGTCTCTTGTCATTTTTTTCTTCTTGGAAACATTTCTTCTCGAAAGATGCAGGTACTACATTGCTTCGTGGGAGAGGATGACAAGCTTTTGAGCAGCGTTCTGCGGTGTCTCTTTGAGTGCTCGTTCACATAGTCTATTGTACGCATCTTCTCCCTACTCATGAAGATATGGCTGCATCAATGGTGCAAAGACGAGACCAGCAGAAACTAGTAGCTTATGAAATTGGTGAGCAGGAACAAGAAACTGCAACTGGTTTTACAGAAAGCTTGGACAATGATCAAAAGTTAATATCATGTAAATGGGACAAGAGACTGCAACAGGTTGGAGGGTGACGATGACTTCATGCTCTTCTCCATCTCTCAATACTTCCATTGCACAGATTCGTTGGATTTCTTCATGCAGACTTAATGATTATCCGATCTCTATTTGAAATGGAAACATGAAAACTGCAACGCCACAGAGAACTGCAACGGATTGTGAACATGAAAATGAACAAAAAATGACAATGAAGACAAAGATATTATACTTTTTCAAAACTCCATATGCATCATATACACGGTTGCTTCTATTCATCAGTTCATCAATGGAACCAGGATGCTCTTAAGGAAGGCCAAAAAAGCACAAGCAAGAGCTGTGGAACTAGAAAAAGCTGGACAAGTTGAAGCTTTGTCCTCATGAAAAGGATGATGATATGTTGTCTAATTACCATGATAAATAACAATACTGTAAGAAATTCAAGTGTATCGAACACAAAGACAATAATGAGTGAAGCAAATATAATAAGAGCAAATTGTGGTACTCAAGAAATTGGAAATGATCAAAAGAATTGTTGAACAAAAGACATAAATATAAAAACTTTTATAGATTCTTCTTCTTCAAAACAAAAACACACACACATTACAATCTTAATTCTAAATCAATAGGAGCATCCTTGCAACATCAGCGGGATGAAATCCAACCATCCTTCCATTCCATTCCCCTCTCACTTTTCTCCTCGGTATCTCTCGTCATATGGCCTGCCAACACTTGATGTGTTTCAAATATTTCTTTACATACCTTGCACATGCAACCCCCATTCTCTTCCAATTCAGTAGCTGTAATATTGATATAAAAGTGGGGTTTTTCACTAGTTTCTTGTATCCCCTTGTTTATTTACAATGGCTTTTGGCTGCCATCCATGTTTAAGAAGCAATAATGTCTCTGTCGCTTGGATCATCTCAACGTCGTTAACTATATCCCCATCTTTCAGTTTATCATATCGATGTTTCGTCATATGGCCTCCTAGAGCTTGATGCGTTTGGAGTACTTTCTTGCATTGTCCACACCTAAATATCTTTGTTGGGGTATCATCCCCATCTTCATCAATGGTACCAGTTACTCTTTGCATCTCCTTATCGTGTGTATATCCTTAAAAGCAAAACTTCTGATTCTTCTCCTTCATGGATTCTTTAATTGTGATATTAAAAAGATCTCCAGCTTTCATATATGAAAATATCTAACGTCACATATCTAACATATTTATTTTATTAATGATTTTTTGGGTAGAAAAAAATAAAATATATGCAAAATATTAAAATACGTTTTTATTTGATTAAAAATAAATCTATCTACTTTTTTATTTCAAAGAATTTATTAATTAAAATTACGTGACAATAAAAAATTAAAAAAAGAGTTTTTTTTATTATTATGAGCAAAGGAGATAGGAAAATATAAAAACTAAGAAATATGTTTTTTATTGCTAAAAATTGTTAAAAATGAATTTGATTGGATACAGCACGCCCTAGGAAAGGTGATAGTGGGCTTTCGGCAAGGGAAGTTATAAACCTGCATTCAGTCTGCAGGGGAAATTGGACTTGTTCTACAAGCATCAGGACAGAACTGAAACACTCCGACTGCGACATAATTCTTGGGCTGATTGATCTGCGCGAGGTTCGTTTTTCGATTTTTGAAGTGGCGTTTCCAGCTGTGGAGTTTTTGGTTTTTGACGTCGGTTTCCTGTTCTGTGAATTTGGTAATCCATTCGCTTCGCTGTTTCATGCTCTAGCTGAATCATTTCTTAACGGTTGCAGTGAAGAAGTTTAAATGGATTGCGTTTTTGTGAGAATGTTTAGCGGTGGTATTGGATGATGAGTTTCAGAATTATTTCGTGTATTTGTTCAGTTACGCTCCTTCGATTGATGTCTGATGTATTTTTTTCTCGAAATGAGAGTAGGCTGTGGTTGTGGTTTTCAGGGATATGCTATCTTAGTTGAAACGGAAGCAATTTCCAATGGCGTCGAGAGCAATTTTTAGGAGGAAAAAGGCCCTGGTTGATTCTGTTAACCCGTCCCGCTGCCTTGTTGAAAATTTTTTGGGTTTTAAGAATGTGGAGTTGTCAGAGAATGAGCATTCGCGGAGCTGGGATTCTAAAGAGACTCAGCCCCTGAGCTCTAAACACGTGAGGAAGGACGATGACCGATGTGTAGCAAAACCGGCTGCACAACGAGCTTTGATTCCAAGTCAATTCGGTCTTGGTTTACTCGGGTTCCTTTTTCACATTATGGGGTTGGAGTTACTAGGGATTTTTTTAGATGGGAATTTAGTTCGTCGAGAGATGTACATTATTTTTCAACGGCAGCAGCACAGCCGAAGTTAGGGGGTAGTGATGATAAGGAAGAACCAGTTGTTAAGGTGAAGAAAGAACCTTCTCCGGAAGAGTGTGATCTTGCAGTTGAAGATTTGGGTTCTGTCAAAGCCAAGGCAAAAGCCAAATCGAAGAAGCTGCAAGATTCTCAGAAGGGGTTCTTGCTTCTACCCTGAAGAAGGTTTGGGCTATGATTTTAGGAATCGGTCCAGCCTTAAGAGCTGTAGCCTCTATGAGCAGGTTATAAATCTATATCAAAATTTTAATTCAAGGATTTGTATCTCCTTGCCGCTTAATGATTTGATCTTATTACAGAGAAGATTGGGCCAAAAAATTGATTCACTGGAAAGATGAGTTTATGAATACATTAAAGCACTACTGGCTTGGAACAAAGCTACTGTGGGCTGACACTAGAATATGCGTGAGGCTCTTATCAAAGGTGGCTAGAGGGAAGACACTTTCGAGGAGAGAGAGACAGCAGCTCACAAGAACAGCATCTGATATTTTCAGGCTGGGTCCTTTCGCTGTATTCATTATAGTTCCTTTCATGGAATTCTTGCTTCCCGTGTTTCTAAAACTATTTCCAAACATGTTACCGTCAACCTTTCAGGATAAGATGAAAGAACAGGTGAATCTACTTTAATAATGGTGATATGTTCTCGCACATATGCATGTATTTCCTTCTGCAAAATTGCCATAAGTGAGGTGCTTGGTTATTCACTATTCTGCATGTATGAAAACTGTAATTAGCTTAAGTGCCTTGGGGCTGTTCTGATCAGTTACTAACAGTCCATTGTGTCACTAGCTAACACATATGTATCATGCAGAATAAACCATTACCTTTTATTTCTCTTATCTTTCACCTGGAGTAAATCAATCTTTAGGCTTTCTTTTAGTCCTTCTATGAAATTGCATGTATTACTAGTTTAGGCTATCTCCATTTTTTCATTTACTGATTTTTATTTAAGTAGCCTAATTTTTATGCTAATTGCCTAGCCTAATCATTGATAAAATTTAGCTATCTGCATAACTGGAAAATAATCCTTTTCTTTGTTATAATTGACATTGAGAAGGAATTTTTGACTGAGAAGATAAATATTGTAGAAAAACAATCCCTTTTCTTTAAAGTCCTCTCTATTCTGACATAGAACGCGCACATCTTAGAAAAAAGCCTCCTGTTTAGAGTTACCATGTTTCTTTTCGTCATTGTATATTTCTGTGTCTTTTTAAGATTCACTGCAATGATATATCAATCGCAGGAAGCCCTTAAAAAAAGATTGAATGCAAGGATAGAGTATGCGAAGTTTCTCCAGGAAACTGTGAAAGAGATGGCGAAGGAAGTTCAGAACACAAGAAGTGGAGAAACAAAGAAAACAGCTGAAGATCTTGATGAGTTCATGAACAAGGTCTCCAAAAAATACCTAGCACTGTATTTAGAAAATCCTATCTCTGGCAGTTCTTCCAGCTTCTATGTTTGGAATTTGCTTCCTAGTCCACTCTCCAAACAATCACCTTTTGGATGCTGCACCAGGTCAGAACAGGCTCTCAAGTCTCTAATGAGGAAATCCTGGGTTTTGCGAAGCTGTTCAATGATGAGCTCACACTGGACAACATCAGCAGGCAACCTGAATTTATTCCTTGAACCTCTGTTCAGTTTCTGGTTTTGTTATTACAGTAATCGGTTTTGCACAGGCGCCAGATTATCTGATTGTCTTAGAATTTGTGATGCAGACCCCGGTTGCTGACCATGTGCAAATATATGGGTATTGGTACCATAGGCATAGGTACTGATGCATATCTTCGCTTCATGCTTCGGAATAAACTTAAAAAGTAAGATATTTTTCAATGTATAACAGTTTCATGTCTGCATTTTGGTGGAATGATTTGTAATGCTTCTGAAACAATGACAAAACTGAGTCATTTTCTTATTCCAGAATAAAGCAGGATGACAAAATGATTCAAGTTGAGGGCCTTGAGAGCCTTTCTGAAGAGGAGCTCCGCCAAGCATGTCGGGATCGTGGATTGCTTGGTCTTCTCTCTGTTGAGGAAATGAGAAAGCAGGTGTCTTGATCTTTTCAATTTAGTGTGTTTTATGTTAATGGATACTGTAAGGAAAAATATGCGCAATGGGGTGTTCTGTTTCTCCAACTCTGTGGATGGTTTTAAGCCTAATGCCTCCATTTCTTCACCTGACATTTCCCTTTATCTGCAGCTTCATGATTGGTTGGACTTATCTCTTAATCATGCTCTTCCATCATCCTTGTTAATCCTCTCTAGGTAACCCATTCTATATAGATATTTAGACCTTTTTGTTTTATGAAGAAACTTATTACTTTTGTTTCTCTTTTTTTTTCATATTGATGAATACAGAGCATTCAGTGTGTCGGTAAGGTGAAGCCAGAGGAGGCTGTTCAGGCTACGCTTTCATCACTTCCTGATGAGGTGGTGGACACTGTTGGAGTCACAGCACTTCCATCTGAAGATTCTGTCTCAGAAAAGAGGAGAAAGTTGGAGTTCCTGGAGATGCAGGAGGAATTAATCAAGGTTTAGTTACAATTAATGTTTCATTTATTACCTGGAAATTCTTGTTCTATATAGGTACTACGTGTAAATGCTGTATTTATGCAGCAACCATTGATGTTGTCGAGGCTAGGCTTTACGTTTTCTTTTTTTTTTTGTCGCAAAATACTGGTATAAGTTTTACAATATCTGATTGTAGCTTTTCTGAAGGCATTTGTACTTTTTTTTTCTTGAGTTGATGTTACGTCTATCATTTGTCTTTTTTCTCAAACCAAGTATTTTAGATGTTTTTGAATGCATGATTTGTATCACTTCCTTGTTACGGTTCTTTATTTTGCATCCTTCTATTTTTCTACCTGTGCGAGTGAAAATTGCATATTGCAGGAGGAGGAGGAGAGAGAAGAGCTTGAGGCTAGGTTAAAAGAGTCTTCCACTTCACAGAAAGATGTGGCCTTAGAAGAAATGATTATGGCGACATCAAAAGAAGAAAAGGAGCGGGTCACAGAAAAACTGCGTGACAAGCAAGAGCAACTTTCTGAGTTCAGTCGTGCATTGGCTGTATTAGCATCAGCATCGGTCAGGATTAATTTAATGAGTCGTACTTTTGTATACACCCTGTAGCATCGTGCCATAATTCTTGTGTTTTTTTTTTTTTTACCGTTCAGTCTGTGAGCAGGGAGCGAGAAGAGTTCTTAGGACTTGTTAACAAAGAGGTAAGCTGCGCTTGTTTCATCGAGGCGAGAAGTGCTTTATGAAGTGTATTATTTAATGATAATACACCTCATTTCCTCCATTCTTCCTCAACTCCCTCTTTTCTTCACTTCTGTTGCAATGCTCTTTTTATGCCTTTACAAAAAAATAGGAAATTTTTATTTATTCAATTCCTGCTCTTTGGAGTACACTTTCATTGTTTAACAGTCAGTGTTCATTGTATAGATAGAGCTCTATAACAGTATGGTGGAAAAAGAGGGTATAGACGAGGAAGCCGCTGCCATGAAAGCATACGTAGCTGCGAGGGATGACTCCAATAATGCCGATGAGTTGGCTCCTGGGGAAAAATTATCCGCAGCACTTATAAACCGGGTATAGACAACTTAGTTTCCTCACTCAGTATCCTTTGATGACCGAATACATTTGGGATTTTGGTTGGAGTTCCAAGAGTCATCACACATGCTTGATTGTATTTGCTCGTTTCAGGTTGATGCCATGTTGCACAAGCTTGAAAAGGAGATAGATCATGTTGATTCCACAATAGGTGACCGGTGGCGTCTTCTTGATAGGTACCAGAATCTGCTGCAACTAAATTTATTCTTCGTCGAGCTGAATTATTATGATTACTAGCATTATGATAGCCAAACCCAATATCATCATTGATCTGAAATGCCTGGCCACATCATTTTTTCTCCAATTACGTATTTATAGTATATTTTTCGTGATACCCAGGGACTATGATGGCAAAGTAACTCCCGAGGAGGTTGCAGCTGCTGCTCACTACCTGAAGGACACCATAGATAAAGAAGGGATTCAAGAACTTATTGGGAATCTATCCAAGGATAGAGGTTTGTCATTTTAGGATTGGAGTTTCCTTTCATGTTCTGGATTTCCTTTTTAATGCGTCGACTTTTGCTACAGACGGTAAGATACTCGTGGAAGACATCATCAAGTTAGCCAATCAGAAGGAAGGCACTGAAGCAGCCGGAGTAGAATAACGCCCGTCCCGAACTCCCCACATACAAAAACGAAAATTCTTTTGTGCCCCATTTCAAGGGGAAGTCTTAACGACCCGCATTCTCCAACTTATTGGAAACAGAGGCGGCTGCTATGTATCCAGGTGACCGTACTTCCCCGTGTTTATTTTTAACATGGTGATGACTGAGAATTACATGTTACAAGGTAGCCTCTGCTTCTTTATCGTGACATTGCAATGCATAATAGTGTCTCTTGGAATATACAAACAAAGGCAATGGTTTGGGGGCTCAGACCTTATGCTTTCCATTGCTTTGTGGCTTTTTAGTGTACATTTCCAGGAGCCCGCGGAGTTGCACCGCCGCGACTTGAAACTCCCCCCCCCCCACAACCTCCGATTGGACACTTTTGGATCCAATGAAAACACCTCTCCCCCTTGATGTGATGTTCTATTTGGAAGCATGGTGTTATCTAACACAGAGAATGTTCTTTCTTCATCCAGTAAAGCAGAAGACACACAGGAAACAAATCAAAGAACCTGTACTGGATCAAAAAATACGGTAACAACATGCCCTTTGTGTTTGTTCACTTAGACCTGAAAAGGCCATGGCCAGTTCTTGATATCCTCTTCATCTCCCACCTTTGCACTCCTGGTGCTTCCGCCATTGATCCCCTTCCTCTCCATGTAAGCATAGTAATTCAAGAAGAAGGCAAGCGTGAGCACAACCCATTCCAGACAGAACATCAGGACGCAGAGCCCCCCTGCGAGTTTCAGAATCACCACACCATCTTCCTCCCTCACGTACGACTTCAAGTGCCCCAGGAAGTCAGAGGGCCTCGTGAATATCAGGACAGACACGGATCCCTGAAAGATGGCAGTTAGAACAGTAGCCACCATGTGGGCGCCGTAGAATTTCCCGGCGGAGGATGCGGACCGTGAGGCGGCGGCGCAGCCGGAGATGGCGCCGGCGATTGTGATTGCGTGGAGAAGGATCAGGAGGAAGCCGACGAGGGAGGGGAAGAGGCGGAGAGAAAGGGTGAGGAAGATGCAGCTTGAGGCGGCGCCCAGGAGGACGTAGTTCGTGAGGATGAATACTTTGTGGGTGTGAGGATGAGAGCACTCTCCGCCGGAGAAGTCGATCGACAAACCCATTTCTTCTTCGGATGCAAAAACAGTAGAAAAAAGAGCTTTTTTTCTCCGAGTTGTGAAGGTGGAGAGGAGGAGCAGGTTGGGTAAATTCACGACAGGAGGGGGAAGAGTTTCAGACGGCAACGGTCATATTTCCGCCCGTTGAGATTTTTTGAAAGGAAGTGTCGCAACGGCTAGTTCGTGGCGCGTCGCCGTGTCCCCACATCTTCACTCGATTTTGTTTCCCTTTTTGTCTACATTTGATTTTTAGAATTGGGAAATGGAGTGGGGACGACTCGGGGACACGCGCGATCTTCATCAGGACACGGCGTGAAGTAGCCGTTGAGGATTACTTTCATGATCTGAAATGTGACCGTTGATTCTGAAACTCTGCCCTGAGTATTATATAACGCCCGGCTCTTCTTCCGCGAGCTCAATACAGAGTTTCAGATATATTAGAATTTAAAGCTCTTTCAAATATTTGCATCGGAAAATGGGTTTGTCGATCGACTTCTCCGGCGGAGAGTGCTCTCATCCTCACACCCACAAAGTATTCATCCTCACGAACTACGTCCTCCTGGGCGCCGCCTCAAGCTGCATCTTCCTCACCCTTTCTCTCCGCCTCTTCCCTCCCTCGTCGGCTTCCTCCTGATCCTTCTCCACGCAATCACAATCGCCGGCGCCATCTCCGGCTGCGCCGCCGCCTCACGGTCCGCATCCTCCGCCGGGAAATTCTACGGCGCCCACATGGTGGCTACTGTTCTAACTGCCATCTTTCAGGGATCCGTGTCTGTCCTGATATTCACGAGGCCCTCTGACTTCCTGGGGCACTTGAAGTCGTACGTGAGGGAGGAAGATGGTGTGGTGATTCTGAAACTCGCAGGGGGGCTCTGCGTCCTGATGTTCTGTCTGGAATGGGTTGTGCTCACGCTTGCCTTCTTCTTGAATTACTATGCTTACATGGAGAGGAAGGGAATCAATGGCGGAAGCTCCAGCAGCGCTGAAGTTGGAGATGTTAATGGCAGAAGATGGTCATTGCCCTTTCAAGTGTAACCTGAAGAAAAAAAAAAAAAACTCTGTTTTTACAGTCCCGAGTATACAATAGAGCTCATATCTGTGCTCCTTTTTGTCTGTGTGATGTGTGTGAGAACAAAAATGGATCTTTAGATCTGAAAACTGAAAACTGAAAAACCAAATTAAGTTCAATTCCCTTGGGTTTAACAGGTTTTTGAGCCTAGCTACAGAGTACATGTGCCTTGCTAATAAAATGTAGCTTCTTGAGCAGCTGCTCCCTGTGAATGGCATCAAAAGCTACCTAAAGAGCGCCAGCAGTTTTCCAGATCGTGTAAACCAGCAATGCAGGGACTCCAAAACAGTATACAGGAAAATGAACAAAAGGGCTCATCTCGTATGCTTTCATCAACGCTACACAGCTCTGCAACACCACAGATTGACAAGGAATCATGCTAACAATGACCTTGGATTTGAAATGCATATCGAAAGGGATTGGTACAAGAAAGAACATAATATATATATACCGTGTAATGCTTCCAGAAAATGGATAAGCAGATCAACAAAAGAAATTTCCTTTGCCACCTTCTACGTTGATGGTGAATGGAATTTGTATAGGATTCGGGTGGAGGTATATTGTGGTCATCGTTCTTCTTGTTTGAGGATGAAAGAGGGTACCTTCGATATAATCCGTTCTCAGCAGCTAGAGCCACCATTGTCACTAGTGCAGGCAAAACCACCAGATAGATGTGTGGAAAAACCACAACCATGACATCTGGGAGCCAATGTATTGAGGCTTCCTCATATCATTGAATCCTGATAACCAGCCTCTGTAGACCATGTATAGTCGCTCTTCGTCGGAACTAAATGTTCGGCCGGAAAACCATGGGCATAACACAAGGTAGAACACGTAAACAGTCATGCCAAACCATGTGATTTGAATGTTGCAGAGTTCCATGGATAGTCTAAAAGCTCGGTTGATGAAGCTTTCATTGGCATTGAAGCCTCTGTATGTGTACTGCCTCCGTGAGAATGACAGGAGAAACCTTGGAACGAGAAGAATGGGGAGGACTAAAAAGTAGAATAACCAAAATATTGGATAGTATAAGGCATCCCACTGGCAGCCCATCATCAAGAATTCTTTCCATCTCCAGGGGAACTTTGCAGGAGTACCTGCTACTGAGAATGGCCTCAGTTCAGAGGCAACTGATTTACCACTGATATCAGTTGCTACTATTTCAAGCAGGTATCTTTCAGGAGATGGATCTTCAAAATCTTGTATATTCCATGGTGCAACGAAGAGACTGTTATGAGAACTTGCAGCCTTTGTCATTACTGATTCCAACACAACAGTATGACTCCCAGAAGAAGAATCATATATCTTTGCCAAAACTGATAATATTGGAGAAGCAGAGAAAACCAAAGCTCTGATGGACTTCATGGAGGAAGGCTCAGAAACGTCAGATTTACAGTTTTGTGATGCTGAAGAGAATCTCGAGTCCAAAGGGAATGTTGGCACTACAATAATGCTCTCGGGTCCAAACTTAAAGTCAAAATCTGTAAATGAAATATGACCACCATCAACAGCCAAAATGCGCATCGCTCGACTCTTCCTCCAATCTCCCATTTCCCACTCCCAAAAACCACCATTTCGTGCTTCACTACCATGGCAACCAGAGCCATTTTCTGAAGACAATCGATGACCATTTAACTGAAATAACTCATTGGAATGTAGAGTTGGATGCCAGGTGCCATGGTACCTCTTTAGATTTTTACCAAATTTTGTGTGTAGATGGCCGCATAAATATACATCCAATGAGTGTTTGATGAATAAATCTCTAAGGGACCTTCCGGACTCGGAAGCTGCAGAAAAGGAAAGTGGAAAATGCCCGAATGAAACTTTAGTGAGTGGAATAGCAGCTGACTCCATTTGTGATAGTTCAGAATCTATTTCATTCAGAAGTTCATCATTTGGGTGCCCCAAGAGGTTCGTCGGCCCTCGTAATCCAGGATATAATGTGCTATCAAATCCAACAAAAAGAAGTTTCCTTCTGCTTGTCTGCGCAACCATTAAATTACAAAACATGTGAAATGGTTATTCAAAAGTGAACGAACAATCATGATAGATGATCTTAATTTTTGTACAGCAAATAACAACAGCAATTTGAGTTCACATACCTCAATGGTGATGGTATTGACCTTTGCATCTCTTTGTAGCTGCCCAGAGATGCTATACCTCGAGAAGAAGTCCAAGGAACCATTTCCTATAGGGACACCAAAGTTGTCATGATTTCCTCTGACATCATAAAAGGAGCTCTTATCAAGTCCACTCCTCTTCACAACATTTTGCATCACCTTCCGGTACTCTATCCACTCCTTTTCGTCTTGTTTCATGGTCAACATATCCAGGCTTTTACCATCTAAGAGATAGAAAAATTAAATTCCACTTTATTCAGAAATTTCTAAACAGACTCAAACACAAAATGCTGAGATGATTCCCAACCATCATCTTTAGCTAACTCAATTGTTAGCTCGAACAAAAAGACTAACGCAATCAAGGTGATTCCCAAACCACAACTAATCATTACAAAACTTCACATTTACAACTCAATTCATCTTTCAATCCACGACCAAATTGAGAACATACTAAAGAAACATTTTTAATAAGCACAAGAAAACGCATTGACTAAACCAGATGTAACCTTCACGCTCATAGATGAATATATCTGCCATGCCGCTACATGTAAAATACCATTATCAATATAATCGTTCTCTAGATCAGAGAATCCAAAGTTCAACACAGAGCAATATTGAGATCATGAATAATGGATATTCAGAAATCACCTGTGAGATCACCAGTGAGAAGGACCAAAGTTGGCTTCACAAACCCGAACGTAGGCCCGACAATGTCGATGAAGTCCTGGGCTCTCTCAGGATGATTCACGCTGAAGTGAAGATCAGAGAGCTGCACTACCCACACCACATCATCCACTACTCTCATTTCTCTTCTTCTCCCATCAGAACTGCTATTGCTCTGAGAGATCGCCAACGCGAATGCAACTTGTAGAAGAAAGAAGGCCACAGGAATCAGAGTTGTTCCCCATCCCCCTCCCCTATTCCTCCTCACTCTCATTCCCGCCTCCGTTCCTGATTTCAATGTTGAAACCACTTCCTTGGGGCGACGTGTTCCTGATTCGCCAATTCGTGTGCTAGTTATGCTCAAAAAGTAATTCTTTTCTAACTACATATGCATACCTATTTGTATATATATCTTTTTAAGGAAACACACTAGGGTATCGCGAAATCGCCACAAAGTTGGATTCTATTTGAATGGGCAAGAAAGTTGGACTGGAAAGCTCGGGATTTTGCTCAAGTGACGTAATGGTAAAAATTGGCTTCTGTGTTTTCATTCGCAGGTGATTGGCAACGATTAACGTGTGTTTCAGAACTTTCTAGTGGCTTACGGGTTTCAATTCCTCTTCCCCGACTTTCCTTTACTGCTGCCGAAGTTCAAATTGGTTGCAGATGCTAACAAGTAACAGTTGTTTAGATGTAGTTCTCCGACGTCCGCATACCCATTTTTTTTTCTGTAAAATGATTCAGGTATACAGAAGTGAATCTTGCAATCTAATGTTAACAAGGCTTCTTCTCCACTTGATTTTCGAATCCGGATGTTCACTGAAATTGGTTTCATTTTAGATGGCGTAGACTAAAAAGTGATATTTGTGGAATTTGCGTGTTTACCTTTTTTCTTGGGCATTTGATGAACTGCGCCGTTTGTATTGCAATTGCAGTTTGTGTTCTCTTAACGGCATATTATGATGTTGCGATCTGTATCTCTCGTGGGTGGTGGAGGATATGAGAGATTAGGAACTCTTTTGATTCACAAGAAGGATGTGCTTAGCCAGCCTGCGAAATTCCTTTCTCCTTCACATGAAAATAGGTGTATTTTCTAACTGATAGTCTTTCTTGGAATCTTGAAGTCGCTTTTCCTTATTGATTCTTCCAAATGTCAGTCTCTAAGGCACTTGTTTAATGAAGCAGTTGCCACAAGAGAAGGGCTGGGCCTAGAATAGTATGTGCATTGAACACTGATGGATTTACAACAAACAATCAACCCGAAGATGCCAATGCAGAGAGTTCGAATGTTGGCGGAACTCGTTTAGGCAGGATAGTCGGTGCTGGTAGTAGGCAGCTACTAAGTAAGCTGAACACGGTTCGGAAGAACTTCCCATCGAAAGTGTTCCTGGTGCTACTTGGTTTCTACACAGCGAATGCCTTGGCAACGATTCTCGGGCAGACAGGCGATTGGGATGTTTTGGTAGCAGGGGTGGTGGTTGCTGCCATTGAAGGCATTGGCATGCTCATGTACAGAAGGCCAGTCTCTGGTGGCAAACTGCAGATGCTGGTGGTGATGATAAACTACTGGAAAGCAGGCGTGTGCTTGGGGCTGTTTGTTGATGCATTCAAATTGGGTAGTTGATTACTGCCCTGTTCTCTCTGTATCAATTCCAACAATTAGTAAATGGTTCATTTGAAGAACATGGAGGAGACCAATATGTTATCATATGTGATCTGATTTAAAGAGGATTCTGGTAACCATTCATTAGGAGTGAATGTGGT
Organism: Utricularia gibba; assembly: GCA_002189035.1. Taxonomy (NCBI): domain Eukaryota; kingdom Viridiplantae; phylum Streptophyta; class Magnoliopsida; order Lamiales; family Lentibulariaceae; genus Utricularia; species Utricularia gibba. Next base: position 2,589,306 of record NEEC01000012.1, on the reverse strand, counting down.
AGGAGCATTGCTCATTTAATACTCAGGTATTTTCCTTAGATGCGCTTCAAGTAGTCCCTATTCCAAGCCAAAGGAGAAACCTCGCATTCAGGCACAGAAGTGGTCAAGTCTTGATGTATCTACTTTACAGTTTACGCTTCAGAATTGGTCTCTTTTACAAATGAAAATTCGTTTTTTAAGAAAAAGACGCATGCATTTGGGGTCAACCCGAGTCTCCCATCTATTTCCGAATCCTATTGGTGGAAGCTGCGTGGAAATGGGCCCTAAGGGACTTTGAAGTCTTGGTGGCATGACTGTAATAATCGAAAAGTTCGCAACTTTATTCTTATTTATATGCCTCAGGCTTCAGTTCAGTTAGCTTCGCACTTAACCCAGAAAAATGGGTGTTCCGCATATTTTCATAGTTCTGCTTGCCTTGCTCTCCCGCGCAACAGCTGAAATTATTTTTGAAGAGCGATTTGAAGGTAACCTTTTTCTGGCTGTCGTGTTTTATATGCTTGCAGTTGAACTTCATCGTAATCTTAAGTGATGTACTTATGTAGCGTATCAAAACTTTCACTAATATGGGCATTGGTCTTCTTTTAGTCTTTGTGTTGGATATCAGAACTGGGTTCGGTTGTCTAAGTGGCGGGCTGAGTTAATTTGATGTATTTGATGAAGTTTAATTGCCTTTGTTGTTTTGTGTACAAGATGGTTGGCACAGTCGATGGGTGAAATCCGACTGGAAAAGAAGTGAAGGGAAAGCTGGATCTTTTAGGCACACAGCGGGGAGATGGAATGGAGATCCTGATGACAAAGGTTTGATTTTTATCAAGGATTTGTATTCACTGCAGCTTGATAATGATATGGGGAATTCTATTTCTGATTTAAGTTCTCATTTTTTGCTTTCTCATTTGTTCGATGAACCCAAAAACTCATTGTTTTAGACTGCTTTTTGTCATGATTTTGACCAAATGAGGCATCTTGATTCTATTTAGGCATTCAGACGGCTACTGATGCTCGGCATTCTGCAATATCTGCTAAGATACCTGAGTTCAGCAACAAAAATAGAACCTTGGTTCTTCAATATTCCATTAGACTTGAACAGGACATTGAATGTGGAGGTGGTTATATTAAGCTTCTTTCTGGTTATGTTAACCAGAAGAAATTTGGTGGTGACACTCCTTACAGGTATGCAGCGATGAATTCTACATGCTCATATCCTCAGGGCTCACTGTGAAGCTTACTTTTTCTCCCTCTTTGTTGCTTTCTTTTAAGTGCTGACAAAAAGAATGAATGCATTTTTACCCATGTTCTCAGTGTGATGTTCGGGCCTGATATATGCGGAACACAGACAAAGAAACTTCAAGTCATTGTTTCGTATCAGGGGCAGAATTATCCAATTAAGAAGGATCTGCAGTGTGAAACAGACAAGCTGACTCATTTTTATACATTCGTTCTACGGCCTGATGCAAGTTACAGCATCTTCATTGATGGCCGAGAGAGGGATTCTGGAAGCTTGTATAACGACTGGGATATCCTTCCTCCCCGAAAGATCAGAGCAGTGAATGCAAAAAAGGTACTCATTTAACAAGTAAAAGACAGAGTAGTCATATGTCTGCATTCTTTTTGTTGTTTTTGTTGCTTTTTTTTTTTCCCCATTGGGGATGCTTATGCTTGCTTACTGAAAACCATGTCCACAGCCTGCAGATTGGGATGATAGAGAATATATAGATGACCCGAATGACAAAAAGCCTGAGGTACAGCAGCATACTGCACCCACATATGCAATGCGTCTGTACCCGTTTCTGAATTCCACTTTGTTATTCTATAGGGATATGACTCCATTCCTCGAGAAATACCAGATCCTAAGGCAAAGAAGGCAAGCTGACATACTTCCAACAAGCTTCTACACTCTATGTTAGAAATATGTAGCTTTTCATACAATGTCTGAGCTAAATTGTCCTCTGAGCAGCCTCATGATTGGGATGAAGACGATGATGGCCTCTGGAAACCAACCAAAATCCCCAATCCTGCATACAAGGGACCATGGAAGCCTAAGGTGAGGTTTATCATTGCATTACTTCTGTTCAAGTTGAACAGGAATGACAATCATACCTCTCATAAATACTGTGGTCGCTTTTTTCATTGTGTACTCACGCGTATTCTTGATGTTAACCAGAGGATCAAGAATCCAAACTACAAGGGAAAGTGGAAGATTCCATGGATTGATAATCCTGGTACAGTAGCCTCTACCTTTTGTGTCTATTCATTCAGTAACACTGAGCATTGCAATCAGTATGATTGTTGGATTTCCAGAATTCGAAGATGATCCTGATCTCTATGTATTGAAACCCATCAAGTATGTGGGCATCGAAGTTTGGCAGGCAAGGCCTTCTTTCTGATTTAACTTCATCGACATTACTCGAACCGTGGCTTTGCCCAAACTGTGTATGTTTCTCCGGTTGCAGGTGAAAGCAGGTTCTGTTTTTGACAACATTCTGATATGTGATGAGCTTGATTATGCTAAAAAAGTGATAGAGGAAGTGTTTGCTAACAGAGAGGTGTGTCTCTCTTCCCTGCTCTGTTAAAATATCTGTTTTTTCAGCCACTTTCTGACTTCGTTTTCGGCTTTCAGATTGAGAAGGAAGCGTTTGAGGAGGCTGAAAAAATGAGGAAAGCCAGGGAAGAAGAGGTTTCATCCTGACCATCAGCTAGTTTTATGCATATGAACTGTGAAGGAACTAAAATGTCCTCCCTTTCCAGGAAGCTCAAAGAGCCAGAGAAGAGGGAGAAAAGAGAAGAAGAGAACGAGGCTACGACCGGGACCGTCGCAAGAGGGTTAGCTCCTTCACGCTTCATTTTTTTCAAAATCTGGGAAAGTTTCTCCCACTTTTCGCAGTCTCACATCTTCAAAATTTTTCTCTGCAGCGTCGCCGTGATTACCTGGATGACGACTACCATGTAAGCACTCCTGAATTCAAGTTATCTGCTTTTTTCGTTCTGGACTCGTGTTTATCTGTTGTTTCTTCCTGCAGGATGAGCTTTGAGGGTGTGATTTCAAGTCGCCAAGGAATTTGAGTCTTCTCTGTCCAGAGGAGTTGATGAACTTGAAGCCTGCTTGTATGTCTAATGCCTTGTGATCTGCTTGTATTTGTCCAAACCCAGAGAGCGTTAGCTAGCAGCTTTTTCAATACATTCCAATTTCTTCAGTTGTACTTTCTTCTGCATTCATCTCCATTCCAAATCAAACCTCGTACACTAGGATAACTGCCATAGCAGCGGTCCTGTGGAGTTCTGGGACAGATGGAACGATGAACAGGCATCAAACTGCCGTACTACAATCACCAGAAGCTCTCATCAGGTATTTGTAGTCAGAAATCCCATTCTGCATCACTTCCCTGAAGCCGAAATGAACATCCATGGCCTACCATGGATGGCTGTTTGGATATGGTGTCGTGTGGAACATGCCCTATAAATATTTAGGGTTTACGTTACAGCGCTATCGCACATCTCTCGCTCGAAGCGGCGAAACCATGTCCAGTATTCCGCTGCTCCGCCTCTTCCCACCGGGGCAATCGAAGCTCAATCGTCACGGCGCGCCCACGTTTCTTCCGTTGCATTCATTCCCAGCATCATCTTATCTCCGCCGCGCATCTTCACCAAACACGGCGCTTATAAAATGTTCGAGCACGACGACTCCGGCAGCCGACCGCATTATCTCCGCGGCGTCGTATTTTCTCCCCTTCTTCAACGGCCTTCAGTATGGACGCTATCTCTTTACCAAGTACCCTGTTCTCGCGGCCCCTTTAGAGCCCCTATTTCCCTTGTTGTCGATGTACCATTCCCTGCCCTTCGCCAGTTTTATCACATTCTTCGGCCTCTATCTCGGCGTCGTACGAAACCCTAATTTTAGTCGCTACGCGAGGTATAATGCTCTGCAGGCCCTTGTCCTGGATGTTCTGCTCGCGGTTCCGGTGTTGTTGCAGCGGATTATTTCCCCTGGCCGGTCGGGACTCGTGCTGAAATTGACGGCGTGGGCGCATTCTGGGATTTTTGTGTTTGTGGCGGCGTGTTTCATCTACGGGCTGGTTTCTAGCATTTTGGGCAAAACGCCTTACTTACCGTTGGTTGCAGAGGCCGCCGGACGTCAGTTGGATTGACGCCGTGGTGCCTGTGTTTTTTTTTTTTGTTTTTTTCTGGTGAAAACACTGATTACCGATAATTGATGAGATTGGAATGAATTCGCTTATGTTAAAGGATGCAACTTTTTGTATGCTTTCCAAGATCTGATTGCTAAATCTTTGAACTTGCATTCCAAATGGTTGTAATCTTGTTTGGCATCTTTCTTTTTTTACTCCCCTTTGAGGCATTTGCAGGTCCAAGGATCATAAGGAATCTCTAGCTACTTGTTGGCAAACTGGAGAGAAATAAAGTCGAGGCTGGCCTCAGTCATCAGTATTGAGCGGTTCTCTCTGTGCAGCGCAAGAAAAGCAATACATCATAAGCTTCTCTTTAAGGGAAAGAACAATGGGGTGGATTCAGGAGCTGCTGAAAACTCTACGGTTAATGCTTGCTTGGAGACACCTTCATCTCCAATGTCTCGTTGCTCGCAGAAGCCACAGCTCTTTCGCTGCTGTGTGATCCGATCATCTGGGGGCTTGGAATTTCTCCGGCTTCAAAAGGAATGCATTCCAGTTCCGATGATCAAGTTTTCCAAGGTCTCCCATTGACCCAGAACCACCTTCTTCAGACCGCAAGATAATTCAGATGGATCAAAGTTGAGATTGTTGAGCTGGAACAGTGATGTCTGAACCAGAGACTCGCATCTGTGGACAGGTTTCAGTTTCCTAAGGTTTTCTTTCACTGTACCACAGAGTAGATAGATAGAATCGTAGCTACTCGATCAACAATGGCGTGGCGGCGTCCGACACGTCATCACTTGTGAGGAAATTCGTGGTCGGGAATAAAAGGGGCTTCTCTGACGAGGGAGGGACGCTTTTGCATCTTCATGGACACGGTGTATGGATAAGGGCGATGGGGTTGCTATCAAGGAGCGATCCAACTAACCAGCCGACACGCGGACACGACTCAGAGATACGTCCTACCTGCGTCAACTCTTCCTCGGCCAGATTTCCCAGGGCCATGTATAAAGACGATGAAGTTTACTCATTCTATGCGATACACAACTCCTTGCGTTCTTTACAGATGGATGACGAATGCACCTCATCATCTATTGGAGTGGACTCGTCGATGGATTCCAATGGCTCCTCATCCAAGTCAGACGACGACGTATCTTCCTCGCCGTCCGCCATGAACGACTTTTCTGAGCTGATGAAGAACCTGCCTATCAAGTAAGCAAGCTCCCATCTCAGATTCTCTTCACATTCGTTTCTAAAGGTTTGGATTCCTGGGTGTTTTGCAGAAGGGGTCTTTCCAAGTTTTATCAGGGGAAATCGGAGTCGTTTGCTTCTCTTTCGAGGGTTGCAAGCGTTGAAAATCTTGTGAAGAAAAGGAGTTCGCGGAAGTCCTCAAAGAGGTGTGGCCATGGCCACAGTAGCAGTTACAAGCCATGCATCCTACCTAAGCCGATAATCAGGAAGTCATCAGCCAAAAGACACCATTTTTCGGCAGTCAAAGCCAGATTCTAAGGCACAGCACTTGAGAGGCTGATTTTTTTGCCACCGAGAGTGATTCAAGCAAAAAGGGTGGTTTACAACATAGCCTATCGACTAGTAACATCCAGAATCTTCATGGACCCTGGAACAAGATCTGTGCATCCTAACCCCACTGAAGCTGCTTCTTGATGCCATTAATGGAAGCCCGCCCTTCAGTCCCCTTTCATGTCGTTGTCTTGGGGCGCTTTGAGATCTCAGTTTTGCGTTAAACGAATGCGTATTCGCCATGTAACTCGGAGGCTTGTTGTGATACGCTCTGGGAAGGCTCTCACTGTAAAAACTCTTTGCAGGGGAGGAAGCATGCCCAAACCGCGGTGTGTTCTGAGATGAGGAACACTTGTGTTCCTCCCCCCAGTCGAAATCTCTGTGAATCCGGTACTCCGGAACCGATAACCGGGCGGGTATCAAACACCGGAGTGGTGACGATGTATGGTAACAATGGTCGTCCGCAAATCGAGGCCGGCAGGGATCGACTTTCAGAGTTTTGTCGATTGCTGGGTTGCCATGTAATCCAACAGTAACCCTCTTGCTGCGAGATGCAGCTCGGTGATCATGGCGATTCCCCTGCAAAAATGAACATTACTGCGTTTGTATTGGGTTTGGATTAAAGGGGAAAAAAACCTCTGTTCTTACAATATACTTTCTTCCCCTGTTTTTCTGAGCCCGAACAACAGCCTGAGCCCGAAACAGAGCTTGCATGCTATGAAGCGTAGCAGCAGCTCGCTTTCTTACAAGAAATCCTCTTACAAGCGCTTGCAGTTTCACTAATCCTTTCAAAGCCCTTAAAGCTTTTCTGGCCTGTAAAGTGAAAAAAAAATTGGAGTTTTGGAGAGGGATTTGAAATAGCAGGTGTTTCTTTTTTTGTTTGTAGACACTCACTAAATAGCTTCTAAACACAGTTTGAATCGTGACGGCGGCGCGTAGCGCTCTGCCGTAGGAGAAGATAGTAGCTCCCCTGCGCTGGCTCGTAACCCGAACGACGGCGGCAGCGGCAACTGCAATAGCATCCTTGGTTTGCTCCTTCTGGGTGCTAGAAAAATAACTTCTCCGCCAGGGGAAGTCGTCGTCGTACCCTGGAATTCGGCTTCCAGCCGTTTCCTTACCAGCCCTTGCGAAACTCCATCTTTTCTTTTCCTTTCTCAGAGCAGAATCATCTTCCCCATTTCCTTTACCTTTCTTCATTCCAAGGAGAGCTCTAATCCACATGGTAGCCTTTCCCATTTCCCTCAACGCAAGGAAGAGCAACCACAATCCAAAATGCGCGGCAGAGACAAAACCAAACAACCTGCTTATAAAAACAAGTTGTTTTTTTGAAAATTTTTTGGCTCTCTGACAACCCCTCGTGGTGTGATGAACACCAATCCACGACAAAAAGGATATCACAGAAACAAATGAAAATTGAAAAAAAGGCTTAAAGTTTCCTCGAACAGATCAAAACCATCAACATTTCACCACCACTTGGCAGCTCGAAGGCGAACACAACCCAGAGATACAAATCCAATCTTTCCGAATGGGAATAACAAAAATTCCATCTTTTTGCCACCCCATAACACAGGTTACTCACAGCAGCACCTGATAGAAACTCCGAGGCCTCCCATTGGCATCTCGCTTTCCAGCTTTTTGTCCTCTCAATTTAAGTGCATTCAATGAAGGGTAAGGTGGGTGCTTGCAGAAGATGGAATAAATTTCACTGATGCCTAATGATGGGGATGTACTCGCTACGACACAGCTCCATAAAGGAGGCCCCCGTACAGGGCCCACTACTCTCCCAGAGTATCTGGGCTTCTCATGGGGCCCGAGGTCCAAATTGGGCCGGTCCCCTGTATTGAAAAGAATGGGCCTGCCCAAATGAGATCAACCCAAAACACAGCCCACTGAAAAATTCTTAAAATATGTATTTATATATTTATTTTGAATGATAATATTTTATTTACATTTTCCAGAGTCACCCTGTCACTTGAATTATGGTGCCTCAGACCTTTCTTTAAAAGCCCATCCCCTTGCTGGGCACAGTACAGTACAACCACCCAGGGACCATTGTAATAATAATAATATTATTAAAAAATATTTTTAATAAAAAAACTAACACAACAATTAGGATTATAAAATATTTAACTGGAATTTAGAGCCCCAAATAAGGTTGTAAATACCTTAGGTGAATCTAATATTGTTTATGAACAACCAAAATAATAATTTATATAGATTAATCTTCTCTAATCTTGTATGATATATTTTCCTTAGAATTAGAGAATGTAAAATTATGAGAAATAGATTATGAAAGCGAATAATATCGTACAATTAAAAAATGCATTGTTTCGAGCATTTTTGTAATTTAATAATTATTAAGAAAATCATATTCCATTATCAGTTTCATGGATTTTAAAAAATTGAGATTAAAATTTTGGAATTTAAAATGTTTAGAATTTGAGAAATGAAATGGAAGGGGTGATGGGTGAGATTTGAATATTAAATGTGACATAAGATAATTTTACTTTGATATATCTTTAATAATATATTAAAATAATTTTATTGTCATCATCTTTAATTCTATTTTTAATTTATTTAAGTAAATGGATAGTACATTTTGAAAAGAATGGATATTTTCAATTATCATTTATTATTTCCAATCTTATTTTATAATTAAAAAAATTGGAATATATGTAAAAGGAGGGAGAAGCCATGAATTTCCAGGCTGTTTGGTTGTTACAGGAATCCAATTTTGAAGTCATTTATTGAAGTTCGGTGGCCCATGGGCTTTCTCGTAATTCGCTCTGTGGACCACTGCGTCACTCATACCCTTCACAGTTGTCTCCAGGGCAGACTGCGGGCCCACTCACTTGGGTCTAGAATCTACGACCCATCACTTTCTCAGTTATTTTTTCCCACCATTATAAAATAATAATATTGCTTTCTAAAAATAAAAAGTTTCTTTTTCGCTTATTTACTGTTTGCGTCAGCCGGCGGTTCAACCTGGTTGACCGGATATCGGACAACCCCGGTCAGCCGGGCGAGCGATTTCCTCGTTTTCTCCATGAGCGGTTCTTCTAACTACCGGGTCGGCGGAAGCCATCTTCGGTTTGCGGCGGAACCGGCGAAGGGGCCGGTTGGACTCAGAACCGCCACAATAATTACTTCAACAGTAATTAATAAAAGAAGCATTTATTAACAATATTATATTAAATGTTTAAGGTAAAATTTTTGATTTTGAAAGTTTAACGACGGTAATATTTTTCAAAAGTCAACTGTTAAAGATGCCTACAAATCGGGTGACCACGTGACAATTACACTGGAATCGGCGAGCTGTGAGGTAAAGGAGAGATTTTTTTTTTGTTTGTTGATGACGTTTTATGGAGGGAATGCGCTGCTCTCTGTGAGCTCCGTTGCTCCTGAAGGCATTTACAGTACGTACATTGTTGTGGGTAGTGTATCGTCAAGTTTTACGGATGAAGAGTGGAACCCGAAAGCTGTCGTCTTCCTTACAGAAATGTGAAGTAAAAGGGGGATGTAGATGGTTGTGGTGCGCGGTAAGCGTGATGCCTTTTACTGTGATGGTTGTAGTTTTCTGCCACTTTCCAGATTTCCCACTCTTCTGTCACCAGTTGGTTCCCGTGTGCTCTCGGGAAACCTAAACAACGCCATTTTTATTGGTGTGGCGTTTGCTGATCCCAATTCTGTACTTGGATACCCTGGATTTCGTTTTTGTTCCGGACCCATCATAGATGCGTATGTTTCTTCGCTGACATAACATCAAGGCTGAGTTTTTGTTGGGGAAAAAGCGGTCGGATCGTGCTGCTCTACGTCTTGGCGTAATGGGATATGGAGGTTATAGAAGCTTCATTCTCCTTCCTCTTCTGTTTCTGTTTGCAGAAGTTTTATTTCTTCGCTCAGCAGCTATAGAGACAATTTTCACTCCGTTGAACTGTACGGACACGTCTCGTTTATGCACTTCTTTTCTAGCTTTTAAGCCCACTCCAGAGCAGACGCTCCCTGTGATTATGAGCATGTTTGATGTACTTCAAGACGCCATTAGCTATGAAGGGAATGGTAGGGATTATGTTTTTATCAGAAAGAATTGTTCGTGTTCTTCTGGAGCTAGCAAATACTTGACAAATACCACATTGACTGTAAAACAAGACAACGGCTCCTTGTACGATCTGGTTATAAATTCCTACCACGGCCTGGCTTATTTTCCTCACAAATTTAGAAGGGAGACTAAGAAGGGGGCAGTGGTTTCATTGAAGCTAATGTGTGGTTGCTCAAATGGGCTTTGGAATTACCTAATGAGCTATGTGATGGAAGATGGAGACAGTGTGGCATCTTTGGCTAGCCGTTTTGGGGTCAGTATGAGTAGTATTGAGACTGTTAATAGCCTGCCAGGTCCTGATAATTTTACCATTGGGTCGCTTTACTACATACCACTTGATTCAGGTAATCTTGCTTTAATGGCTGATTGCTGATCATTTTCATTGTCTTCTAAAAGTGAATGCCATGTGTAGCTTAAGTTGCTAGAAATGGTTGCCGGATTGGTGAAGACTTCATGGCTTCTAATGTTCCATATTCTTTTATGAGTTTCAGATCATTCTCCTCTTGCTTCAGTTGGCAAACACACAATTAGCATTTTGTCTCTTAGTATGCCTTATAGTGCTCACTTTACCATAATTGGATTGCTACTATGATTTCAGCTCCTGGTCAGCGCTATCCTGCAAATGACACTCTCCCTGTTCCTGCTCCATCACCATCCGTGGATGTCACAGTAGGTAAGAAAATTTTTATTGTTCACCTTTTGAGGTATTTCTGTCTGGTGTTAACATATCCATATGCTTAATGTCAAATCTCAGAAAACCACGAAAGTCATAAGAACCATGCTTGGTGGATCATTGGACTCCTGGCTCTTGGTTTCGTTCTGATTATAGGGGTGGTTCTATGTGTTTTCTTGAGAGCGTCTGGCTGCTTCAGAGGATCAGAAGGAAACCATAATAGAGACTTGAATAAAAGAAATCTGCATCAATTCCACATTCTAAGGAACGCTAGTTTTTGCTGTGCTTCCGGAAGACGCATGTGCTGCAGGTCACAAGATAGGAACCATCCTAAGGGAGAATCTAGTAACCGTCAGATGAACATTCCTGCAGGTGTGAAAAATGCCTCGCTTTTTGCATACAGCATGTAATGGGCTTATGCAAGATCTGCTTTTGATGCGATGTTCTTGTTACTGGTGGCTGGTTTTGTCTGTTGTTCTCAAATTTTTAGCTGCTTTACTCTGCAGTTATAAGGACTGATGTCTTTGACGTGGAGAAACCAGTAGTTTTCACAATTGATGAGATTCTCTCTTCAACGGAAGGGTTCTCAGATTCTAATCTTTTGGGACATGGCACATATGGCTCGGTGTACTATGCTGTTCTCCAGGATCAGGAAGTTGCTATCAAGAAAATGACTGCCACAAAAACCAAAGAATTCATGGCAGAGATGAAAGTTCTGTGCAGAGTTCACCACACAAACCTGGTGACTAGTTAGACTGAAAAACTGATATTTATGAATTCGAGAGAGCATCACCTGATGTTTATTCCTTTTTTTTTTTCCTTGTGAAAGGTAGAGTTGATTGGTTATGCAGCAAGCCCTGATGAGCTTTTCCTCATATATGAATACGCTCAAAAGGGTTCACTCAGGCATCACCTGCATGAACATCAAGGCAAAGGTGTGATGATTTTTCACCTTTTTCAGTGGGTTATCATGTTTTATGATTCAGTTTTAGTTCTTGGTGTTCAAAAGCAGCTTACACTATCGCTTTACAAGCTACAGAAAGAGTTCAGTTCTTCCTGATGCAGTTTACTGAAATATGCATCCATATCTGCTACAGGTCATACATCATTATCATGGATTATGAGGGTCCAAATTGCACTTGATGCTGCTAGAGGCCTGGAGTACATACACGAGCATACGAAACCTCACTACGTCCATAGGGATATCAAGACAAGCAACATTCTCATTGATGGGAGTTTTAGAGCAAAGGTAACTAACTCCATATAACCAAAGTTCACTCAATTCCTGCACTTTGACTGCATTCACTTTGCAGATATCAGACTTCGGTATGGCGAAACTTATAATGACAACCGGTGAAGAGTCCGTCACCAGAGTTGTTGGAACATATGGCTATCTTGCTCCAGAGTATGCCTCTCCACATTTTTCTCCATATCAGAAACTTTTTGTTCCCAAGAAACATGAGTTTTATCTTCTGATCACCAAGGTACTTGAGGGATGGTATAGCTACAACAAAGTGCGATGTTTATGCATTTGGTGTGGTGCTTTTCGAGCTTATTTCCGGCGAAGAGGCCATCTCAAGAAGCTCGGAAAGACGATCCTTAGCATCCATAGTAAAGCCTTCCATTCCCCTTACCAGATACCTAACCACCATGTTTCTTCTTCATAGTCAGCTAATGCAGATCAAGTTTCAGATGGTAGCAGTTTTGAGGAACTCAACAGACGCAACTGGTATATCCAGCCTGAAAGACCACATTGATCCCAACTTGCTGGGATTATACCCACACGACTGTCTTTACAAGGTAATCCTTTTAAACAAAGGCAGAACCACAACTGTTCCTTCTTACGCGAGAATCCCCTGAAATGTGACCATTTTGTGGCGCCCAGATGGCTGTATTGGCAAGGCAGTGCGTGGACAGCGATCCAGTGCTGAGACCAAACATGAAGCAAGTGGTGATATCACTCTCCCAGATTTTGTTATCCTCCATAGAATGGGAAGCAACTCTTGCTGGAAACAGTCAAGTCTTCAGCGGTCTTGTACAAGGGCGATGAGCGAGTTTTCTTTCATGTTGATGGATTCTTTTACAGCTAGCGGCTTTCATTGCGTGTTTGTACAGAGACACGTTGCCGAGGATCCCCCTTTTCTTCCTGCAACTCATTCTCTTACAGAGCCGCTGCCTGCACAGCAACCTTGTTGCAAAGATGGTGAATTCTTTGTGGTCAGTAAAAGTAAATGGAAGTTATTTTTTTTTATAATAAAATATGTTATTAATATCTGAATAATGATTATTTAATTAAATATAAATTAGAAAAATGATCAATTTTTACTAATTCATAGGATAATCATTTTTTAACACATGTCATCATTTTCTATCTTTTGAAATTAACTATGAGGACAATCTCGTAATTATCTCCCCACCTTTGATATCAAAATTTACATGTCATGTTTAATATTTATTAAAGTTTGGATAATGAGGAGATTAATTTTGACAAATAATAATTCAGTGGGAGTTGATTTTATTTAATTTTAAATAATAATAATAATCATAATAATATTCTCGTTATTTTTATATTGTTGGTAAAAGCCTCTGTAACGGCAACAGAAGCGCAAAAATCCAGTGCATTCATGTCTTCTCGCGAAAAGGAAGATACTCGTGACGTCATCGAGATGGAGGGCGATTCTCTAGATTTTACCTTGGCGGAGGTACGGGACACTTGTGCTAAAATCTCCCCTGAAATCTCTGTTTTCACGGGAACACAAATGTTTTCAATGCAAACCCACATTCGTGTGAATTGTTGAAAATCATCATCGACTGAAGGAGTGACCCTTTTCGTGATTGGATATGAATATGAGTATGGATTGCAGGGGGGGTGTTTTGAGTCCATGTTTTTTTTTTTTGTTCAGTTACGAATTAAATTGCACTCTGAGTGTCGTCCATTGGGGTTGTTGTGAAGGTGATTCAAATGGAGAAAGTGAATAAGCATATGGGTGATGATCCATTTGGTCAGGAGTTTTATGATGAACTCACTGTTAAGTTCAAGTGAGTTGCGGTACATTGTGTTTCTGCAATTAAGGAAATGGGCGATTGATTGATTTAGAAGTTTTTCTGTCTTTGCTGCAGCAAATCAGCTTATCGGTTGAGTTATCCTATCAAGCCCGATCAGGTTATTCTTCTGATGGATCATGGTTGTTTTTGAAGAACATCCTGTTTTATACACTTCTTGTGTTGCTGCAGGTCAGAAATTGGTTTCTGGCAAAAAGGGAATGCTTGGTCCCCAGAGTTGCTAAGTCATCGGCTCGGTTAAGAAGATCTAGATCAAGGACCCGAATTAAGCAAACCAAAGGTTCGATGGATTATTAACGTCTCACTTCGTGCTTTGAACTTACTCTGTTTTGCAAATCATTTGATTATCGACAGCCAGTGATCCTATCTTTCCCCTTGTTCTTTCCCTGATGATGAAATTGTTAAGGCAAAGAATCATGGCATGTTGCTCAATTTGCTTACAGCTCCGAGACCCACTTTGTCTTGTACACCCCTTGAGCTGAAACATTCTGAAATTATCATGACAGTGCCCACAATATCTGTTAGTGAAGCGGTGGCTGTGCTCCCCAATCTGATGTTCGAAGCTAGATCAGCAAAAGATAACGCATGGTCAGCATTTCTCTTCTGCATAGGCATTAGATGTTGCAGAATCCAACTTAATGGGGAGGAATGTACTAGGATCTCGACCCTAATCCCTTTTGTTTTCTGCATGCCGTTTCCAGGTTCGATGTTGCAGCATTCTTAACCTACAAAATCCTTGCCTCAGGAGAACTGGTAGGGTGCTAGAATGATGGCTCTGTCAATGCCTCTGCCAAAGCTCATTTCTTGCAACTCGCGTAACTCCTTACAGCACACTAAGTTGGTCTGCACGCTATCCTTTCTTCTTCTCTTAATATTTTCAGATGATTCGCGTGAGATTTGCTGGGTTCGATAAAAGCGAAGATGAATGGGTTAACGCCAAGACCGCTATACGGGAACGCTCCATACCCATGGAACCTTCAGAGTGCAACAGAATCAATGTTGGTGACCCCGTAATGTGCTTCAGGGTAGAGACCCAATCCACTCCCATCTCCATCTTGATCACCAGCATCCCTTTTCTTACAACATCTTGGTTCTGATTATCCATCTAGGAATCCATATACTACGGCCTTTACTACGACGCCCAGGTGATCGGAATACGGAGAAATCAGCACGAAAGCAATCGATGTACTTGCGTTTATACTGTTCGATATGATCTTGATAACTTCGAGGTCTACCACCAAATCTGATGTAGCATTTCTTTCTAGAAGTTCGTGACTTTTTTGCTACCTAATCCTCCCTTCTCTGCATGCTCTTCTTTGGTTCCTCTTGGATTCAGGAAAAGGTCCTTCTGGTTAAGATCTGCTGCAGGCCGAGTCATCTGAGCTCAGACTTTGTCCAGGAATGCAAAGCTGAACCAATGCAGCAGCAGCAAGAGGAGGATCTGGAATGAGAGGTAAGCTCTTGTAGTGTTGCAAAATTACAGCACCTTTTTGTGTAGTTATATTTCTTTGGGAAGTAGTTGAGTTGGTTGGAGAGTTCACTTAACTCCTAAGGCTACCAAAAAACCACACAAATCTGTGGATGGGTAAAGGTGCCTCTGGTTCATAGCTGTTGTTTTTTACTTTGCGGTTATCAAACATTCCCCAAGGGACCAGAGCGAATGACTAATTAAAAGGTTTGATTGAGTGCCATTGAAGGGTTCATCTTTTGGTACAGAACACAAAGGCAACCCTGTAGTTGATCAACAACAAGCTCTTCTTCTTCCGTGCACACAATGCAAAAGGAAAAATGGACTGCTCGGAGAAAAGCGCTTTTGCTGTCAAACCAAGGCGGGAGAGACACTGGGACACGGCATTTCTCCAAAAGGACACGTCTAGATGTCCAAAGAAAGACCACCCAATTATTTCCTGTGCACATCTTCCTCTTTTTCACCTTGCAAGTGCTTGGCGAACCCGGATACGTCTGAATTCTCGACCTTGCGTTCCTTAGGACGAACCTATTGCTTCTCTGTATTAGATCTTCAAAACAAAGCACTTCACGCATTTAGAAAAAAAAAGTCATTTTTTATATAGGTATGGTAAACATGATCATATATAATTCTCACATATATATAAATATATACTAAATGTCACAACTCAATATCGTTTTACATGATATTATTCATTTCAGATATTTATATTCCACAGTTCTACGTTTTCTATTTATGATAAAAAGATTTCATACAAAATTAAGTATATATTTTTATTTAAACATGTAATCTATGTCATATATAAGTATATATATATATATATATATATAATAAAATTATAAATTTAAAATATTATGATGAATTTGATGTCGATAACAATAAAAATTTTGGTATAAGGGCATTAGTATATGTTATGCATACAATTTTGTATTGCATTCTTATTTTATAGAATGAGAATATTGAAAAATAAAACAAAATGTGTATGTTTTTAATTCTTTATTTTAACATAATTTAAATTAAGGAATGAGTAGAATAATAAATGGTGGTTATTATTTTTAGAACAATAAAAAATTCTTTCTTCCTTTAGGACAGAGTGTGGCCAATGAGAAAATGCCACGTCTTCTGGAGCAAACCCTTACCTGCTAAGTAAACTGGAAACTGCGTGGAAGCGGCCGTAGCGACTGCGAGAAAAGGTGAAGTGAAATTACGAAAAGCACCTTTATTGAAAACCAGACGCGCCTGCCCAATTTTCCATCAAACCACCCTCTAATCATTCACTTAATCATTATACTAACCACTTGATCTCATTTAATAACATATTTAAATCCAAATTAAAGTCAGGTGAATTCCTTTAAGATAAATTAATTGAAAATTAGCGGCAGAAGCATGTGATTGGTTGAGAATTATTTTGAAATTAAGATTACAATTAAAGAATAATTATGATAATACTATTTTTTTATTAAAAAAAACACGAGGAAGAAAAATAAAATCGTGCTTAATTAAAAAAGAAAGCGCTTTTTCACAAAGTACATGGAGGTAAAGTCGCGAGTCCCATCTTCGGATTCCTCTATAAATTGCAACTCCAGATGCGGAACCCAGACATCTGCAAATCCCGGGAACCAGATCTTCAACTCTACAGCGCAGCGAAAATGGAACCCAAGTTCAGTAAGAGCTTCTGGAAGCGTGTGAAGGCCATCTACTTGATGTTAAGGAAGGGCATTTCCAAGGCGAGGCTGACGGCGGAGCTCAGTCTGATGATGCTCCGGAGCAAGGCGAAGATCGCCGCTGGCACCCCGGATCATGATACGGAGTACCAGTTCAGTTGTAGCAATACCCCTGATCACCAGAAATATGGCCTCCATTTTGATCCCAGGAAGGGGATTCATGGAGATCTGCTGGCGGCGGCAATCGACCTCGTCAACAGCAGCGCAGCTGCGTCCCCGGTGCTGCCGGGGTTTGGGCGGACGCCGATGGTGAGGCAGTTGAGGGTATCGGACTCGCCCTTTGTCGGGGAGGGAGGAGATGCCCATGTGGATGAAGCGGCGGAGGAGTTCATAATGAAGTTCTACAGAGACCTCCGGCTGCAGCAAGGCTCGCCCTACTGAAACCCTGAAAATTTTTACTCCTTGGTGGCATTTTTTTTCTTTTTTTTTTCCAAAAAAATTTGTACCTGTCACTTTCTTCACTAGTAATTCTCTGTTTTGACAAGGAGAATTTGCTTGAAGAAAAACCATGCAATAAAAGAGTTTTTGTCGTGATTAATAATTGTGGAGCCCACAAGGCAGCTGTAAAATTGATTTGGGCCTCTTTGAGCTTTTAATATATGGGCCCTAATTTATTTCAGCCCAGATAAAGATTCAGGCGGTGCTGCTGTGATACTGGTTTATTTGCCACTGAAGTTTCAAATTTGAAACTGCGGGGGTTGCTCGGGAGGCGGATTCCGCGAAATTAGGGTTTGATTCCTCGTATTTCTGTGCTCTCAGGTGGCGGATTGGGAAGATATAGTTGAGTTTGAGGTATTTGGATTTTTTTTTTCTTGGTATTCTTTGCAGATCTGTTTTGATCTGGAATGGTTGTAGTGCGTTGTTCATTTGCTTTTTTTGTCTAAAGACTTTAACTGTGAGTACACTTTATAATACGCTTTCGCAAGTTAACCTCATCGATAATCACACTGCTCGAGCGGATTTAGATTTCTGGGTTTAGTGATTTTTAAGGTGCTGGGCACGATACATTGGATTTGGGTAGGTGGGAGTTTTGATTTTTGGGTGTGAATTCGATGTGTCCATGATAATGCTTCCTCGGCTTTGCGATCATGCAAGGAAGAAGCTGATGGGTTGACTATTGGTTAGATAATCTTGTAATAATCACTAAAAAATGCAGGTACCAGTGTAAGGAAAAATGCAATCGGACATCAAGAAATTGCCTCGATCAGTGGGTAGGCAATCATTGTTTTATCAAGATTTAGCATCGCCGTTTTCAGCTCGTCGAACTGGAGGAAAGTTCAGTACACCAGGGCAGGCAGCTGCTGTTTCAGCTCTATGGCGTGAAAACCTTGCGAGTTCCGATCTTCCTCCGCCACCGGTCTTTACCCTTGATGACAAATTTCAGGTTTCCCCTGAAATGGGGATGCCGGTACATTCAGTGTTACCTGAGCTCAAGCCTGATCCTAATACACCATTACCAAGTTTTAGCAGGCAACATTCAACCCCTAGGGGTAAGAGTGATGCAAGTTCTTATGGTGGTGCAACCAAGACTCCAGTACAGCAGTCCCAACAGACTCCCTTGGTGAATTTCTCCAGCCTGTGGACACCTGGTAAGAGTTCTGGCAATGCAGATCAAGATGACATTGGAAAAGGGTCGCCTGTTGAGGGTGTTGTTCAGCCTGGTGCGTTGATAACTGTGCCTCGGCCTAGGGAGGTTGCACGGCCTGAACTAAAGAAAAGTTTGCTGCCCATTGGAGGTCCGGATGAAGAGGAAGAATGGGTCACTGTTTACGGGTACAGTTACAGCCTTCCATATCTTGAATATTTTTTTGACATGTTTTTTAATGGCAATCATCTAGATTTGCAAAATACACTTCATGAAACCAAGACACGCATAATATGCCCCATAGCCTTAGCAGCTTCTAAGTATTCCCTGTAAAATTTCTCCCCAGATTTTCACCAGCAGACACAAATCTTGTTTTACGTGAGTTCGAAAAATGCGGGGCGATACTAAGACACCTTCCTGGCCCTGGAAGTGCGAATTGGATGCACATTCTATATCAGGTTTGTTTTCCCCATTTCCTTGTTGCATGATTTTCCTCTTTCGATCGCCGTAATCCACTTTTCACCAACTCTTGCTTTATTCAGCACCGATCCGATGCCCACAAAGCATTGGCCAAAAATGGCATGGAATTAAACGGAGTTCTCATTATCGGCGTCAAGCCTGTAGATCCGATGCAACAACAAGCATTGAATGAGAGATTCAACAACCCGGAGTTCCTACCACTGCCGCCACCGACATTCTCGGCTGGTTTCCAATCGAATGGCGTCAAAGCTTCTCCTAATCCAAGATATATCCAGGCCAGCGGGTCCAGTTTAAAGCAATCCGGGGGCACCATCGCCACGCCAGCGAAGACATTCGCATCAAGGATCATGGACTTGATGTTTGGGGTATGAAGATTACATCTTTTGCACCAACATTGCCATGTGGTAGCAATGAAAGCATGCTCAGGTAACAATGAAACCCCATTTGAGTTTTTTTATTCTTCAAAATTTCAACTTAATCATGCACTTCGTGGTTAACCCGATCCCACCCAACCCAACTCATTTTGATATATAAAAATGTCATTGCTTAATGTATTGTATGAAAATAATTTCTTTTTTAGTCGCCTCGCCTCCGAGTGATCAGAATTTGCCAGCCAAAGCCCAGGCTCAGTCAGGTGCAGAGGCGGGCGACGTGGGTCAAAAATTAAAAAAAAAATGAAAACCCAGTTTTTGCGGTGGGGAAATGATACAGGAACGTGAATCAGGAATTGATTGATACAGACAAATTTGCAATCCCCATCACCAAGGGATTGGGCTATCTCGACGCTGGATGAATACCCTTTGCATCTTGTTTCACTTGCAGAAGGGTCCTGTTTCGTCAGGTGGTGGGCGCACTGGTCTTACAACGACAGTGATAAATCCTGAATAAAATACATAGACAATGGATGAGATTTGCAAGGACAGTAGATCTCTGTAGAGGTGGGTGTGGGATCCGTTCAATTTCACTGAGATTAAGGTACAGCAAACTTACTCATACACCATCAGTGTTTACCATGTGTTTCGTAGATTGCTTTCAAGATTAATCTTTTTACAGTGGAATGGACTTGTAAATGGGATGGTGGATAGTACAAAAATTGGTTTTTCTGATGATGTCCTTTTGATTTTTGGTTATTTGATCTGCAGTGCTGTGTTTGGTAGCTTTCAGCATTTATGTGTTTCTCGGGTTCAAAAACTATTAGAAATACATTTACAACAGAAACCCGGAAATGTCATTATCAAAAAGGTGGTAACTTGCATCCATAGCAGACACCTATAGAGGTACAGTAGTAAACATAAACAGGAGAAAACCAGAAGGGAGTAGTTGGTTGACTTCTTGATTTCTGAAACTGGTCATGTGTTTTGGGTCTTGCACTTATGGAGACTGCATTGGAGCTGCAACAATGGAGAATATAATATTGTTTAGCTGCTTCTGTTCATTCCTATTTTGAGCAGGAACACAAAAAAAGTAGTTACCAAGTCCAATGGCTTCAGATCCCTTGGTGATTCGCAGGCGCTTGCATGAGTCCATGAACATTCTGAAAGCAAATAACAAGAGTTCTATGAAACAATGAGATCCATTATGCTTTTCAAGGAGACAAAAGATACAGAAAAAGAGCATACTCCCATGGAACATCACCGACAAGCATCCAGTCTCCATCCTTATCTTCATAAGAAAGTACATATTCGGAGCGGTGGAGGAGATCCATAAGTCTGTTCTGGCTCGGTGGATCTTGCCCACAGAAGTTGTGTTCATATTGCCCTGAACACAAACCATTCAGTACTTAACATGAGAATTTTCTTGATGAGAATATCCAGTTTGAAAGAACAGCGGGTTCACCAATAGTGAAGCAACTGAACATCTTCTCCAGGGCTGATGAGAGTTCTGTATAATTAGAGTATGCTTTCAAGTCTATCTTCCTCAGGTATGGAGCACCATCCATGCTCACTTTCACATAAAGACTGAAAGAAGAAGCACATCTTGCAGGATTCCTGTTGTTCTGAGATGAATTGGTGACTGCTGAATTCTTCCAAAAAGATCTGACTGGTGGCCATCCAACTGCTTGTGCCCTGAAATCAGCCACAATATTAGAGCTTGCTTATGAAGAAGCAGAGTGATCAAGAGTACAAGCTTACTTTGAAGCAGGGGCAGTATTTACAGAGTGGGAGATCTTTTCCCTGCTGCCTTTGGAATCAGTAGTGGATAAAAAAGGCTCAGCTTTCTTCAAATCAGCGCCATGAACACTTAAACCCCAGCTACTGGAATCACTCATATCATCGCAAAAGCCCCTCTTAGCACTCTTGGAAGGGCTATAAAACACCCCATTACTGTTCTGATCCTTGGAATCTCTCCAGAGCTTCAGGAACCCTCCTCCATTCTTCCTGTCCGGTGACTCAGAGCCCGGCAGCCCCAGCTTCAGCTCCGTTCCCTTAAGATTAGAGACACCGCTCACCTCATGATTTGAGACAGCCGCTGCTGAACAGGGAAGCGACAAGCTTATGTAAACTTGGTCTTGAGATGCAGACATGGGGAACTCCAAGCAAGAACGTATGATCGTGACAAGTAAAAAAGAAAGTAGGAAGGAAATACACTTGAGAAGAGGATTCACAGGGATTGAAGAGAGTGAGTGAGACACAGGAGAGCTTTCTCTTTCTTGCTGCTTACT
The DNA here is from genome assembly GCA_002189035.1 of Utricularia gibba. NCBI lineage: Eukaryota > Viridiplantae > Streptophyta > Magnoliopsida > Lamiales > Lentibulariaceae > Utricularia > Utricularia gibba. The sequence goes on along the minus strand of NEEC01000012.1, from coordinate 2,567,910 downwards.
TATTGGGTGCAGTGCTTGAATGCCGGAGTGCCCAAAAAGAGGGGGTTTTGGTGATACAGAAAAGAAGCTTCATTGGCCTTTCCCTTTCCCTTTCCCTTTCCCATGCCATTTTGCTTATTTTAACCCTGGGGTGGTGCAGAGGGGTTAATTACCACAAGGTTGATCAAGCAGTAAAAATGTTAACCCCCCATTGAGCCGCAGCAATCATTCCAGTCAAATTCACACCAACAGTCCTCTGTCCGGGGGGCAAGAACAAAACAGCAGTCTACAATAAATCCCTTTGTCTGCTGTCATTTTGGTAAAAATTCAATGCACCTTTGAGAGCAGCAGGATTTTGTAGGGTGTTTTTGGTTGAGCTTTTTGTCCCTGTACGTGTTTAAGGAATTAAATCCCTGTAAACTAGGAAAACATTAAAAACAAAGTTGAATTTTTTTTCACAGTTTTTCACTCAAAAGCATGCCTTCGAATTCTACTGTTCTTGCACACAGAAAATAATGCCGAGACAGTGGAAACAAACTAAAGTCCATGATCGCAATATCTGAAAGCAGTAGATGAACAGGACACAGAAACACAACCCGTGCGATGCTGCAACACATTCCCAGTAAAAATGAAGTTTCCCCCTCGTTCCCATCAAAAGGTAAAAAAGTAAAAAAAACAAAAAAAACCCCCGCTTGTTTAAATTTTTACCTGCTGATTCGTTCGTGTTCTAACCAGAACATCCAAATCGGGTCGACCCGAAAGATAAGCAGCCCAAACCCGAATCCACCGGAATCGGAGCGTCAGGACGAACAATGGATAATTATAGTAATGATGGCCTGGTCAAAGGGTCTACCACCTGTCTTTACAATTTATCACACGTGCCAATTTGCGGATTGTTTGTTCTAAAACGGTCCGGGTTGATGATGTCCTAAACTGTCTACAAAAAAAATTAAATATGAGAAAATCCGGTTCACGATGGCTAAATAAAATACGAATAAATCATTTAATTGAATAATAGTTACCGAATTTTTAATAATATTAAGAATAAAATATGTTGATGGGGGACACTGTTGTCCGAGTCCTCCCCGTTCTGTCTTTGCCCATACCGGGGACAGGTGTACAAAATTTAATTCAAAAGTTTTTCTTTTTTTAATGTCCAACTTTTTAATTGAAATTAAAAACAAAATAAAAATCGTCCGTACGCTGGCACTTTGGACCAGCTGGGATATCATGTTGAATGAGTGTTTTTTTTTTCACTTTCTTACGAACATGCTCGAATCATTACAGGGTAGATCTTAAAAGCACTCGAGCGTGCGTGAACTCTCAGACGAGGGGCGGTCAAGCTAACTCATTGCATCAGATCCCTCTGGCGCAGGCTCCGACAGGCATTCCTTTTTTTTTTTTTTTTTTCTGATGTGTGTGTAGACTGTATACTGTATATACTTCCACGTCCCACGCTCCTTGCATCGAAGAAGAACTTGTGTGTCTGAATGGATGTGTAGGGGGTTCTGGGTGAGTTTTGAACTGAAGAAGTTTCAGGTTGTGCTGGGGGGATGGCTCTTGCCTGCGTGCAGGTCAGGAGATAGTGAGTTTTTGGGTGAGTTTTAGTTGAACGATGATGGGGCGATGAGGGATTGTGCTATGGGTGTATGAGTGGAGCCATGTGTGCGTTGTTTGCATTTTGATGGTGTTCATGTCGGAATTCGAAGATAAAATTATTCACCAAATGGGAAACTGTCTGTACTAAGATAACTAGTTTAGGAAATGTAATGACATGATTGGGCTCCTGCCCCGATGCGACCATGTATATAATACGGATCTCTCTTTATTCTCAGTGCTGCAAACGATGTTTTGGTGTTTCTTCTGTGATCCCGAGCATGGATGATTATTCCAAGTTCTCCAAAAGAAAAAAAGCTATGTTGTACATGAGATAGCTCTCTCATAGTGAAGAAGCAATGCTTGTCTCAGAAGAGAGTACTCTGATCTGTAGGAGAAAAAAAGAAGTAAACCAGTTTCTGCAGTGAGCACAACTCATAGTTCATTTGAGCAAGCTGTGTTGTTACCTTGTCCATTAGCTGATTCACTTGCTTTGCGTACATGTTCTTCATTTCAACCATGTCCTCACGAAGCACTTCCAACTACACGAAAACACACCTTAAAATGTTGGAGACACCCTCAAAGACAATATTGGGACGTGTTTTCATGTTTTCCAAACATGAAAATAAGAAACCAAGGATCTGTGAATGGGGTAGGAAGCATCATGATATCAGTTTGTGGAAAGTGTGGTCCTTGGCAGGAGTTACTTTTTCCAGGTGTGGTGATGCTGCGTATGCGTGCAAAAGGTAGTACCTCTTCATCACGCTCTCCAATCAGCTCTAGAGCGACAGAGTGTTTAAGCTTGAGAGCTTTTAGCTCAGCTCGCATGCCAGGTAGTGCAGCGGTCTCTGCTTTCAGTTTCTCGCACTGCTGAAACACAGCTGCTTAGCTCAAAGCAGGAAGATGATGTGCAGCTGGGTGAAAAGTTGGAGTTGAGAGGATCACCTGTGCAGTCACCTTAGACAGTTTCTGTGCAAGATTGTCACGAATGGATTCTACAGACGCCTGTGGGGATTGCAAAAAATATTAAACCAGCATATAGAAGTAAGAGAAACAGAAATTTTTGTTACCGATCTGGACATGGAACAAGCAAGCTTTCCTTCCTGGTAAGAATGGCCATTTTCAACTGCGCTAGATGTCATGCTTACGGTGAAAAGAAGACTCTCTGAGTCCTCTTCCACTTTCCTTGTGATCCCATTATCAAATGTGCCCACTATTGTTCGACGGAAAGAGCTTTCTCCTATGCAGCTCAGGCTAGAAGGGTGGGACGCCGAGCCTGACAGAAGAAGATGATCACCAACCTATGAATAAACAAGTTAGGCCTGCATACACAGTTGAACTAACACACCATCTTCAAGTGCAGCAGTAACTTTCAAGAGACTTCGACCCGGTGAAACAGGGGCAACAAGGTAGGAAGCCATTTCTTGCTTTAGCTCCTGCTGAAGATCATGAGTTACGAAGGGTATATAACCCATAAAGAGAAGAGGCATAAATGGAGCATATACTTGTTGCAACCGTTCATGGCGTCCCTGTGCATCAAGTAGCTCCTTTTCATGCTTTCTCTTGAGCCGACGAATTTCCTCATCCAGTTGATTGATGCATACTCTTTTAGCTTCCAATTCTCTCTTCAAAGCAAGGCACTTCAGCCTATGGTCTGCTGCCTCCTGCCTCTCCTTTTCAAGATATCTTCTCAACTGTGTTTGCTCAGTTCTCAAACTTGACAACTGCTTTAAGCATATCATCAATAAACCAGATCTTCCCAAAAACTATCTGTGTAACAATTCAAGTCATTGATGGGGATAGAAAACCTGAGTTTCCATGACATTTAATCGAGCTAGCGTTTGAGTTAAACGCTCAGTAGCATAGCTCTCCTTTTCTTCCGCTGCTGCTGCCTTAGCCTCGGCTTCCTGCATGTTAAGGAAACACTAGAAGGGTGATCAGGGAGCAAAAAGAGCATTTAAGAGAAGATGTTCTGATACCTGAAGCCTTAATTTGAGAGTTCTTTCAACAGCAGCCCAAGTCTCAGCTCTTTTTGCAATTGTTTCCTAAAGTCAACGAATTGATTCATATGAGAAGCTAATACAAGGTTGAAGGAGTAGGCTATTACAGTTTCAAACCTGCATTGCTTCAAATTGCCTCAAAAGGGGCCTGTTGAAATCAGGAGCCTGGCTTATTAACTCCTCACACTGCCTTCGACTAGCCTGCGTTTGAGATCAGTTCGATTTCAGAGATTTCAACCACTTACAGAGGTTATAGAAGAAGAAGGCAACTAAAGATAGTTGGAAGTACTTGGTATTGCTTTTGAAGGTCTTCAATATCCCGACGAAACATATCTTCTTTGTGAACTGCCTGCAGAAAAAGATTGAACCTTGATCATCAGAAAATAAAACAATGAGTTCTATCAGGTTGGCAACTAAACCTCTTCTTGCGTTCGACTCAAAGTTAGCCTTAGCTCTTCAAGTGTTCGCACCAGGATGATTTCACGATCCCTGGCCTCTCTGAGGAAACGCTCCATTTTAATTTCCTCCTCATTCTTATCACCAGCTCCTAAACTTTCAGCTGCATCAGTTGCTACATACACTGGTCTTGCACTCCTGATTTCACATGCTTCTTCCTCCTGTCAAAGAACAGCAAAAAACAAGGAGATGTCACTTCAAGATTCAAAGCAGAGAATAACAATCACAATGCTCAAACCTGGAAGTGCATCTGTTCCATCACTTCAGCAGGAATAGAAGCCATAGCTGAACCAGTTTCCTTATCAACTGCAACAACTTCATCTACAAGTTCTACATCTTTGACAGCTTTCCCATCATGGGTGTTGAATGGTTCTCCCTCAACCGCAAATATCTGGCTTGACAAACGACTCCTTTCTAACGCCTCGTAAGCACCTTCACCACCCATAGATCCACGGCACGGTTCAAACAGTTCTGACCCCCCCTGTAGCTGAGCGTCATACTCCACACACTTGAGAGATGGAATATTTATCTTAACATGAATTTCCATCGTCATTATCAATAAAATCTCTCTGTGCAACATTCATTGCATAAAGCTACATAGCAACTCTACTCCGGTACCGGAAATAGGAAACGGGCAGCAAATCAATATAGCTATTAAAGCTAGCATCTTAGAGTATTTGGGAGTTCAAGCTACCAGGTACCAATAGATCGACAATCTAACTGTACCATGAACTACAATGGAAGCAATATCATTTTCGAATATCCAAAAGGCGAAAGTCAACAGCATGTGAATACCATGATCTATGGCTTGGTCAACTGATCCTCAAAACAACACATCACTCAGTGAAGGAAGATGCAAATTGAATGAAATTGTAGCAGAGAAGGGCGGCGATCCTGAGTATTAATGAAGCAAGACAAGTGGATTGAGGTTTAAGGATTCATGGGAGGGACGTTAAATGAAGTTAAATTCAGATCTCAAGAAGTTTGAAATTCAAATCTTATCATTTCATCACACCTACAGCATCTCTTCTTCGACCAAAATCCTCATAGAGTCAGTAGTTTCAATGAATATCCATCATATCTTGCATGCTGATGAATGAAAAATTTGCAGCTCAAAGATTGAATCTAGTGGAAAAAGAAACAGGGGGTTCTATCATCAACGCCGAACTCAATTGCAAAATTAAATTGCATACTACGGGCACCATAAGGCATCAATACCAACAGAACCCACAAAAGCATTTTCAACTTGCCGACTCCATAGGAATGGATAGCTCCTGCAGTGGATTTGCATCATCCTCTGGTCGAGCTTCTGCATTAGTTTTTCTCCCGGCGGGAATGACCCAAAAGGTCTTAGTCTTGCTAATGGGTCGGTGCTTTTCGAGGCGAACAAAATCCCCAACCTTGAACTGATTCAGGGGGTCATGAGCCTGATACGTCTTCTTCTTCTTCACGCGGCGCTTGTACTTGGGGTGGGGAGCCAGGCGGACAACTTCCACCGCCACCGTCTTATCGTTGGTGGAGCAAACGACTTTTCCTTGCAATGACCGCATTGCCTTTATCTCCATCGGCTGCTGCCCACCTGAAGACGAAGGAAAAGAATAGCTTGCCGTGCGGACGGCGGAGCCATGAAGGAAAGGATTGGCGAGCGAAAGGGGCTTGAGTTGGAGAATCGACGAACATGACAGAATCACCATTTTCGCAGCCTTGAAACCAGGCGATACAATCGATTTACGCCTATTTTGGATTCAGTCGCGTGTTCCTTTAAGTAGCGACTATCAGTAGTTTTCTATCTAACTAACGCATTTCGGAAAAGCAAAATCTTGTGGTCACACACAGAAAATATGCAGAACTTTTACTCGTGAAAACTGCCAAAATGCCATCGTCAACATCAACCTCTCAAATAATTTTATTCAATGCAAGTTCTGAGTTTTGTGGTTGACGACAACTACATATTCCAAAACCATGGTGTGAAAAGAGGCCCACCAGCTTGCAAGTGACTGGACTACCCGCTGCCGACACTCTCCGAATCCAACCATTCTTTCTATTGGCTTTCTCCTTCGTCTCCATCGCCACAAAGCTGCGAGCTCAAATCAGACCTCAACCTGGGCGTTTTCTTGGTAATCTTTTGACTCTGGGTGTGATTTCTCAATTGGGGTGTGTTTTGTTTAGTTTCAATGGCTTTGATTGCTTTGGATTGAAGCAAAGTTGCATCTTTTCCTTTCTGGGTTTTCATGGAATAGGATGAACATTCCATCTTTGGCCTTTTTCCCCATTTTTGTTTGCAGCATGATTACTGAAATTTGATTGGAAATGAATGATTCATTTTGTGGGTGTCTGTAGCAGAATCCTTGTGCTCAGTGTGTTTGAGGAGGCATCTGAATAAGAGCCGACAATGGATACTGCTCTGTGATCAATTGAATCTTTTTGAAAACAAGAAGGAAGTTGTATTGACAAAATGCAGCATACAAAGTCTGAGTCGGATGTCACAAGCATAGCTACATCATCTCCTCCAAGATCTCCAAAGAGAGCGGCGTACTATGTGCAGAGTCCATCAAGGGATTCTCATGATGGAGATAAGTCCTCAACCATGCATGCAACTCCAAGTTTCAACAGTCCCATGGAGTCTCCATCACACCCTTCATTCGGCCGCCATTCCAGAAACTCATCGGCCAGCCGATTCTCCGGCATCTTTAGGTCCTCTTCTGGCCGGAAAAACGGCGGCCGGAAAAGAAATGATAAAGGGTGGCCTGAGTGTGATGTGATTATGGAAGAGGGGATCTATGATGAGTATGAAGAGGAGAAAAAGTTGACAAGAAGGTGTCAAGCTCTGATGGCTTTTCTTGGATTTGTCTTGCTGTTCACAGTTTTCTGCTTGATCATATGGGGCGCTGGAAGAAACTACAAGCCTGTGATTGCTGTCAGGGTAACTTATCAACTTCATTCTTTTCTGTGACTCAACGATCAAGATTCACTACTAATTCATTCCAATTCCCCTGGTTTCTGCAGAGCTTCACTGTCAACAATTTCTACATTGGCTCAGGCGCAGACTTCACAGGAGTTCCTACAAAGATGTTGAATATTAACGGAACATTGAGGATCACTGTATACAATCCAGCTACATTCTATGGAATGCATCTCAGCGCACCTTCTGTGGACCTCGTCTATTCCGAGATCGTTGTTGCCACTGGAAAGGTATCTTCTTTAAAAAAAACTGAATATCAATCCACACAAACCAACAATAGTTGTTCTGACTATAGTGATGGTACAGTTCCACAACTACTTCCAACCAAGAAAAAGCCACAAGAATGTGATGGTGCAGATAGAAGGAACGAAGGTTCCCCTGTACGGAGCTGGCTCAAATTTACCATCTATCGAGGACCCCTGCAGGTACCATTAGCATTGAGTTTTGAACTTATATCCAAAGGAGATATCGTAGGAAAACTAGTTCGAACGACACACCGGAGAAGGGTTTTTTGCCAGATGACCGTCGATTCAGCCAGCAACAAGCCTATCAAGTTCAAAAAGGATGCTTGCAAGTTCACCTGAAAGAAATCTTTTGCTCCTTGATCGTTCTCTCCTCTTTGATACTGCGGATGTTGTTTCTTCATGCGTGTTGTTTTCGTTATCCATAAGACACCTCTGAGATGATGAATCTTCCCGGTAACCAGCCGGTCGTCGGAAAAAAATTACAGTTACAGCGAGAAATCCCAAAATTTCCAACCCTAATCTATATGCCATGCACATTTTGAAAATGATTTTTTTCGAAAAGTATAAATAATAAATAAAATAAAATTTTTTTATAATTTTTTAAAAGAAATTATATGATAATAAAGATGTTCTCTTAATAATAATTCACGCAATAAATTTATCTTCAATTTTTAAAAAGTATAAAAATAAAAAATTGGAGACGTAAGTTAATAATTAAATAGAATGTAACGACTCACTTACGTTTTGCATGATATTGTTAGTTTCAGATATACAATCTTAATAGTTTTATATTTTTTTTTCTTTTAAAAAAAATATCTCATATGAAATTAGAAATATATCTTTATTTTTAATTACATTTTCTCTTAGATTCTTAACTAATATAGTATATCGTGACAATACCGTTTATCTTATATTAATTTTACGACCCATTATCATCTTTTATAATATTATTCATTTTGAACACTCAAATCTCACGATTTTACATTATATCCTTTCGGCGAAAAAGCCTCATACAAGTTTTACGTATTCACTTTACTTGATCTTATCCTCCCTCAGGATGATAACCAATATATGATTAGTCTAACGTAGCGCTGCCATTCTTTTTTGGATGGGGCCTTACATTCAATGGACTCGGCCCAACATAATTAAGCCCACTGAACCAGCTCGGCCTTGGGACAGCGGCCGGCATCGAAGACCAAGAATAGCAGCACTCCACTTCAGAAGGAAGACTCCACTAGTTGACTGTTGACGTTTTTGTTTATCCTTGAATATAAATAAATAAATAAATGAAGCATGTCAAAAAAAAAAGTACTCAACATCAGACCGTACGCATCCCCCACCGGACCCCCGGTCAAGACTACGAACTTTCCGGCGCAGCCAGAGGAGAATTCCGATTCATGCGCAGTAGGGCTGAATTTTAAGACAAAAATGTGCTACTCATCATTGTCCACGTGAGTTGAGCCATAGAATTAAAACCTCATCTAATTAATAAATAATAAATAATTTCATTATAATTATAATTATTTTATAAATCATACATATAGACTATGTTAATTTGATCAATTTGGACATGTTTGAATGGATATAGATTATATTTTATGTGGTTCGTATAAAAGTTTTTTAAAAGTATGAAAAAATAAATCCTAAAGAAGAGTTGGATAAAAATATTAACTTTCAAATAAATACATATATAATCCTTAATAAACTAAACATCTTCATCCCTTTACTTTTAACCAAACATGCCCATATTTCTTAATAAATGAAATATTTCAAAAATTGGAAGAATTTTATACTAAAAAAGTAGCATATAAAAGTATAATATAATTGAAATATTTTGATTTAAAAAAAGTATATTTTAATGATATATGATGAGGATAAATGACAGAGTACGATGGCTGGCGGACCAGACAGCAAAATCTGGTCCAAGAACGTATTCTGTTGTATTTTAAAAGCTCGCCATGTTTTACTGCACTTGACTCCACGAAGTTTCTCCGCCTCTGAGATTTATAAGTACCTGGTTCACTTGAGGGTGGAGATTCATAACCAAACGCATCTTCTCATCTTCTCTGAGTTTCACGAGCTCCCTCTTCTCCACGAGCATGTCATCCAAGTTCCTCAACAAAATCAGGCCCTACCTCGGGGTCATCTTCCTGCAGTTCGGCAGCGCCGGGTTCGCAATCGTCGCGAAGGCGGCGTTGAACCAGGGAAGCAGCCATTATGTGTTTTCTGTGTACAGGAATGGCATCGCAGCTGCCCTTTTCATCCCCTTCGCCCTCATCTTTGAGAGGTTAGTTGGAATTGGAAATAGGATGAGCAGAGAGGATTTCTGCTGTTGTTGTTGGATTAGCTAATGGGTTGTTGTTTGTGGTTCTGCAGGAAGTCTAGACCGGCGATGACTCTTACGGTGTTCATCAAGATTCTGCTCCTCGGCTTGCTAGAGTGAGTATTCTGGTTTTTTTTTCTTTTTTCTTTTTTCATTTAGTTCATGAGCAGAAGTTCTGAGTTTCTTCTCTTTGAACAGTCCGGTGATCGGGCAGAACATGTTCTACGCTGGAATGAGGTATACAACGGCCACCGTCACCTCCGCGCTATGCAATCTTATTCCGGCGATCACTTTCGTGATGGCTTGGATTCTCCGGTGAGCTTCAGAAATTGAATCTGAATCAAAATCGTTAGCCGATCTTCTACACAGAACTGCTTGCTTAAAGATGGAAAACTCTTTCTACAGAATCGAGAAACTGAACTTCAAAAAGTCTTCAACCTACGCGAAGATTCTCGGGACGGCGGTTGCTCTGGGAGGGGCGATGATCATGACCATGATCAGAGGCCAAACAATTGGGCTCCCGTGGACTCATGCGCCAAATAACGCACACGCTTCTGCGAATCCCAATGACCATCCTGATCCCATCAAGGGCGCTCTCATGATCGGAGCAGGCTGCTTCTGCTACGCCCTCTTCTACATTCTTCAGGCGATCACCTTGAAATCTTACGGCGCCGGCATGTCGCTGACCGCTATGGTCTGCGGATTCGGGTCGCTGATGGGCACCGTCGTCGCCTTCATCGTGGAGAGGAACAACACCGCCATCTGGATCCTCAGATTGGATGCCAAGCTTTTGGCGTATGTCTACGGGGTAAGAATCCAGACATTTCCAAGATTCATAAATCACCATTTTTTCCGGTGGGGAGGCCTAAATTGTTGTCTCTGCTGATTTTGTGCAGGGAATTGTCTCTTCCGGCATCACTTACTATCTCTCCGGCGTCATCATGAACGAGAAGGGACCCGTTTTCGTGACCGCCTTCAACCCTCTCAGCATGGTCATCGTCGCCATTCTGAGCTCTTTCATCTTCGCCGAGCAAATGACCGTCGGAAAGTACGTATTCTACAGATACACAATTCACTCCATAACATCAAAACCCACCGTATCTAACCTTTTAGCAATCAAATTTTGCAGAGTGAGTGGAGCTTTGGTGATCGTGATGGGGCTCTACCTAGTGATCTGGGGGAAGACGAAGGATCAAAAACCCGAAGAAGTTCTCCCAACAACTCAACAACCAAAAGCAGATGCAACTTCATCGTCCGATGACGAGTTACCAGTATCATCTCCCAAACATGAGACGCCAAACGAAGCTGTAAATCAAGAAAAGAAAGCGAGATTTACGAGAGCTTATAGCAGGAACAAGCGAAGCATGAAAAACGCGCAAGTGCATGTTGTCGTGGAGGAGTAAATAAAACTTCTTGATTCTTTAATTCATCAGTGCGAAAATCAGCACACTCTTGTACAATAAATGCTGCAAACACTACAAATATTTTGTTTTGGCAATGAAAACATTCATTTCACTCCCAATACATGAGAATGATCAATTTCATACCAATAATTGATGTTTTTTTCTATGTATGGTTAGATGGAAGGATAAGATGATATAAATCTTGGTTTTTTAAATGTAAAATTATTTTAATATAATCGAAGTCGCCGTAGGGAATTGGGACGTGTACACTTCTGGAAATTTGGTGGGGTTTGTGATGTTGAAGTTTTAATTTGAATTTGAATTTGATGTGGATTTCAATTTAGGGTTTCTAATGAATGTCGGTGTGGGATGTTTAATTATACAAGCATATTGATTACAATAAACAAAAAAAAGAAAATTGAATTTTTTTGGTTTTGAGGGTTTATTTTATTTGTATGCCACACACATCACAAACGGAATTCGAGAGTTCACGCCGTCATAATTGACCACCAGAGGGAGCACGGGTGCCGCAGATCACGCAAACCAATCCAAAGTAGAGACGTTAACGCCGTTAACATCGACGTCTAGATCTTCCGTCGGTGTCGGTTGCTGCAGTTCAGTTTTCGAGGACGTCGTCGTCTTCTTCCTCGTCGACGTCATTGTCAGCGGTGATTTCCTGATACTGCTGGTACTCTGAAACCAAGTCGTTCATATTGCTCTCAGCTTCAGTGAACTCCATCTCATCCATTCCTTCAGCGGTGTACCAGTGGAGGAAAGCTTTGCGCCGGAACATCACCGTGAACTGCTCCGATACGCGGCGGAACATCTCCTGGATCGAAGTCGAGTTTCCGACGAAGGTAGAGGACATGGAAAGTCCAGTCGGTGGGATGTCGCAAACGCTTGATTTGACGTTGTTGGGGATCCATTCCACGAAGTAGGATGAATTCTTGTTCTGCACGTTGATCATTTGTTCGTCGACTTCTTTCGTGCTCATCTTTCCGCGGAACATCGCCGACGCCGTTAGGTATCGGCCATGGCGAGGATCGGCGGCGCACATCATGTTCTTGGCGTCCCACATTTGTTGAGTTAGCTCCGGGATCGTGAGTGCGCGGTATTGCTGCGAACCGCGAGATGTGAGCGGGGCGAACCCAACCATGAAGAAGTGGAGCCGTGGGAAGGGGATGAGATTCACGGCCAGCTTCCGGAGATCTGAGTTTAGTTGACCGGGGAAGCGGAGGCAGCACGTCACGCCGCTCATGGTTGTGGAGATCAGATGATTCAGATCACCGACTGCGAACACGAAAAATCGAGTGCTCGTCAATGTTCGACGAAATGCCTCAGATGAATTCAAGATAAGGGATATCAAATTGGCTTACAGCTTGGATTCGTGAGCTTGAGTGTGCGGAAGCAGATATCATAGAGAGCTTCATTATCGAGGACCATACATTCATCTGCATTCTCAACGAGCTGATGAACTGAGAGAGTAGCATTGTAAGGCTCAACCACCGTGTCGGACACCTTTGGCGACGGGAAAACAGAAAATGTGAGCATCATCCGATCAGGGTACTCTTCCCTGATCTTGGAAATTAGCAGAGTTCCCATTCCGGATCCTGTTCCACCTCCAAGGGAATGGCATATCTGAAACCCTATCATCATAGACAGATCCATTCTACATTGATGATGCTTTATCAGAGGAAGAAAAGCTTCTTAATTGTCATACAGATACCTTGGAGGCAATCGCAGTTTTCGGCTTCTTTGCGGACAACATCGAGCACAGCATCAATCAGCTCTGCCCCTTCAGTATAATGCCCTTTGGCCCAGTTGTTCCCAGCTCCATTCTGTCCGAAAACGAAGTTATCTGGCCGGAAAATCTTACCATACGGCCCAGTCTTCAAGCTATCCATTGTCCCTGGCTCAAGATCCATCATTACAGCCCGAGGCACATGCCTCCCTCCGCTTGCCTCATTGTAATACACGTTCACCCTCTCGAGCTGAGTTGGGGAGCTGCCGACGTAGTTCCCGACCGCATCGATTCCATGCTCTGCGCAGACGACTTCCCAGAACTTGCCACCGATTTGGTTTCCGCATTGCCCTGCTTGAATATGAAGGATTTCTCTCATTTTTCCACAGCTAGTGTTTTTTTCTAATGATCAAAGCTTTCTCTGGATCCAGGATAGACTGGAGTGAGCTTGTGGAAGATGAAGGGGAATATATCAAGTTTAATAGCGTGATGTTGGATTTTGAAATAATTGATGGATGAAGCTAATAATTTGAGACGTAAGATGCATAGTAAATGGGTATGAGCTGTGCTTTGAGGGAGACAGGGCAACCATTTTTTGGTTGCTCGGTGTATATCATGTGAGATGTTTGCTTCTTGTGTACATTCTAACAACACTCAATAATCATGGCTCCACCACAACCACCGTTTCCTGTTGCTGGTTTGAACGTATTTTTATTTTTTTCATTTTCAGCGTCGGTGAGTGACCAGATCTGAAGTCTTCACCGACTGATATCGAGGAAGAACAGTGAGGACACACATGGACGGTAAGGTGTTACTGACTACGAATGTGCACAAGCACCAAATCTCAAAATAATGGTTTTGGTGCTGCAGAGAAAACAAAGGGAGATGTGTTTTAGTGAATATTCACTATACCCAGAGAAGATGCACCGCATCAATACAGAGTAATGTGCAAACTGATGATATGTGATTCTTTGATAGGTTCCCTACTGGAGATGCAATACACATGATGATGGGATCTGAGTCTGACTACAGTTAGAGTTTCCAGATTAAATTTATATACATTTCAAGGTGCTTCCCACATGGGATCTGATCAGAGCCTACGGCTGCAGGAGGGATTGGATCATCTTCTGTCTCGATTCCCATCGCCAACTCGGGCTCACCTGATTCAATATCGGCGAGGTTCTTCAGGTCAACCACAGAAAGCTCATCCAAGCGGTGTTTGCCTGCAACGGCAACACAAGTCATTCGTGCATCATGCGCAGCCTCGACTGTTCGCTTCGAGTTGCCGAAGACAATGCACCTCTCTGGAATGAACTTCAGAAGTTGAGAAGCGTACATAACACCTCAGGATCAGGCTTTCCCCGGTGGACATCCTCTGCTGCAACAATGACTGCAAATACCAATGGCACCAGTGGCGTTCTCAATGGATTTTCTGGGCCGTGCCGAGACCACAGCCACCGGTAACTTGTGATGCGTAGAGCATTCACGAATTCCTTTGAACCTGAACGGGATCTGTAAGTCCCACCCTGCAAACCTTGGTAAATCTCCTACTTCCTACATGCCATCCTCTTGACCAGCAAAGAACTTCAGCGATCGCCTGCTCATTCTTCATACCTTCCATCCTCAGAACGAAACAATGATTTTCCTTCTTCCCACACCTAACCATCCACAGCTCATCCTTTCCTGTCGAGGCAACGGATTGCAGAGTGCAGGATAATCAGCCTTATTTGCTGGAGGCCATTGGCGACGTCTGCAATCCACACTTGTGTCAGCTCCATGTCCAAATTTCCTACCTCCTTCCCGCTTGACCCTTCGTCATTGACGTAACAAGCCGCTCACTGTACCTTCTTAGCAACGGCGAACTCCCATAAATCGGCTGACTCCCCAGGAGGGAAGTTGCAGTAGTTGTATCAACCATCTTAACCCATCAAATGGACCTCAACCAAGTCGCCTTTAAATGACTCAAACAACAGTCTACAACACATCGAACAACAACAATCTTGAATGACGCACAGAGCTCCTTCTTTTCTATGCTCCGGTCAAAGTAACCCTCTGAATCAATAGCAAATGCTCTCACGATGAGTCCCAAACTCCACCTCAGAAACCAGAAACCTCACCTTTTTCAATGATGTACAACCCCACGATCCCTAGGAATTGTACAACATCCTCAGGCCAGAAGGAATTTCCAACTTCCAGCACCGGAAGGACTTTTTCAGCGGCGTTGAGCTTGAAATGAAACACAGAGCTTGCGGGCCTGCGTTTCTGTGGCTCGTACGGTTTTCCGGCGGCTTCGTGTGCGCCATGAGGGAAATAGAGGCTTTTCTGGTTCGGGCCCGTGGGCGGAGATCTGACGCGGCCCGTCATGAAATTGGCGTATATAATTTTCTATAGTTGAAAATTATCAGCTTTTTTGGAATAAGATGATATTTCAATATGTTAAATACACTTTACGCCGTGTATCGTCGTGGTCGATTAGTTTAATAGGTTAGAATCAACGGGGAAGGCTGGAAAGAGGCGCACTGGAGATGGTTGGAAGATAGTTTATGTATCATTGCTAGTATTTTTGTCTGTGAATGGATAGGGAGGATGGGATAGTCGGCGGTTCGGATGCGCCGGAAGTGGTCGCCGATCACCAATTGGACGGCGGTGATTTGGTCAAACCTGAGGCATCTGATAGTCGTGAGGAGATTTTAAGGGCCTTGGAGAGTGTGGAGAAGGATTCAGTGGTAATAGCCGAGAGTTTCACATCTCTCTTTGCCTCTCTTCGTGATGCGCTCTCTCAGGTTGCTGATTTTTTTACTTTCTTTTTCCTTGCCGTTGTTTTGTGGGTTTAAGAGTTATAATTTGCGGGTAGCGAGTTATATGGCTAACAAGCTCTATTTATTCTTGATTTAGATGAGCTTAAAATGGTGCACATGGGCTCGTTCTTTTCTGAGAAAGATTTGATTTTTATCTGAGGTTTCTATTTCAACTAGTGTGTTTCCTTATCTCATGCGATTGTTAGGCAACTGGCACTACGGTTGATCACATGAATTGCCTGAGTGATGCAACTGGTCGGCTTCAAGAATGTGGTACACATCATTTGCCTTGATGTGCTGTCTGGTTACATGGTTTTTTTGTTCCAGTTTTTAAGCTTGCTCGTGATGTTATGTGGCAGTTCTTGATGCCTCAGCAAAAGGGAGCAGATTCATAAATTCTTGTCTAAGGTTTGGAACTTGTTCCTCGTTTCACCAGAAATGATCGGCCTGTTGTTGCTTCACTTTGTATCCTTCACCACTTTCATTCATCCAAGCGTAAAACCTACATTTTCCAAAATGGTATTGGCTAAGAGGAAGTGTTTCTTGTTGCAGATTGAATGAAGAAATGAAGGGCATGGATGTCCTGGCTTCTCGACTGTATCCCACATTTTGTACACTTGGTGCTTAAATTCCATGTATTAGCAACAGCATTGCTAACAAGCATTCCCGGATCCGTGCATATACAGGGAGGGATGAGTGGCTCTTGTGGGCTCAGTAAAAACTAAACTACTGATGCGGCTTTTCCCTCCCTATGCGCGTTTTCCATTCTTTTACCACATGCTCATCTGCTGTGCATAGTCTTTCTCTACGTGTGAACTCTTGATGTTTCCTGAATGAGGCCTTCAGAAAGACTCTGCGGAGGCACGTCGAGGTCCTGGAATCGGCAGTGAACAGGCTATCTCATTATCCCTGAACCCAGATAGCTTACGGCTTCATCCAAGCTGAGCGAGTCTCCAGATCTTAGTTCTTGAACATGTTATGTTCCAACATTAGATTGTGTGTTATCTCTTGAAACATACCTGTGTTAACTATATTTACTTCTAGAATGTACCTTGATACACTCTTCATTTGTAAAATACTTTATAATTTAAAATTCTTCTTCAGTTTTTTTAATGAATTATTGTTTATTTTTATTCCAAACATATATATTAAACATTTTTTTTTTGAATTTTAGTCAATCCAAAAGCTATAGTATGTTCTAAAACATCTTCAAAAGATATAATATGAAATATTATTATTTTTGTGAAAAGTAAATAATGTATATGGTATTTAATGATAAAAAAAATAATGTATACTATATAATATAATGTCACCATTTAAAGGCGAATATACTGGAATTTTATACAGAATAAAAAAATGATTGATTGATTATTCAACCTTTTTTTTTTTTTTTTTTGTACAAACCACCTAACGGCGTGTATCACGTTTCTAAATAATATGAGCTTCAATTGGCAGTCATGCACATCTGAGTTCATTTAAAATATATATAGCATGAGGCGTTTTTCGTCTTTGGTACGATGGTTTCAGTCTCTTTCACGTGCTTCTGACTTCTGGCCATTGAACCAGCTCATGGAAATAGGGAAGAGGGATGCGCAAGATTCCGAGGGTTCTGGCGTTTTCCGAACATAAGCAGTGACCGACAAACTGAGATCCTAGGGTTTGTCATTTTTGTCTTGTGTTTCATCTCCGGATATCCTTCTCGGAAGGTTCATTTTTCTGTTTTTATGTTTGTGTTGATCTGTTTATCTATGGAAGTGGTGATGTGTTAGGTGGAGAAGATTGTTGAACAATGGATGCTCAGAATCATGACCAGGAGGAAGTTTCACAACATTTGAATTTGAAGAAGCAGCTTGCTCTTGCTGTGAGAAATATCGAGTGGAGCTATGCAATCTTCTGGTCGATCTCTCCTGAGCACTCCGGGTACTGTTGATTCTTGGATCTCCGGATCGCAGCTTCTGTTGTTTCTATGTTCTAGTGAAAGTAGCTCTTGTTTCAAGAAATTTTGTTCCTGGGAAGCATGCTGATGCTGTTTGAAGCCTTAGAAGTATGTTCGGTACTTCATTATGGTTGGTTGACATTGTAAAAACGTGATCTTTGAAGGAGATTGGTATGGTGTGATGGGTACTTCAATGGGGAGATTAAAACAAGAAAGACTGTTCAGACAGTGGAATCGAATGCTGACCAACTGGGGTTGCAGAGAAGTGATCAGTTGAGAGAACTTTATGAGAGTCTATTGCTTGGAGAAAACAGCCCTCCAGCAAAAAGGCCTGCTGCTGCTTTGGTGCCTGAAGATCTCTCAAATGCTGAGTGGTACTTTTTGGTGTGTATGTTATTCAAGTTTGAAACCGGGCAAGGGTAAATTTCCTTCTAGCACTTTGGTTTGTTTTCAGATGGTTGCTTAACATTCTCCTTTCTTGTTGTTGTATTTGAATTATGCACATCTACATTGTATCAATGTTCCTGAGTTTGTTTGCCTTCTGAAGGTTGCCTGGGATGGCATTAGCTGGGAATAAACCAATATGGCTGCAAAATCTTCACCTTGCAGACATAAAACTCTTCCCTCGTGCATTGCTTGCAGAGGCAAGTGGTTTCCTTTTATTCGTATTTTATCAATACTGACTCAAACCCGAAAAATTTTGTTAAGATTACTGAGTCCGTTTGTTGTTGTTGCCTCTTTAATTCTGCAACATCTGGCTTCCTGGGCTCCCCATGGATTCTGACAGAGTGCAGCTATCCAGGTAATGATCTTCTTGAATAAGAACTAAAATGTCACAGAATTAGATTTGCTTTTTGGCAAAGCCGACTGCATGTGTTAAGGTGGTTACTTTTGTAGCAAACAAGAAAACGCAACTGAATGTTAACAGAATGTCTTGATCTTGAGGTGCAGACTATAGTATGCTTTCCTCATTTGGATGGAGTGATCGAGCTGGGAACAACCGAAATAGTATGTCATTTCTTGTGTTAACCTTTCTTGATATTGTAACTAAATCTTGTGTGTGTGTGTGTGTGTTAAGGTTCAGGAGGATATGAATCTGATAAAGAAGGTGAAGATGAATTTTCTCAGCAGTTCTTGTGCAACTGTTCCAATGAATCCAAATAATTACACAAGAAATATCACAACAGGCCATGATTCTGGCCAGGATGGCATTCCTGGAGATGATCTCGATCATCTCCTTGATTTTCAAAACACTGATGTACACTCTTCAAACAACTGCTCAGACGATTTAGTGGACAATCTGTGGAGAGAAGATTCAAACTTGGTTGAAGGGGAGATGCATAATCTTGAATTCATGGATGATGATGCAATTTGCCATTGCCAAAACAGCTCAATGAACTCCAGTGATTGTATTTCTCAAATGTGTGAGGATCGAGAGATGATTGTTACAGAGATGGAAACAAGAGGGGTGGATGTAACTCAGGAGTTCAACCAGAGAAACTCTGGTGATTTGAAAGAGACTGACATGCACTACCTCCGCGTGCTTTCCCATCTGTCAATGGGTTCCCAGCAATTCATTCTAGGACATTATTTCAAAAAAGAGAGAAGAAAATCAAGCTTTGTTAGCTGGTCCAAGGATGCTCATAGGATCCAAGTCCCAAGTGGCACAGCACCACAAAAGATGCTAAAGAAGGTGCTCACTGACATACCTAAATTGCATGAAATTTGCAAGTCTGAAGCAGCTAAACAGAGCTGTAACTCCAAACAAGTAGTTGATGAAAATGATAATCATGTGGTGTCCGAAAGGAAGCGCAGAGAGAAAATAAACAGTCGATTCTTGACTCTTGGATCACTTATAGCATCCGGAAGGAAGATCAACAGAGTGTCACTTCTTGATCATACAATAGAGCATATAAAGGGGCTAGAGCGGAAGGTAGAAGTACTGGAATCTCAGAAAGAGGCCATGGAGCTAGAATCTACTACACAGCACACTCAAGATACTCTAGAGAGGACTTCTGATAACTATGGCTCAAGCAAAAGGAAGATTTCAACGAGCATGAAGAAGGTCTGTGAAACTGATAAGACCGGGGGTAAAAAAAAGAAAGCAAGGTTTAAAGAATCAGCGGCAGGTGATATTGCAGTGCAGGTGTTGGACAAGGATATTTTGATTGAGATAAGATGTTCTTGGACGAACGATATGATCAATGAAGTCATCGAGACGCTGTGCAAGATACATCTGGATATTCAAACATTTGAAGCCTCTAATGCTGGTGGGAATCTGTCCATGACTTTAAAGGCCAAGGTTCGTTATCCTAATGTCGACTAGATTTAGGTTTCTGAGCTAAAATGCAATGCCTGATATGCAAAAATATCAAATGCACTTTAATGTTGCAGTGCGAGGGATTGAAAGCTCCATCTGCAAATGCTGTCAAGCAAGCTCTCCTAAAAGTGATATCAAAGAGTTGAAGAGCCCACTGGCTAGTAAGAAAATGTGTAATTGACTAACGCTAATGACAAGCAAAGTTTCTTGCTTCTTTTATTGTAGTCTCTGTGTAGCTGTGAGAATATTGTTGTCTCTGTGTAGCTATGACAATTGCAATTTATTTAAAGGCCGCAATTTCACTCTCTGCATGATGTAACTCTGAAGGGATTATGTTTAAGCATATACACTTAATGAAGCGAACTGAAAAGAAAAATAATCTTGAATTATCAACAAAGTGTTTCAGTCAAGAAACTCAAGGAGCATGTTCACTACAAACTCATTGAGCACGTCTTCAGATATGCTATTGACTATAATTTCAATATCCAGTCGAATGTCAAACCATGACCTACATCTCTTCATATCTTCTGATACTAAGTGACCCGAATTTCTCTTTTTGGTAAAAGGGAGGATATAGAAATCTGCATGGTCCATGATCTGATCCAATACAGCTCCAGCAAGTGATGCGATCTTTTTTGGTTTGAAGAATGCCGGCATCAGAGCAGAGCTGTAGTGGGGCTCCAGTATCTCCATCAAAACTTCGTTTATATGGTCAAACAGGAGCTTTGGTTGAAAGTAGCAATTATCAGGCAAAATATCAACTTCATGTATCAATGACTCTTGGAGAAGCTTTTGCGGTGGAAACTCGATTGCCGATGCCTCATTCCTATTTAAGTGGGATGCTTGTAACACTTTCTGCACATAGTCAGACAGATGACTGCGTTCTACACAAACATCTTTATTTCTCCCTTCCTTCTCAGGGGATGTATCTAATAAGCATTTATCAAATTCAAGATGAATAGGCTCTAATTTCTTTTCACCTGTAAGAAATTTTGAACAGTTATCAATATGGTTTCATAATATGTTCTTATGATCCAGGAGTGAATCTAAAAATCTCAGAATTACTGTATGGTTTTATGCCAACTCACCTTTGTAATGTGAGATTCCTGCTGAGTTGAAGCATTTTTTTACCACAAAGGGCTCAAAAACAGACACTGGACTCTGGTATTCTTTGTGGGGTTTAACGCTACCAGCTAGCTGTAACTTGAAGATGCCTAAAGAAGTAGATGATAGCTCATCCATCGTTGATGTAGGCTCATTCTCCGAAGGCGAATCCTGCAGGGTAACCATGATCATTTCTTATGTTTTCTTGAGAAAATCTCTCATTGGAATACAGTCAGAAAAGGAGCTCCTACATACCAATCTGGAATGCAGCGTATGATCTTTGTGTGATTCGATTACAGTTGGCCGCATGATTCTAGAAAGATTGCCGCACTTCATAAATGGTCTCCAATCTTGAGGGCTTGCCTTTGTTGTCCTCCCTATCTCATTGGATTTGTTGCGATTTTTACAAGATGAAGTATCTGTTCTTTTTCCTTCGGTACACACACAAACATTTTTCATTCCATTTCGCCATCCGGGACTTGAGTTGATGATCTTACCACAGATGTTTTTATTACTATACTGCATTGTAGGAAAACCAGAAGTATCATAGTAGCTGGCCATTTTCTGGCTAGAGGTACTCTCAGGTGAAGAAAGAATACTACGTAACTTTTTTGGGACTTGTTTGACCTGAAAAGTCTGCTCATTTTGCCTATTGATGCATCCAAGTGAAAGCTGCCACTTTGCCTCCAAAACCATGTCAAGATCTAGTTTTTCTATACCTGAGACTGCAGTCGCCTTGCACATTGCCTGACCTGTATCCACATTTTTCCATGAAACATGTTCCCTTGTGATGCATGAATCTATGACCGGAACCAAGGGAGAGCTGAAACTCTTAGATTCTCTATTAGAAGAGCCATTTCTTGATAAAACCTCTATTGCAGACCCCATCTTTTTTTTCACTCTATTGAAGACCAAGGGGCTGCTTCCTTGTGTATTCTGTCTTCTTCTACTTTGCAATGTTTTAGAGGCTATTGATGAACAATCGCAGGCCACTTTCTCGGAAACATTTCCAGCTGGTTTCAGTACAACAATTTTATCAGCAGAAGCCTTAGAAGTCAGCGGTGAACAATGGTTTGTTTGCTGCTCGGAAACATTTCCAGCTGGTTTCAGTACAACAATTCTACCAGTACTCTTTGATTTTCCATTTTGAGGAGCAACTGTGTTTCTTTTCCTCTCACAGAAACCTTCATATTCTGCTACTTTAGCTGCTAAAATTGATCGAATTGTTACTTCATTTGGTGGAGAGCATGATGAAGCCTTTCTTAAGCCTGAAATATATGAATCCTTCTCTTGGAAGAATCCCAAAATATCACTTCTTTCACCCGATAATGAATTCTGCTTCAACCTCATCCCTGCTTCATTGGCAAACTTTCTAGCAAGAAAGATTTGGTAAGCAAAGTATTTGTCCCTATACTTGCTGATCTTATCAACCTCATGGTAACCTCTATGAGAGTCACCCCTCTGCAGAAGATCACTTTCCTTTGGATGAACCCGATCAGCCTCACACCCTGCACCAAATACCAGCTTGTTCAATGGCATTTCACCTGAAGCTGAAGGCAAATGATGATAGGGGGGAGATCTCGATGGCTGCTGATGAGGTTCATTCTTGTTATTTCCTGCACTTGTGTGAGTTTTCGCCAGAAGTTCCGCAATTTCTCCATCCACCTGAGTCCCAAGAAGTCGTTGTTTAGCTAACTTCTGGGATCCATCCTCAGAAACAGAATCAAAACCAGCACTAGCCATGTATGGTTCAATCTATTTGAAAGAAAGAACATTTCAGTTTTACGTAGCCCAGTTTTTTTCCTCCAAAAGACCACTAGATTCCTAGACAGGAAAAATCATTACTTGAATCTCTCTGCATTCTCTACCGACGTTAGCAGTATGGTATTGCTTTCCACAAGTATCTGCTAGAAGCAATAAAACATTTTAGAATCATATGTGATTCTTTTCATCAAATTTTTCAACTGCTTTCTTGATCAAAAACTAGATTAAGAATGAAGCTTTATACCCGTGGAGCATGTTTTCACCGCCAACATGTGAGAGATTGGAATGTAGCCGAGTTGATGATCTTGGCAGGAATCAAGAACTCTAATGTCACTGTTCATCCTCAATCTTTCCCATGGAGGAAAAATGCTCTGCTGTCCTGTGCTAAGAAACCTCTTCTCCAAACTGCAAGTTTTACAAGGACACTAAATGCAAGGCATCAAAACACATGGGACGCAATATAAAATAAACCCAACAACAAGAACAGCTTTAAAGCAAAAACAACGCAGAAAAATTCACCATTTTCTCAACCTCATTCACAATTACTCTTGTGTGACCCACACAGTCCAGTGAGCCTTATCAGCTCAGAAGATAATTCACAAGGTTCCAAAAGAGAAATAACATCAGTACAGATTCCCAACGCGAAAACCAGAACCCACACTCCCAAGAACCAACAAGTGAAGCAGTTGTACAAATCCCAAGCGCCAAAAGAAAAAGCTACCGGATGAGTGTGCAATGTCTCATTGAATCCAACTGTACTGTTGCAATTAAGACTGGCCTTACACTGTGTCTCCGCCACTGGTTTTTGACTGATCCACCCTAGTTTACACTGTTTATGCAAAACGCATGTTACCCAGAAAACAGCTATTGAGAAGAGCGACCACTCAGATCTCCTCCATGGAAATGGGACGAACTCCCTGTTTTTTTAACGACAAACGTTATAAAAGCTATCAAATACGTTTATTCCAAAAAAATTGAAATAGATTATTATTGTTTTTAAAATATTACAAATTCTAATTTCTAAATATAATTTATAAACTAATAATTAATACGAAGAATTACAATGAATATTCTAAAAAAATATATATAATAAATACTATTGAAATTTTATATTCATAGTCAAATATATTTTATTATTTCATTTTAAAAAATAAAAAAATGGCAATAACTCCCATTTTTATTTCATTATGAATGCTTATTGACCATGTTTTTAGAATAAATATATTAAAAATAATGTTTATTTCATTATATATTAGAAGTAATATTTTAGGTATTGTATTAATTATTGAAATTAGAAATGATATTAATTGATTTAAAGTAAAATACGAAAGGAATGTTTATAAATAAATCCATGTACATAGAATTAAAAAAATCGGTGTAATCTATATTTTATTAAATCTATGAATAAAATATTATATAATATATAATATTATTTTAAACCCACATAATATTCTATTTTCGCTTTTTTAATGCTAAAAATAATGAAGAGTTTGCTGTGGTAAAATGTTTGCACAAGTTGAGTTAACTGTCTCTAATTGTCATATAATAAATAAAATTATTATTTATAAATATTTTATATGAAAAATTAATAAAATAAGATGGCATCAGTCTCTCTCTAATCAGTGATCAATACTTAATTCTTCGGGACCAGGCGTTACGGCCACCTGCCACATTGAATACCTTGGCATCTACCTTAAATTACTATTCCTATATACGCTGTAAATTATAATACTCAATACTTTTCAACATGGATGAACATTTTGTTATGGGTGAATGGTAAAACGCGACATCTTCCAAACCGTTTCAATCCCGTAGATCCATACCATATTATTTCAAAATTTTATTTTGAACCGAAATTCATGCTCGTTTACGAACGTTCAATCATCCAATGACTTCTTGATGATTTTTTAACATAGTAGAAGCCCTTATGGCACCCCATTTCTTAGTATAGGAAAAGCCATGCGATGTTGGAAAGGAAATCATGAAATCAATAATTTCATATTTGTTTGTACATTGGGCTGCATTGCAATATCTTTTAATTGCATTATTTTTAATTTAACTAATTCAAGTATTTCTTTAGAAATTTTTATTAATATATCTTTAAAATATTATAATATTATTTACTATGTCACGGATAAACGATATTGTTTTTTTTATATTTAAATATAGTAACAATAATAATTATAATTTGATATTATGTATCACATAACAATATCGTTGATACGATATTCGTTTTTAAATATATTCTTTCATACATCAAATAAATTATTAATTATTAAATGAAATTTTAAATAAATATAAGGCAGAATATGTATAATTTTTTGTGTGATTATTGGACATACGAAAAATAAATATTAAAAATTATCTATTTTCAAAATAAAAATGAATTTTTTTTGCAGCACATGCCCTTATTATAGGGTCTGGTCTACAAATGCGCTTTTGAAGGGAAAGTGGCATTCTCAATTATGTTATTTAAAAAACACATTGAAATTGTAGATAATGGAATTAATTAATGCACACTTACGGAAAACCCTTTGGAACAATTACCCAGTTCGCGATTCCGGAGGATCGAAGCGGCTGCCGGAAATTCCAGAGAAGGAGATGGCGGCATGGGCCGGGGAATAGGAACGAAGATCGGGATGGGGAGGGGCTACGAGAGAGGAAAATGAAGCGACATTCTTGCGAGGGGGAGAGCGAGCTCCGGGACCGCGAAGCATCAAACCCTAGAACTTGAGATCATTATTAGTATGGACAGTAGGAAAACCCTAACGATGGGAACCAGATGATGGAGACGATTGCTTCTGAAAAAATCTTTTTTTTCTTTTATTATAAGATAAAAAATGGGAATTTAAATGTGAGCTGGGCCTGAGCGAGATTTTTCAATGAAGGGGAATGGGCCTGATTAATATCAGGCCCATATGCGTTTCTTCTTTTTTCGTTCACTGAGGATTTGAGGGATGGGTCGGTCGGTCGCCGTTGATGTAGAAATTGCCGTTGATATGTGGAGGAAGCAACAGATCCGGAGACACGAAGAAATGCCTACCCATTGTGTTGCGGACGCTGCTGCTGTCGCGCTTTGTGGCCTTTTACGCCCTTTTCATTGACGGATCTCACGCTCCGGCATTCACCTTCGGCGTCGGAGGCCTGCCGTGACAGCGGTTGCTTACCTGGAGCTCGCAATGATCTTTCGAATTCATTGAGCAAGTTCGATTCCGCACTCACCGCCAGCCTTCTCAACCGCATGTAGCCGCCGCCGCCGGTTGTGGCTCGAGCCCGACCCTTTTCGAAATTCCCAGGATTTGAGGAGAAAGCTTGTGAAAGAGGATGTTGCTCGTGTCCTCGGAATTCTCAAGGTACTCCTCTCTTCTTTGGCCTTTGTCTCAGCTTGCAGTTTGTGTTCAATGACATGGATTTGTTGTCAACTTTTTGAAAGTACACCGACATTATGGATGCTGAATGAGTCACGAGTGAAGCTGATGTTTACTCGTCCTCACCGCTGTATCGCCTTTCATGATTCTGAATTATGCTTTTGATCGTCTACTTCGAACTAAGCATGCTTTTCGAGTAATCAGAGCCTCAAAGACATCTACTTCAGGTCATAAGTCTGTTAACATTGTTTCTTGTTCTGTGAATGTGGTTGGATTCGCTGCAGGAGTGCCGTCTTGTTAAGAGTACCTTGAAGCAGCACCATGGGCTGAAGAAGAGGAACAAAAATGCTGCGAGAGAATGCATCACACGATCATGGTTTGGGAAAAGAGTCCTTTCCTTTAGGCAGCTTACGATGGTTGCCTCACCTCACTTCGTTCTCGTTTTCTACAAGCAGCAGCAGCAGCAGGGGACCCGAGTAACAACAGCAAGCCTGTTCTTTGGGATATCTTGGCTTCATGACAACAGACACAATGCTTGCTTCTTCAGACATGGCTGGTTCCTTTTTACGACGATTCCCACTGGGTGAGAAGGGCTTCAAGCGGCAGTTGATCGAAGATGGCCTCTGCAACACAATCTTTGACACTTCCCATGTCTTGGAATCAGGGGATTCTCCTTTCATGTCGCCGATGTTTCCTCAATTCAAGTGAAGATTCTCCAAATATCTGGGGAGACCGGAGCTCCGACCACGAAAAGAACAGCTTCAGTGACAACCTCGGCTGAGAATCATGGCTGCTGCTAACGAACACAACTCTCGAATTCCCTCCCACATATGGTTTCTCTATAGCTTATTTAAATAATTATAGATATACTATGAGGATTTAATTCATTTTCATTTATATAATTCTAAAATAATGCTATTTTCATCGTGTTTTACCCAACAAAAAAAATTATTTTGAAAAATATTCAAACTTATATAAAAAAAATGATCAATATTCAAATTTGAAAATTGTTGCCTCATTAGATATAACTTTACGAGGTAGGGTTTGATTACAGGAAATCCATATCCACGTACAAAAATAGAAATCCTTGGGATTCTTGAAATCGTTCAAAGAAAAGCTGCTGCTGCTTCTGCTGCTGAGCTGAGGGTTCCTGATATGGCTCCTGGTCTGGAGTTGATGCTGCCTCATCGCAACCCATCGCCATGGAAACAAAACTGACACCTGAAACCCACCACGAGAGAGAGGGATGGATTGAAGCCATGGAGTTCCAAGCTTCCTTCTTCTTCTAGCGTCAAGAATGAAGACGAAGAGCAGAGGGGAAGGGGACGCAGATTGGAAACACACATGGCTGCCATGGACCACGCTATGGATGGATGGATTAAAGCCAAAGCCCAAAGCGCAAGTTTCAATGGCGCTTTGCTTTTCTTTAATGTTTTTCTCAACTGCATCCCCATCTAATCCAACCCACCCATATGGGTATTACTTCATTAATTCATTCTTATAACTTTTAACCCATCTTTGAAATTTGCACACCATCCAACAACACCCAACATGATTAATCCTCTATTTATTTGGAAGTATCTAGAGATTTCCAGATTCAATAAAAATATTTTTAGAACCGATTATCGGATAAAACATATATTATTTCTAATTCACGTTGAATTGAAATAATGAAGTGCTTCAATTTTTTAAGAAGATAAATAATCTCTATTACAATAAAAAATCACTCTTTAAGGTTATTTTTTGGATTTATATCAAATAGTGTCTTAGTCATGCGTATAAAAAATGAGTATGAAATTCTTATCGTAATATATAAGAAAAAAAGTAAAATTCGATCATCTTAAATATAAATTTTTTCTAGTATTACGTAAAAATAGAAATTAAAAATAACAAATTTGTAAATAAGATATAGTATACCTTCTAGAAAATCAATTTCTACTCTCATAAAATAAAAGACAGATTTTACATTTTTTTACAAATAAAAATTGCTTTTAGAATTTTGATTTTTTTATATTATAAATCATTCATATTTAATAATAAAGCTTACTTCACAGTATTTTTAGTAACATTCGCATTTCAGAAAATTTTTAGATTTTCTAAAACTATACCGACATTTAAAACATTTTTTTATGAATTTAATTAATACCAAGACCCCCCGGAAAAGCGAACCAGGTGGAGTAATTGGAAATATATAAATAAAGAAATCCCAAGTGGGAACTAAATACCAAATAACATTAATTTAATTTAATCCCATGCGGACCAAAAATTCAATTTGCTAACAGTGAGTCGATAGGACCACAACCCAGTGGGAGATCGAATTCGAATCCCATCCATTTTAATTATTAAATTAATTATTTTTTCAATATATATATATATTTAAAAAATACCAAATATTTGGCGGGGGTCTCCCCAGGAATGTCCCTAGGGTGAGCATGTTGGGGCTGGGGACTCCCGCCCCACATGCTGTCCCTTGATCTACATTAATGTATTTAATAACTGAAGCTAGGAAATATAATCCCGTAACTATAGGCTAATTTCCATTTATGAATATAGGTGCCTTGGGGGCACTAACCCCTCGTGTGCTCCCCCTTCCTTTTTCGATTTCTCTCTTTTTTTTATATATTTCCTGAAAATAAAAACATAATTTCGATCAAAATTTATGGTTTTTTGAGGTTTTAGTTTTAAAATAGATTACCGCAACAAAAGGTTGCATTCTATTAAATTAAATTCTATTATCGTAAACTTTATTATACCTTTTAAATATATACTTGATTCTCTTTTAAATTATTTTTTAAAAATTGATTTTAACAATAAATTTATTATTATATCTATTTATTAATACATATTTATAAACTATTAATAAATACGAATATGAAAGATCAATATATTTGACACATTAAATTGGTATAAATGGATAGATGATTTATCGAATGCTTTAATAGATTTTATATGTATTATTTAAATTTTATAATTATATGTATAACTATTTAAATTTTTAAAATTAAAAAAATTACTGAATATTGGTAAAGTTAGATTCTTGGAATAAAAGCCAGCTGCATTTCTTTATTGTTTTCAATTTTTGACAAGAGCACAAGTTTCTTCACTTCACTCCCTTTCTTCATCCCCCACGATTTCAGTGACGTACTCTCTCTCAGTGCTGCGATCTGCACTCCCATCTCTTTCTCCATCAAATGTGGTTTGAGGATATCTTTGTCCCCATGGCTAAACAAACCCCTCTGCTGTGCGAATCGATCTGTCTTTCTGTCATCAAGATTTCTGCTTCTGTGTGTTTCTGGTAGCAATGGTGTTTAAGGGTGTATTAGTATGTTAGTAATTCCTTTTGTAGCACAGCACCCGCCAATGAAAATGGGGTTAAAGGGAATGTCTGGATCACCATGATCGTTATCATCATCATTCCTTGGTTCTTTCGAACGACACAGGCAATCAAGGCATGACTTTCTGCTCCCAAATCCCTGATACACAAGCAAGCTTGATGCTTGAGGGAAGACGAAGTCCAGGCTGCATCTTGGGTGCTGATAAACAAGGGGTCTCTCTCTGTGCTGATCATGTGTTTTGTCGTATAACGCAGGGTTTTGTGCATCATTAGTGGAGGCATAAATGAATGGAAATGACATGATAATTTAGAGAAATTAAATGGAAGGGGCTGGTCCCCAAACAGATACATACATACATATTCCGAGAAGAAAAAAGTAATGAGGTTTAGTTGGAAAGCGAGGACCACTTCACAAGTTGCGAGCCACAGGCTCTAGTCTTAGGAACAATTTAGACTTGCGCATTCATTCCAAGCAGCCCCCCCTTCCTCTTCCCCTCCCTCCTCCCCCGGAACCTGTTCCTGCACACAACATAACCCTCTGTAAAAGCTGCAAACCCCCCTTCACTTCTTCCTGGTATTCTCGACATCCGCATCCAGGCTATCCGTACCCCACACACAATAAATATCACAACACCCCAAGTCAAAAAATACACTCCTCTAACCCCTTCACGTGATCATACACATATATATCATATTTATATACACAGACGCAGGAACATCGTTGTGGGATGGTGAATTCGAACATGTCTTCTTAATGCAAGTTTACTGATTCAGTCTTCGTTCCTAGGACTAACCAATAAAAAACAGCATGATTTGGGTGAAAAAATGGCACTGATTCGCCCAAAGAAACAAAGATTACAGAGAATCAGAGAGGGTGAGTGAGTGACTTGGAGCTGGGCCCCGGGGCGTGGTGGTTGAACTGGGAAGATATCTTCTTGTGTAGTGTGTCTGTTGTTTATCTGTTTAGTTTTTTTGGAGATGAGAATGGAGCGTGGGATGGTGGAATTGGGGAGAGGCAGAGATGTAATAACAGGAATGGATTTGCGTTTTTTAAGATTAAGTTTTGGTGTGTAGGTAAGAACAAAAGTATGGACCAATCACAAAGTTCTCTCTCACTCCTCACCCACCACACCAGTGCTTTTTTTTTTTTTTTTCCTAAACAGCTTCTCCTTCAAAGAACCTCAATAAGTACTTTACTCTTCCTCATCAAGTAACCTCTCTCTCTTTCCCTCTCCGCTTGTTCTTGTTCTAGAGAGAGAGTTTGAGCTTTTCTGGGTGAGAGGAAAAGGTGGAGTAGGAGGAGAGAGGAGTGGGCTTCTTCTACTTGTGTTTTATTTCAGAGAGTTTACATAGGGATGATTCATCGTTTTGAGGTGTGTTTGGTTGATTGATGGGTGAGGAGAGGGCGGGGTTCGGTTACGGGAACGGTTCGTTCCCCGGAAATCAGAATCCCCATTTGGTGGGCTTCGAGGCGGCGCCGCCGGAGATCTATAACTTAACCGCCGGCATGGAAATGATAGGATTTCAGGCGAAGCAAGGAGAGCCCGCTGCCGTGATGTGGAAGGAGTTGTTCAGTAAAGCGGCGGCGGCGGGGGTGGCGCCTACAACGGGGGAGGAAGCCAGTCGGCCGGTAAGGATACGTTGAATGAACCGGGTTCGTCGGGGTTTTATCACCATGATTTCAGAGGCATCTCCGATCAGAACAACCATGAAACGCTGATTGATTCTCCACCGCCGTGGAGCCACCACCCTCAGCAAAGCTCAAGCCGAGCGTTTATCCGGGCGACGATCATTCTTTAAGCAGCTGTGTTTTCCCATGCGAAGGTAACGAGCGCCCCAGCCAAGGCCTTTCACTTTCCTTAAGCTCTTCGAATCCCTCCACCATCGGCTTACAGCACTTTGAGCTCCGACAAGATATGCGATTCGGACCATCCAGCTCCCGGTCTTTAAATCCGCCGCCTCAAGTTTTTGAGGCTCACTCTGTCCTGAAAAACTCCCGATATCTCTCTCCGGCACAGGAGCTTCTCAACGAATTCTGCAGTCTCGACACTAAAGAGATCATGGAGAACTCTCTCAGACTCAAGGGCCAAAAACCCATAGAGCACCAAGAAGAAGTCATCATCAAGAAACAGTCACTTTACTCACTCGATCTCCTCGAGTTGCAGAGAAGAAAAACAAAGCTTCTTCAAATGATGGTCGAGGTACGTATCCGAATACCAAAAAACCGCTCGTAATTTCACATACTGCATACTTTTTACCAGGTGAAAGTGCAGTTAAAAATCTGAACTAATCAGAGGTGAAGAACTCTTCATTATTCAATGCTCACATGGTGACCATTCAAGAGTTCCATTAAATTTTGAACCCCAATTCTCCCTTTTTATTCTGTACATTTTTCTGCCATCACCTTTTTTTTAACCATCCTTATTGTTCTTCAGGTGGATCGACGGTACAAGTACTACTGTGATCAGATGAGAGGCGTTGTGTCGTCCTTCGAGGCAGTCGCCGGAACCGGGGGGGCCACCGTTTATTCGGCGATGGCGTCCAAGGCGATGTCGCGGCACTTCCGATGTCTGAGAGACGGAATCGTGAGCCAAATAAGAGCGACGAAGAAGGCCATTGGAGACAAGGACGCGGCCGCTCCGGGGACCACCAAAGGGGAGACCCCGAGACTGCGACTCCTTGATCAAACACTCAGGCAACAAAGAGCTCTTCAACAGATGAGCTTGATGGACAGCCACCCATGGCGCCCCCAGCGTGGCCTCCCCGAACGGGCTGTCTCCGTTCTCCGAGCTTGGCTTTTCGAACATTTTTTACACCCGTAACACACTTTTTACCAGATGAAATTTCAGTTTCACGTTGATCCATCGTCGTTTTTCGACTAAGTCATCTTGGATTCTGCTGTAGGTACCCTTGTGACGTAGATAAGCACATCCTTGCTCGCCAAACTGGGCTTTCTCGCAGCCAGGCCAGTCTATATTTTTTTTTTTACGGTGAATGAATTCAACTTTTACATGATAGTAATTTTGGTTAATCTGCATGGTGTTTTCTATAGGTTTCCAACTGGTTTATCAACGCGAGGGTGAGGCTATGGAAGCCAATGGTGGAAGAGATGTACCTTGAGGAACTGAAGGAGAACGAAGGTGCAGCAGACATCGGAGGGGCAAACATGGATTGTCAGAACCAGCAAGGAATGGAGGATCAGAAGCCGACGCAGGATCAGCTTGTCCGAATAGACTCGGAATGCTTAACGTCCATACTCGGTTCCCAAGAGAAGCATGATTTGAGAAAGAACAAGGGTCTCCTCAATGAACAGCAAGCCTTTATCAACTCTTACAACGCCATGGAGCTCGACTGGCAGCACGCCCACCACCCCGCCTCCGCCGTCCCCTACATGAACGACACCCCGGGGGGAGCGATCGGTTTCCAAAGCAGCGGCGGCGGTGGGGTTTCCTTAACACTTGGACTTCACCAGCACGGCGGAGCCAGCGGCAGCGGAATTGGGTTTCCTTCTGCCGCGGCTCCGACCTCGCTTTTCTACAGTAGAGAGCAGATTGAAGACTGCCAGACGGAGCAGTACTCGTTGCTGGATTCAGAAAACCAGGCACTTCCTTACAGAAACTTGATGGGGGCTCAACTCCTTCACGACCTCGCCGGATAACAGACGGCCGTTCTCTCCGGCCACCGCCGTTTCCGGCATCGGAAAACACACTCGGCTACGTTGGGGGTATACTTTAGACATTTAGCGGGATTAGGAAGCTGGTTTTGGTATACAACTAAACCCTTCTCCTTTGTACCTTCTTTCTTTTCTCATGCATTTTAATCCATGATATTTTTTCCCCAATTTTAGTAATTCCAATTCACAATGCATCATAACTCCCTCTATATTTATTATAATCATTTTAAAAATAATTTTATTATCAAAAAAAGATTTTTTTTTTTATATAAACCGTTCGACACTACGGAAACTATATATTATGAACAATATGAATCGTCACTATTTTATGAAAATTATATTTTTAGAATGTGTACGAAAGAGAGTGTGGAGGAATGGGAGGGGTACGTGCGTGCCATGTGGGTATTCATTTTATTATCCAAATAAAATAAGAAAATAAAATATAGAATTAAAAAAAGGGGGTGTGTTATTAGTGGAAACATGGGTGTCCAAATCATCCAGTGGGAATATAATCGACGTTTAACGCTAATAAATTGGGGTTAGCGGGCGTAATTAATCCTCTGAAAGTGCAACTTAACCGAAAACCCTTGGCGTTAAGCCACCAGGCCGGAGTCCGTTGGGGACTCAATTCCATCCAAATCAACCCTGGAAAAGGCTAAAACTACGTTTATCTTTCTCCGCCGTGGTCCTCCCGCCACCAACACCGTCGTTTTTTTTCCGACGACCTTCCGGGTGATTTTTTTTTTATAGGAGGGGAGGAGAGGAGAGGAGGAGGGTATTAAAGATGGATTGCGAAATGTCGAATGGGAGAATATTTCGGAACGTAGGGGAAATCTCAACAACTGGGGAGACACGCATTGATTAGTAGTAGTACCATCGGATTAATGGTAATGCACCCCCCACCACCCCCCATGGCCGGGGCTGGTGGTGGTTATGGTGGATGGTCCACCCCCCGCCCCCGCCGGTTAATTAATACCGGCGATTACCGCTAATTCACCCGCCGACTTCCACCGGAAGGGCAACGGTAACCCGATGTTCTAAATCGTCGAAAAAACGATGTCGTTCGCGATTCGAAATGATTCAATTGTGATTAAATTTAATTTATATTATGATTTAATTGTGATTCAATTATGATTTTTTTAAAAATATTCGTGATAATACAATAGATATATTATGCTCGTTTTTATACATCATTGAGAATATCAAATGATTCAAATAAATTGAATATTCATTCTTGGAAAATATGAAATTTATGATGTGTCAATGATCATGGATGAAAAAAAAATCAATATATTTATTGATTTAAAATGATACAAGTGAACAATTTGTTTATTTAATATTTTGTATAATTAGTGATTAATGACCATGCTATCCTGTCTATTTACCAGCGTAAGTGTATGTAACTCCATTTTCAGTGTTTCTCTTCAAGGCCCATTTAAAAAAAAGCTTCACGTTCAAGACTGGTTCGAATGGGGCCCATTTAAAGCAAAAAAACACACGGCCCAATCCGTACGAAATTGCACTTGTGAGCTTTTAGTGATGACGTTACACTGTAGAGTTGGGCACGGGTCGGACCCGTATCCATCCGGATCCGACCTGCCGAGTCTGTTCATGGTCGATGAGTCATCACGGGTTGACCCGTGATGGGTTTTCCTTTAACCGATCTGAGTACAAGTCAATTTGTGGTTAACGTTGATTGAGTTGGTTAATAGAGTATTATTTCACTTCAAAATCTTCTTTGCTGTTTCTTTTCATGTGCCGTGCTACTTTTAAAATTTGAATCAAATTAAAAAAAAAAAGAACCAATATTTTTTCAATCTAAACATACAACAAAATAAAACAAAGAGTAGAGAATGAAAATAAAAATTAGGGTTTTTAAAAATCTTGACCTGACGGATTGACCTGTACCAATCAAATCATGATCCTACTTGTACCGAGTCATCGGCTAAGTCATCGATGGGTTAACCCGCTAAACTCTAAACCCGATGACCTAGCGGGTTTATCCGGAACTGCAATCACATGTACCTTGCAGTATCACCAAAACCAAAATAATTTGTTTTTTTATTT
The DNA here is from genome assembly GCA_002189035.1 of Utricularia gibba. NCBI lineage: Eukaryota > Viridiplantae > Streptophyta > Magnoliopsida > Lamiales > Lentibulariaceae > Utricularia > Utricularia gibba. Next base: position 2,532,841 of record NEEC01000012.1, on the reverse strand, counting down.
ATTTTTACCTCCGATGATTAATTACCAAAACTATCGAGATATTTGTAGAAATTAAATATTCTGAAAGTGGTATTTCAAACATTCAGACATATCACTCGTGGACTGGAATTCACCTCTACGAGACATGACTTAAAAATCATGAGGTGGTTGGGTTGGGTTGTTTGAACCACTCCTTAAAGAAGTGGGAATTAGGGCAGGGCATGTGGTCTGTAATTTTATCAGCCACAAGACTCGAGGTCTTTGCTTCCTGATTTGGACAGCTGATGTAAGAAGAACCTTCCTTTTGACAAAACCCTGGATGTATGCGTCTGTGTCTGCAGATATTTGTCATGGGATTACCACAATTTTAGATATTTCAGTGTTTATCTTATACAAAACAGGCAGGACCAGTGCTGGCCACAACTTCATCCGGCTTTGCTGCTATATAAGCAGACATCAGTGACCCCAGAATCCCTGCACTTTTCCCTTTTTCGATTCCCAAGCTCTTTTCAAACTCTGAAGATGATGAAGGTGAGCGGGCGTACTGGTTTTGTCTTTCTGTTTCTGTTTTTTTTGTGGGTTCGTTTTGATGGGTCTTGAATTGCAGAAAGTGGTGATCAAGTTAGACATCAACACCGCCAAACAGAAGCAGAAGGCCATGAAGGCTGTCTCCAGCCTCAAAGGCAAGACATGGAATCTGTTTTATCTTTGTTGTTGTTGTTGTTGTTGATATATCAGTGACAGAAATCTTCTAGCTTTTCTAAACTGCACCTGTGACTTTGTAGGCATAGAGTCTGTGCATATTGACTTGAAGGAAAAAAGACTGGTTGTGGTGGGGGATGTTGACGCGGTGGACGTGGTGGGCAAGCTCAGAAACTCGTGGCGGCCGGAGATAGTCAACGTCGGGCCGGCGAGGGACTGGGACAAGCAGGGCGGCGGCGCGTACAAGTCCGATAAGAACGAGGTGGGTAGGGTTGGGATGGAGCACAGCGCGCAGATGGGGAAACTCAACACTGACTACTTCTACTACACTTCCTACAACCCTCCTTACTACTATCCTCCCTACAGCAACAACAACATGTACGAAAGCAGAGGGGAGTGCACCATCATGTGAATGAAGAAGCTGGATTCGACCACCCTCCTGTGCATTTCTGTTATCTACTAGTGTTCACCGCTGTGTTGATCTTGTCGCTCAGTAAATTATATGTAAGAAATATGATGTTGAAATGGTGACTTTGATTTCCATAGTTTCATTGAATTACTGAGGAGGAACCGATCCCCTTGATAAACGAGAACGAAAGTTTCAGAGAATAAAACCAGAGAACTGAGTTCTGGAACCATGATTGCACTGTAATAACGATTCTCAGTACATAATCCTGTCCAATAGGAAGCTTTGAAACCACCGAAAAGCAACAGAGCAGTATCACCGTCATCACTAAACAACGAACCTCAAACCAGGGAATCCCGGGAAGCAAAGCATAAAAAAAGCGGGTAGGTTTGAGCTGAAAGGAAATATAATGTTTTAATATTCATCCGAAGACCGTAGACTTGGAGCAGTGATCATCCTTAATGAGCTGGAGCTGGAGAATACCATTCTCATGATTATCCAAATGTTTTGCTGACTTGGGTGCCAAGTTAAGCTTGAATGTATTGAAGTGGGACTGTGTTCCCCTGACGTCACCATGTACAAAAAGTCTTCCATGTTTCATCATCACGACAAAGAGATGCCCACATGTAATAAATGTTGTTTCTATCCGTGTGAATAGGTCAATCTCCCTAAGAAGAAAAAGCCATTAATGGCGATGGAGCTTCACACAGCCAATGGTTTTCTTGAAAACGTGTGTATGCACGCTCTCTATGAATCCGTGTGAATAGGTGAATCTCCCTAAGAAGAAAAAGCCATTAATGGCGATGGAGCTTCATCACAGCCAATGGTTTTCTTGAAAACGTGTGTATGCACGCTCTCTATGCTCAAATCCATTTGGGATTCTTGAAAGGAAGAGGAAGAAGAACCGGTCGGTTCAAGTCAAGCTTTGTGCAGATCTAGTTCCATTAAAAAGGATACTAAATAATTGACTGAAACACTGAAGAGTGCTGTTTAATCCTTGAACTATATGTTAAGTAAATTGCCTCACATTAATAGGTTACACTACTGGTTTTGCATCTCTGAACTAAAAAAAGACAAAAGAATGTCATTCATCAGCTTCTTGAGATAGCTGTTGGGTTTCAGAAGCAAGCCTCATCTCCTGGGCAGCCATTTCTGCAAGATCATTCCTGTTGGCGGTTTTGTAAGCATCAATGATGGCCTTGTACAAGGATTCATTTGCCTCAATCGCTCCATACTTCATCTGGCTTTGTATCCTCTTTATCCCTTCAACTATACTGGCCTTCCCATAACATTTCACAAGACTGATCAATGTGACAATGTCAGGCTCTAGCCCCTCACCCTGCATTCTCATGAACATGTTCAATGCCTGATCGATCTTCCCGTACGCTGTGTATGCACGGATCGCAGCATTGTAGGCAGATGCATCGACGCCCCCACCACTGTAATCCTTGTTGAAAATCCCACATGACTCCAGGGCATAGGAATGCAAACCAAGTACAGAGAAGACAGAGGTTATAGCCGCTTGCTTAGCAAAGGGCTTTCCTGCCCAGAGAGATGATTCGAGTTCCTTAACGGCTTCTCGAGGAAAGCCACCCTTCTTCAGCATGGTGAAGAGAACCTTGAAGGTTCCAGCATCAGGTGGAAGCTTCTTTTCCACAAGCATTTCGTGCAGTAGCTCTCCGCATTCCACAAGAAGTCCCTTGGTTGCGTAGCATGCCATTACTTTGTTATACGAGCTGGAGCTGTCTAGCAGGCCAGACCTTTTCATCTTGCTAGCGATTTCAATAGCCTGGTCAAGCATTCCCATGTTCTTGTAAACATGCATCATTGTTGCAAATGTGGAGCCATCGGCTGAACCTTTCTGTGTCAAGTCATCGTATATTGCTTCAGCCTCAGAAACCATTCCATTTTCTCCATACACATTGATCATGCAATTGGATGCCACTACATCGGCACCACCATCCAACTTGTTCATTTTATCGTACATTTGCTTTGCTCCTTCAACTGATCCGATCTTACCATACGCCTTGATCATGGACGTCAGGATTATGTGGTTTGCTGAAACGCCAGTCTTTTCCATAGCATGGAAATATTTCATAGCCTCTTCGGTATTTCCATCCTCAACAAAGGCATTGATTAGCACCCCATAAGTAACTTCATTTGGTTTTACTCCTGCACCGATCATTTCCCTGAATACATCGACTGCATCACTGAGCTTCTTCTCCTTAGCTAAGCTTGAAATGACTGCAGAGAATGTGGAACATGATGGTATAAATCCAGCTTCTTGCATTTCAGCTAAAATGACTCTTGCATTATCCACTAGGCCACCCCCCGCGAGCATCTGGATGAGGGAATTGTACGTGCATTCGTCTGGCCACAGACCCCGATTTCTCATACTTGTGAAGAGCTCAACAGCTTTCTGATATTGCTCAGCTTTTCCATAAGCTTTGATCATGACATTGTATTCCAAAACACCATGAGCACATCCATCCCTTTTAGTAATGAACAAAGCCTCAGCTTCAGACCAACATCCCTTCTCTAGGTACACATCCATTATAGCAGCATACGTCCTAGAAGAGAATCCAAATTCTAAGCGACACTTATCAATGAGTAACTTGGCTCTTTCAGCCATTCCTTCATCAAGATACATCTTAAGAAGCAATGGAAGAGAGCTTTCATCTATGCGTTTACCACTTTCCTCCAGTTCTTGGATCAAATTTTCCACCTCCTGAACCATATTTCTTTCACATAATATCTTCAGGATAGCTCTAACAGTAACTTCATCAGGAAACAAACCCATCTTGCTGATCTTTCTGTAGCACCTCAGAGATGCATCAACGTTCCCAGCATCTGCGTAGAGTGAAATAAAGGTGTTGTAAGTCTTTGTGTCCGGAAGAATCCCTCTTTCTTCCATTTTATCAAGCAAGGCCTCGGCTTCCGATAAAGAACCCTGTCTACCACAAAGATGAATCATGGTGTTGAATGTGAAGTTATCCAGCTCTACACCCGCCTTCAACATGCTAGAAAAAACATCTGCAGCATCTGTCAAACGACCAGCCTTTCCATACATGTCTATTAGAGTATTATAAGTAGAAGAAAGGCGAGGAATCCTCTGGCCATTGTCATCCCCATTTACCTGATCCCCTGATGAGTTTGACCGCCCACCTGACCGGAAAAGTTCTGTTGATAAAAACTGTTTGAAACTGATAGATTGCTGACCACCCAAGTTATCCAAATCAAGGTCTTTCTGTTCAATCTTCCCTGCGCACCAAGACTTATAGAACCTATCAGCCCGATCATACTCCTTTGCATCCTTCAAAACTTTAATTACAGTAGACATAGTGACTTCATCCGGGAAAATCCCTCTAGACTGCATATGTTTAATCCATAGAAGTGCCTCTTTCACAAGACCTGCTTTTCCATACACATCAACAAGCATTCCGTATGTGTTGTTTGTAGGAATGACCTGGTTTTTTGCCATGTCGATCCAACAGAGCCTCAACTCATCCCATCTCTGAGCTCCGCCTAACGAACGCAGGACAACATTGTAGTGTATGACATTAGGTGCATAATATGTCTGAGACTTGAACCACTCAAAAACCTTCAAGGTATTCTCCCACCTAGTTTGCTCTTTGAGAATCACTGTCTGCTCTTTGGGGGTCAAATTCTGACAATGCATTTCAAGGGCTTTTACTAAATCATTCTCAGCCTCTAATGCCTTCAATATAGAGGGCAAAACACCCCCATAACGCTTCTTTTTCCCCTTATTCACATTCTTCTGGGGAAAATTCACTAGCTTGGAATGGCATCGGGCCTTACATCCCCCAAAACCACCTTCTTTGTCGCGAGCTATATGAGTTATCTCCACATATTTACTCAAACCACTCGAGGAACGGCGGTGGGCCTGTATGCTCCATGTCGGAAAAGCAGTGCAATAAGCCTCCATGGACGGATAGCCACAGGCGACGAACATCATATCGCGTCTGACTTTCAGAGAATGGATATCGATAGGAGAAACCACTCAAATAGCTCTCAAAACGCCCAGAATATGTACAGAAAACTAACTGGATCCTTTTTCAAGCCCATGAGAATTGGCGCAAAACATTCCTTCCAACCATATCCAATAATTCTCAGTTAAAGACTCGAGAATACACGGCGCAAACCTGTTTGCTCTGGAGTTATCTTCCTTAGCCACTGATCCTCTGACCCACAACTTCACCCACTGAGGAAGAAAAAGCTTCCCCCTTCGCCTGAATGGAAGAAGAAAGCGCCGTCCGATGAAGAAGCGCAGAACAGCAGCGCGCACTAAAAGTATGAGGTTTTAAGAGTTTGCACGAATTTTGGTATTTTCCGAACCCCAATTTTCTCCAAGACTTCACTAAAAAAACATTCTTTGATAGGGAAATCACCCCTGAACCAGTTATCCTCAACTGGATCACAACAGAAACTGATCGAGTTCTGTTAAACAAAATACGGACGTTTGAAATTTAGAATAGAATAGGTAAGTAGGGAACGTATTTGAAATTCAAGTATATAAGAAATGTATATCACATTATAAAATATTATATTCAATCGATTAATATTAATTTATAATTTTTTATATATTAGATTATTTCATTTTGAAATCTTAATGTAATATTTTTTTTTTATACTCAATAATACACAATAAATATATATCATATAAAAAAAGATTATATCTAATCAATTATTTATAATTTATAATTTTTTATATATTATATTATATCAAATCTGTATACGTGATCAATGTTCTAATACAAATAAGGGATACTTGACGGAAACTCAAAATTTATTCGCGTGTTCAATAAATTGAAAATGATCTTCACGTCAAAATTGAATCCCTCCACCGTCGACTTTCTGAAAAGAGCGAGAACGAGCTCCAAGGCGGATTTGGGCCTCTAAACATGGGCCATCAAGAAAAGCCACTGGCCCATAACAACAAATTCAGAAGGGGGTGAAACGACCCATAAAACGAAGTGCAGCATTCATTGGGCCAGACACGGCCCATGATCACGTGGCGCGCGTCAGAGGCGGCCCGTGTCCACCTCTAAAATAGACGGCAAGCTTCCCCTTCGTAATCTTGACTCTGGAGTCTCGAGTCGTCTCCGTTTGTCTGTATGTGGATACAGGTATATATCAACCTCAGAAATTAATTGCATGGGGCATGCATTAATTGTTTATCTTGTATTATTTTAATTTATGTCTACTCAAAGATCATTACAAATTTCATAATTTTAGATTTGAGCAGAGATTAATTGTCAAATTTCATAAATATTTTAAAATTTTTTGAAGAATGCTTCAAACAAATTGCTTGTTTCAATTTTTTTTTGTTTTGTTTTTGAAGCGCTTTTAATGTGTAATTGTAGTACAAATTATTTCTCATCAATTTGTTAAAACTAAGGATGCAATAAATTGAACAAACATGACTGAAATTTCTATATATAAAACATATTAGAAAATATGATTTAGGCTTGAGTATAACATTTTAATTTCTTGATATGAGATTGTTTGATATAATACAATTTTTTGAGAATGGAACACTATCAAATAGGGTTTTATTTTCTTTTTAATAGGCTTATAAAAAAATTTTTTAAAAAAAGAGATTCATTGATCAACTAATCATCATTTTATGAATTTATTCGTTCTGTCTAAATTTATTATTTAATAAAAAATACGACTTTATTCGAATAATTTTTATTTTTGGATTTTTATAAAATCTGTGATAAACGAATTCAATTGAGCATCGAGAATCATGAAAGACGACACGGAAGTTACTAGTTTAGCAGCCGGATATCCCAAAAGCGACGCATTTACGGCGGAGCTTCCGCCGCCGGTCACCTGGAAACCACCAAGCAAACTCCCCGTTTACGCTCTCATCTTCTTCGTCCTTCTAAGCATCGCTTTCTTGATCATCAGCATCCTGATCCTCAAAGTAAAACCTCCCACTCTCCGCCTGAATTCCATCGCCGTCAGCGACCTCCATTTCACTCCGTCGTCTCTAAACGCTTCCCTGGTGACCAATCTCAGCTTCAGGAACCAAAATCACTGGCCCTTTGTGTACGAGCCAACGGCGGTGAGTTTCTTTTTCCTTGTTCTTTTTGTAAGGAAAAAAACTTCACTAACTATCGTTTTTACAATTTCAAAGGTGAGTTTAGAGTACCAAGAATTGTTGCTCGGCACCGGAAATGTTACCGGCGGGCGAGTTCCGGCGCTCCGGAACAGGGAGATAGCCATCTCCATGGTGGCGATGGGATCCGACGAGAGCAACGGAAGCTTGAGCCGAGACATCGCCGGCGGTTCGGTGAGGGTTCGGAGCTCCTTGAAAGCGTCGGGGACATTTCACGTTCTAAATTTCCTAGTGCAGAGAAGGGACTGTGCCATAGCTTGTTCAATGATCATAAACTTGAGCAGCCGGTCAATTCAAGACACCTCATGTGGTTGATTTTATTTATTAAAAACATTTTTGTATATTTAATTTAATTATATTTAAATAAAAACAATTCATAGAATATTCAATGCTCATGTGAATATAGTTTCAAAATATATTTAAAATACAAGTTTTTATAAAATATTATATTTGATAGATAAGGTTGTAGATTAAATAATATTTTTATTTTGTTTTTTCAATAATTTTTATAAAAATAAAATATTGACGATTCAATCGCAATCTAAAAATAATTCAATCACGATTTTTTAATATTTTAAAATAATTATCAATAATTTACGATTCAAAATGATTCAATCAAGATATTAAACATGTGGATATAAAATATTAAATTATTTTTTTTCGTGTGATTTTGTATTGCATTAAGGGGCTATCCGTTTTAGGCTCATTTGAAACTGGTCTTGGGCCTATGAGTGTGGGCTATGTAATAGGCCCAGCCCATGGCTATCGTCTTGTAAGGTAATGACTTATCTGGGAGTCATGGTTCCATGATCAAAGGACTGACAAGATTGAGGAGCAATTTCAAGCAATGAAATTCAAAGGGAGGAACTGAAAAGGAGATGCAGTAGCCATAGCCATGATTCCCATTGCTTTTGACCTACAAATTCCTTTTCCTTAAACATCCGCTTTATTACCATGCTTAACGTTAATCAGGTTACTTACAGGTGCAATCAGCAGTAATGCTGCTGAGCTAGGGGCTAGGGACTTGGCCTAGTAGATTCTCCTTCTGCCGCCATAGCTTCTCCAGAGACAGTTGACTGCGTTGCTGCAGTGGAGTTATTGCTTGGGATCGTCGTCACCAGTTTCTCTTGGGAGGATGAAGAAGGAGATTCCCCGTCTGTGTAAAATGAAGAAAATTACTGGATTTTAAGCCATCTCGCGTTGTTGGGGAGAGATAAAAATGCGTTCTTGGTGTGAAAGATTGCGACTTGTTTTTATACCTGTGGTGGCGTTGAATGATTTCTTGCAATGAAGAATAGCGCCTTGTATTCCTTCTTGTAACTGCAGCAGCGAATCGTCGCCGTCGATTCTGGCTCGCGGCGTGGAGGCGATTGAACAAGCATTTGATCGGCTTTTACCCAAATGTTTTCGAACTACTTTTATCCTCGCTTGAAAATTACTGGTTCCCATTTGGGTTTTCTTCGAATTGGGTGGTCCCTCAGAACTGCTGGATTTTCCTCCGGGAGACGGCGGCTCTGGACCTCCGGCGAACTTCCTGAGGACCCGGATTTGGAAAGGCTTCGCCATTTTGATGTACTTTTGAACCACTTCCTTGATCAATTTTCTCTCGTCTGCCGGTGATTCATCAAGCTGTTGCTGTTTTTGCTTCTCTCTGGAGTTCTTCTCTCTGTTAAACAAGGACATTATTGGCACCTCGTCGACTTTAAGCTTCACGGCGAACAATTTCCCGGCGAACTTGGCGTTGCCCTTTTCCCCTGAAGCCTTAGGTTTCGCGAGCTTGAGAAGAAGCACACGAAACTTGGTGAAAAAAACAGGGGGTTTTGATGCTTCTGCAGACCCATTCACCAAAACAGTTGCCGTTTCAATCGGAAGAAGCTCCCCTTTAAGCATTACTTCACCGGAAGGAGAAGAAACAACATCGCTGTCGAAATCATCCGTGAAACAGTCAACAAACTTAACCTCATCTTCGTTTTCATGCACTTCATTTTCAGACCCGGAATCCGTTTCCCCATCCATTTCTCCTTCCTGTTGCTGTTGGTCGGGGAGGAGGAAGTTAAGGTCAATGTAGGGTCCATCCTCAGCATCAAACTCGGCGGCGCCCACGGTGGCTTTGGTGTCGGCGGAGACGGCGGCAGGGCGCCAGAATTTTAGCAAACTGAAGGCTTCCATGGTGGGCAGAGGCAGTATGTATGGAAGTATGCAAATGAATGTGAGCAGAGAGACAGCACTAGAAAGAAAAAAAAGAATCAAGAAGCCTGTGCGAGTTACAGTGGAACGTGGAGGAGAGCAGCCGCGAGACGTATGCGGTTTGCAATGGACAAGTCACCGCAGTTGTATGTATTGCAATATCCATGGCACACTGCAACTTGCAAGACTTTTCCACACTGTTAAAATGACATTTCCTGTCTTTTTATTATTATTTTTTTACATCAAATATAAAATATACTATAAAATATAGCATTTGAGATTACTTTATGTTAAATACTATACTTTAGTCACATTAAAATAATATTCAGCATTATGTATTATATAGTTAGAAATTTCGTTATTTGGTGCACTAGGTATACTAACACATAAACAAATGTTGTCACAATACACGTTTAATTTATACGATATTATTCATTTCAAATATCAACATTCATAATTATATGTTATACTCTTCTTGAAAAAATGTGTTATACGAGGTTTAGAAGCATCTTTGTACTTAATCATATCTCTTAGGTTATTGGTAACCAATATAAAATATTATCACCCTATTCTATATCCTTACATTATCTCCCACTTTGACACGCAATCCCACCATTAGAATACGTTTGAATTTGTCTTTGATACGAAATGTCATAATTCATGCTTCATTTGTATCATATTATCCAACTTAAACATATAATCTTCATAATTTTATGTTATTCATTTTTAAGAAAAAATATCGCATACAAAATTATATTATTAACTCTATTTAAACACGTGTTCTACTTCATCCATAATCAATATGATATAATATAATGTTCTCATTTCTTTCTCCTTCATTGCAGGTTATTACATGACATGATGGCCATTTAGAATGAATACTACAAGCTTTTGGAAATTTGAGGTTATCTGTTGGGAATATGTTTATTATTTCCGCCGTACGGTTTCTACGTTCACCAATGCAGGAGCTCACAAAGGGGGGCCTGCAAGAAGCACTGCGTGTATCGACAAGATCTGCCCGGTCGTGTTCTTTCTAACACCGACTGCACACTGGTTTTCATCTTTTTTTTTTTATGTTATTATTGAGCAATAGTTACTGCGGAACTTTACCGACATAAAGGAGCCAGGAGAAAGAATGGGCCGGCATGCACGTTCCCTCCCATTCATCTCTGCACCTCACTAATTTGCATGTATGAATCCCATTGACTTAGTACTGAACTGGAGAACGCTAGGAGATGAAGGTAGGTGGATGGAAACTATTAGAATAATCACTACCATATTGTAATCTTATAGTAAAATAATCAAATATATAAAAAATTATATATTATTAATAATAAATTAAATCCAATTTTTTTATTATAATTTATGTTTTTTGTATATTTGATTTTAATATGTACTCGTTTGATTCATTATGTACTTGATTTCAACATTTATTAAGGTATTTACCATTCGACATGTCTTAGATGGTCAAGATTGACTTTGTATTAATTCGAATTTTGGATTAAAAAACAAGTAAATGCATTGAGTATTAGAATAAGTAATCTCAAATTGGTATTGGACAATGAAATAATCGTATATAAGAAAATATAAATTATTGATAATCGATTAAATTTAATATTTTTTAATGTGATTTATATTTATTATATACTTACTTTGTGTAGAATACTTGATTTCAAAAGTAGACACCATCAAGCACAAGAAACACGAACCCCAGTGATTTGTGAGTGCATGCATCGGAGTTGGTTCACACTTGGTGTCAGTCAGTCGTATGAAGGGTTTTATAAAAAGTGGAGGAAGAACAAGTTAGTATCTTTTACAACAGAAGTGCCGTCTCTTTTCAAAACATTGGGATAGAAAGAGGACCAAGTGAGAATGCAGATACAGAGCACTGCGTTGCGGTCGGCTCAAAGCAACAAGCGGAAAGGCATTGGAAAGTGCAATGCTCCTGAGATTGATGCAATTTTACCCTTTTTGCTTTCTAGATATGAAATCCAAATGGGCTTCTCAGGGGCCATCCATCAAACGATAGGCGGCACTGTGTTGAGCATTGTGACAGTGCAGCCTGATGGTTTTACTGTGAGAATGTTTTGGGGTAAGGCTTGTAGCATGTTTTGAGTGTGGTATGGGGATGGAGATGGTGTAATGGGGGTGAATTCAGGTAAAAGGACAGGGCAGGGCGCAAATGCAAGCACTGTGTGGGTGGTGTCAGCCCAGACATGTGATGCATCAGTTTCGACAGCGCAGTCATGTGATGCCCCGCCCCGCTACGCTCATTGCACAAGCAGCTACTTGTTTCATTTATGGATGCTGTCATATGAGCAACAACTTCTTCAATATTGTATGTGAGGAAGAACAACTAGACCTGATACTGATGAAAAAATAAAAAAACAAAGATTTTTAAAAACAATGGAATTATATTTTATAAGATCAAATGTTTGGCATAAAGTCAGGATGGCCGAGTGGTCTAAGGCGCCAGACTCAAGTTCTGGTCCTCGTGAGAGGGCGTGGGTTCAAATCCCACTTCTGACAATCATTCGTTTTATTTTTTTTATTTTATTTTTATGCAGAGCTGACTTGACGTGAAGTGGCGTTGCCATTCATTGTTGGACGGGACGATCTCTCAAATCCAAAGCTGGTTGCGTGGCGTGGCCGTCGTGCCTCAAGTCAGGCTCACAGCAGACAATAAACGCACTCGTCCCAATCCTTCTTTCTCCTCATCCCCTTTTTCTCGTGCTGTCTATTGTTTATGATTCATTTGGGTAGAGCTGCATGCTCCAGTCTCATCCCTGAGGATCACCGAGCTATGAAACAAGCACACACGCAGTGAAGTAACCAGCGAGCTGCTCTGCCCTGAGAAGATGAAGGGATCTGGATATCTATATATCAATCAACCAGGGGCCCGGCCACATAGGAGAGTGGGTTTTAAAGGTGGAGTTGTTCTTGTAGTTGGCTGAATATTGAATGCTTCAACATTGAATGTATCGTGTGAGTTTTGGCCATGGTAGTTGGATCTGCCGTCTGCCAATTCAAGAGATCTTCTTCATTCAATGGGAGGTCAATACCAGGCACACGCTTTTCACCAATCTAATTTCAATGCCTTTACTTCTATTACACATTTCCGACATTGCAGAGTGTGCATGGCATTGCAGGTGAACCAAAACACATCTTATTCTTCTGATCTGCACAAATAATGTTGGTGCTCAGAAAGCAACTAGACTGGTTGGGTATATTCCTTCCCTGCCCCCTCCCTGGTTCTCCAAATTCAAGTCTTTGAGGTGTAAGGTGAACCATAAAGATCAACGGTTGTACATATGGTACAATGGTCCAGATTTCACGCCATTAGAGCTATCCTAGACTTTCCTTAATCTTTGGCCTTGATTTTTGGAGACCATCTATGGAAAGAACAGGGAAAAGAGGCACAGTAACTGATGCCTAACAAGAAAGGAAAGGAGGGGTGAGTGAAACCTATGAAGGGGAAAGCTTTGTTTTGAATCGTTTTGCATGTGATTGAGAAGGGTTTGGATTGGAGATGAAAAGGGTGGAACCCCAAGCTGAAAAATTTGAATTCTTTGGAGTGAATTTGAGTGAAGTAGGGAAAAGGGGTGGGCAATTCACTCCAGTTTCGTCCCTGTGGAGACGCAGAGATTACAGCACGGCAGCCATGCATGGCGGAATTGTTGGAGAAAAATTGGCGGGGACCGATTCTAAAGGCGGCACCTTTATGGCTTCCCGTGTTTCTGCTAGGAAACTTGCTGCCGCCCTTTGGGAGCTCAATCAGTACAAACGCCCACTCCGAAGAATGGAATACGGTGGCGGCGATCATCTTCTCCGGCGGCGCAAGAGTGGCCTTCACCCCTCCTCTCCTTCTAAACTTGTATTAGAAACTACCTCATCTTGAACTGCGAAAGCACCCATTTCCTAGATTAAGCGATTGTTCTTTTGCCTAATCTGCCATTGTGCTAACGTATTAATCTTCATATTGGTCATCAGAGGCAGCCATTCACAGTCGCACGGCGATCAGGGCGTAGTCTATCTGGTGAGAATACGCATCCTATGCAAATACCAGCTCCATCCAGTCACCATAGTTCAATTAAGGTGAGGCTTCGTTCACCCCTTGCATCAGCATGAAGCTTCTATAGTTGATTGAGATGCAATCTGTAGAGTTCTTGCTTTCATGGCTTGTTTGATTCATCACAGGACGAGGTTAAAGAGTTAAAGAAAGAGTTGCATAAGGCTCATTCGCAGTTAAAATCATTGCTGAGAGAGCAGCAAGCTGACCAACAAGAAATAGATGAATTGAGGAAGCAAATGAGAAGAAACAAGCATCAGTCCCTTGAATTGGTGAAGCACTCTGAAGATTTCAAGCGACGGTTATCTGTTGAGGCTGATGATGTGGAATCAGCTCTCAGGGCAGTTTTTAAGGAGCTTGAGGAAGAAAGATGTTCCAAGGAGCTGCTGGAAGAACTCTGCGATGCGTTTGCTCTTGGAATACGTGATTATGACAAGGAAATGCGTTTCCTTGGACGGAAATCTGATACTAACTGGAGGGGGAGAAGTGATCTGGATCAGCTGCTTCATGTTGCTGAATCTTGGCTGGAAAAACGAATGCAGATTAAGTCGTCGATCGACCGTAGAAGCAACTCTGCAGTGGATAAACTGCGCCGTGAAATCGAAGCCTTGATAGAGAACAGGAGAATTGGTAGCACAGGGGCCATGCCCACAAACCATGAACCCACTTTCAGGTCTGAGATGGTGGCAGCTGGTAGTATCCCACCTGATGAAGGGAATGAGGATGATGCTCCACATAGTGATTCAAACCTCTTTGAACTCGGAAAAATGAGCCATGACAGTCTGAAATCTAGGACGGTTGGTCACTCTGAAGCGACGAACCAGAAGGGATCAAAGAACCCTGCAAACTTGCCAATGGAATCAACCTCGCAGGTGAACTTCAAATCCTCGCAACATGATGAAAGGCTCCATTCGGACGAGCATTTCAAGGATCACAAGAAAGGGAAACATCAGAGCAGCATGATGATCTCTGAAGATTCGAACGGCACCTCTGTTGATCCAATGAAGGGTAGGCATTTCCTGAGAGAAGTGAGAAATGGGAAGCATCACCATGTAGCTTCAGTGTCATCCATCTGGAGGACACAACCGAGTCCAGTCCGCAGGTGGGCAGGGAAACTGCCGAGTCATGGTCATGGTGCCTTGAAGTCATCTTCAAGATTGCCTCCAGATTTGAAGGAGAACAGTTTGGAGGCGACGCTGCCTGAGGCAAGATCTAAGAGCACAGGATCCAAGTCTCGCACAAAAGCTTCCTAAGATGATACTGCACGCTCATCTCACAATGTATATAAGTATAATTCTTAAACAACGTGCTTTCTTTGAACACGAACAGTATAAATAAATTACAATCAAGCAATCTGTTGAAAATCTCGGTACGGCATGAAAACAGGAGTTCATCTTCGTGACAAGAACTAGAACAACACAGAACCATAGCATCCCATGTGTTCGTTGAAGGTGAAACTCAAAGTTGTGACATGGTTGCCTCCGATTGCACTAGTTGTCTGGTTCATGTATTAGTACCCACAGATAGATCTCGTGAGGCAGTTAGAATTAGTTTGTTATGCTCTAATCTGTAAGAAGAAAAGTTAAAATTACAAAGTTATTTGTATCCATCACATCAGTTAAAAGTTCAAAACCCAACAGTGTTGATGCCTAGAGGGCCTTTCAGTTCTCGATTCACGAGAAAAATAGCGATTCCCAAGTCTGGAACGTTATGCTGCAGCTCATAGCACTTCCTGCCACGAGCGAGATGAAATGCTGTAATTAACATCGCATGGTGGTATATCCACATTCAGAGAAGAATAGAAAGGCATGGAATTAAACGAGCTCTACTGTGTTTAACTATGCCTTCTTAGAACTGCCTTCATCGGGTCATCGATAAGCCCACTCCTTGTCGTCTGCATTTAGCAAGACATGAAGTCCCAGAATTTGTCTTAGTTTCAATCTACACTCTTGAAAAATAATCTGAACCAAACCAAATTTCTGAGGGTTCTGCTGGGAGGACATGCATCCAAGAAGGGTTTACCTTTGAATCTCACCCCATTAACTACAAAGATGTAACCGGATAAAGAGCAAGAACATCATGCAAACAATCCAACCAAAAAAAAAAAAAGGGATACGAAGAACCCTAAAATGTGTTTCGAGAATCCAAGAGCTAGTTTTTGGTGGTTCCAATGAGAAATGCCTGGGAACGTGTTCCCAAACAAAAGCTACAACTCAGATCATGGGAATCCATTGATCACTTTCTTTTGAGTGATACTAATTTCGGACTGATGTTTTGGGAAATCCCTACCTCAGATCTGGCATTCAAAACCATACCTTGAAAGCGAGGGGTGTGAAGAAGAGGGAGCTCCCTTCAGTCCAAGCACAAGAATTGTAAGATACAAGTTGACTCCCAGTTCATTCGATCAGCTGCGGAACAAAGCATCAGTGCATGTTCAGCATTTGTACGAATGAAACGGCAGCAAATTGGATCCTACTTCCCCCATGTTTGAACTGAAGGAAACTCTCTCTATCCCAAATCCACACCCTCCAAAACCCTAGCTATATCAATCAATAGATCATCAGTTGACAAGCAAATAGAACCCTACTCTTCACGCCATCAGTTATATTAACTTCCCCGGCTCGGCTAATGCTCTTCTCTTCAGATCCCCAGCAGAGGAGAAGAACCCTCCCTGCTCAAGTTCAACGTTGGCTGGGCTCCTGCAGCAGGCCGCTAGCAGGATTTTATAGCCATCTTCTTGTTTGTTTGTTTTTTTTTAATGATGAAAAATGTTAGGGCGAAAGGAAAACATAACAGTAGTATCAGTGACACCACGGAGTGACTCTCCTTCCATAATTCTGAATTCCGAATACGAACTGCCGGAAAAAAACAGTGTCTCAAAATGACAGTTCTATAATCAAAACTGTCATGTTCTCTACATCAAAACTGCGTTCTGTAATCATTCGGGGAGTTCCAAAATGACAGTTCTATTGTTGTTATACGAGAAAATTCATTACAAAATTGCAAGCAACACGACGAGTGCCTGTGGATTTGGGTGTGTTACCAGAGCCTCCATAACTGGAAAAAACGATGCCCGCCCTCAGAAAAAAACCCATCATTCTTAAAACTACTGTTTTTCGAATTCCGACCAAAACCCATCTCTCAAACCCAGGCTTTAATTTTCATGTCTGAAAAGCCACTGAACTTGGTTTGTCGGATAAACGAGTGCTTGCTTCGTCATGGCCAGCTTTGGAGATGGATTAGGGATTATGATTCACATAACAAGAGCCACGTGGCTGGATCTGGGTGGTGCGTTGCAGTAATAGTCCATTCGTCGGATTTGTTTTTTCATTATTATCTCCTCGTTTACAGCCCTGCTTCAGTCTATCCTACTGCCCGAGTCCGACACCCCGACACTCGCAAGACAGACGCGCAGCTTTTCTTTGCATTTATCCTTTTATTGTCCACATATTTTTTTTATTCTTCGCATTCTGTCCCTGGATTTATTTATTTAATAAAATACTTATTTGGATAAAAAAACAAATTCGCGAAAATTCAGATTTAAATGATACAAAAGCAGAAATTTTGGAAATGTGTAAGTAGATAGAATGTGATCTTCAGTCCCATGAAAGTGTGAGAGGTACTTACATAATAATAAGAGAATGTTATTGAGTATAATGATCAAGTAAATCTTACCCAAGTCATTTTTTAGAGCATAAGTGGAGTGTTATTGATAGAAACTCTAAAATTAAGCATATTTTGCTTGGAATCAAAGTGAGTATGAATAAACTACTGAAAATATAGGTCAAAGATGGAGAAAATGAAAAATGTAATATCGTAAAATATGAACGTTATTTTTTACAAATTTCGAAAATTTAAAGAATAATGTTGAAAATACAAGCATATAACATTAAATATTTCGCCAGACAGTAGGACCGAAAGACGAGGGTGGCCCTATGTTCACTGGGTCTATTGGAACTCACACAACCTGAAGGAATGGGTGTGGTGCTAAGCTGATCCGATCCTTGTTTCCAATCCTATCAAAGATTGCATTTTGGATGGTTAATATTCATGAATTGGGGTAAAAAAAAAGAGGGCTGGTCTGAAGATTGCATTTTGCATGGTTAATGTTCATGAATTGCTGTAAAAAAAGAGAGGGCCGGTGTAGTGGCAGAGTAGGAGGGTGTAGGATGTGCATCGAAGATGCAGAGTGCATGTGTGTTGGAGCAGAGTGCACATCTATGGAAGCGGGGAGCACAGAAGGAAGAGGATGAAGTTGGCTGGCTGGGTGCCCTCATTCATTCCTTTACCTGCTTCGCATGTGCGCCCCCTCCCCCTCCCCTGGGTGGTCAGACAGACAGACAAATCGGGTTATCCCATGATCCCACCACGGACCCCTCCTTTTTATCTTCAGCAGGACAGCAGCACAATTAATACGTTTGGACACCAATTGTGTTGTATCAGCACAGCACAGCTCTCGTTTTTCCCCGAGGACACTGCTAGGATAGAACTGTTCTCTGCGGATTTGGAGAGACTCTGTATGATTCAACATAAGCAATATGATACCTGACGTCCACTTTAACCAGAAAGGCATGGATCAGGGTTCTGGGTGCGCTGATTATGACAAAGATGATGAGGAATCTTGGGCTTTCAAGCTCACGGGATGCCAGTGAAGGTAGGCACGGGCCAGAAGAATTCTTCGAAGCAAGTGAGACCAGCCGAGCCCAGACACGCACAATCGGATCGGATTGCTGCTGATATCACGGGCCTGCGGATCACGCCTTTTTTTACACAAACTAGCCGCCATGGAAGAAAGCGTAGAGCTAGACGCCGTAGACGCCCTGTGCAGTATGCTCCTAATGCTGCTAGCATTTACCCCACCCCATCCTCTACCCTCATGCTGTAACCCTAATCTTTATTTAAAAAAAAAACGTTTTTTATTCGTATAATTTATCAGCCCTTGTGGCTTCTGTAGCTGCTACGCGAATTTATCTACAGCCACTCACGACTATTATTTTTCTATACCAATGGGGAGTATTACTTTAATATTGGTATCTTATAATTGATATCTTATGTGTCACAATAATATTAAATTAATAAAATAAAAAGTGTATAAGATCAGGAGCATAATAATAGTATCACCCATTGGTTACGAATGTAATAGATGACATATTTAAATAAGTGGATTCTCATAATTTTATATCAGATTTTTTTATTAAAAAGAGAAAACATAAAATTATAAAAATTACATATCGAAATGAGTAATATCAATCGTACAAAAAAAAAACGTGTGTAGTGTTACTGTAGTGAGACAACTGATAGCTTGTTGTGCAATAATTGATTTTTAATGCATGATCATAATGATGAGAATACAAAAATATTATTTGAATTATTGCGTAACCTTCATTAAGTTGTGTTTGTTGTCACTGAAACCCTCCCCATATGACTAGTGAATCAACCCTTATGTAACGTTTTTTTTTTACATGTTTTAATGGGAAAAAAATTAACTAGAAGATGACATACAATAAGAAACGTCAGTTAAAATCCAAAATCGTGCATGGTATTTCAGGGACAACCGCAAAGTCGCCAAAACGACTCACTGTACGTCCATTTCGAATCTGAATCACAACACATTCCGCTAGTTGGGAAAGATTATGGACCCATTCTTTTTATATAATTTTTGAATTGATTCTGTTTTATTTTTAAAGATAATAATATTTAATTATTTTATATATTATATAAAATCAAAAAATTTAGATCACGGGATTAATTTCATAAATTATTCAATTTATTGAACACGTGTTTTATGATTAAATAAACAAATAATTACAAATAATATATTATTCAATTTTTATATACTTTTAAAATACATTTATATCATAATATTAAAGTTTATAATATCACACAAAAGCAATTTTACAATCTCAAAAAGTATTTCATATTAAAAAGCGGGCCCTATATTCAGAATAATTTATATCTGGTTCAATTTTGTAAATATATTTAGTATAATAGCGAATCCATCGGGAAATATTACTGCAGTAGCGGGGATATGGAAGTTCGTGAAGTGTCAGAGGCATCCGAATGGGTTTAGTTTGGGGTGTCTGCGTCTCCATGTCATCTTGCACGTTGTTCGTCACTAGAGAGATCTCTCTCTGTGTGTCATTAAACCAGTAATGGCATATCACGCATCTCTAAGCAACCCTTGTGACGATGCATCAGAGAATCAGCCGGTTCCCCATAAACAACACCCACAACAAAACCCCCTTATTACTTTTGTAAATAAAACAAAGAAAAGAAGAAAATATCACACCTTTGATTTAAGAGATTCTTATAGAACTAATTTTTCCGTATTAAAAATTAATCGAATATATATCAAATCCTAACCCTAATGGGTTTGGTATCATAACTACTTTGGAAACTAAACATGATCTGATAAATTAGAATTCTGCGTGCACATAAGACTCTACTCACTTTCAAGACTATCAAAACTAATTGGTTGGTATCTCTTATAAACAAATTGAACTCATTTTCAACTAACAATATGGGATATCAATTTATTCTTCAACACAAGAATTTCAACAATTACAAGATTCAAAACACCCATACTTTTTGTTGGAATAACCTATGTACCATTTACAAAGAAAGCGAAATAAGTAATGTTGAAATTAAGTATCTTATGGATCGAATGAACACATATGAATTACAAGTATACAATAAATATAGATTATATTAGACTATTCTCTTATATACTTGAATATTTTAATTTAATTTTAATTTTTCAAATACCTTGTGTTGTGTGTATACCAGCCAACCCCCACCCTTTGGCTGCTGATGATTGCACGACCCAGATGTCTTAATGTCGTAGGTGGCCCTAAACCGGTCATCAATGAATCCCGTTGCACTGCCCCTCCACCGACCTTCCTCCTCCTCCTCCGCCAGCATTAACTTCTCCACCGGAAAACCCTATGGCTGAAATGCATGGAGGAGATTGTAACACTGTTACACTTCCACAATAAGTGAAGTTAGCGACTTCATGAATCATGATTGTCTATTCAATCACACACCCAATGCATCGATGCTGAGCTTCATTATTGGGGGCATCTGATTCATCATGATTATACCCCTCTAACGCATTGTTTCAAATCATCAAAAAAATTTGTAGGCAAACATTTCACATTTTAAATCAAATGTAAATTGTTTGGTAGTTTGGTTTAAATGTTTAAACTTTCATAATATTTAAAAAACTTAGAATTGGGTATTTAAAAAAATCAACTTTTTAGGTAGGTTTTGCTAAAAAGAAACTCCTAATCAAACATAATATTATATTAAATACATATGTTCAAAATCTATATATCAAACAAACATTGATCTTAAAAATATAATATATGTTTATTAAGATGCAAATAACTCAAATATATTATTAATTATATTATTCTACTAAACACATCATAATAGATTCAACCATGATTCAAATTAAATAATTTTTTTTAAAAAAACACTTTTTAAGTGTTTGTATTATATATAAAAAAAGATCAAAACATGATTGGATCGTGATTTATTTTTTCTCTGTTATAAAACATTTCAAGTTTAATGCATCCATTTTAATACACATTTTACGATTCATAACAATTCAACCATATTGCACAATAGTTTTTAAAATACACCTCTATGATGTAGAGCCCTTTACTCACCGAGTGTACTACATGGGGGTAACCAGGACAAAGTTTACCAACAAAATTTGTAATTTTGGACTAGAAATAAGTTTTTATTTAAAATGACGTACGTGAATTTATTATGACCTTTTATGGAAATGGTGTAAACGTTAAATACTAAAAGTAACTTGTTTGGTTAACAGTAAATACAACCATACGATGGATGTCGGTACTTGGGGTGCTCTTGCAAATACCGTACAAAAGTTGGTCAAAATGTCAATATCTCGAAAGAAGGGGGGGAATATTGGGAAGGTGAAAATGTAATAATGCCAACGTTTTGGTGCATACATGAATGTTCCACACTACCGGTATTCATTGCCGAGGCCTCTAGTAATAATTACTGGGTGCACCCCTCCAAATTTGAAAATTTAAATTCACACCTTTTTTTCATACATTTTGGGCCCATTGTAATAAGCTTTCAAAATGAGAAATCTTACCATAGATCAAAATATTCGACCCGATGTCCGAATTCAACTTCGGATGCTCGGGGAGAGCTACGATAAAATAGATGGATCAAGAGAAAAGGAAAGTGCAAAGATAAGAGTATATACGCGATGCAAAGGAAAAAGGAAAAGGTAGACAAACTAGAGGAAGGAGATTAGGTTCAAAAGACAAAACCCCAAAGAAGAAGATAGAAAGTAATTTTTAGAGAGTCAAAGGACCTCCCAGTGAATTTCCATTATTTACTCACCAGAAAAATAATATCCAAGTGAAAGTGGCGCGCATGGGAAGAAGTTCAAGCAATTAATTATTACTTTTTTTTAGTAGAAAATTAATAAATAATATATATTATAAATATTTTGCCCTCATTTCTTTTTTTCGATAATAAAAAATTGAGGCATGCACACGCCTTTATTTTCTTGAAAATGACAACGAAAGTAATTTGGGAAGCGTGAAGCTTTTTACGACGCGACAGTCATCTTGCTTCCGTTGACTCACGGAAATTCAATTTTAATTATTTTTATATTTTCTAATTAATACAATTCAAAAAATATTTTTCAATTTATATTGGATATATTTTAAATATTAAAAAAATGTAGTGCACCAAAGCTCTCTCTGCTATTTTTACGCGGGAAAATGGAGGAAATTAATTAAATGCTGATATTTAATATAATATTAAAGAAAATAGGAAATTATTAACGGAGCCGTCAACTCCGTTTGTCACGTGACTTTCGCTCGCAGATTTCAAGAACAATTTAATGAATAAAGAGAAAAAAAAAAGAGGATGGAGTGTTGGGAATTATGAATGGTCCGCGTTGATATGGGTAATTAATTTTGGATCATGTTAATTAATTGTGTTTTAAGGTAAATCCTTTTTGATTTTCGGATCCTATAAAATAGTGGTGATGTATGGCGATTTGTTCCCCACTTCGCCCGTCCGTTTTTACATTTGGCATCTGGGTTTCTACTTTAATCGATCTGATCTACATACTATAAAACTGTGATTTTTTTTCACCTTTTACCCATCTTCTGCTTCTTCTTGTTCTGGTTGCTGGTTTCACGTTCTGTTTTCTGGGAGTGAGTCTTTTTGGGGTTT
Organism: Utricularia gibba; assembly: GCA_002189035.1. Lineage (NCBI taxonomy): Eukaryota > Viridiplantae > Streptophyta > Magnoliopsida > Lamiales > Lentibulariaceae > Utricularia > Utricularia gibba. Next base: position 2,510,125 of record NEEC01000012.1, on the reverse strand, counting down.
CTTTTTATGTTGCAGCAGTTAGTTGCCGGTCGATAAGAGTCTCCCTGGTTTTGTTTTTGTTCAATTTTGTGTTTCCGGTTGAGGCTCTTGAAGGTTTGTTGCGCCGTTCAATGTGAATCTGAGGACGAAGAGTAACAGGATAATGATGGTGTTTTGTGAAGGAGAACCGAAAATTAGTGAATACGTGTCGGGTACCACTGTGGTTACTGGGTTGCAGTTGCCGGAGTGCCAAGGGAATAGCAATTTTTCCGGTGGGGTTGTTGGTGTAAGGACTGTACGGTTCTGTGTTACTGACCCTGATGCCACTGACTCCTCCAGTGATGAGGAGGACAGGTTAGAGTTGCTTGTTAAACGGCGCCGTGTCCGGCGGTACGTGAATGAGGTGAAGATTCGATCAGAGGATGGAAGTCTTAGCGGTTGTTCTGATGGAGCGGTGAAGAGTTGCCGGCAGGCGGTGACGGTTCAGAAGCGGAAGAAGAGTGTGGGTGTGGTGCAGGAAAGCAATTTCCGTAACAAGAAGTTCAGGGGAGTGCGGCAACGGCCGTGGGGGAAATGGGCGGCGGAGATTAGAGACCCACAGCGGCGCGTGAGGCTCTGGCTGGGGACCTACGACACTGCGGAAGAAGCCGCCATGGTATACGACCACGCCGCCATTCAACTCCGTGGCCCCGACGCTCTCACCAATTTCTCGAATCCACAACCCGAGACCCGAAAGAACGCCGGCTACAACTCCGGCGAAGAATCACAAACCAATGCCAAGTCCCCCAGCTCCGTCCTCCGCTTCGTCTCCCCCGAACCCGAACCTCCTTCCACCCAAGCCCATCATCATTTACCCTCCCCATCCAACGACTCTCCCGCTATTTCCCTCACGGAAAGTTTCTCCAATTTCTCGATATTCCCTCCGATCGACGACCTTTTCCCCGATGTCGATAACCCCGCTTTGTTACCCGATTTCTTCGATCAGACGGGTTTCTCGGATGAACTTCTCCCTTTGGACATCTCCAACGACGCTCTATTCACCAGCTCCAACTCCGATTCCGGGTCCGCCGCGCTACTCTGGCCGTCCGACGACTTTTTCCAGGACTTCAACGATGTTTTCGGGTCGGATCCCCTCTCCGTCTAATTAACAACAAAATCCGATGTAATAGTTAAGTAAATCAGGAGGATTGAATTCCAGAGTTTGATTTTTTTTGGTTTGGAAAGTTTGCTAATCGTGATTATATTATCGTAAATCCTCTTGTAATCCCGGGTATCCCACGTGCGCCAGTCACGTGAGCTAGGGTTTAGGTGAAAGCATGAAATGTTATGATCCACCCCCCCCCCTTCTTTTCCTTTCCAGCCGTACGTACCCCCCTTTTATTATTATTTTCAATAGGCATCCTAATTTCTCACATTATTCACCAATCATAAAGTTCATGACTCATCATGACTCATTGTTTACTTTTGGTTGCCACAATGTACGGTTTTTTAAATATAAATATAAATATATATATATATATATATATATATATATATATTATAAAAATAAAATAGGGGACAAATTTGGGGAAATTGCAACAAATTTTAAAACATTGATAATAACACAACCAAGTGATGTCAATTGGTGCATTTTGTAGGTGATGATGTTCTAGTGGTATAAAATCATCTTAATGATATATGATTTTGTGTTGTTACAAAACATGTTTTTTATTATCTTTTAACAATCTTATATTCTACATTTTGTATACTTTACAATAATTTAATATTTTTAGATATTGAATACTCTAATTTTAAATGTGGCGAATCTACATTCACACGTTCAACAATCACGTGAGTCGGCGTTTTATCATTAATATTTTCCATTTAATGGTCTCGAAATGCACCAACCCGACGCATTCCATGCAACGTATTGTGAGCAGCCAACATTAGATCCTTATAAACGCAACACGAATCAGGAAGAAGGATCCTGTTAACTGACGATTAAAGATATCGAAACTATGCTTTCATTGTGATTCCAGTGATCCTTCACGTGGGAACTGATAGATATCAACGTCCGTACAATGGGGGTGCCATGCAGACAGACATTTTTAGGAGCGTCCAGAAGAGGAGATGCATCACAAGCAATGCAAACACATACTCCCCAACACCCACAAAACCACAAACACATGCGGCTTGCTAGAAACAGACACCCTTTAGTTGCTGTATCGTGGATTAAATAAATGTGAAGAACCCTATTCGAGAAAAGCAGGGAAGTGAAACAAGAACCTTAACCAGAATCGAAGCCAGCATTGCTGTTTCTTGGACCATGACACTGTAACTGGAACTCCCCTAACATAATGATGATGAGGATGATGGTAATAATGTTAAGTAAAGCGAAAGTGGTCCTATGTTGAGCTGGCGTCTGAGAAGTGGCTCATATTTGAACAGGCAACTACACTTAACTCATCTCCTCATGCTCGCAGAAGGGTTTGCAGAAAGACCTGAGCTGCCGCTGGGCTCGCTTTTTCTCTTTTACCCTTTTTTCCCCATTTTGTTTCTTCACACACCCCTGTGGGTGTATGTGCTTTCTCTTAAACTTCTGTAGCTCCCTGCTGTGCCTGCCAAGTATGTAATTAATGAAGGCGGAGGTGTCATTGCGAGCTCTCCCCCCTTTTGAAGTTCATTACAGCTTCTGCATTCGCTAGTTCACTCAAATGACGCTTAAGGAACGTCGTGAAATCGCGAGACAGGTGTGTGGTGAGAAAAATAAGAACAAGGAAGAAGAGGGTATTTGGAAAAACAAAAAAATAAAGACAAAGATTTTGGTCAAAGGAGATGGGAATGGGGACAGGACAGAGCAGGGTGTGCTTCAGAGATCCATCACCGACCCTGCCAAAGGTGGATGCCCACCTCTCATGGGCCTCAGGATTTGGGACCCGGATCCATTCTCTTTTCTTTTCTTTTTTTTTTTAAGTATTTGTGTATTTATATATAAATAATTTAAATAAATTATGAATTAAATTATCCCTCAACATCGGAAGTGGTGGTTGTTGCTGGAGTTTAGTTGGGCCTATTGGGCCGGCCCATTAAAGATGTGAGTAGCAGGTCAGAGGGCCCACTCAATAAATTGGAAAAATGAAGGATTCGTAAGTTGAAATGAATCGGGAAAAGTAGCCGTTGGCGTCAAAGGAATGTTTGCTTGCTTTTCTTGCTTTTTCTTTTTCGTTGGCGCCTGTTGCAGGGGGTGACGAGGGATCGAAGCTTCAAATTGAAAAAGTAGGGCTTCTCTTCTACATCGCATTGGCTAGAATGTTGTTTTCAAGTTCTTCCTTTTTCCATGCGCGTGTCCCGAATCGAGACACTGCTGCTTGAGACTTGCGAGGCAGGGGGATATCTATTTTTTCAGAAGCGACACGGTAGAGAAAACACAATACAGCTAAGCATCAGTCACTGCTGACTGAATTCTCTTTTTCTTTTCAGATTGAATCCTGTTTTGAATTCGAGTTTCCCACTTCCTTTCCCCTGTAGCCTGTACATACAGAGGATCTGAGGAGACACAAAATACCCATTTTTCCTCCGACCCAGTTTCTCAATTTAGATTTTGTGTTGGTCCCTGTGTTATAATTGACTGTGATGAAAAATGGCCGGTGTAATCAGAGGCAACGGTGACAGAGTGAAGGTGTTTTCTGGGAAAGGGTGTTCAAAGATGTTTCCAGATTTCTCTTCCTCGTTTAGACGAATTCCTTCTTTTTTTATGGAGCCCGCATCTCCCATGTTCCCCGTATCCAAGTTTTTCGAATCTCCAGCTAAAATGTCGCTACCTGATGGACCATTTTCCGGCCTTGTGATCTGTGTAACTGGATTATCTAAAGGTGCATTCTTAATCTTCTCATTACATGTTACAGGGGGCTGTGGTTTCTGGTTTGACGTACTTGATTCGATTCCTAGATGTTTCGAATAGCGGATTTTGTTCTAATTTCATGATTATCTTTTAGAAACAAGGAGGCAGGTCAAGGAAGCTACTGAGAGATTGGGTGGTCAATACAGTCCTCACTTACATGATCATTGCAGTCATTTGGTTGTTCAGATATCCTTTATTATGCAAAAGTCTGTGTTGCTTTTAGTGAGCGCGAATATGACATTCTACCAATTTTGAATATGGATACTCTATATGTCGATGACTTGATTTTACTTAGCAGATTCTTGCCACCCTTAACAATTTCTACAGCTCTAATGGGCGTAAATTTATGCATGCTTTGAGACATGGAGCAAAGAATGGTTTGCTCCTTGTAACAATAGGCTGGTTCGTTGATAGTGTCAGAAGCAACGGTAACTTCTGTTAGTAGAAGGCGTAGTTTTGAATGATGGATTCTCCGTTATAGAAGGATAATTTTCGCATTCCTGGCTTTATTCCAGTTAGGTTGAATGAGGAGCTATATGGGATTAATAGGAACAATGGTGCATCAAATGATGACTTCAAGCAGCATGAGAAGTATTCTGTCGCGGAGAATATGAATCCAGTTAGGCATACTGATGCAGTGTTGATGCGTGAGTCAGAGTCCAGAAGATGCACTGGTATTTCACCTTTTTCAGGCGAAGTCTTTTATATCGATGAAGGTGTTCCTCCTGAGCTCCGCAGTAAGGTATGTTTTTGAGGAATATCAAGATTCTTTTTCTTTGTCTACTAAACATACCTTTGTAAAAAATGTTTGTTTTTTCAGGTTGTACAGGTGCTCTCCACTGAAGGTGCTAGTTTGGTCAATCAATGGTTTGTTGGTTGCAATGTGAATTATGTCGTCTGCGAGGGACTTTCAATTCAAAAGTATCTTGGCCACTCAAGTAATGTTGTCACGGTAATGATATGCGTTTACAAGTTTGCTCATAGGAAAACTTGAAGCCGGACCATTTATTTTCTTCTTTTGTTCTTATGGTCTTTTTCTGCAGCCTCTGTGGGTACTGAAGTCTGCTAAAGAACATTCAATGCAAAGATTAGTCCACTTATCTGTTGATTTGGCCAGGTTTACCGGATCTATGCTTGATAATATACAACAGGATGGCTCTAATGAGGTCAATTTATTTCGGTGCTCATTTATGCTTCTTTAAGCAGCTGTTGAGTAACACTCTCATCTGTTATCCTCTCAGGCAGTTTCTGCAACTTGTAGTTCAAGTGTTTTAAACATGTCCCCTGCTGAATTCAGTCTTGAAGAAAGGCAAATGAAGGTAATACAAAATACTAGATCTGATAAGACTGTATGAATAAATCTTAGATTGCACGATGTTTCTGAAGAGAAACTCTTGCTCATCTTTGTTATCAGGTGACCCTGGCCAAAGATGGTGTAAGAAAACGCAGAAATCCCCAAATGAAGGTAAAGTTTGCTGTAAACTTTTTTAAGAAACAGCAGACTTTATGGCTGCCAATGTTTATGTGTTTGCCTATCCATGATGAGTGATCAAATTTTTATCTTGGCAAAGCAGATGTGCCGAACTCCTGTCCCCTGATAACTCCAATCACCCTTCTTGACTCCATCTGCTGGTCCATATCTGAGCCAACTTCTACTGCTGCTATGCACAGCGACACTTGCAGCATCGATGGATTCACAGATGCAATGGATGACAGAAAGGAAACTGAAACTTCATTCATCAACCCTTCCCGTCCTCTCACAGAAAGGTACCAGTCCTAGATGCCCCTTTTGCACAACATATGCACATCATTGAATATCATCTGTGTTCCTCTGATGGCTTCTCCACCTTGCAGCGAAAAATCACAACTGATATTCAAAGGCAGTTTCATGACCATCTTGTTTCCAGTTGATCGCTTCTCAGAAATAGGGCCATGCTCGAAAACATTCTTCAGCAACACAGGCTTCACATGCCTGCAAATCCTTGATCACATCTATGCCTTCTACCAGGTACTACCTGCTCCCATCTCATCATCCAGCATTGCGCTACACTGCATTCCTCTGAAGCATATTGATGCTACCAGGCAAGCATGTCGCCGGAGGAGATCGAGATCGGCATCCACACGGACTCGCGGCATGCGGACAATCTCCGAGATGCTTACTCTGCAGAGAGTGCGGTAGTGTTGAAGAGGATTGATTTTCTTGGCAGTAGGAGGAGTTTTGAAATGCTGAAACGTGTTTCTGGAGAGTATAATGGCTGTGTTTATGAGTTGCTGATCAGAGCATAATGTACTGAAATTCTTTGTTTTTAGTGGGCCCACAATTCACCAAACCATGATATTATTGGGCCGAAGTGGGGAATAGAAACGTGACCATTAAATGTCGGCCCATTATTGTTGGGCCTATAGTACAAACCACGTGGCTGCTCATGATGTCATTGGGCCCTTTAATTGCTTGAGCCCAATTCTGAACTCTTGTCTTTGCATGTGTAGTATTTTAGACTTGTCTGTGGCTCTGATTTGGATTCTGCTTTAGAGTTCATGTTGTTCAACTTCAGAAGTAGACATTGCTTCAAGTCTGATCCATGTGACATCACAAAAGTTTCTAAGTACTTTTGACTTGCATTACATATCACCGTGCACATTCCTGTCCCTGTTTTCGTTCCCGTGCCTGCTACTGGTACCGCACAGAGGCTCCTTCATCCTGGCTTGGGGTGATGCCTTCTGCTTCTGCTGCTGCTTCTTATATACTGTTGACCAACACCCTCCACTGGATCCAGCCAACGCCATTATGACATCAGCCTGGTGTGTTTATCAGAGTTTCAGTACCATGAACTGATCACTGATTCATCAACTCGGTCGGTTATGATCATGAAAAGGAATGGTATAACAAAGCACCTTATTGGGAGGAACATTATCGAACACATGCGCTTGTCCGCCGTAGAAAACAGTCATCTGCCCAGTTCCACCACTGGATTCTGTCCCATGCTCACTGATAATAACATAATCACATATCATGAGTTCAGCTGAGCTTCATGGTATTATGAAAAAAAGGAATGGTATTTGGATACTAAGATCAGCTCAACGAACCTGAGATTTGTAGTTGCTTTAGGTTCACAAAGGGCTATTTGTTTACCTGTTGGCTGTCTTGCATTTCCAGGCATAGCTCCTGCTGCTACATTCACTGAGCTAAACAATCTTGGCCGCTTGATCCCAGTTCTGGACCCTTCATCAGCAGCTATTTGTGACAAGAGTGAAATGCTCACATTACTCGCATCTTTCAATCTATTTGCATAACAAAATGGAGCACCACTTTGAGGATTATGAAGCAGGGTCCCTGGACTATTTACTGCAGCAGATCTACCCCATTTGCCATCATTTCTGGGAGATGGTTTGGGAAACAAAGTATCCTCTTCGTGCCCAGAGTACCGGAGAAGCTGTAAACACACGATAGTGTTGACTATGTTTTAGAAATGAGCGTAAGACGAAAATACAAGCAGAGACAGTCACCTTAGTGAGAAGGGGACTATCTCTGTCTATTGAATCTGAGTTACTTCTCTTGTTCCCCATGAAATGACTACTGCTTGATGCCATTGCAGCATTGCTTCTCATTCCATAGACTGCTATTCCCTCTAAATGACTACGTAAGTGTCTCTCTAACGGCACAATAAGAAAATTTTTCAGATGAACTTTTGCACACGAGAAGGAAATCCAGAAGCTAAGCATAACTTATTCAAGGGAAAGCTAAGTCACCAGAAACCAGATCCGAGGTGGCGGACACGGACACCTCTGGCAGCGGAGCTACTTGTTCTTGGCACTTCTTGCCGAGAAAATCATGAAAAGTTGAGGGATTAACTTCTCCATCACCACCCATGAAGCTATTCACGTGAACATTTTTACTATTACTCTGTGCACGAGCCATTTGTTGTGAAATTAATCACTCGCAGAGAACCCAGCGTAAAAATTGGAACTTTGGAGAGAGCTACAATAGAGAGAAGCGGGAAGGCGAATCCTGAATTCCGGGGGGCCGAGAGGAAAAACAGAGTGAAATCCACAAGGTGGGTTACAATCAACTAGGGGAAAAAGAAAAAGGTACCTCCTTTTCCCTTCCCCCCACAGGACAAGATGTGCTTTCTTGTTTTAATACAAAAGCAGCATCACCTTTTCAGCGGGATTTCAGCGACCACTTCATTCAAAGAAGACGAAGAAGGGAGAGCTTTTGATCAAAAATTTGTTGTTACGTAGGTGGAAGGAGTGTGATCGGCAGCGACTGATCCCCCCACTCCACCCCACCCCCAAAAGAGCCTCCATATCATTTCATCATTCCATTCTTCCTCTGCCATGCCCCGTTGCCGGAGTTTGTATTCATGTCTACCGTCGTTTTCAAGGTTTAAGATTCTCTTTCAGCGATGAATTATCATTCCTTCCTGCCACAAGATTCTCCCAAACTGTCCATTTTTGGGCTCCACACCTCACTGTTCCATATCTTTTTTCCCTCTTCCCCTCCAAACCTTATTACCCACTCTTTGCCTGTTAAAAATGAAAACCCAAAAGAGGGAAAATGCTTTGCCTTTCTCCAGAACTACGTTTTCATCGGAAAGTCTTTCGAGTTCAGCCAAGTTTTCTGGTAAACTCAGTCGATCCATGCACGCCCTCCAAATACGACAACGGCGATAACCCCAGGTCAGAAAAAAGGATTTGGTTTGATCCATGGGAAGAAGAGAGTTCAATATGTTGCTCCTCAGCCGTTGGGGCTTCGATCTTCACTAGGGCTGACCAAAATTCGGTTAATAACCCAGAAAATCTATTGATCAATCCGAACAGAATTTGGAATAAATTAGTTATGGTTAGTTGGGTTATTTACCGAAGTAATTATTTGTTGGTTAATTCAATAAATTTTATATAATTTCGTTTTTAATTCGATTTTGATCATTAGTTTATACATTTATTCAATTATTCGATACAATTTCAATTTTGATTAACTTCAATAATCACATCTAGTTAATTCGGTTAACCTGAAATGGAACCTATTCTATTAATTCGGTTTGATTTCAATTATCATTTTATATACTTATTCAATTATCATTTCGGCTGGCTGTATTAATCTTAATAATCATAGATGTATTAAAAAAGTGATCACTACATTTTAAGTGCATGAAAAAAGTGATCACTTTATATATAAAATTTTGATCATAATATATGTAAGAGAAAGGTGGAATATTTTTTTTTAAATGACCCTAATAATCACCCCTAATAATTGCAGCAAGATCCAACAATCCACAAATCAACTCCAATCGCCTCTGGTTCCCCTCTAACCTTAATTTGCTTATGCGCTAATTACTTCACATACAATTAATTTGAAATAAACTTCCTAATCATTACTATCAGAATACTGGAATTTTCTCTCTAACAGTCTAACTGTATCTTTTGGGGGAGAAGTCATCTGGCAGGCACTCTTGTGTTGTTGCTGTTCTTCACCATGTGGGATGTTGCTCTGCATCTGTAAGGCAGCTCTGCGGAATGATGGACAGAGAGCATAAGGGGATGAAGCTTCTTCACCATTCCATTCATCTTCTGCTTCTGCAAATCCTTTGTAATCATCCGATACAGCTGATGCGGAGGGAAATGCCCTCTACTGAGCATACCCTCGAGCTCGGAAATGGCTTCCATGTAGGCACGAAACCTGCATAGCAACTGGAACAACATAACACTAGCCTTCATATCCAAATCTGATCCCCTTGCTCTCATCTCCTGTGTGATTTGTTGGGCAAGGTCTATGTTGCCTTCCTTGCACAGCATTTTCAATATCAAATTGCAGGTGAGCGGATCAGGTTCATAACCCATTGTGATCATTTTGGTGTGGAGATCCACCATCCCTTGTTTTGTCAAGTGCTTGAAAAAACAGCTGGTGGCTGCAGGTTTTCCTGTTTCTTGGCTATTCGCTGTAAAAACATACAAGTAGAGCAAATTTTATTGGTAAGAAGATTTAGCATTGATTCTAGTGGCCTCAGCTAACAATCAGATCATCTAATCAGTTCCCATCTCTAAAAATTTGAATCACATATACATTAATGTACAAAGATACCTGCATAGCAGATTAGGCTGCTGTTTCTCTAAAACTCTTGAGCCAGAGTGTCGGCATAATCACAATTCGTCTTGGTCCAGTGCAAGGACAAGAGCTCCAAAACTTGTCTGCATAAGGGATTTGAGATGCCTCCACTCACAAATTCTTCAACAACGCTGTCCACCTCAATCATACTACAACCAGGGGTTTTCTTCATTCTCTTACTTCTCATGAGCTTCCTCATTCTTGCTACCCCATCCCAGTTCTTGAGGTCTGCGTATATATTTGCAAGCGAGACGAGGTTCGCTGTGTCTCCAGGGTCTAACTCCAACAACTGTTCCATGGCAATGACAGCAATTTCAAGATTACGATGTGTTCTGCAGCAACTCAGCAGAGAACCCCATATTGCTGAATCTGGCTTTATCTTCATGCCCTTGATCACCTCCAAAGCTCGTTCGATCTGACCCGTTCGTCCAAGGATATCAACGAGGCAACCGTAATGTTCAATTTCTGGCTCAATGTTGTAATCATTCTGCATAGAATGGAAGTATTTCTGGCCTTGATCTAATAAGCCTGCATGGGCACAAGCTGACAACAGACCAACGAAGGTGATTGCATTCGGCTGGATTTTGGATTTCTGCATCTCATCAAACAAGTCAAGTGCTTCGTGAGCTCTCCCGTGAACTGCCAGGCCACAAATCACTGTACTCCACGAGATCACATCCCTCTCTCTCATGGTGCTAAACAGCTGCATGGCTTGGTCAACACCACCACACTTCATGTACATCTCAATGAGGCCATTGCATAAGACGGTTATGCCTAAAAGCCTATGTTTATCAGCATAAGAATGAACCCATTTTCCAAGTTCAAGAGCTCCCAATTGTGAACAAGCAGGCAAAACAGAGACCAAGCTGACCCAATCAGGCTGGATTCCCAGCACCTGCAATCTTCTAAACATCACCAATGCATCACCGAAAAGACCAGCTTTTGTATACCCAGATATCATCGTAGTCCAAGAAACAATGGTCTTATTCGGCATGGCTTCAAGCAACGCTCTCGCCGTCCTCAAACGCCCCAGATTCATGTTCCCGGTAATAAGAGTGTTCCAGGAAATCACATCCTTCTCGCGCATTTCATCAAACATTCCATGGGCTTCAAATATCGCGCCACACTTCACGTACATATCCAGCAACGAGTTCGCAATCACGCTATTGCACTCCAACCCATGTTTACAAACATGCCCATGAATTTGTTTTCCTAACCACAAATCCGTAACCCCCGCGCAGGCCCTTATAACAAATGGGAAAGTGAACCCATCAGGCTGGAGATGCTCTTCACTGTGACTCAGCAGCTGCTTGAATGTCTTGAGAGCTAATACATAATTCTCCTTGTGAGTGTAGAGTCTGATAACTGCGTTGTACACATAAATGTTAGGCCGAAGAACGTTCCTGAAAAGCGAAGTTGCGTATTGGATCTCGACGTATTGAACGCAAGCATCCAACATTCTGGATACCAAGAAATTGCTTTGAAGCAATGAAAACTTCTCCATGTAGCAATGCAATCTCATCAAGTCTTTCGTGTTGTCGCATTTCTTCATCAAGCCCAGAAACATGTCTTCCAACATTCTAACCTTGCCCATTTTAGCGGCCATAACCAGACATCAAAATCTAATCTTTCTGAAACAGACAAGTTTCCTTTCATATATGAATATATCTTCAAATTCTTTGTATTACTGCACTGTCTCACCATCTTCTAAAATATCCATTCTTCAGTGCTGTTAACATGTAGCCCGATTCTATTTCTCGTTTATTATTGTTTCTATAATTTAGAACCAGAATTCAGGATTTGCCAATGTATCTTCTTTTGCAAAGCTTTCCAAGACCTGCGCTTTATGGAAAATCTTGATTCCCCTTCACAGTCTAGCAAATTAGCATGCAATAAACTGAGAAATTTTACCCATAATTCAAGGGAGCTTCAACTCTGAACTACAAGGAACCCTGAACCTCTCTATCAGAACACAAGATGAAATCAATCAACAATGTAATGCCAAGACCTGCACTTCAGTATTAATCTTTTCCATCAAGCTACGGAATAAACCTTGATCTGAGGTACTGGGTTGCTCTCAAGCAGTTGCCACCATTGGTTCATGTAGCTTCAGTTAAATGCTCTTCTTTATCCTTCTCAGCATCAGTCCCATCCTTAAGCAGATCTTGTTTAGGGGGAGACCATACATCTTTCTTCTAGCTTCTCTGCGGAAAGCCTTCTTTTCTAACTTGAGTTGGTTAAATTCTTCTTCAATCTTCACCTCACTTTCAGGAGAGAAGAAAACGACCTCCATCTCTCGAAGATCTGAGTACATCTTCTCGATCTTGGTCTTCCATTGAATGCCCATTTCCGTGTCCATCTTTTGGTATGGCGTCTTGAGCAGGTACTCATCAATTCCACCAGCTTTGTCTATGCAGCGGAGTGCATGAGTTGATACCTTCACTCGAATGTGACGATCCAAAATGTAGCTGAAGAGTCGCTTCTCCTGAACATTAGGCTTCCAAGATCTCCTTGACCTATGGTAGGCATCAAAACAAGTAGAATCACAGAGTGTACGAGTGCCATGTAAAAACTCATTTGGTCAAGTTTGCGCTCCAAATATGAAGCGCTTACAATAAAACGGTAATTGTAAAAAAAGAGTAGGTTCACACACAGACAAATCAACTGATCACACGAAAAGTTTCGCAATTTGAGAAACCCATAACAATAGCGAAATTCTGAACTTGACAAAATAAGAGAAAACACATTCGATATATCAATCCAACATGAAAGGAATCCAGGAAGAAAATATCCATACTTGTTCCCGCCATCTTCACTGACGCGATTACCAAACTGGATATGTTTTCCGGCGTAGAGCCCGCGGTGGGCACGACCCATGACGATTTTCCTATCCGGCATAAATTTCTTCAGCTCCTCTTTCACTCCCGGCGCCAGCTTTTGCTCACCACCGACCTTATTCAGAACTTTTTTCATCATTTCGCGAGATCTGAACGCCATTGAGATTCTCTAGAGCGAAAACGAGAAGATTCTCCTACATCAGCAACTAGGGTTTATGAGATTGAAACAGGGCGTGGAAGAACGGGAGGTTTCTATTTTGGTTTATTAAATTAATATATTTTTTAATCATTTTCTGGAAATTTGCATTTTAAAACAAAATATTTTGATTTATTATGTAATTAAAGAACATTAATTATTATACTTAAAAAACAGGTATACCATCATCATTTTCCATCTAACTTCAAATATTCACCATTGAGAAGATCATTCGATAGAGGAAGGAGAGTAAATCGGAGGATGCGCATTCCGATGGGGAAGATGGGATCAGTATGTAAATTACGAAGCTTTTACAGCAGTATATTCTCCTCCGGCAGCTTCCCACTGTTCGTATTCCTCCTACTCTTAGACATTAGGCTTTGTGATTGGCGACGTGCATTCAAGACATCACACACCGACACGAATATTGTACGGTTTTTAGTTGAAACATCATCATATTTGGCTTGTGTTTTTATTCCGTCCCGGTTGCTCCCATATGCAGGCGTTTTCAAAAGTCCAATCTTTTGATCTGTTGAGATCTTGATTTGTTGGTGGTTCAAATTTGGATCCTTTCATGATGGGTTGGAGATATAAGGCGGGGCTAGTGTTAATTGCTGCAGTGGTCATTATATGGGTTTCTTCTGCAGAGGTTACGCAGGTCAGTTGTCTCCATTTTTTTGTTTTCTCCTGTGCGTATGCGTGGTTAGGATCTTTAGATGGTTTATGACTCGCAGCTCAAAGCTCCTTCCTCTTTTTTTCTGTTTTGTGAATTGTTTTAATTGGTTCTCTTGCTTCTTTGCTTTCCCCTATGTTTTGCTGCCTGCTTGCAGTTCTGTGCAAAGATTAATCACTATTAACTAGCAACCCAAAGAGAAAAAGAATTTCTTGGATTATAGGAAGTTTAGCGTGTGTAAATTCATCCAATCTCACCTTTCATTCTGGTTCTTCGAACAGGGTATTTTCGTAGATTATAAGCAACCGTTTGCTGTGACATATCTCGGGGCTTCGCTGATGGTGATTTATCTTCCAATAGCGTTTTTAAAAGATTTTATCTGGAATTTGGTTAAGACAAACGGTAAGAAAGTTCCGGATGTGAGGAACAATGCATGTAATGGCCCTTCAGAGTTCATTGAGGGGCAGAAACTCCTTGAAATGGAAATTCAAAGATCTTTCGACCGGAAGAACAGTGAAAATAACTTATCAGAGCATGAGGGGAAACCCTTAGTTTCCAGAATACAGGATGATGCTATTATTAAAACTGGAAAAGAAATGACAACCAAAGATATTGCTACCTTTGGGTTTTACATAGCTCCTCTTTGGTTTGTCACTGAGGTAATTTTTGTTGTGTAACAGGTAATTAATACCTTTTACATTCAAACTGAAGATTTGTTTTCCTGATATTGGGTGTCTAAAACTTATAGCACTTATCTATTTCCTTGTGTGTGCACTGATCTCAGATCAACAGCTTACTCTGGCCTAATATCTAAAACAAGAGGCCATCACTTGCATTCATTTTCCTTCTAATGATTGATGCCTTTTTTGCTCCTTTTGCTTCTACTTTGCAGTATTTATCAAATGCTGCTCTCGCACGTACAAGCGTAGCAAGCACTACAGTATTATCTTCTACCGCAGGGTTGTTTACCCTGTTTATCGGTGTGCTTTTGGGAAATGATTCATTAAGCATTGCAAAAGTCACGGCTGTGCTTGTCAGCATGGCTGGCGCTGTGATGACAACCTTTGGTAAAACATGGGCTGCCGATGATTCAGAACTAAATACTTCATCGTATGTACACATTTCAGCTCTTTTCAGTCTTGCTAGCCATGCAGTACACTATACATGGGAATCAATGTATCACTAACAGACTCATGGTTGAAATTTCTTTTGCTATAGAACCAGCGAACGCACTCTCATTGGGGATATGTTTGGACTCATGTCAGCTGTGACTTACGGCTTGTTCACTGGTAAGCATCTCCCTCAACCCAGAATCAAGCATCAGAAGTATGTGTAACGGCTCTCTCTTTTTTTTAAACTCTGTAGTGCTTCTTAAGAAGTTCTGCGGTGGGGAGGAGGAAAAAGCCGATGTGCAGAAGCTATTTGGTTATGTGGGGCTCTTTACCCTTGTGTCTCTCTGGTGGCTGGGTAAGAATTCCAAGTCTGGTGAAAAAATTAGATGCTTTTGATGTATGTTTCAAACATACATACACAAAAAGGACGACAGGCAAGAGGTTGTCCTCCTTGGGTGCACATTCAGCCATCACGGCATAAATGTCTCTAATCCCTGCATTGCTTTCAGTTTGGCCACTGACAGCTCTCGGCATCGAACCCCAGTTCACGGTTCCCCATTCAGTGAGAGTGGATGAAGTTGTCATCGCAAATGGACTCATAGGAAGCGTTCTATCTGACTACATATGGTACACAACATCAACCATCCCCTTCCCAAAACTGCATCTGATGATGCTACTCAACATGTGTGTTTGCTGATCAGGGCCCTATCCGTAATCTGGACTACACCCCTGGTTGCCACCTTAGGCATGTCCCTGACCATCCCGGTCGCAATGTTGGCCGATATGGCGATTCATGGCCGGCAATACTCAGCAGTTTACATCCTAGGATCTATTCAGGTGAGTCATTCAGTCAAGCGCATAGCATCAGGATGTGTTTTGCAGGGAGGAGGATGATGGAGCCAAATGCTATGCTTGCAGGTGTTTGCAGGATTCGTGATAGCAAATGTCTCAGACAGGCTTTCCAAAGTTTTGGGGTTCTAGGTAGCTGTGCAAAACGCGATTCGTTTTGTGTATGATTTTTTGTTATTCTGTCCAATGTTGATAGGAGTGCAACTGAAAGCTGTGCATAGTTCCACTGTCATGGAAGTCATCAGATGCTTCAGAGAAGGGTTGTGGGTCTGGTTTGATTGTAAACACCAAGCCACTAAAATTCTATTTCAAAGCATCAGTGGATTTGAGGCACTAACAAAATTTGCATATACGTGACAGTGTACGACGGCAGTTTATCAAAATTGTTTGAGGCAAAAACTGAAAGGCTGGCCCATGCAGGTCTCGAACCTGCGACCTTCGCGTTATTAGCACGACGCTCTAACCAACTGAGCTAATAGGCCATTGTGATGATCGATTCCATTGAAAATATGTCAATCTCTAAGATAATCATACCCATTCACATTTCAGAAGCTACCATGAAGTGCAATGTGGTTGCTTGAAATCATAGGATGCCGGAAATGAGCTGGTAGAGCAGAACCATCTGATGGATCTTGATGAATACCAGTTCTCATTGTTGGCGTTGAACTGTTGATGTTAAAAGGACCGCCAACACAATGCTCTGGTATCGAGCTTCTCTGGGTTGGACAAGAAAGATTGTCATGTTTGCTGGTAACCATCAAGTTCTTCCCCATCAATCTTAGAAAAGGATTTGAAGGAGGTTCAGCAGATGAGTAAAAGCTCCCTTGAGCTGAAAGCTCTGCCTCAGAATGACCATGAGAAGGAACAAGAGGATACATGGATTCCAGGTTCAAATTTAATCTACTTCCTTGAGCTTCAGGATTCCGTGATAGATCAAGAAGTGATCTTGATTTAGAGCTGTAAAAGCAATCTTCAGCATTATGATTATCAGAGCATTCAACTACTTCGTGTGATAGCAAACGATTGAACTCTTTGTCTGCATCAACTATCATTTCCAAAATGCTGCAGTGAGTTGGATATTGAGCATGTGAATGAACAGGCACGTTCTCAGCAACTGCAACAGAAGTTGACAATGGCGCTTCCATTGCAGATACGTCAGGATGCAAGGAATCCGTATCAACTGTTTTGTGCTCATCATCAGAAGACTGAAGCCTGCAGGTTGTCAGTGATGAATTTTCCTGAAGTTCATCAGATCCGCCATGATCAGGTCTAGGTGAAAAGCAACCAGGTGGTCCTGGTATGAGAATCTGAGCAGCATCTCTGTAGGAATACTTGCGAGCTTCAAGGGGATCATCTTTTTGAAACAAGAGTGGCCTATTCGATGTAAACGACTCCGAAGAAAGCATTTTTCCTTCACCCAAGATTAGATCAGAAGGATTATATGCTACAACACAACGGTAAGAATGCGATGGATCTCCAGCCACTTCATGGATGGCTTGACAAGGTAATTCAGCCCCACTGGAGCCGGTTTTTCTTTCAGAGAAATTCACACCTGAATTGTAGGGGCTCTTCAAGCCCTCGTGATTCAAGCTTCCATTGTAAGTGCTTATTGGAGTCAATCTCTTCTTTCTGAATTCAAAGACATTAGAATCAATAACTGATAGAGTGCTTAAGGACTTTTCAAGTTGGACTTCATGCTTATTCATTCCCTTTCTGTGTATCGTAGATCGTGATGCTAGCGCACCTTCTTCATCCGGTCCTGGAGAGGATATCAAAGACTTCCCCAAAGGTGAGAACTTGCCGTCACCTTTAAAACCTGCTGAAACATTTCTCTTGATCTTCCTTTTAACAGCTGGAAAAAGATTGTGAGAAGAATTTTGGAAGTCTTCATCCTCAATGTGAACAGACAGCCTATCTTTTGAAGGTTGCTTGGCAATGGGCCAAGATGACACAGAATGCTTATCTTCATTTCTCTTACAAGGAAATCCCACCCTTCTTCTCATCGAAGGTGGTTCAAGACATTCATCAGAATGACAGGGCGATGCTGTTCTTGGGCTGTCACTAGTTAGAGGGTGATCCATAGCAGCAAATGGTGTATATATTGAGGTACTATTTCTCTTCATAGCTTCGTCACTGGGAGATGGAAAACTACTACTTTCTGTGGAATCCATATTTTCATAATCTTGTATCACTTTCTTCTTTCGACTAGTCCGCTTGGAGCAAGCCCAATTTTTCAGTGTTCCCAACACATGAGTTCTCGTCAAATCATCTTCTACAAGAGGTTTCACAGGATCCTTCTTGGAAACATCAGCTGAGAATCTTGTAGTACGTATCTGGAGTGTCCAAATCAAGCAAACAGAAGTCAGTGCTACTAATAAGTTATGGTAACATAATCACACACAAGCCAAGTTTTAAACTTGCACTGCTTAACATGAAAATGGTCATACCTGCTGAACGAAGGAGGAAGTGGCATAACCACCTGGATGAAGAAGCTTGCGTTTCTGCACAAGGTAATTCCTCTTTGCTAACACAGGTTTTCTTCCACTTTCGCAACCAACAAGCTTACTTGGCTCAGAACCATAGTTGGATTTCTCCAAGCGTGTGTTATCAAGCTTAGACAAAATAAGAAGCTTGATGCCGTTAGAGTCAAAGTAGACACCATTTTTATCATTGATGTTTGAAGCATGCTCTCCAGCAACTGCTGCTGAATCCTCAGGCAGTAAGCTCAAGTTTGAAGCCCAGTTCGTCCCATTCCTTCGATCAAGATCCTCCAATGTGTAACAAAGAGCTGTTTCGTATATATCCGTTATCAAGCGGATTCGTTTTCGCTTTATCTTATGCTTCGCAGCTTTTTCACATGCTTGCAAGTTAGATATGGGGACAGCAGAGAGACATTGGTCGATGTGGGCATTCAAAGTGGTATTTGAACACGAAGAAAATGTCTTGCAAACTGGGCAGGCTTGAGATGCCATTGACTCTGATACCAAAGAAGAGTTCACAGCTGAATCTTGTATAGTTGTTGGATCAGGAACCGGAAATCTTCTTTTCTTACCCACCCTTCGAATGCTGCTACTTTTCTTTAGAGTTGCAAATTCTGTACTTTCCTCTGGACTTTTAATCGAGGAAACCGAGTTCAAGGCAGAAAAAAGTTTACTTCTTGCTGCTCTTGATGGGAACTCTTTATCTTCAAATTCAAGTGGGGCGATAGTCTCCACTTCCCCAGTAACTTTCTGGTCGAACGATGGAATTTTTGTGGAGTTAGCGCGATTTCTCAGCGAATCCGGTGGCTGAAACGGGGGTAGTACATCCTCCACTTCATAATTCAGGCAAAGTTGCAAGTTTTTCTGAGAGAATGGCCAGTTGGTCTTTAGATCTCTCCCCCGATTCTGGAAAACAAAATCCCTGCAACATTTATCCAGTCTTAGCCACAGCGAAAGCTCTCAACACATGAAAACAGGAAGAAGCCATATAATCAGGTTTTATCATTGCACTGACAGCATAAAATGACCGTGCGCTGTAAACAAAACAACCAGAACTCAACGAAGAAAGCTGAAAAAAACCAAATTTGGGCTCAGAAGAAGAACCCGTATTCTTGGATCTGAACAAAAAGATTTGAAATCAACCTTATGGAGAATTTAGGAAGTGGGTTTTCATCATCGTTACTTGACTTCAACATATCGTCACCCAACTGTAAATTTTCACTAGGAAATGAGGAATCTTGCGGAGGGTTTTCATCAGTGAACATCAATTCGCTACCTTCTTGTGCTATCTGAAATCAGTTACAAAAAACTCAAACTTCTCCTATCCCACAACCTGATTACTGATTTTTCAGTCGGACCCCAGAAGCAAATTCCACCCCCAAGATCTCACCCTTTTTCAGTTAAATCCCGCAGAATAGCGAAAGTAAGGGAAGTACTGTGACAGAAGAAATGAACTCTTGGCCGAAGGAGACGTTATTTTATGTGCACCTATTGAACTAGGAGCCACGAAGGCAGGATGTTATGAAGTTATGAAGCTTGCACAGAGTTCAACAATCGTTATTTTATGTGGCTAAAAACCAGAAAAACAGAGCCCTCACCAATCCCAGAGAAGAGACTCCGCGAAAGTCGAAACTTGACAGAAGAGAGATGAATAAATAATAACAAGTATTTATTGCAGGGCAAACAATCCGAGCAGTAACTCGAAGTAAATACTCATAAAGAAATCAAATCAGGGTTCAGTTTGATGAACAGTTGTTTATGGATGGAACCAAAACCCAGGTGCAGAATCGCAGATTCACTTTAGAAACCCCAAAAGGGGCTAAAATCAAACAAAAATCCTAAGCCGAAGAACCAGAAGCATTTCAGCAGACCCCCTACTGCGCTGAGATCTCTCTTACAACCAAAAAAACACTCAGCAAATATAATGTTTCCGATGATAAGTCATTTTAGAATGTACGAAGATGAGCCAATACCGCCACCCAGTTACAAAATCAGAAGTGGCAACACGTTCCACTAAAACGCAGAACTCTGAACACGCGAATCCGAAAGAAATGGCGCACACAACAAGATGAAGAAACCAGAAGAATTGAAGGCACTCTGTTCCTTTAAAGAAAAACCCACTAACGCAAAAATAAAAAAGCTGGGCTTTATTATTCTTCTATCTCATCATCATCATCCAAATAATTGGAAATGGTGAGTTGGGTTTTGGTTTCCCAATCGTTTGCCCTTCTTTCTCTGTACTGTTTCTCCATCGTCGTGTGCTGTTTCATGTCTAAGTGGGGCATCGTCACCAATGCAGTGTCATCGGGGGGATTGTCGGTTTTGCCCTTGTCGTTGCCGTGAAATTACCCCAACAACCTCACCACGTGAATTCCAGCATGAATTTAATCTAAGCAAATAAATAAATAATAAAATTGTGTTCAATAATTAATTTATAATATTAAAATATTAATTCATATCATTTAAGTCACACTCAATTTCTCACTATGCTTGCCAAATATTTTAAAAACCATGGTTTGATCGTGATTAAATAGTTTTAAGTCATAATTAAATTAAACTCAAATCGTTTTAAAATATATAAAAAACCACGATTCAATTATAATTCAAACTTTTGGAATAAATTTTATTTTTAAAAAAGTATTTGATAAACAATTTTATTATCAATTAGGAATAAATTAAACCACAACATCCATCCATCCCTTTTCTATTGCACTTTCCTTTTTTTGCAAGAACCAAACATTCCAAAGTATATCCAAAACTGTCAACCCCACAGATCTATTGAAATCTTGGCACAAAAATGTCGACCACAGAACCATTTCTCAGATTCAGCTGTACGGTTTCTTTCTCCGCCATGGGAGAGCAGGAGGAGGACTACACTAGCTGTAAACCAGGACTCCAGTTCTTGCTCTTGCTTGTCATTCAGCCGACATCTGACGGTCAAGATTTTCCTCCATCCACTACGTGGTTGATGGAGAGCTGTGGGGTGCCTAATTATGTAACAGAGTGAGTAATGAACGGTTCAAATGATGCTCTGTTCTTCTCTGTGTGAGAAGCTTGCCATCCGGAGAGACAGGCAGGGCTCATACATGGAAGAAGCTGCTCATGTGAGGGGAGATTGCAGAAAGCTAGAAACAAGGATGAAATAATAGTCTGTGTAGAACTTGCAAAGATTGAACTACTGGTCCAGGGATCTCTGCAAGATAGGGGATTGTTTGGAACCTCAAAATGGTTTCCCGTAGTCCTGGGTTGGCTGTTCCCACGGCCCTAAAAAGCCTGAGAAAGAACCAGCAAGAAGCAAGTTCAAAACAAGAATTATGTACACACTGATAGCACAGCAAAACGATACTCTGATTGTATTGTAGGTATGCCTAAAAGTTCAAATCGAGAAGAACCAGCAAGGATCCTTGACCCAGTGGTGAGTAAGGATGAACCTTATTGAATCCTCGCCAAAGTCATAGAAAAAGACAGAGTTGACTAAAAGAGGAAGGAAGATTAAGGCATACTTATTGGTATCTCTCCCAGTGACATATAAATAGAGTCATCATCGCCAAGCATTCCCTGCAAGAAACAGGAAAAAGATTAAAATCTGCTTGCAGTCAAATAAAGGGAAAAAATTGGTGTTTTTATTGTTCCATCGTTGGGATTTGAGAACGCAAATCACAGAGATATTCAGTAGCCTATTGAAGATGAACTGTTGCTAAACTGCAAGCTCGTTTCCTACTTCAAAATGTGGAGACAGACACTGGAGAAGACAAATCACGAAGAGCCATTTGATTGTGCAGCCACATAAAGTAGTGAGTTTATTACCTCGTGGTTAGGAAGAACCATTTGATTGTGCAAAGAAGTCAAGTCCGGGGGACAGAAGAGCAGCATGGGCTTTGATTCCCAAGAAATTCAGACATCATAAGACCAAAACCATCATGGATATCAGAAATCATGTTAGAGTTACTGGAAAAGCCATCAAGACCGGTAAACAAAGCTTCTTCCCTGCATAACCGAAGTTTAGACGGATAGTGAATGTCAGGCATCCAAATCAGCAAGTAATCATGAAAAAAGTTAAATTGTCTTAATTTTGTGACCAAATGTGGGATGTTCAGTCGCAGGCGAGGCATCTATATGAAAGCTGAAGGAGATATTAACCTTCTGTCAGGGTTTCCAAAGGTCTGGACCTCCATTTCCGGCTCCTTTTCCAAATCAATAACTTCGAAGCTGTTTTCAGTGATGCCATTTTTACCATTTGCAATAGAGGGATTGCTGGTGTTGCTGATGGACAAGTCAATATCAATAGGCACCGACACTTTTCCAACTTGCTTAGTTGACGGAAAACTACGCATGGAATCTGAATCATGACTGCCAGTGAGGTTTAAGTCACACGTCTTAAATGAAGCAGGAAACAAATCCATCTCTTCAATGGCCTGAACACCAGTAGAAGCCTTCGGCGACAGAGATATATCCAGACAGGTCCTATCATAAGATGGCATTGAAATAGCATGTTGGGAAGTTCCAGCTGCTGGTAGCATTGCCTGGTTATCCACTGTGGCAGATACTTGGGGCATACGATCAGGCTGCATATCCAATGGAAGGATCCATTGTCTGAATTTTTTTGTGTCCTCAATATCATCAACATCACAATCTACAGAACGCTTTTTGCCACCATCCATCAGCATGAGGCTTGATTTTCTAAAACTCGACAGGCTATCATCTATATCCTGCTCCTTAGACACAGACCTCGAACATTCTCCATGTATCTTCGTGGAATGCTTGTTCAGACTGTTCTCAACAGAAGAAGAGTCTGTAACATCCAACTGAAGGACTTTGAAATCATGCTTTTGATAAGAAGAATCATTACAGGCCGAATTACCAGTATCAGCATCCATGACATGAGCACTGGAACCTTCCAAAACTTCTCTTGAAATATTATTATCTTCATTAGTGGAACTCCGACTGCTCCTTGAACCTTTAGTCATCGATAAAGAGCGTGGCTTTGTAGGAAAGTTAACAAAGTTGCAGTGGTTTAATAAATCACCATGGTTGTCACTGACCACACCATCCCCACCATTTAGAACTTTGGCCCTTTCATTCTCATCACATTTCTGCTGCATGTCTTTGAGTTCCTCTTTCTCATGGTTCTTTTGTTGCACATCATTATCATCCATCCATTCTCTTCCTTCCTTATTATCATCATCATGGAACTCCTTCATAGTTCCCCCTTCAACATCTGGTGGCTTAGACACCTCAATACTCAATGAGCTATCTTTTGCACCAGCATAAATAGATTTATTACCTCTCAAAAATCCGGGAGTTGAATGCCCGTCAGTGTCAGCTTCACGATTTGTTTCAACAAGAGGTGAATTTTGTACACCACCATTAACATCTTCAGCTGGAGGTTGTTCATCATCATGCCCATCCACAGCATTAGCGCAGCCCTCAATGTATGATGAAGTCCTATTACTGCCAGTTTGCTTAAGATCTCTGTTAACCTCTGCCCCGTTAATTTTTAAAGAGTCAGATCTTTTCCTTCCTTTCGTCGAATTCTTTGCACCTACTGAAATGTTTTCATCAGGATATCTTCTTCGACCTTGCCCGAAACTTGGAAGAGAACTCCCCAGACGTGAATGAACAGACACACGACCATCAGCAAATTCAGTTTTATGAGGTGGTCTGATCTCAAAATTTCCGAACTGGTTATCCAAGGTATCACTATATTTCCCAGAAAGTGCAGCTGGAGACAGCAACTCCTTAGAAACCAGATACTCGGCAGCCAACTTACCAGCTTCGATCAAAATGTCTGCCTCTCTTGTAGGTTGTATTTGTTGCTGAAAATGTTTGGAGTGACCACCACGACCATAACCTCCACGGTTATAATTCCTGTACTCAGGATTGTACATCCTATGACCTCTGATTGGACCTTCATAAGAGCTTCTGGAGGAACCAGCAATGCTGCTCACCCCCACAGCGTTTCCCCTGTACCCATTCCCAGGTCCATATCTATGCCTTGCATGCATTTTAATAATCTTTCTCTAAATATTATGTAGGTACCTTCGATCACCAACTGAGAACACTCAAATACTCCTGCCATTCACAAGATTCATGGAATCAATACCAGAATTTAGAACTCATTAACTTCCAAGAATTAAGTTTCAATAAAAATCAGCGCTATAAAATACTGGCAGACGAAGTTGTGAACGTTTCACAATATACGATCAAGAGAATAACCCCCCCACCCCATTTGTCAAAACTTCCTGCTATCTATTTAGACTCATGAATTAAAAGATGTCCACTCTATATATCAGAAAGCTTTCTGTGATTTCGAATTGTCTGAATCTTTAACTCTACTGCTCGTTAGTACCGTGATGTTATTGACATCATGAAAGCAGTTTCATTTTTCTTGAAATCATCTCTTAACCTTGGTTCCCTTCACAAGACCTAAAGTTCAAGCTTATATTTTTCCCATTTAAAAATACTAGAGGCGCAGCCCTACCCACAATTATACAACAACAAACTGATATCACTTCACAGATAGATCTTACGCCAAAACTTCTAACTCTGCTCAAAATGGGAGCGGTTACCTCGTCGAAGTCCGGATCTGAATTTATGGTTTCAGTCTTTCAGATCCTGTTGTGTCTTGTCCATATCATTCCAATGGCAAATCCCAGTAATATCATCCTTTCAATGTTTCCAGTGGAGAAAGTTCAATTCCAAAACACAATCCAATACAGCGAAGAGAATTCAATGGCCCAATAATGTGTGCCGGGAAGTTCAGAAATTTAAGGCCAAATCTTCAGCAATCCACGATTTTCGGCGGCATAAGTTACAGTCCCCCGTGACGGATCCATCAGTCAAAACAATTAAACAGGCTTTTCGTTCCTAATTTTGGTTCTGCAACTGAACACAAAGAAGAAGCAAAAAAGACGACAACGGAAGGCTAATCCCAGTCTCTCCGAACACCATTTCGTCCACCGCCCAGAAAATCACACCTTATTATCCTACTCTCTGGAGACGCGCTCGTCGGAGAATGCGTTCACGCGCTAGCGCCATCAGTGGGCCCCGTTTCTACAAATCAATTTTGTTTGTTACCGTTTATTTATTTTCCCCCCAACAGAGGGTAGATACGTCAAAGAGTGACACTAAGGAAACGGAAATGGCGAATTCTTATCCAATGCTCAAGAGTTTCAACTTTCAAGCGTTTTCCTTCAACTGCTGATGTGCAAGTTAGCAACCCCACTAACATTTCCCGCTGGGCTCAAACAATGCATCGTTTTGTGACCAACTACTGCTGTCAAGTGCTTCACAACCGGCGATGGCATCACAAGGGCAATGGAGGTGGATAGATAAGATAAGCCACTTAGATCATCCCACTTCGCCCACCCCTTCGGCTATGTCTATCATACGCCACGTTGAATTTGTCTACCAGATCATTCATCGTGCTGCACAAAGGAAGCATCAAATTGCAGTTGGTCATCGTACAGAAAAGAGGGTAGATGTCAGAAGGCAAGGAGGAACGAGCATACCTCGAGCAGTTTGTGATCATTGCAAGATATGCTGCTAACAAGGTATCGTTGTATTCCTGTTACAGAGAAGTGGGATAAAGGGGAGTCAGAACACACGCTTCCTTTTGTTTCGATGTACTTATCTCCGCTGTGAATCATCATTTGATGGAGGAAATGAAACTTGGGTTATTACTCACCATCAAGAAGTCGTTTTGAAATTTA
This sequence comes from Utricularia gibba, assembly GCA_002189035.1. Lineage (NCBI taxonomy): Eukaryota > Viridiplantae > Streptophyta > Magnoliopsida > Lamiales > Lentibulariaceae > Utricularia > Utricularia gibba. Next base: position 2,484,301 of record NEEC01000012.1, on the reverse strand, counting down.
ACGGATTCAATAGCAGGCAATCTTCGCAGTAGGCTAGATACTTGTCTCAACAATGAATTCTCACAGGGAACATCCCCTACAGGCACCCAGAAAAAAAAGAAAAGGATAGTTTATTAAGGATAGGTAAAACCTATTGCAAAGGTGATGCAATATGTTCTATAGACAGTAAATGAATCATAACCATAATCAGCGATGGGATCAAATTTTGTACTGGCATTAGAAACGACTAAAATTCACAATGCGTCTCTTCATCAAATATTAAAAAAAATGAAGAGGCGTACCCCTTTGCATGGCAAGGAGATAGTGGTGAAGAACTTTGATTCTACTGTTTAGCATCTTGATAGCACTATGTATGCCAGTGAGATGAGCAGCCACTAAAAAGATAATCACAGATAAGTTCCAATCATCACAATACATAGTTAACCAGCACATATGAGATTCCATAAAAAAAAAAAAAACAAATAGGCACACGGGCGAAAAATGTTTACACTGAGTGGCAGCTGAACCACCATCAGATGGCTTAAGATGTGCAACATGATCGACGGATATACGTTCAGCTTCCACTGTCTACAAAATACATAACGCAAGTGATTATGTACCACTGTTCAATATTTTCAAGAGTTGCAACATGAGAAATTGGTAAATCAATCCTACCTCTATTGTATAACTAGACTGAACAAATATAAGCTGCGGGACGCCATCCACAACGTGCAACTCTTCAAGTTTGATTGTGAAAACAAAGTGCATTAGGATGAATCAAAATAGTGCACCATTCTCCGCACATAAATCAAACAGGATGAATCAATGAACAAAAGGGAACCAGGATAGGTTCATACCACTTTCATAAATGGTAATGGGAAGATCTTTCTTTGTAGGATTAATCAAGGGATTGAGAAGTACATACAAAGGGCTCTCGTTGATGTCCATAAACTGACAGAATCAGACAACTGTTAGACATCAACCGATGGTCATTACAATAGCTTCAACTTAAAAACTCACAGCTTTATGGATCAGCATATCAGATTCTTGAGCATCGGTGCCCGTTGAATACCAACCCAGAATATAAAAATTCGGAAACACCTTTTTATCTGCAACTCAATCAAGCATCACTATATGCTACCGGAAAAAAAAAAAAAAACCAAAGAGCGACCAAAGAGCAAAGGTACCCACATAGCTCTTGCTTCTTCTCGAGAAAAGCGCGGTCAAGCGAGTGCGTGATGGGGTCATATAAAAGCTCAAAACTATTGAAAATCTCGACTGTCCTACCGTGCTGGACTCCGATAACACATCCAAACACTCGAGAGGCTACCGGAGAAGCGAGAGGCAGAGCATCTGCGCCATTAGCGGCGGAGTGCGGGGTGGCCGGCGGCGGCAGGTTCTGCGACTTCACACGCGTGTAGTGATCGGAAATATTCACAATGACGAGAGGATGAAGTTTAAAGGTAAGCCCACTGCTTGACGAAGACGCCATTTCAGCGCCTCCTCGATTCTGTGCCCTTGCAGAACAGAAGAGGCCAAATTGGTAAAAAAATCAAAAAGACTACAGAAATCCGCAAAGAACCGGAGTTTCCTCCCTTTTTCCCTCCGCCCCCGTGTTACACACTAGGGCCCGGCCCATCTTCCCACCCCATTGTAATCTAAATTAACAGATTCTGAACCAATTTATCCTACTGGGCCAGCCCATTGATTCTGAACCAATTTTAAAAATCAAAACATTTTTCAATTATACCAAAAAAATACGAATTTCAATTATACAAAAACAAAAATATCTAGGACTGAACTGTCAGCCCACCGAGTCGCGGCCGGGTGACACTATCCGGTTCATCGGAAGAACGCTTCCTCTTCTTGCTAACAAAACCGGACCTCAAATCCTCCACGCCATCCTGCTGAACCGGTGATAGACCGGCCTCTTGAACCCCCGGATCACTCCGACCGCCTCCTTGCTCTTCGATTTTACGTGAGGCATCAATTTGCTGACGTCTGCTAACCTCACCGGCTTCAGCAAGAACTCCTTCGCACCCTCCTCCAAACATCTGCATTTAAAATAAAAATAGTAAAAAAATCTAATTATTTATTTTATAAATATTAAATAAAATTCAAGTAATCTCGAACCTGTTGATCCTTGAGGGCACATTCTCAGACGACATAATCACCACCGGTATATTCCTTAAGCTTGAAGATTCCTGCAAACCGCAAACAACCAGATTAATTTCAAAAATTGTTGATTTTTTTAAATATTTATTTTAATAAAAATACATTTATAAACTTGCATTAATTTCTCCAATAATTTAATTTATCAAAATCAACAATATAATTTTATCATGTGCCATAAAAATAAAACAGATTTAAAAGAAAAAACAAAAATGTGCCATCGAGATCCGCACAAGATTCTCATTCATGTCCAAGTTTGCCAGATGGGGCCCACGATGCTGACAGGCTATCCACGCTAGATACGTCAAATCTCACAATATCTGTTCTTTTCTTGTTTTTTTATTATTAATTTGACCTTGGGTATTTACTATTTTGGAATTGAAGTAAAATAAATACAATATCAAAATAAAATGGAAAAAATAAACTAAAAATGAATAAAAAAGTGTAAAAAAAAAGAAAAGTACCTTGATTTTCCGGAGTAGATCGTACCCAGACATCTCTGGCATACAGTAGTCCGTAATTACGAGATGGACGTCTGCGTCCTGAGCCCCAGTAAAAAAAAGTTACCGTTTAGAAGTTTTACCCTCTGGTAATTAAAAAATAAACCGAGTTAATTACGTGGGAATGATCGTGGCTCCGTCGGAGGAGCTCCAACGCCTTGCTCCCGGAATCAACCGCCGTTACTGTGGAAGGGAAGGGAGCAGAAGAAGCCCGCCTGAGAAATGAGAGAATCGCGGCGAAGAACGAAAGGGCGGAAGGGTTTATTCCCTTACCTTTGAAGGAGCAGGCTTTGAGGAGGCGTTCGATGAGCTTTCTGTCGACGGCGCTGTCATCGACGGCCAGGATGTGAAACTGGGGCTCCGTACCCGCCATTTCTTCGGTCGCCGCCGTCGTTGTCGAGGAGGAGGAGGAGGAGGTGGTGGGCGAAGTGGGGTTGCCGGTGGGAGGGAGTTTTAGAAGTGGGGAAGGGAAGATCTGAAGAGAAGATCTTGGTGCCATGCCTTGGAAGATACTGCCAAATTTCAAAGGCCTTGGAATGGAGCTGTGTTATTATTTTTTTAATACAAAAAATTCTCAACTTTTTTACTCGCGATAATTAAAAAAATAAAGTCAAATACTGTGTGCCACTAGGTTTCAGAGACTTTTATTGGAATTTATTTCTAAAAAAAGAATTTAAAATAAAAGGAAACTAGTCACATTTTTCATAAAAAATATTTCTATAATTTTAAAATTAAAATCATGATAAAGCATGTGGTAACTCGGAAAACCAATAATTTCACAATCTACATTTAATTCATCGGGAGTATTTTAATCATAAAAAAATCATGAACTTTTACAATTTAAAACATTTAATCACGAGTTAAATTGAATTGTGATTTATTTTATTATTTTAAAACGATTTGAATTTAATCCAATCATTATTATGAACAATTCATGATTTAAAGAATTGTAATATAACCATAGTTTTTCAAACACAACATTTCAAATTGAAATTATACTAAAAAGTAATAATCCTTATTTTCTCTTATATATAATAAAGTACTATAATTATATGTAGTCTTCTGTCTTCAAAATCACCTTTTTAAAAATAATTTTAATAAAATAAAGTAATTAACATTTCTAAATTTATATTTGTATGAACCATCATTCATTTGATAATAAAATTATTTGTGAAATATTTTTTAAAAAAATCATAACCAATTTTTTGTCTAATTGAATATATGTCAGAAATTATGAGAAAAAATAATCATCGTATTTATATAACTTTTTTTACATCCACAAAAAATTAATTAAATTTGACATTAATTTGAAAATTTTGGGAATGATGGGATTTGCTTGGATACGAGAATGGGTACGTGGGAGTGTGGATGGTGAGAAAAAAGCGATGCTCGAATTAAACAGTGGGGTGGAGGTGTAGGCCATTCAAGTCCCAAGATATGTTATTTTATTTCATTTTGACTAATTTCACTGGGGCCCACATCCTACAAAATCTATCCAAATCTTACACTGTCTCCCAGCGCCTCAGTTAGTACACTCTGTCTCATCATCGATCATGTTTTCTTGTAATAAATTCAATTGCAATGAGATTGATGTTGTCTCTTTGTTATCTTGGGGTTCTGAGTCTGAGATCTAGGCTCCTGAAAATGGGAATACACGACACAAATGCTGAGGATTCCGTATCTGATCATGTTGAAGAAGATCTCAAGTCTCAATGTGCTGCGCGTCTTCTTCTGAGTAATGGGAGGGAAGCATGGACTTGGGAGGACAACGAGCTGCCATCTCCCTGCTGTTTTCAGCCATGACACCACTTCTGATCAGGCACCAGACGCTGCTGAATTCACAGTGGAGCAGGGGGTGGTGTTTGGGTATCTTTGAGCTACTGCAAGGCTCTATCTCTGCCTTGCTTAAAACAAGTTAAGTGGAGTAGTTTTATGGAGCTTTGGATTTTTAATGGAAGCTTGCCCTTGCATACTCCGTAGCTGTACCATGAGCCTGTCTGTGGGATCACATCAGTCATTTCTGTGCAGTACAGTAGAACCCGAAATCAAGGCTGGAAGATTGGACTGTGAGCATAGTACAATGAAACTGGAACCCAAGCACCAGAACTGCAGTTACCAAGTTGCTCACTCGCTTTCCAAACATGACAGTCTTTACCTTACTTTTTTGAACTTTCAAGCCCTATATCTTCATCTCCATTGACCTTAAAAATCAGAGGATTGAGATATTCCACTCAGTATCTCCAGATTTTGAAAATAAGAACTGGTAACATGGATATGATTTGATACTTGTTAGAGATTAGTATCTCAAGTCGGACAGAAGCAAAGAATTCTGAGGCAATTCCACCACTTGTTACTTTTAGATTTCCATATCAAAAAATGGGGCGCTACAGAGACCTTCGAACAGACACCTAGCTAGCTGTTGAAAGCTGAACAGTTCTCTAAATTTATAGACTCAAATTTGAGGCAGGGTGATTTAGCATACGAGACTCCATTCTGGGAAAACTGAATAAGCTGAAGGAATTACCTTGTGTCTAAGTCGGTTCAAACAAGCAGACTACAACCAGACTTGGAACCATTGCCGCACGGTTTGAGGATGCTGGATCAAAAGTATGTTATGCATATCGAAATTAAGAATTTGGTAGATCATACAATTACATGTAAAATTCAAATATATAAAAAATATGAATTATATTAGAATATAATAATTTTTAAATAGATTATTTTAATTTCAAATTTCGATATTAAATTGTTTGTTATTATAATACATCAACAAACATAACAGCTCCCCATCACAGGCTGTAACACGAGGCACAGCAGCCACTACAGTGAATGAACATGAAGGCTGAAACTGCCTGCATGCGAGCAAATTGAAAGAAGGCAGAAAGTTTGCCTTCGCTTCAACTTCCAAACGTGTCTAATGGGCTAAGCTGTCTAACATGAATGGGGCCATTATTGGGCTATTCCAATTTGATTTCGTGTGATGGGCTAGGGCCCAAAAAGGAAAATGTTTATGGGCTATTTCGAGTTTGTAATTCCTTCTGAGATTAGGGTTTCTCAGGTATTTATAATCTGAACGCCGTATGGATCATATCGCGCTGAAGAGGAAGAAGGATAGCGAGTAAAGTGTCTGAGGGAACATGAGGGCGAAGGTAAGGCTTCGCAATTCTCACACATTTTCAATCATGATTTGATGTTTCGTGTGTTGCTCTCTATAGTTCAGGACGCGTTATGTTGAATCTTAGTCCGTGTCTCTGGGTTTCTTCAAGCTTTTTTTGTTTTTTTTTTCAATTATATAGCCGGGGGGGTTACATTTCCATCATGAGGTTTTCGTGAGTGGCCGTCTCTGCGTTGGTTTACTATTCTTTTTTCACACTTTTTTTCTTGAAAAGATTTGATGTGTTTCTAGTTTCTTAATGTTGTTTACAGTTAGCATTTTGCTGGGATTCCTCTTGTTCTTTATGTGTTGTTGGTAGTTTCAATTATCTGTTAATTGGTCTTCTGTCGAGAGTTGAAATGCAATCGTTATCGGTTTTTTATGTGCTAGTTTTCAGTCATCCGTAGATTTCTATAAATTTGTAGAACAAAGTGTTCCCATCTTGATTCATCAATTTACTTAGTCTTTTCATCTTCTACATATTGTTGTTTCGTTGCTGAATACAATCAATACACTCTTTTTGTTTGCAGTGGAAGAAGAAGCGTATGAGGAGGCTGAAGAGAAAGAGAAGAAAGATGAGGCAGCGATCCAAGTAAACAACGTTGGAAAGGGGCTTTGAATGACCTCGGTGAACTACCACCTGATGTGCACTTTGTAGTTCCATCTTTCTGTCATGAAGTTAAACTCCAGTTGTGCTTAATCTCTTTTTGTTCTCTCTTATGGACGAGGTTTAGCCCAATGAATTTCTTGGTTTCACATATCATTATGCCTAAAATGATGGTTTTCTTAGTCGATTGTTCATGAGAAAACATGTACACTGTAGGTTGCAAAGATGCTTGTATAGGGAAGCTAATTTTTCTTTAGTAGCTAGCTACCAAGAATCCTGAGAAAAATGAGGTGCACAAAGGCTACTCACTGTGGCTGAAGTTCATACTGCATAGTAAGCCTTTCAACCGTGCTCCTGCTCACAACATGTCTAATATTCAACTCTGTCAACAGCACTGATGCAAGCTCCTTCTCTTGTTCATGAATCAGTCCTTCCACCAAAATGGTGTAAGTCGTCTCATTCGGCACACACCCTTTGCTGATCATGGCTTCGAACACTTGCAGTGCCAAGTCTGTCCTTTTGCATTTGCACAATCCAAGCACCAGGGCGTTGAAGTTATCAACATCAATACCATGCCCGCTTTCTTCCATGATTTCAATCACATTCACGGCAGCGAACAGCATTCTCTCCAAGCACAACCCCCGTATCAGGGATGAGTATGTGTACGAGTCCGGTGTGAATCCAAATGAAGCCATTCCAGGGAGCAGCTGAAACGCAGGATAAGTGTTGCCCTTCCTGCATAAACTAGAGATGACATTCCTGTAGTAGTCATGAATCGATGTATCTTCTTCATTCCGCAACGTCCGAAGCACAGAGAGCGCCTCTTGCACCATTCCCTCCTCGCAGAGAAGAGCTATGGCGTTGTATGTTCCTTCATTTGGACTGCAACTTCTTGAGATCATCTGATCTAGCAGCTTAACAACATCATCCACCTTCCTTTCCTTGCAGAGCCGAGCTAGAATCGGATTGTAGCTTGATGCATCTGGTTTAAGTTCTTCACTTCTGGACAACTCTTCCAACACTTGCACAGCCTCAAGCGTCCGACCATGAAAAGACAGTGATCCGATCAAGATGTTATACGTCACAAAGGAAGGCGCTAGATCATCACCAACCATCTCTGATAAGAGCGTTTTTGCATCTTCCCAGTGCTCTCCATAGCACAAACTCCTCAGCAGAATATTGTAGCTCACCACATTGGGATTAAACCCCCTCACAGGCAAGTCCCTGAAGAGTTTCATGGCTTCCTCCATCCTACCCTCCTTGCACAAACCAGTAAGTATAACATTATAGCTCACCAGATTGGGATTCCCCCTTTGGCTATTAGATCATCCAGGAGCTTAATCGCCTCATCAACTCCCTTCTCTTTGTAGGCAGCCTCGAGCAGGATGGTGTACGTGAATGCATTAGGAGCAACCCCCTTCTCCATCAACCTGTCCAGGAACTGCAAACTCTGCCTCAAGCTTCCACGGATACAAAGCCCTCGAACAATAGCATTGTATGTCACTGTATTCGTTGAGTACCCACATTCCTCCATCCTTTCAACCAACTGCATTGCGTGGCCGACATTCCCTCTCCTGCACAAATGATTCACCAAGAAAGTATAGCAAGATGGATCAGGAATGCTGCCAGATTTCACCATCATCTCCATAAGCCTGATTGCTTTCTTCAACTTATTCGCTTTGCAAAGATCGTACAAAAGCTGGGTGGCATTTGCTACATCGGGTCTTTGCCCTTTGGCCACCATGTACTCCAAATACGAAAACGCATCATTCAGCTTAATTTCTCTAGCCTTTTGCTCAGTTCTACCTGATCTCCAATTGGGTAATGTGAAGACGTTATCTCTAGGAAACATAGTCACAGAAGTTGAAGACAAAGCTTTCGCAAACCCATCGCTGAGCGGGAAAGAATGCAATTTCGGAACATGGGCGTGAAAAATCGGAGACCTTTTAGCATACTCCGGTGAAGTTTTCACCATCGGAGTCGACGAATGTAGCAGAGTAGCCATTAAGTAGAGCAACGAAACTACTGAAACTCAAACCTCATTACACTCACAACTCACCCTCACGGAGGAAAGCTGGTGACCGGATGAATGTTGGAGTGATATGTACCTTCTTCATCCGATGCTTTTGCAGAATTTGTGAGGACGACGATTGGAAGCCACCGTGAGACGTTATCCGAACACAGCAAATTGGGCCAAGCATTCACTTGAGCCCGTTTCATGTTATGTGCTCTTGTCCTGAAATTTTGTCAAAATTTAAGAATTATTAATTTAAAAATGTGACGTAATATTAATTTCAAATTAAAAATAAACTACCTAGAGCATGACCCGGTCCATGATCAGATTAAACCGGTTCTAAAAACGGTTCCCATAACCCAGAATCACAGTGCAGCAAAAGGCTTGGCTTCATTAGTAAATCCTTTTCATTGCAAGTGTTGCGGTTTTTGAGCTGGCGGTTGAACCTCGAAAGGCAATGGAATGAGCGTTGCATTCCCATAGAACTCCTCCAGCTCGTAGAAAGCTCTCTGCTGAGGAAGAAAAATGTGCACCACTACATCACCTGCAACCAACCAAAGATGCATTTGGATAAGTAACCACTTCAAATGTTGTAGTGACACAGAAGATGCCTCTCTGTGCTCGTTTTTATCGCCATAACACAGTTCTGAAGCAAGAGATGTAGAAATCATGGCAAGGGTGGAATGAAGGCGTACCAAAGTCTAACAAAGTCCATGAGTTGGGTTTGGTATCCCCTGTTGCTGTTCTTCCGTACTGACTTTCAGCCAAGTCCCTGATTCTTGACCTGAAACCAGAACAGAAAGAAGCATCCACTTGTTACTTGTGGGTTCCCTCTGGATTCGTTGATGATGTGGGTATGTATTGACTCGACTTCCCAGTTGGCTGGATACAAATTTGAGAGGATAGATGGGTACACAAGTTGCTTACCCAATGGCGTCGATTTGAGGACGAGAGAAGGCAGTAGCGATGATGAAGAACCGAGTCCAGTAAACGAGAGGCTTCACAAAGAGAACCCTTATGTCTGCAGCCTTGACATCACTAGCAACCTTAGCCATTGCCACAGCAACTGCATATCAGACCCAGAAAAGTATATGATCAAGCTTCGAGGCTGAGAAACCTTGAAATCATCTTGCACATGGTTCTTGTCCGATGTGACAGATCAATGATTCGACAGAAGCCAACCCTCGAGAAAACAAATCATGAACTTAACAACTACTAAGGTAAGATCATGTTCATTGAAAATGTGGCAACTCTAGGAGTGCATTGAGAAGCTTACAGGATAAGCTTTCGGCGTCGTCATCAACCTCAGAGATAGAAGCATCTTTTTGGCCATTTCTTCTGTAAACCACCTTCCCGTGCTTCTTGAGCAATTCATCATACACTTCATCAGCGTCTTCACTCACATTCTGCAGAATTGTGAAGCCACATTCAATTTCATCCGAATGCAGGGCTTGCTCACTCATATATTAAAACGCAGAGCTCTGTGAGCACCTTGAATTAACGCATTTGACATCAAACATATGAAAGTTTTTCAAGATTTAAGCTGACAGATTAGGGAGTAGAAACAAAACAATATCCCAGCTCGAGAAAAGGACAGAAAACACCCTCCCAGAGGAATAAAATTGAAAACTCACTTCGCCCGCAGCAACGACATGAAACGACGACTCGCGAAGAAGAGTTCTCTGCGGAAACCCCCTGCCACTGAAGCATCCTGAAAAATAGAGAGTTCTGGGAGCCGCAAAACCATCACCATATCCCCGCCGGGAACGGGTCGGACCAACGGTGAATGAAGCGATCCCATGACAATGTGCGGCGGAGCATATCTTCATCTCCGATTCAATTCACGTCCCAACAGAAGAAGATCGAGATATCCAGAGAAACGGGATTGCTCCGGCCACCTGAATTACATTTTTACCCTTCCAGGGCCACCATATTGGGCCGCTCCCGGTCCGTCACATACACCGACCGGAGCCCAATGGTTCCAGTTCTCGACCTCCTCTCCTCTGTTCTCCAAGAGAATCACTTTTCCCGGCGGTAAATCCTTCCACATGTCATCATCCCTCCCTAATCACATCGAATACCACGCCGATGACCCAATCTCCAAAAAGGGAGATGCCGCTACCCTACAATACCAAAACAGAAGCCGCTCCAGAGTGTCTCCAGCTTTTAACCTTCTCTGGTCCCCTGACGCCGATGCCAATACGCCGTTGCTTTCCAGGATAGGTATCCTGCAACGCACTTGGGACGTACCACCAGATCCACTCTAAAAAAAAAAAAAAACAAAAGAAAATCAACTTAAACACGAATTCATCTGGTACCAAATACGGATGAGCGATGATATCTAACTTTGAATAATGTATAACTATATCATTCCATAATTGATGATCAAGCATTCGAAATGAAGATGAACAAAAATATGATAAAATCAATTGAATTGATTAGTATTTTGATTAGTTAAATAAATAAACAAATCTTTATTTTTAAAATTAATAATTAAAAATATTAAAATAAAAAAAACCAACGTATAACGAATCCGCGCACCCGGTGCACAAATATCACCGATTCCATTCCCAGCTTAAACACGAACTCATTCATCTCGTACCAAATACATCATTTTTTGAAAAATTGGATACAAAATTACCATCAAATGAATTTATTTAATTTACGTTTAATAAGAATAATATTTGGAATATTGGAGAGAAAAACGAGGCGTGATGTGGGAGGTGGGTGGATCCATGACTCCACCAGGCATCATCCATCCATCACATGGATGACTACATCTCTGAGCAGTCAACATACGCATCCTCTTAGGGTACGCAAATCATGTCTGTTTTCCAGGTCCACAACATGGATATGGGGCTGTAAATGTCACATGTCACACTAATAATACATGTAACGCGTACTTTATAATTATATTATTAATGATCATGATATCATATCCTCCCCCACTCGGCCTACCCACAATAACACCCTTGTATTATGTGCAGTCGCACATCCTCACACCTTGTTTGATTTGAAAATATAAGATTGGTTTATAATAGTTTCAATAAAATATTTTTATTTGATATATAGATATAATTATATCAAACTGGTATACTTATATTTACATATTAACTTTATATATGGGTATATGTATATTTAAAAAAGGAATATGAATATTTTTATACCTACATATTTGGGTTTATTTAAATCTAAATAATCTAAACTAATAAAAATATAAATCAACTAACCAAACATTCCGTTGACACTATTTAATAAAAAATTAGACACATATGTTATTTAAATTATGAATTTAAATCAAATTGGATCAGTTATTGGTCCACGGCATATATGAAAATTATAAATACGAGATTTTTATAATTTATTATTAAAAGATAAATATTCATTTTACTAAAATATTAAAATTTGATGTTTTTGACGTAATTATAAATTTGATAGGACATAAATAAGGGGCCATCCACCATGTCATGTTGGTTGTCCCCGTCAGCCATCAATTCCCGGTCTAATCTCTTGGATCCATCTCATGACATGAACCCTGAAGAAACCCCACCTCGCCAAAATCAATTTCTCAACCTTCCTCCCGACTGGGGCCCATGGGGCTCCCCAAGACATGCTCATGATGATCAAGACTCATCATCATCATCATCATGGTCAATAATGCAAGATCATGGATCCTTGAGAAACAATACCCGCCACGTGGCGATCAAGGAGTGGTGCTGAGACGCACATATCCGCATCGTCGGTCGGTTGGGCCTCTCGGCATTGAAAAGGAAAAGAGGTGAAATAATTAATTATTAGAACGCGGACCTATCAAAAACAAGGAGCCAAAATTATTGTTGGACTAATAATTGAAAATGAATAAAAATAATATCCCCACGTCGTTGCCATGAATGCTGATGGGGTGGTATGATGTGCACCCCTTGCACAAAAATCAGTATCATGTAGATGTGACGCGCCCAAATACCGCTTTCCTTTTTAATAGATAAAAATAATCCAATTATGTACTCACTACTTACTATTTCTATCCATATTCCACCAATAAATAAACTATTAATAATTTCAACAAATAATTGAAACATATTAATAATTAAATTAACCTACCATAGACTTCTTTAAAGAAGATGAGTGTGAGATTGGACCAATACGGAGGGGTTCTATGTAAATCTGTGTGGGGTCCAACGACCACGTCGGCTTTCTTAAATTAAAGTAATTTGTGTTTTATTTTATTTTTAAAAAATAATAATAAAAAGTAAACTCCGCTAGGTTAAAGTTTTTACTTTAGGTGGGAGGGGGGAGGGGGGAAAAAATAAAGATAAAAGAAAAAGGTGAAAGAGGGGTTCTTTCTGCCTATTCAACGTCACGTGCGCTGGGGTTAAAGGGTGCCGGTCGTAAAGCGATAGATGGTCCTGATCCTGTGGGACCCACTCCCGAAGAAAATTATAAATAATCTTATTTAAAAAATTGGATACTCCTAAATCATATCTAACACACTAAATTAAAAAAAATACACATAAACGATTATATTTCTAGGAGTTGGAATCCGGGGCCCACATTTTTTTTTCCCCCGGTGTAAGTAATTCAATTATTTACAGGGCACGAGGAAGGGTAGTTGCTTCTTGTCGAAGCTTTTACCTTTTGTAAAAATAAAATAAATGGCGGGCAATGATGAGGACACGTTGAAAGCGATGAGGAGGAGGCATGTGTGTGTAATAATTGAGATTGGGAGGGCATTGGGGCAGTGTCTTTGAGTGTCCTCCGTCGTCCCTCAATTCAATTATTAAGGAAAGAGATGCGGCCCGGGGCGGTCCGGTCTGGCTGTCTGTCTGTGTGTCTGTCTGAATAGCGGGGGCCTCAGTCAGTCATGACCGCACCTTCCCACGTAAATGCGGAAGCCCGTGCTTCAATGCGACCACGCCCCTCCCTCCCTACACGCCATTCAATTCATTCCCTGAAATTTGACTGACGCCAACAGGCTTCGGGATCCCGTTTCAATCCAAATTCCAAACCCCGCGTCGCGACTCTACTCAGTTATCCGCACCCAGTGCCGTGCACGTCTCCCCTCTGCATTATTTCGCCCGTTATTCACATTTTACGAATTCACTTTGCACGGATAAGCTTTTTGACTCCGATCCTATCTTTTTTTTTTATAATGAGAGTGTCAATGATTGTCATTTAGAAAATTGGTTGTCCGTACACTGTATTCATACATTAAGTTAAACATTTAAAAAAACGTGGACACTTTTTTCATAAAATGATGAGAATATGGCCAAATTTCTAATGCGTCCATGGAAATGATTATATTCCACAGAATCCGGCTACTAATTGGGTGTATTAGAATTTTGGACATACCTTTTCAAGTTTGTATGATAAAATTGATCACCTCTAATATAAATTTTTTAACTTAATACGTGATATAGAATATATGAGTTATCATAAATGACGTCCACTAATTTGGCATTGGTCATATATGTAATTTAAAGTCTGATTAAAATTATATAGAATATAAGTTTGATATTATGTGAATAAATCAATTTAGATATTATAAAACTATCATGTATATTAGTATAAAGTTAAATTATACAATTTAATAAAATAATTTATTATATATTTTAATGTGATGATATAAATGTACTTTAAAAAAATATAAAAATAATAATTGATTCGATCCATTATGGCGTACTAAGAAACGCTAACCTCCCATTAATCAAACCCTGATCCCGTGCCAGTAATCAAAGACGCTGAATATTATTACTTCCTATGGGTGAAAAATGCGGGGTGGCAAACATTATGACAACGACATTATTGTACCTGGGATGTGACAAAAACCAAACGTCCTATCTCTGCATAAATTGTATTTAATATTTTATCGAACTGTGTTTTTTAATATTTAAATAATGATTTAGGTACAGAAAAAAGGTGGTGCATCGTGCGCCATACGCAAAAGGCGCTGAAGACTGGAGGCTCAACCCACACACCACTGTCCTCGAATAAACGATGTAAGAAATAATCAAGAAAATTGGTGGGCCCCACTGAATAATATTTTTATTATTATTTTTTTTTACTCTGCGGTGCACAGCTTTGAACCGCTGTGCAGATAGATGTACGCTTGTAACAGCGACATTTTGCCCGCGTCCTACGTGTCGGCTTTGGACACGACGCGTCGCTCTCGAGTCATGCCCTCAAGTACGACTTCCATGAATCGAACCATGGAATATGTTCCCACCACGAGTCGGATCGATTTGAACCGGTGCCAGCTTTTTATTATATTAACGATTTAATATTCAATCAGAAATAATATTTGGAATTAAATATCTTCACCGGGAGGGACAAAATGTGAACTTCTACACGGCGGAGAGATTAACATGGAGGCTGCCGGTTTTCACGGAGTTGCAGACGGGGCAGTTACTGAGAGAAGAAACGCAGGAGTTACATAGGACGAGGTGGCGGCAGGGGAGGAGGAGGACGGAGGATTCTTCTCTCCGGCAACTTCTGCAGAAACGTTTGTCCTCCCATGCGACGGCGGGGGGAAACTCGGCCGTGGAGCTGCCGCAGCTGGACTCTTCGTTGGTGGCGCGGTCTTGGACCTGAGCGAGGAGTTCTTGGAGATTGCAGCGGAGAGCGTTGGCGGTGGCTTCGTTTGTCTGGGCCAAGTCTTTTAAGATTTGATTCTCGAGCGACAGGGATTTCACACGTTCCTCTAACGCCCAGTTCAGTTTTCCGATCTTCGTGATTTCTTCCTCCTTCGCCTTCAGTTTCTTGAGTATGTGATCCTCCAACGCCGGCAGTATCCGCCGTGAACATCCCCTCCGCTCGATTTCGTCTCGCAACTTATCGGTCTGCGTTAAAAATTGGTCACCGGTCAATCGATCGGATTCCACAGCAAGGAAGCACGGTTAAGCAGAGGAAACTTACGTGATGTGCAATAAACCGATCGATCTGTAACTGCTGCTGTTGGCAGTGTAGCGAGAAATCATTGCCTAAAAGAGAAAAAACCCCGGGGCTCTCCAACAACGGATTCGCCGCCTCCACTCTGGAACGCTTCCTCAGACGCGGAGCGGCCCACGCTAGACTACTGTTTGATTTCTCATTGACACTCCCCATCCCGTACGTATCACACACGGCAGCGCCGTAAAACGGAACTCCCATCCCCGTCGCCGTCGATGCCCCTGTAACCGGATCCAGAACCCCGTAACCCATTTGCACCCCACACCCATCTCCAACAAAATTCATCGCCATTAAATCTCTGCACAAAACACCCCAATTCAACCAACCGCCCACACCCATCATCTCAAAAATCAAAGGAAATCAGACTCTTACCTGTTCCCCAGCAGCAGCGGCGGAAATTGTCCGGTGCACCGAGCTTCAAACGCCATTATCGCATACGGGTATTCCCCGACCAACCAAAGTACCCAATATTCACAACACAAAATGGAGGAATCCTGTGACTTCTCTCTTTTGCGCTTTCTCAGTGAAGAATGATGGTGCGAGGAAGAAGAAGGTGGCGAACACACCACCACCATGTTCTAAATATATGAAGGTAGCCAGCCAGCCAGCCCACACTCCAACATTATTTCTAAATTACTATTATAAAAGATACGGTTACCCGAACCGGCGGTAAATTCTCTGTTTTCAACGTCAAGTGCCGGTCACCCGCGTGGTGTTTACTGGCGTACCAAATCTATTCCACCGGTTGATTATTGCCTTAATTATAGTGATTAACGCTTGACTTAGCATCCCAAGGAAAGGAATCCAGATATAGTAGTTTTCAAATACACACCAAATCCTTCATATAATTACAGATTATTCCTCCCCCTTTAATTAATTCCCTTTTCTTTATAAAAAATTCCCCTCGTGGAAACCCATTTAAATTATCCCTTATTTTGACCAGGAAAAAATATTAATTATGAGTATTCCAAATGATTTAAAAAATTAAATACCCGGAATATTAAAATCCGAAAAGGAAAATGTGTTTTTTTTTATGTCACGTCTCCGTGAAAGGGCGGCCCAGGGCATGAATATAAATAATATTTGAGGCAAAAAAAGAAATAAATGTTGGTGTTGTGGTTGTTGTGCAATTATTTTCTGGGTCGACTTTACTGTTCCCCTTATCTTGTTCGTGAAGGTCACAAAAGAGAAGTTCGTATTTTATCCTTTCCGTGACCTGTACTTTCAATTCGTATATTATGAATGATAAAATCGAATCTATTTTTAAATTTTAATTTTTTTGTATGATAATATAAAATTATTATGAAAAAGGAGAAGGCTCTCATTTGATTCCACACTCCATGAATCAAAGGTTGTGCTTTATTGGAAAACGAAGCAGCATGAGTGGGTTGGGTGTTTGCTTCCCCTTTTCTCGGCATTCACATGGCGTTTTCTGTGCGTAAAGCCGTCATTCAACGTTCATTTGTTGGCTTTTGGTGCGTTTTTTGGTTTGAATTGGGCAAGAGTGTCCCTCCACCCCCAAAAGCTTATCAGACTTTGAGGTTCTGATCATGACTTGGCGTGTCTTAACCACGCACTGGCGTAATAAGAGTTTTCAGACAAGACCGGCCCTAACCCCTGACGTGTCGTTGCCGTGGGGATTCCCTTGCTTCGATTCCAACCCAATACACCACCTTAAGCCATATTACGGTAACTATAGCCAGCCACTCGTTTGGTATAATATCAAAATTGATGTTTATTCGAAAAATAAATTTTACATTGAAAAATAAAAATGAAATAATCAATTATATAATAGATTGTGAATCAATAATAATTAATAATTAATATTTTTTTTTAATATGACTTACATTTATTATGTAATTGGATTTAAAGTGTGATTGGAAATCGGCTTTGTGGCAGAGACTGATTTTCGGGTTAGGTATACGGTCGGACGCATCGTATCCGATTAAGATTTCAATGTTTTGTGCGATGCGATGTGGTCAATAGAAATGAAGAAAGATAGGGATTTTAATATGGAAACCATCACAAAACGAAAAAACCACGAAGCTATCGAAGCTCATCGAAAAATGATTTCACTAAATGGTAATATAGAAAAGATACAAGTTAGAAGTATTGGAGTTCAACTCATTTATCTTCAGAATTTCTTATATTTATAGAAAATATTAGTTTGATCGAATTTTGAATTTTATAGATGCCGGGTACTTTCTACGCCTGCTGTACGTACTGTGTTCGTGCTTTCGGATAACTGACGACCGTTATCCCATTGCCGTAATTCAACTATTTTTCAGATTGTCTAAAACGGCAACACCTAGCAAAACTCGAAGGGGCTGTTTGGTAGGGGTGGTTAGACTAGTTTTACCAGGTTTGGTTTAATATTACCTTTGTTTGGTAGAAGAGATTAGTTTAACACCAAGTTTAAATTAAACAACAATTTTCCTGGTTTTATGGGTTTAAATTCAACCCACCCCCCTCATGGGTTTAAAATAAACAGGATGTTTGTTACTAAATAATTCAAATTATGAAATCAGGTTTTAAATAAATACCACTACCAAACTTGTTTATATTTAAAGAGGGATAATTTTAAACACAATTCTAAAACTTAATAATTCTAACCTATATTATTCCAAACCTGTTACCAAACATGCCCTAACACATATCGATTTGTCGCCTTGTGCCAGTTTTTCAGGACACCTTTTGACTATTTTTAAGTGGTAGATTATCCAATCACATTTATACCCCATCAAGATTGAAATTTTAAACTGGTTTTATTATTTATTTTTAGATATAATGGGGGATATTATGACAAGTTGAAAGGGTGGTGTACAATGGGCGGAGCCTTGTACTGATTGTTGGGCTGTGAATGCATTTGGGCAGCGTATTGGGCTCGGGTTGCTAATTTTGTCAGCCCAATTTCTGCTGGAGTATTTAATGGGATTTTGGCACGTTAATTTTCCCCAAATTTGGTGTTCCAAAGCCCTTCCTTCAGATACTGGTGTGTTGCAATTATGGGGAAGAAGGATGCAGATGAGAACCTCGACGGCGGCGCCGGGGATGAGGAGGAGGCGCAGCCGCAGAGAACGAAGCACAAAGGGAAGCACGATAAGGATAAGCCGTGGGATGATCCAAGCATTGACCATTGGAGAATTGAGAAATTTGACTCTTCGTGGAACGAGAGCGGAATGCTGGAAGTCAGCTCCTTTTCTACTCTTTTCCCGCAATACAGAGGTATGGCTCGGCCGAGGTTCCCTTGAGGGATTTGGTTCTGATGTTTCTTTTGGTGTGCTTGGGTGTGTTGTTGTACAGGTAAGGCCGTTCTTGGGAACTGTCTTTTTTTGTCTTTTATGTATCTGGAACAAGTTAAGCAGCGCGGAGTTCTTGTAGAAGATTCTGGGTGTGTTGGAGTTCATAGAATTCTGCGTTTTGGTTTCATATTTCCTGTTTCCTGACCGTATTGTCTGTGGCATGGTTGTATTATGTTCCCTTTTTAGGCATTTTATTCCATCCTCTTCGGTACATTGATCTCCTCTTTTATTTCTCTAGAGAAATATCTGCAAGAGTGCTGGCCTGTAGTCAAAGGTGCCTTGAAGGAATATGGAATTGCCTGCGAGTTGAATTTGGTATGCATTTTTATTTATTCTCTTGTTCTAAGTATGTTTATACTGATTGATGCTATTAACACTGATAAACACGAAAACTTTCAATACATTCCGGAAAAGTTTGCAAGATGTGCTTATTTTTTGTTACCTTTTTCTGGTTAACTGACTGCAGGTTGAAGGATCAATGACTGTCTCAACAACTAGGAAGACCCGGGACCCCTATATAATCATGAAGGCTAGAGATCTTATCAAACTTTTGTCTCGAAGTGTTCCTGCACCACAGGTAGAGCGTTGTTAGTCATATGTTGCACTGGCTTTTAAATATTTTCTTTACTGTGGATTTATTGTGACCTCAATATTTTCAGGCTATTAAGATACTTGATGATGAGATGCAGTGTGACATAATAAAGATTGGGAATTTCGTGCGGAAGAAGGTATTCTGTTTTATGCCATCAAAACTGGAGTTTTTATACCTTGTTTAGTATGAGAAATATTGAACGCTAAGCACTCACTTTCGTTCCGCACTGTCACAGGAAAGATTTGTGAAAAGAAGACAGCACTTAGTAGGACCTAATTCATCAACTCTGAAGGTCAGTTGTATAAATTTTATTTTTCAGATAATGAGCCAGTGAAACGTATTGTGCAGTCGTGCTAAATAAAGCGTAGGTTGGGTATGTGCATCATTTATTTGAATTATGGCACACAATAGTTTTTGTCTTTGTATATTTGACTAGCTTCTAATATTATAGAAACGTGAAATTACTATTGTGATTTATGTGCAGGCACTCGAAATTTTAACTGGATGCTATATTCTGGTTCAGGTCAAATGCAATCATCATTTTTAAACAATTTGACAGTGTATTGTTTGCTGTCAATTTATGTTAACATTTCTTGGAATATTCTTGCTTTTGAATTGATTAGGGTAGCACTGTGGCTGCAATGGGTTCTTTTAAAGGGCTGAAACAAGTGAGGAAGGTTGTTGAAGATTGCATGTCAAACAAGATGCATCCAGTATATAACATCAAGGTGAACAATTCGATCCAATCCTTATTAGTTAAGAAATTCCAGGTCGCTTTTTATTTTACTTGCAAGTTGACACGTTTGAATCCAAAAGATTCTTATGGTCAAGAGAGAGCTCGCAAAAGATCCTGCACTTGCGAATGAGAACTGGGATCGGTTCCTCCCAAAAATTAAAAAGTATGCCCTGTTGTCTTCCTCGACATCACCTTCAACTGGAGACTGCATGTACTCACTTTGCTATTTTCTTCATTTCCTCAGGAAAAATGTGAAGCAAAAGAAGGTTAAGACCAAGGAGAAGAAACCATACACGCCCTTCCCACCGCCACAGCAACCTAGCAAGGTTTGTGAAGTTCCTCATTGAGTTTTATCATCGTCCATTTGTTTTTGTACTTCTTAAGCGATTATTACATCACTCATTGAGTTTTATCTTAGTCCATATGTTTTTGTGCATATATTAATACACTTATATCTGTGTTGGAATGTCAGATTGATTTGCAACTGGAAAGTGGTGAGTACTTCTTAAGCGAGAACAAGAAACAGGCTAAGAAGTGGCAGGAGAAGCAAGAGAAACAAGCAGAAAAGACATCCGAAAGAAAAAGGAAACGAGAAGAGGCATTTGTCCCCCAGAGGTTTGCCATGGAAAACTCCAATAACTCCCTGTAAATTCTGTTGAAAGTTCTCTCAGCCGGAATCCTCTGTTTTCCAGGAGCCTAAGAAGAAGCCCACTGAAGAGGTAACGGACACCAGTGTTGCTGCTCTTACGTTGTCTCTGAAGGTATGCATCGCCACCTCACCTTCTTCCCTTGTTTTTGCTCTACTCTCAAGTTTATACAAGATTCCCTTTCACACTGCAGGAAAAAACCAAGGAGTTCAGCAAGAAGAAGGGTGTTGAGATCATCGATCCAAGCTCATACATTGCCGCCGCTTCTGTCAACCCATCTGCTAAGAAAAAATCAAAGAAATCGTAATGTTCTTTTTCAGTCCCAGGAGCATAGATATTTGTTAGAGGCCAAGCTGCCGTGTTGTAATCTATTGATTTCCATACCATTGATTGATGATGGAAGTTCTTTCCAGTCATCATGAGGGAACTTTGAGCTAAGGAAATTATTTCATATTAAGATATGTAGAAATTGTGCTAAAATCCAACAACGGATATAGGTAGATTAGGTTTGAAATGTAACTCAACAATAAAAAGATATATTTTGTATCAAATGAATTAGATATTTCAATCAATTAGGTTCATAACTTATAAATTAAGTTTAATTAATGTTAATATATATAAAT
This sequence comes from Utricularia gibba, assembly GCA_002189035.1. Lineage (NCBI taxonomy): Eukaryota > Viridiplantae > Streptophyta > Magnoliopsida > Lamiales > Lentibulariaceae > Utricularia > Utricularia gibba. The sequence continues at coordinate 2,463,030 of NEEC01000012.1, read as the reverse complement.
TGTATGATGATTCAGATCAATTTATGATTCTAAACAGTTTACATGTACTCGCAATTAGGTGAGAGTTGAAGGTAATTAATGCGAGTTTAGGGGGTTTAATCATTTTTATTAATGAATTACAATTAAATAAGAAAAAAAAAGGTTTCCAGAAATTATTTATCGGCAATTTCACCATAGCTGCAGCTCCCATGGCGAAAATGCCGTCGCACCCTATGCACTCCGGTGCCCGTCTTGCATCAATTTTGTCACCTCATTCTACATCATTTGCGTTCCCGTCGACTTCGCTTCTTTCGCGAAGCATGGCAATTGGGTCCTCCACGAGAATCAGAGCGGTTCGGGAGTGGGCAGAATATGATGAGGCAGTCAAGAAAAAGGATCTTGCTCGAGCTATTCGACTCCTAAAGCGGGTTTCTGTTGAGCAGGGTAACTCGTCTGTGGAGTTTTCCAAGCCTGTAAATGGTGAATTGGGCGTGCTGGGTTCTGGGAGGGACTGGGATATTCTGGATACCTGCCTGAATGCTGATGATATGAGGCTTGTTGGGAGCGCCTATTCTTTTCTCCAGGATAGAGGGTTGTTGCCCAGCTTCGGGAAGTACCGGAATATTGGTAATTGTGATATGGGTTCTTTTTTTACCTAGTTTGCTGTTAGCGGAAGTGTTTCTTTTGTTGCGCAGTTTTAGAGGGACCAAGAGAGGTAACGCCAACAGTGTTGACGTCGTCAACTGGATTAGAAGGTATACGGCATTTCGATAGATGGTAGCTTTGGGATAGTGCAATTGGATTTGTTACTTTCTTCTTAGTACATTTGTGGGTGCAGTATCTAAGTTTTTCCCAAGAAATGGGGACTATCTGGAAGCTCAAGCTTTGTCTTGATTGCTTCATTGGCTGGGATGTCTATTCTGCTGAATCAGGGTATCGATATCAGACCAAACCTGACGGCAGTATTGGGATTGGCAATCCTGGATGCAATTTTTCTTGGTGGTTCTTGCTTAGCTCTGATCTCCAGTTATTGGCCGCCGTATAAACGCCGTATCTTAGTCCATGAAGCTGGTCATCTTCTTGTTGGTAAGCCATATTTTTTACATGCGCAATCTGTTAGAATTGGCAGTGAAACCAAGTATAATATGTCGATTAAATAGTGGACGTGCATGATGAGATGGTTTGCTTCACTTTCTTGCAGCATATCTGATGGGTTGTCCTATCCGTGGTGTGATATTCGATCCTATAATTGCAATGCAAATGGGCATTCAGGGCCAGGTGCCTTATCTTGCTTCTCAATGAATTCTTACATCCAGAATATTGTTTTTCTCCATGATTTGTGGGTAGTTTGCACATCTTAGTTAATGCATGTTTTTTTTATTTCCTTCTTTAAACTATCATACGAATAAGCATATAAAGCTGACGATGGTTCTTTGTTAGTATTTTTTCTGGATGTGTATTTTGTTGAAACCTCCTTTCTCCTCTTGCTATCTTATATCAAGAGTTTTGAAGGCAGGGACACAGTTTTGGGATGAAAACCTCCAAAATGAGCTTGCTGAGGGGCGTGTCAGTGGTGCAGCTTTCGATAGGTTCGTAAACTTCTGGCTTCGCTGTAGAAATGTATGTAGCTTGACGACTAACAATGATCACTCAATGGACCTGTTATATAATCGACTCTTTCAGATACTGTATGGTCCTTTTTGCCGGAATAGCTGCCGAAGCTCTCGTGTATGGTGAGGCTCAGGGCGGCGAAAATGATGAAAATCTGTTCAGGAGCATCTGCGTTCTTCTTGATCCTCCCCTGTCAACACCACAGGTCCTCCTCTGTTTTTAAAACTCCTTTACATCAAAATGGCATGAGTATGGGATCAAATGCTTCCGGTTTTGAATTCTTCATGAACTAATGGACCATGTCTTTCATGTTTAAAATGCACTTTCCTTACCATTACAGACAGGCTTAGAGAAATTTAGTGCAGAGAAGGGTAAAACTTATTACCGCAGCTTATTCTTTTGACAACCAACACTAAGGTATACACTTGCAGATGTCGAATCAAGCCCGCTGGTCTGTTTTGCAAGCCTACAATCTTCTGAAATGGCACAAGCACGCCCACCTCGCTGCTGTCAAAGCCCTGGAAGACAATTGCGGCTTGAGTGTGGTTATACGGAGAATCGAAGAAGCCATGTCTTCCAAAAGATGAGAGCAACCCTTTCCTGCCTCTCAAAGATTCCATCTGCCACGCCCTCCTCATGAGCTGCCTTAACAGCACAAGGCTGCAGGCCTCCATGTATGTATATTTCACAGTTGTATAGTTCATACCCTTCCGGTAATGAAGGCTGGTTGGTTAGCATGCTTGCATTGCAGAATGCAGGTGATAGGCAACGCATAGAAAAGAACAGAACATGCTATTGCATCAGCTACATATGAACCTGATATTCGATTGTGTTACGAAAACGCAATGAGCATCGAAATCTTTATGCGAATCTTTCGATTTTTTTGGCATTCTGATTGTTAGAAGTCAAGAAAAGGTTGAAGAACCATTGCAATAGAACCATTTCAATGGTTCCCCTCCATTTAGTTGGAATCGTAGGTCCTGTCATGATCCACTATTTGTAGACAATATTCTGTTATGATTTTTTAATTTTTATAGTTTTACATTTCATCTTTTGAGGAATTGCACTGTACAAGATTATGATAATTTCTATATTTAATTAACTTCAAACCTTATAGTCTCTCATATTTAACCAATTAACGTATTTATTGAATTATGTCTTATCATTGTGTGCTCATGTTTGATCATGATATTAAATATTACGATTCATATTTTTTTTATATGATATTTTTTATTTTAAATACTCAATTCTCATAATTTTCAATTTTTTTATTTCAGGAAAATTAGAAGAATCTTATATTTAACTAGATCCTCATCCTCTCTCCCATATGTGATATATTGGAATATCAACATTGAGTCCCCGACCTTTTATGTAAGAGGGTGGTACCTTGTAAATGATGTAGCAATACAAAGGAATAGCCCATGGGCCTGTGAGCCAGCCCAAAAGCAACATAATGGCTGGTCCAAAAGCGGTTCCAAAGTTAGCTAGGTTTCTCAATTCCTAAATATGCTTCCGCGAGCTTCAGACTCCATAGGCATGGAGGAAGATGCCGATTCTTTCCCGCTATTTTCCAAGCGCGCCAAGACTTCGAGGAAGATAAAGCGTGCGTCCCTCGAATCAGACGTCGCTGGAGCCAAGGTTGTAGACAATGGAGGCAACATCGATGAGAGAGATGTTGAAAAGGATCAAAACTTCGACCCAACGCCGTCCGACATCACCTTCGCTGATCTCGGTCTTGCGGAATGGGCTGTAAAGACCTGCCAGGAGCTCGGCATGAAGAAGCCGACTCCAGTGCAGCGCCACTGCATTCCGAAGATTCTCGAGGGCAAAGATGTCATGGGACGGGCGGAGACGGGAAGTGGGAAAACGGCGGCTTTTGCGCTTCCGATTCTCCATCGTCTTGCGGAAGATCGATTTGGTGTATTTGCGTTGGTTCTGACGCCGACCAGAGAACTGGCCTATCAGTTGTCGGAGCAGTTTAGAGCCCTCGGCTCAGGATTGGGTTTACGTTGTGCAGTGATAGTGGGTGGAGTGAATATGATAAACCAGGCGCAGGTCCTAATGCAAAGACCCCATGTGGTGATCGGTACCCCTGGAAGAATTAAAGCTTTGATTGTGGAGAATCCTGATGTTTCAAATGCATTTTCTAAAACAAAGGTTCTCACTTTCTCTTGAGTTTATCATTTAGATTGCATTTTTTTAGTTCATGTATCAATATGAAGGGTGAAAAGTGAAATGTGAACTACAAAGTTGAATCTGTATCTGCTGTTTTTACTGAAGGTTACTCAAAATTTATGTGGATGGGGTCTATTATGGTGATAAATATTTGTCCGTATGAATCATCTAATAGTTGTATTCGGAATTTCAAGTTCAGGGTGTTATGCTGTTCTCTTTCAAAATATTAAGTTTTTCTGATGAATAATCTTGTATGGTGATAGCGATTTTCCATCTTGATATGCTTAGCCCTTTAATATCAAGGCTGAAGAACTGCGTCTTTGCAGTTTTTGGTATTGGATGAAGCCGACCAGGTCATGGATGTGAACTTCGAGGAAGAACTTAAAGTTATTTTCAAGTGTTTGCCAAAGAATCGTCATACTCTACTGTTTTCGGCTACTATGACAAGTGATCTAGAAGCCTTACTTAAAGTTTCAGCGAATAAAGTGTATTTTTATGAGGAATATCAAGGTTCTAAAACTGTTCAAGCATTGAGGGAGCAGTATGTCTTTATCCCGAAGAATGTCAAGGATGTGTATCTCCTTCATATTTTGAATAAAAGGGAGGAGTTAGGGATTCGATCTGCCATAATTTTTGTTTCCACCTGCCGGTGAGTTTCTGGTCTTTCATCTAGTTACTTGTGTACATGTATCATTCATATCGTTTCTTTATCTGTTGAGCATTAAAGTTGTATGATCACCATATAACAGGACTTGTGAGCTTCTTAGTTTGATGCTTGAACAGCTCAAACTCGAAGTAGCTGCTTTGCACTCCTTTAAAAACCAGGCATTGAGGCTCTCGGCATTGCACAAATTCAAATCGCAACAAGTTCACATTTTGATTGCAACAGATGTCGCCAGCCGTGGTTTGGATATACCTACAGTTGACTTGGTCATTAACTATGATATTCCAAGGTAGTCAGCACCTTCTGTCCATAATATTGTTGATGGTGCCCTTGGTTGTTTCATCTTCGAGATAACTATACTTTCCATACCCAATAGGGGCCCAAAGGATTATGTTCATCGTGTTGGGCGTACTGCAAGAGCTGGAAGAGGTGGCCTGGCAGTTAGCTTTGTGACTCAGGTGACAACTTTTGTGAAATCCATCTGTCAGATTAGGAGCTCAGACTCTACCCTTTGTATTTTGTGTGCACGCTTTATGTTAAATGTTCTGATAGTCACGTTTCTTATCTCCTGACAAACAGAATGATGTGAGCCTTGTACATGAAATAGAATCTGCTATTAGCAAAAAACTGGAGAAGTTTGAGTGCCAAGAAAAGGAAGTACTCGAGAACAACATCACCAGAGTAAGGATTTCTGAAAGCCTGTATTTGTTATGATCCCTGGCACCATCATCTCCAATCCAAATCACTTGTCTGTTCGTGGAACTTGTTTGCAGGTGTACAAGGCTCGTCGTGTAGCAAGGATGCAGTTGCTTGATGATGGCTTCGAGGAGCAGGTAAAGGCAAGGAAGGAACAGAAGCTCAGGACGTTAATGGCAAGAGGTGTACTCCTAGGGAGAAAGAAGACAAGAAAACGAAAAAAGCAGCCTGTTGAAGAAACCGCAGACTGAATCAACAGCATATATAACATACTTTACCATGCCTCCTATTTTTTGGTTTAGTTCTTTTTCTTATATGAAAGACCCAATTTTTATGAAGTATATTCTGATCTTTAATGCTTCTATGGCGGATTCCGATTTGATTCCGGATGCCCTGTTGGTGGATTCAGAAAGATAAAAAAGTTGGTACATTTTGGTTACACTGTGGTTTTATTACAAGGTGCACAACATAAAATCATCCCCAGCTACCAGTTCCCTCGGCAGATCTCCCTCTAAATGGTGTGCTTATATACAACCAGAAAGTCGAGGCCGCTGTGTCGGTAATGGGGACACGGCAAAGGGGAGGAAGAGTTCAGTCTTATCCGTGTGCCTTCCTTGTTTGGGTGGAGGCAGACATCACTCGCAACCGGCTTGCGATTTCGGTGAAAGATGGCCTCATTGCAGGATTCGGAGCCCAGCACTGCTCCATCAGTCTTTTCCATTCTGCATCGCAGAAGCTGGGAATCGTCGGCCTCAATGTGTTGTTCACAATGCCTCCTGCAGTTGAGAGAGTTTGAACATGAAAGGTTGCAAGAAGATGCGGATGAAATGTAAGGTAAGAGTTTTTAGTTGCATTTTCAGTGAACAACCTATGATTGCACCGTAGTGCATGTTTGCATATGGCTCCTCTCCTGTGAGTATCTCCCACAAGACGATTCCGAATGAGAAAACATCGACCTGCAGAGTGAAATAACTTGCTCATGTATCACGGAAGTAGCACTTGAAGTGAGATCAGTTGTTCCAACTAAGTCATAGTACAAAAAACTAGTACCTTTTCAGAGACTTTGCTGCTACTGCCATTAAGAAGTTCGGGGGCCATCCATGGCAAAGTTCCTCTAACACCGCCAGAAACTAAGGTGTTTCTTTTTATTTTCGAGAGGCCGAAATCTCCTACCTGAAAAAGGGCAGCTATGTAATCAATGGTCGTGGCGAATGCAACTGCAAACTCCAAAGGAAGTGTTCCCGTGAGGAGTTCAATTCACAAAATATATGTTGGCAGCAGGGAGAGTGGGAAATTTGCACATGCAAACAACCTTGCATATAGGTCTTGACGGATCCTTTAAGTTCACAAGCAGATTGTCGCATTTCAGATCGAAATGTACTATATTTTTTGAATGCAGATATTCCATTCCAAAAGCTGCATCCATGGCAATTAGGAGCCGCCTACGACGATCAAGGTGCCTGATATTTCAAAAGAGAAAATAATACAAAAAAATATTTCAACTTCTCCCACTTCATGGATTTGATATGAAAGTAAGTGAGCGAACCAGGGACAGTATATGTGATGTTGGAATTACATCAAAGCAAATTCAACTGCCAAAAAAAGTACCTGTCCTTACGAAGCAAAACATGTCTTAGAGATCCATCAACCATGTACTCTGTCACGGTTGCCAGAGTTCCACCAGGCCCATCTTGCACAACACCATAGAATGCAACCACATTTGGGTGGTGAAGCTTCGACAAGATCTCTGCCTCTCTCCAAAACTCAAACGTCTGTAGTGGAGGAGTTTGTATAGAAGTTTCAGTGATCGCCATTTCCATTCATGAAAAATGCAAAGAAATGGAAATTATTTATGGGAATTTTACATCAGATTTCTAAATTTTTCCAAATACACAACTAGATAAAGGGGAATCGAACAATGAATGCTATGAAAATAAAAAATCATCAACAATATGACAAGAACGTGAGAGAAAGAGATTTTGTACCAATCTCTCCTGTTCTGACTGCCTGCCCGTGAAGCAACTCTTTTTTATGCGCTTGATCGCCACATCTGAACCCCTCCATTTTCCATGATAGACAGTTCCAAATGTCCCTGAACCAAGCTCTCTCAATTCTTCAAGATCAGCATCACTTATTATCTGCACACATTCCAACGGAGGGAAAAATGGGTTTTCTATTATTTCACGAATTAAATAGATTTTATTTCCCTACCGGAGGGTGGTGGGGCACTACATTCAACAAACGGTGACAAACAATCTTACCAACCATGAGTTTAACATAACTGAAATACGTGAAATAGAACATTTTAACATCTTTACATTTCACACGGCATGAAAACAGCAAACTTCAAGCATTAAGGGGTCTATAGTTAACAATTTCACAGGGAAAACCAATAAAACTAACCTGTAAAGAATTGATATCAAAATCAATTAATGATGGGTCCAATGAAGGCAAGTTTGTACTCTCCCCCTCCTGGAAGCTGATAAGATTAACATGTATTCCACTAAAAGTAACGATTTCTAACCATATTTCACATATTTGAGCTACAAAATACCTCGTACTCTGATTCTTGGATTCTCATGTTACCCGCCAGATCATCAAAATGGATATCATCATCAACCTTATGTTGAGATCCTTTATATTTGGAGCGAAGACTTGTAGAAACAGCACGACTCTCAACAGACGTTCTTTTCTGATACTCTTCATAAACATCCTTCACTCCAATGAGTGTTGGAGAAGTTCCATTACGAGTAGCAAGAAGGTCATATGCCTCAGGATCTTCCTCTTCAGCCATTTTATGTCCAGATGATAGTACACTCTGATCTTGATCCATAAGAGAAACATCTCTTTTTGAAAACTCATCACCGGCCAATCTTTGGAAGAATGACCAGTGCTTTGGTTCATGGTTTTCTATGTTAACACTCAAACCAGTCGCATCCTTATGTAAAGGGCCATCTTCAGTTGGGGAATCTGAAAGAATGTGCTTTGAAAATATTTCAGAAAGAAGATCACGTGGAAATCGATCATTGATATCAATAAGAATGTCCACTTGCTCAGATTTCGGAACAAAAGGCTTTGGATCATCTTGCATCTCCACCAACATAGAAGTCTGAGGATGCTCACATGTTTCATTTGCCGACTGTCTCACAACCCCATCATCATTCTGAAGTTTAGAATCCTCAAAAGATTTTATGGATCCATCAGGAGATGCGTTTGGAAGCTTCATCCCTGCATCCACATCTACTACAGGAACTTGATTTTCATGTGAGGGAATTGCGGCATCTTGGATATCCACCCTTTGATTTTTTAGATTTTGATTATCAACGGCTCCAGCCTCAACCTGAAAAATAGGGATTGATCGCTCTACTCCTGCATCTTTGCTACTTTGTGAACTTTCAAAAGATGCAGCTACTGATTCTGGCTTATCATCACCTGGCTGATTGACAAGAAACTGAGAACCGTGTGAATCATCAGATTTAGACATTCTGGAAGGTGGACCAGCCTGCTCTCGAAGAATACGCTCAGAGTAAAATACCCTATGTGGAAGATTATAAGATTCAGTAGCACAAAAATCAGAACCATCCGACACAGAGTTTAGAGTTTCTAAATCATAAGTACTAGTGGTTGTAAGGCATTCATTGCTACTGGAGTTGGGAACTTGAGATGTCTTAGCTACTGCAGGTCTTGTAGCATGTAGAGATTTTGGTGACAACTCACTCTTTGAAGTCTCTGACGGTAATTCTCCATCTGGTTTAAACAGCACTGAATCTACAACAGAAAAACTGACTTTCGAGCAGCTACTGTATTTCACTTTGTTATCAATGGGCAATGCTGAAATCTGATCGCGATCATGTGCTGGTGCAGTTGAGCTATCAACTTTTCTTATCACCTGACTTTCCCGAACTTGAGTCACTTGTGGAGTTGGGACAACAATAAATTTGGCTTCAAGGCCTGTTTCTTGCGCAAAAACTCCATGAGGAGATTGTGATACAGCATTCTCTGTAGGCACAAAAACATGTTGTTGCACAACTCCAGGAATACATTGGCTCTCTTCATATTTGGAGTGTATGTCAGCCTTAGCATATTTGGAGGAATTTACTAAAGCAGATTTCGAAGTTTCAGAAGTTGTTGAAGGACCACTGAAACCTAGCATACTCGAGGTTGTAATGCCAAAACCATTGCTCCCCCACGGGCCTCTCTCAAAATTCATCTGGTCCAACTTATCCAAATTCTTTCCATATGAGCTAGGAAGTCTAGCATTCGAGTCTTTTCGGGATCCAAAGTCCATACCATTGACAGCAACCACATACCTCAATTCGGAGTCTGCATCCATATTGGTTAGGCTGAAGTGGGCATCTGCCAAATCTCCATGGGAGAAAAGAAATATCCGCAGCTTCTTGGTTCCATCTCCACCCTCAAGTACATTGCACTCTTCCATCATATTCACCAAATCCTCGTCACTTGATACAGAAACTAGGGCATCAAAATCTTCTCCAGGAAGCTGATATTTTATAGAATGAGTCTCATCATACATTTCGATGGCTTTCTTCCAAAATTCTCTCCATGTAATGTCCTTGCTTAGTCTGATAATCTTTGTCTCACCACCAGCATAGCGGAGCTTTCCATCAGAAGGTCGGGGTAAGATTCTACCACGAAAGCTACAGAGGATCTTAAGCTTCTGAGAAGAAGCCTCAGATGCTCCAGATGATGGATACATGACGACACGCTCACGGCCATGATCAGAGGAAGAATGAGGCACCGAATGAGGAGTCCCATGTTTAGAAGTGCTGCGATGCATCGATGAACTCCTAGTCTCAAGTTGAGTGGACCTCTCTTCTGCTACATCCAGAGTGGAAACATCTGATCGACTTTCAGTGCCAGTGTGGCGAATACCCGAAATGTCCTTATACTCAGAGCAACCAGGAACATAACCAGTATCTCTGGAAATGTTAGGAGCAAATGTGGCTTGATTAACTCTGTCAAGCATAAATTCGAATTCCTCACCAGTTTGTATGGAATAGTTTAGTACAGGTTTGGGTTCCGAGAAACCCATGTCACGAGGTTTCAGACTAGACATTGCAAGGATTGATCCGTCCACCTGATGCTCCAGCAGTCCATGAGGACCAGCGGTGTCATTTCCTCGTTCTATGGAACTAGCATACACGTAATTATTTCTTTGTGGATCCATATACAGAATCAACGCTCAAGGTTCAACTGCAAATCCAACAACCAAAATTGCAGAAGTCAAAATACACAAACCAGAAAAAAGTCCCACTTCTCCACCGGCAGAATCAGCAGGGAGAGTCCTCGCTCGAGGAGATAGCCATGAAAAGTTAGCATTACGCTCCATAAAATCTTACAATTTTCGAAGTTGCGGAAAGTCGCAAACTTGGTAACATCACTAACAAACAGAAAATCCGCTTTCAAAAGACACTACATTCGTAGACTAACCTTGAGACAGATACACTTCAAACTTTCAACACCACATCTCGCTTTTCCAATTTTTCATTAAGAAAAAACACCTTCACGAGCAAAATACCGTGAAGCCACTATTCCCCAACCCCTACCGTTCGCGACAGAACGAAACCCTAATTCTCGAATCATGCATCCTAAATCAAAACAGCCAAGCTCCTGTATTTAACACACGCGAACCCAAAAAAAAAAAAAAAGCCAATAAAAAAATGGCACAACTCCTTACCATCGCTACTTCGCAGCAAACCCACCATCATCGCAACTCCATCCCGACAGTCCCAAAGAGCAAAACTTCAATAAGTCTCACGAGGAAGCACATGAACTCCGTTGGATTATACGATAAAGCCGAAAAACTCAATGACACAATACAAGAGGGTATTTAATCAATCAGGAACCGAGATTTTGGAGAAGCTTAGAGAACTCGGCCTCCGTGTTGGAAATTCGGCAACAGCTATACAATTCACCTGCACGCCACTACAAGATTGAAGAAATCTGTATAAAAGCAGGTGAGATTCAATTGAGTCAACGCATATACTTGGGAATAGCCCTATTTCGCCCCCACTCTAAATTCCCTAATCTTCCCCATAAACCCTAATTAGCACACTCAATTCTGCATATACTATTAAATTCAATTATTTCAGTTTTAGTCCTCACTTAGCAGTCAATACACTTTAATGCCCTGTTGAAGTGTGAGCTGACATGTTTGAAACAAAATCAATTTGCTTACAACTATGCAGACATGAGACAAACAACACACATTATCAAATTAAATTATAAATAACTCAATTGACTTTGGTTGATTTGATTAGTTTATTTTTAAAGCACTTTAGGATTAATAAAAATATTTTTAAAAAATTAATTATGATGTATTTTTTAGAAAATTATATAATTTTCATTTTTTATTGTTCTTAATGTTACTATTTTGTCTTATCTAATCTCAAATTTGTTAGACACACAAAAACAATACTGGGAAAATTGCATTAGATAACATATTTATTAACAAAAAAGAGATAATAAACTTGATAATTGATTATATCTAAAAAGGTTAATATTGTATTTTGATTAATGATATTCATGAAACACAATTAATAAATGGTTTTATATTATTCATAGAATAAACGATAAAATAATTAGTACATAATATTAACTATCTCTTGTTAGTCAAAAAAATAACATATATCATTTTATCTTCTATCAAATTTGGATTAAGTCTAGTTGGGCCAAGTAGGCCTTCTATCCCGGAGGCCCAAGAAAAAGCCCTTTTAACTTGCGAGTGATCGCGGCTGGAGACAGGGGGCCCCAGCTCGAAAATTTCGGAATTTTTCAGTAAATAATATTTCTTAATTTAGGACCACCTGCGCTGACTTCCACGTTGAAACGTCTGACTTCCTATAAACGACCAGAAAGTCTTTCGAGAGGTCCATATTTTAAATCGTGAAAAAAAAAAATATTTTTCTTACAAAAAAATGTGTAATTGAATCATAATTGAATTACAATCAAATGAATCGTAATTTATTTTTTATATTTTGAAACGATTCGAATTTAACATAATCGATCACAATTGGATTAGAGCTTTTAAAACCCGGAAAGTGACACTTATGATGAAGGGGGCATCCAAGCTAGAAAGTCTTCAATGTGGTGGGAAAAAGGAGAAAAAGGTGGATGACTTTTATTCCTAATGTCCATAATTTGCATTAAATTACAATCTAAAAAATGAAAGTCCCATTACCATATATATAATGCATTAAATTTGCATGAATCTTGATATAAAATTTCTAAGATTGTAATCTAACATACATCACCACCTCAATTCAAGATAACACGCATCCGTACCCATAAAAATTACAAAATGGTACGGAAGGGGGTGTATTAGAAAAATAGATACCATAGTGTGACAAAAGTGACCAGATTCGGGGGGTTTATTTTCAAAATAAGTATTATTAAAATATCGATGTTGTTGATTTAACAAACAATTTAAACCTCATTTTTTTTCAAATAAAACAACTATGAAACCTTCAACAATTCGCTTTCCAGGTCGGTCCGTCAAAGTTAGTCAACAAAAAATGGCAAGATTAAAATATCTTATAATGTCAAGTAATAAGGTATTATAGGTTGTAAAATTGTTTATATAGTATGGCGATTATTGCAATAACTAGTTGTTTGTTATTATAAATATATTATTTATTTGTTTAATTGCAATACGAAATAGAGTCCTTTTCCTGATATAAAAACGCCATGATACCAAGGGTCAAGAGAAGAAAATAGCAGGGATTTGACATGAGTGTTTCAGCGCAATTTCCATGATTTCCCTGCGGGATTTACGACTTTTGATGATCATGGAAACTTCCCAATAGCGTGTAAACTGTAGCTTAAACCTCTATAAATACCGTAATCCGATCGCCTCTCGGAGCTCACACGGCGGCGATCAAGATGAAGTCCAGTGCAAACTTTCTTCTTCTCACGGCTCTCATCCTCCTCTCTTCTTCCCTCTGGCGTACGTCTCCCTCTTCACTAGTTTCCATGTAATGAAGAGATTTGAGGTTGTATACATCCTGATGCGTTTCTCTTTTTCTGAAAAACATATGCAGGCGAGGCCGGAGCTCAGTCATGCGACCTCCTGACGACGATTAGCTGCTTCGGGGACTTATCCTGCCGGAGCAGTTGCATGTCTATGGGCTACAACGTCGGATTCTGCCAGTTCCGAGGAGACAAGCCGAGAGTCTGTGCTTGCCGGAGACTCGATTGTGCATGATGTTTAGTACGTGTGTTTCTGTGAAGTTCGTCCTATCAGATACAATAAGTTGTGTGCTGAGTGGAGTCTGTGTGTCTTAATAGTGTGTGCCATGCCGGGATACGAGCATGGTTGTAAGAAGATATTATGAATATCAATAGCATTGGTATATGATTGGTTTGTTGAGGTAAGGAGATCCTAAGATCAAGAGAGTATTAAAACGTGGAGACAAATGAGGCGCACCTATGCATCCTCGGCGGTTCTTGCACAGGTAGGTGTGAGTCAGTGGGAATCACCTACTCGTTGGAATCGGTCACACATCGGATGCGCAGCCTGCAGGAGCCATCAATTCGGTGTGGTTGTTGTTATTTTTTAAAAAATATTTTAAAATATTAATTTAATAATAAATATATATTTATTTTATTAACTAATCAGAATTTTAATCTGTCGAATGATTGATTATTATTTATTGATTATCATTGTTGATCATAATTCAAAATCCAACTATTAGTTATTGATTTAATTTTTATTTATTTTTTGTGAATATTCAATTTTTTATTAAAAAATATTTTATTTTAATAATTTTAAAAATAATTCAATATAATATAAAATATTATAAATTAAAATTAACCCTAACTACCTATAATTTTTCAAATTACCATACGAATCCAGATATCGAATAATTCACTCACCCTGCATCTATATATTCTACGTCTCAGACACTTTTTGAGATTTTATAATAAATTGTGTTAAATATAAGTATATAAATTATGTTAATTACGTACTTGGATTGACACGGGGGGAGGAGATGTACAAATTGTACAGCTGTGAAGTGTGAACTAAAGGGACGGAGAAATGAGAGCGAAATAGGGCTGAAATTACAGCACCGTACGATCCGCCCAATCATGAATCTGACGGTGGATATTGCTACGGATCATCTACACCTGCGTGCACGAAGACGCAGCGAATCCTAACCGCCTATTGACGAGATCGAATTCCCACAGATGATTCTGCTGCAGAATATTTCCGATCACGGATACGCCCGGCCACGCAGCCGCCACAAATCCCAGGCATTTAACTCCGGGAGCGGCGTCGATAATGTAGCTCTTAACAGGCGGCTCGAACCTCGCGCCGTCGCCGAAATGAATCGCGAATCGCGGCACCGCCGACTCGTCGAATCCCGTCGAATTGAAGCAGTATTTAAGCGGATCCAGATCCAGATCTAGATTCCCGAACATCAACAACGATTTCTTCAGCGCCGCCACAACGGGACCGTAAGCCGGGAGGCTCAGGGCGGTGAGACTGGTTCCAGAGTCGATAATCACGCCGCCTACTCCGGCCGTGTCCCAAGTCTCACTCGGGATCTGGAGCAACGCGCCGCCGATAGAGATTCCCCTGACTTTAACGGCGTAGAATGAGCCGATCACTCCTAGAAACAGATCCGTGTAATTGAATTGACCGTAGGTTGATCGGCGTGGGCCGAATGTCATGTAGCTTGATTTGTTCTGAGGACTGAGGTGATCGACAAGGCAGTACGAGAATCGGCCGCCGAAGCGTGCCGCGGCGGACACGGCAAATGAATGGTTGCTGTATCCGAGTCCGAGGACGCCATCCGCGGCCCGAAAGGATTGACCAGAGAAGGCGTCGGTGCACCCGATTAGAACATTGGGAAGGCGCGCTTTATCGCCGTTGATGAGCTTCAGCACCACCGTCTCGTCGGCGAAGATCCCTTGCGCTGATGACCCATCCGAGTATCTAAAAAGTAACAACCATTTAATCCACACCCTTAGTCAACAAATTCGCTCATCATTCCTCCAAATTCATATCTTATAAGATCCAACCATGCTAACATAAGGTGGTTAAATTAAATCATAATTTTAATTTAAAAATAGCTTTATAACAATAAAATAAATAATATACTTCATATTTATTTAATCGAATTAAAACGAAATAATAAACGCATCGTAATAGTTAATCATGCAGTAAAGAATGTGTGTGAAAGACAATATACTCTGTATAAAATGTCGTGATAGCCAACCCTCGCAACACTAGAGATTTCCTATGAATTAAGAAGAAAAAAGTTCACATCGCACTGACACATCCCTTTTAGCTTCGTCCCTATCTTATCATTATAAAGACGCGCTAACATGAGAGCTACCATGTGCAGGTAAGACAGCCACCATTTTCAATCGGAACTCTACAGGTGGAGTATGCTAAAAGGAGCACGTCAAACACACAGCATCCCAAATTCTGTGCTCATAACCGAAGACGACGGGCAGACAGGATCGGAGCTACCGGGGAGATGGTGGAGTAAAACAAAAGGGTATGTTGGAAGTTTTGCATTGAATGTCGGGAAAGCAGTGACATAATGGTGGATGGGGATGGAGGCGGGGAGGAGGATGAAGAAGACGTCAGGGGAATTAATGGAGCAGACCCACAAGACAACTGTGTGTCTGCCATGAGGAGGAGGAGGAGGTAGACTGGGATGGGATCTACAGGGTGTCTTCACTTCTACAAACATGCCCATTGCTACACCGCTTTGGGTCGACATTTTTCAAAACAAACCTACTTCCCACCGGCTCACTTATTCGACCGACCGGATCTATGTTCAGCAAAATCTATAATTAATAATTTACCCCACAAACGCACATTTTCTATAAAAAAAAATACCCATCATAAGTATGCTACACAAAATAATTATTCCTGATTTTAAACTCCTGCTTAAATGTTTTTAGATTTTAATTATAAGATTTAGGAATTTAGGTTTATTTAAAGGTAATTGAAATTAAAAAAGGCGTACCTATAATCGTAGGCGCAAGGGTCCAACGGCGAGGGGCACCTCGAGAGAGAGAAGAGGCTGGAGAGGTCGAGCTTGCACCGAGAGGAACCACACGACACCGTTTTGAAGGAAACCGACCGGTCAGCTAAAAAAAACCGACTGCCCGTAGCGTCCTCGCATTTGCCCGACGGGCAGCGGTAGCGGCACTTAATCCAACTCAAATCACTCCCCGTATCAGCGATAAGCGCCACTCTCTGCGCAGGGGTCCCTGCCCGCGCCGCCACGAAATACTGCCCTACGCCGAAATCGGCAGCGGAGTATATCGCCATCTCGCCGGCGGTTCCATCGCCAGTGTAATGCGCTGGCTCCTGGATCTGCAAATCCGCCGCGATCGACTTTCGAGAAATCGCGCGGAGCCTGATTTGGTCTCGGTGTAGAGCGCGGCGGAGAGCGGGTATCCGCGGCGCGTGACGGCGGTGGATTAACTGGAGGTTTATGGAATCGGAATTTGCGAGGGTAAAAAAGATGGAGAAGACGAGTAACAAAACGAAGAGACGTTCCGCCATTTTCCTTGCTCGTTATCTCGATTTCAAATCAGGAGTCGCCCGACGATGGATAGCAATAGGATTCGCATGGAGTTTGAGGAGTAGAAGGAACCTGACGACTTCAGCTTGGTTGCAGAGTAGAAGCAACGAGAACCCGGCGATAGGCCTCCAGGGAAGGGGAATGCCACGCGGACACTTCCAAAGCCGAATGATGTGCCTACAATTTATAGCAACACCATCCACCGTGGGAGGGTAACTCACATACCCGAATCGGCTTCATTTGAATGCATTATAATGACTATACATATAATTATACCTAATTCACGAAATTGGTATATATTATTATATAACGAATTAAAAGCATATTTTATATCATATTTTCCTTAGTTTAGCATATCTTTCTCGCTAGTAGGAGGCGTACATCATGTCAAGAAGCAGCCGGGCATTTAAACTTTGGGGTGACTTTAGTTATGTACGAGGGTTATCATCATGTTATTTCTGGTCATGGTCATAGAGAGTGACGTTGTTGGTGACTCCATGCCATTGCTATTCTTATAATGATGATGTCTTATTTTGTGATGGATTAACATAATTCCGAATCCTCCTATAATTAGCTACCTGTTTTTTGAATTTATATATATATTTGAAAGTTCATTTTATAGTAGAATATTAGTATATACTTAATTATATATAATATTAAATATAATTAATCTTCATCTATTTGTATATATTATTCACATACTCAAAAAATAAATATATAAATATTATAGTTATATAAGTTTGATATATATGTATATATATATATATATATATATTATTTAATAAAACAATGTTATATATATACTTATAGATTTTAATATAAGTCTTTTACATTATACTATCAAATACTATTTAAAATTAATAAAGGGATTAAAATGATCAACCAAACTTGTTTATAAACCTAATTGATGTCGGATTGAAACCTGATTTTGAAACATTGTACTCAACACAAATGCTAAGCTTGTACTAGCCCACCTACTAACTTCACCATCTAATGCATACATGAGCTGTCAAAATTCTATTGGTCGGATATGAGAAAGAGGTATGTTCAAGTGAGCGTTTACCTCAAGCCAAGCGAACCACAATTGATTTTTTTTTTTTGGTAAAATAAAAAAAGGGGGGGGAAAATATCTAATGGATTTATCGTGATCCAGATTGCGGTAGCATCTGCCAACCAAGGACGATTCTTCCCGGCCGGCAATTTCTCCGGTACTTGTATTTCCTTCGAAAATTACACATGCTTCTTGCAATTTTGGGTATGCGGGATGGATTTGAAGGGAGACCGTTTCCTCTTTTCTGGTTTAGGGTTTATATTTCGATTTTGCTTTCCATTCGGCTCGCATGACGAGCTCTGCCACTTTATTTTACAATCGGAGGTCTCGAACCGTGCGGACCTGGGAAGACATAGGAGACGGGCTGCATTTGGGTTCTAATTCGCCGGCCGATCGGCGTGACCGCCGACAGCGTAACCGTAGCGGTTACTCTCGCCGAGACCGGGTTAACCCTGATGCGTGCGATCTCGGTGCTGTTAATCATGTCTCTTCTCACCTACCATCTCGTCAGCCTCGTCAACACCAAGTGAGATTATTGTGCTTATTGGAGTTGGTTGCTAAGGAATCTAGAGTTGTTTTGATGTCATAAGAGTTTTGTTTTTTGGATTAAGGCTTATGGTTTGCCGAAACTTGGAAGTAAAATTTTGTCCCTGCATGTCGTATGAATTCTAGGTGTACGTGCGGTGCATTTTGCTCTAAGTTCTTATCCATATCAATTTCTGTTAATGGATAGGTGTTTATTTTTGGGATAACAATTTTTGGTTGATATTATTACCAGGAACGAGATATTGATGTGTTAGAAGATAACCGTTATCAATCGTCTTTGGGAAATGTTGGTTCCCCAGGACACCACATTAGTCCCCGAGGCAGATTTGCATTCAGTAACAGTGAGAGGCTTCCAGGAGCTGTGTTGCTTGCAAGGGAGAGGCTTTTGCAGAGGCTAAGAAGCGTGGAAATCTCCAGCCCCAGGTATTTTTGATTACTGGATCAATTAAGGCTGCATGATGTGCACATATAACAGTAACTCCGGTGGGATGTTTTTTGTACGTGCATGCTCTTTTTTCGCTACTGCTGTTATCAGGAATGTGATTTCCTCATACTCTGTTTCCTGCAGCTTCTTCTGTGGGTTTCTGATCTTGAGACTCTTTCGTCTTTCACTGTAGGCAAAGCAACGTTAGCCCTTCTCACGACATACTCAACAACATTCCACTAGGAGATGACTTGGTAAACCTAACACCCGGAGCAGGAGAGTGGCTCAGTGCAATAAGCCCTCCAACATCCTCAAATCCTCAGGAAACAAAAGAGAAACCTGCAGGGCTAACAGTAGAGGCTCTACACTCGTTGCCAACAGAGATATTTGCTACTCCTGATGAAGGTGAGGCATGCAGCATATGCCTGGAGTGTTTCTCGGAGGGTGACCAGCTGATCCGGCTCCAGTGTGGCCATAGATACCATTTTTGCTGCCTGGATCCCTGGGTACAGACTTGCGGAGACTGTCCATATTGTCGCCAGAGTATCAACCTAGACACACCTTCTGAACAACGAAGATAGCCAGGTGAGTACTTGAGCTAATTGAACAGTAAGTAATGTTTGAGGTTCTCCAAGTCTGGTTTTGCAAAAACATAGAGTCTGATATCTTGCTTTCAAAGATCGAAATCTGTATTTGTAAATGCGTGTGAACAGAGTGTTTTCACCCATACTTGTTCAACAGCCACTCGAAAGGTGACTTTACAGAATGCTTATTATGCTCCTAGTGCCTCCCACAATTTGCTGAGTGAAGAAAACTAGAGTGGCAAGGTTTCACCATAACCACAGGATCAAAACAACAAAAGTCAATTGACTGTATGCAGGTCCCCAGACACTGGCAAAAGGAACAAGCAATGTTTGGAATTATGGTGTAGGGGATAATGGGGGGTTTCTTTTCCTACAGAGATGTTATTACATGGCAGCAGTACTGTTCCCCGAAGGTACCATTCATTCCTTCGTCTAGGTGCTACTTAGAGTTTGAAGGCCCAATTCCAGAGAAGAGAAGCAGCTGCATGCAGCAGTGTGGTGGTTGGTGTGAAGGGAAGCCTGCCAGGCACACAAAACTTATCCCGGTTACAAGGATGCACTTGGTCAACAATAAGGCGTAGCAGCAGCGGATGTTAAGACAAACCTTGAAAGAAACAAACCGCACTCAATCTTAATCATCACCCTGTAATTGAACATAGGAAATGCACTTCTTGGTCCAGTCATCTTGTAACCTTTTCCTCTGTAAGATCACTAACAAAAAAAAAACATTGTCCTGTTTGTATATCATGAGAGCGAGGGCGAATTTACTCTTCAGCAAATCTACCCGACAAATTACTAGTGTAAATGAAAAATATTTCTACTTTTCAAAAATAAAAATAGTATTGTTTTAGAACACTTTTAATTATAAAAATATTTTTATTAAAAATATTTTTAAAATTATAACTATAAAAGTTATTTTTGAAAAAGTAAGTAGTTGATTATTTTTATTTTTTATTTTGAAAAGTAAAAATAGATTTAAAAAAATTTCCAGAACAATACTTAAATGTTTTTCAATATAATTACTCCACAAAGAACAACTTATGAGGTATCAATGGATACAAGTAAGAGAAATCAAGTTTTTGATGAACTAAATTAATATGAATGAATAACTAATTCAATGTATGCTTTAAAAAATTTATATTATATCTAGATATATCTAGTTTTTATTTTTTAAAAAATTGCCGATAAAATAAATAAATAAATGTTAATCTGATTGATTTTTTTTAAAAAAAAATAAGGGGGCTGTAAACCCATGTGAAATGCACAATCCCATATATGAAATCTAATAAAATATGCATATTGTGTGTATACATATTAATTTTTATTATGTAATATGTTAATGAATAAGTATATGAATTAGTGTTTAATATGGCAATTAATTTTCATCTATGCAAATAATCAATTATTTTGGTAAATGTGGTACTAGAATTAAAACAAGAAAGAAATAGCATGGGGAAGAGAGATGAATCTTCACCACAGTAGAGTGTTTGCCAAATTGAACAGACGCCCTACTGCCTGCCATTAGCTTCTGTCGGGGTCCAGCCCATTGTCTTTCTCTTTTTCCTTGCAGATCCGAGCAGCAGCAGCACAATGTAGGGAGTGAAAACCCTGTAAGTTCACCTCACAGAGCAAACAATCAATCAGAGCTGCTTTATCTGATTCACAATGACATCTTTTCCTGTCTCTTGCGAACTTGTTTGTTACTGTTTTCTTTTCGGGTTCTTTATCATTCAGCAGCAGTAGAGTTTGCCTTGTGATGATGAGTGGGGGAGGAGGAGGAGAAGCAGAAGGGATCAACAGCTGTTCATCGGTGTCCAGCAGCCGATGCCAAGACTGCGGGAATCTAGCGAAGAGGGATTGCGAGCATTTGAGATGCAGAACCTGCTGCAGAAGCCATGGTTTCCAGTGCCCTACACACGTTAAAAGCACTTGGGTCCCCGTCGCTCGCCGCCGCCCCAGGCATCTTCTCATGCACCAGATTTCCGATCACCCAAACCCTAAAAAATACAGAGCAAATCAACCACCATTATTTCTAGGTATTTCTCTCTCTCTTTTTTTACTTTAATTCATCTCGACACAGTGTTCCAGATTCTTCTCGCCAACCGCAAAATCATAGGCACTGTGTAGCGTTGTTGCTGTTAAATCTCACTTTCATTGTTGCAGCTGAATACTGTTCACCAAAGCATAACCCTAGCCACACTAACCTACCCCTGCCCTGACCCGCATGATCTGTCTGAACCCACCAAGAGATCTGGGCAAATCTCTGATGTTTTTTTTTTGTTTTTTAACGTTGTCATTCTAAAACTGAAATCTCAAAGATTAGCAATTCTGAAAACTACCTAGTCAGCTAGCATCTTTTTTCTGGTTTAGGGTTAGAAGGGCGAGAATTTCCAGCAGAAGTAAGTTTTCCGGCAGTTTTCCGATGCGTTAGAGTGAGCTCCATTGACAGCATGGTGGATCAGTATGCATACCAGACATCTGTTAACATCTCCGGCCACATGTTCACCGGAATACTCTATGACCAGGGCCCTCCGGAACCGGATGGACCGGCAAACTTTCTAACCGGAGGAAGCTCCTTCTCAGCCCCAGCGGCTGGCTTACTTCAGCAGCCTCTTTTTCATTCCAGAACATCTGCAAGCGGCACGGGTACAACCTCTCCGCATTACCCTAGCCCTAGTCCATTCTCAGCTTTTACTTGTATAAGTTCACAGCTTTTTCACAACCAAAACCCTTGACATGCAGCCAGGGTTTCTGAATATCCGTCTGAAAGTTTGGACTTGAACATGCAATGAACCAGTCTAAATCCATTCAGATTGACTAACACTTCTGATTATCGAGGATGAAACATTGAGATTGTTCATCCCACAAGTGTTTTGAAGCAAGGAGCAGCCTCTTTCTTAGCATCTTTAGGTTTTGTTAAACTTGTACCTGAGTTTCCCAAGAACATTTGATTTTCCAAGATGTCATGAGAGGAGAACTGATTCTGCAGCAATGAAATTATTCATTTTCTTTCTAGTTATCTTACCAGGTTTCATCTTTTTGTTTTACCAAAACATTCTTAAAAAAAATTATACAAACACCATGCATGTTTCCTTAAATTACTTCTAAACACGATAAAAGATGGACAGATGTGAAGAATCACTCCTGTGAGTGTATCTAATGTACTTTATTTTAGTTTCAAACAATGGCGATGCCCCTTACCAAGAGCATCTTTGAGTGCTTTGAGTACAGATCTGTTCACTGTGGGAACTCGGGCACTCGAGAATGGGGCTGTTTGGTGCTCCTGTGTTCTTTCAAAATGGAGCATGTCCTTGATTGTGTCGGAAGTTGGAAACAGGAAGAGTCACTGGTGCGATGATTATAGATTAAGGGTTATGATGTTATGCACGAAAGAGACATGAAATTTACTGCTCACTCAGTTTCCACTTCTTCATTGCCAATTTTCTTGCTAGGTATCGAGTTTGGTGAAAGCACAGAAAAGATTTCTAAAATGCTGCTCTAGTTCTACACAAGAAAAATGTTAGAAAAGAAGCTCCTATATGCTGAGGCATCTACATGCTGAAACTTACTGTCTCTTCTTCTCCAAGCTGCTTTCATGAATTTTTACTTACAAGGTTTATTACAGACTTCCATGGCTTTAAACAGCCTCATGCTTAAAAGATTCACATTCACCTGAAGGTTTGCATACTAACTTTCAGAAGCAACTAAACATCCTGAAAATCAACCCATTTTGTACATGTTATGCAAGGTGAATGTGCCATTATTTTGTTACCTCAGGTCAACTTGAAAACCCCATTTACTGACCTGATGAATTGATCAATCCTTTTCTTTGTGAAGTTCAATTGGACCTTCACATCTGGGACATGATTATTCGAACAAATGGCTTGTGCAGCGCACAGAACTTGTGTTGGCAAATCCAACCTAATTCTTCCCCACACATGGGACTGCGTTAGTTGGAAGTTAATGCAATGGGGCAGTATTAGCCGGTGGCCCAAAATTCAGGTGCTGAGAAAGGGAAGAAAGCACCAGTGGCAGCGGTGTGTGCACCGCGAAAGCAAAAGCAACCCATGTTGTGTTTGAGTGGATGGGGGAAAAGCAGGCATTGACAGGAGAAGCTAGAAAGCAAGTTGCTACCTTTACTGCCCAGAGGTTGAAGCCGGGGACTGAGGGGCAAACTCACCAAATGCTTTAAGAAGTCTACCCTGCGCCTACCTTAGCATCCAAACCCTAAAACAGATTCAGAGGTGACAGATGACCAAACATACTACAGTAAACTGAAGTGAAACGAAATGGAGAAGGGATCATATCAGGTCTGAACTCCCACCCACATCATCCAACCAAGATCTGTTCTTTTCTCAACATCACCATGTCAGGTTTTCAAATTCGAAAAAATTCGATTTGAGAAAAAAAAATGAAGAATTCTTGGGAAATAAACACGAATCCAATTTAAATATGACCCACATCATAATGTGGCTTAATCCTACATTTTGATACAAATATTTTTTTTTGATCTTGATCAATATGATCGGTAAAACACGGAATTCCAATCGAATGCTGTGAAAATTTAAAAATCAAAATATAAATATTAAAATTTAAAAATTATATATATATATATATATATATATATATATATTAAACTTTAAAAATAAATTATATATATCTTAAAATGATTTATTGGGTGTCCTTCTAAGGGCACATCTCAAATCCCATAGACAAAGTTACTCATGATTGAGTTGTATTGATATCATTTAAAAAATAAAATTGCTATGTATACATATTATTAAAATACATCATTAAAAAATTAAATAATAATAATATAAAAATAACATCATTAACAAGAAATTCTGACTGCCGTAACACAGCACACTCCCTCCATGCCACGTCATGTCGAATTTGAAAGTTAGAATGAATATTATATCTTAAAATAAATTTATTTTATTTAATTTAGATGATATAGCGAGATTAGTTTTTTATATTATTTTTAGTTAGTATATAAAATATTTGGGATTAGGTAACGTAGAGAAATAAACTCAGGATTGAAAAAATTCCTTTTAATTTCAGATTTAATTAAAACCCTAAAATAAGGGTAAAATAAATTATAGATTACGTTTAACCGCATTGATCAAACAAACATTAGCTATATTTGAAAAAATCACTTTAAATTTAATTTTAGAGAAATTTAAAATGCTGATAGAATAAGAATTAATATATGTTTGGAAGTATTTTTTAAAAAAACAATTATTACAAAATGAATTCATATTTAAAGTGTAAATAATGAGAATTGATTTTAATAATTAATGATATATTTATCCATACTTATTAATAATTATATTTTATAAATTTTAAAATATGTTTTCGATATTATTTATATTAAAAATATTACATGATTTTTGAATCATATTTTATGCTATTAATTTAATTTAAATATATTTATATTAAAATTATAATTATAATTTAAAAATTAAAATAACTAAAATATTTATAAAAATAGATATATCTGTACTTTCAATCTTAAAATCAATTTTCATATAGAAAATAATATCTCATTATTTTCACAAAGAATTCATATTCAAAAATTAATTCTCTTGTAATAGAATTTTATATACCTCATTCTACATGCTTCCAGAAGTTGCTAGACATCAATAATTAAGGCAAGATGGGAGGAAGCAAATTGAATGATGCTGGTTGGATGGTTGGTCGAGGTTATGAATTGGATCCGCAGCAACGTGGGAGTCTCGGCATCGAGAGATCTGAGTACCGATGTGGGATCGGATAAATGCTGGCCCTCATTCACAATCGCCTGTCTGCGCCAGAAACAGATATGCAGCTCCAACAGATGCCCATTTCCCGATCCCCACCACGCCCCGAGGGATCTGCTGTCGGTTCAATGTACACACACCACAACCCAGGGCAGGGCCAGGCCACTTGCTCTTTCAATGATAGCAAGAAACGTGCACTGCAGCCCCGTCTGATGTTTTCCAGATAAATGTTAGCGATTAAGGCGGCGCGTGAGGCTGAGGCTTCTCCTCTCCTGGCCGGCCACCGTCGTCTTTCAGCTTCAACGCCGTGTAGGTCTCTACTGGTACGTAGCTGTCGATTTCAAGATCCTAAATGAAAAGTCGTTTCCATTGGACCGGAGGAAGAAACGTGGTAACTTGGGAGCTTGTCTGAAATCTGCAGCACACACACTTCACCCTATTGAGACGATACTCGCCTTGTGAAGATGTATTTGTTGAAATTAAGTATCAGATAGATGGTAACAATATATCTGAAATCTACACAATAATAGTAAATCACATTAAAAAAGAAATTAGTCTTCCATCTAATTAAGATTTTTTTTTTATGTAATTGTAGATAGTGTTCAAATTATAGATCAATCTAATTTCTTTTACCTTAACTCATTACATCTCTTTTTTTAATTAAAATTTGCACCAATACAAAACTCATATTGACTACCAAGAGTAATGTCGTAAAAAAAATGTTTTGATACTATATTGAAATTAAAAATTCAATGTATCAAAGAAGTATACATAAAGTTTATGTACATAAAAAAAATTATATTAGAAAAAATTATGTGTAATTGATTATCAGTGATTCGATATTTTATATATTAGATTATTTTATTTTCATTTTAAGATATATTATTACTTGTTATAACAGCATTGTCAAGTGGTTGCCTTGTCACGCAGTATGGAGATTATATCTATGGCGGACGATTTCACTTAACCGGTTGGTCACTCTGCACAGACATGACAGAGTGTCTCGCGCAGGGAAGAGTCAACAGTGGATGCAAACTCATGAAGACAGCAAACCTACTGCTCTGTCTCGGAGCTAAATCCCTGTCTTAACTCATGGAAATAATGCAGAAGAATACACGATAATTGGTAGGTGGAATGGAACAACGCATCGAAGAAGGATAGACAGACAGATAATTCACCCTGTACCAAATGGAGGGTAAAAACGTCCAGCAAAACCTGCATTTGGGCCATGCAAGAGGCCCCATCACGATGGCCCATCATCTACCCCACAGCCCCCCTATCCGAAAGCAAAAGCAAACATTTTAATATATATTGTACAATTTCATTATTTTTTAAATACAAAAAAAACAATGGGAAAATAAGGGCTTAGAATATTTTAATAAAATGATGAAACTAGGGGGTTTAGTACTATGTTATTAATACTTTATACTTTAATAAGATTTAATATAATTTATCAAATTAAATTATTCTGATTAAACTCCATACAAATCCGGTTCTCAATGACCATCGATCCGATTCATAATCCTAAATCCTAAACTTTAAACCATAAAATGATGAAACTAGGGGGTTTAGTACCATGTTATTAATATTTGATCATTTAATGAAATTTAATCTAATTTATTAAATTGAATTATTATGATTAATATCCATTCAAATCGGGTTCTCAACCACCGTCGATCCGATTTCGGACCTCCGGTCCGACACAGTGGCGTTGGCAATGGGCAGAATATCTATCCATCATCATCATCTCTCTCTCTCTCTCTCTCTGTATCGCTTTTCCATGAGAAGAATAACATCTGAATCTCAGATAAAACTCCACTTCGGGGATTTAAAATGCTGCCGTAGCCGAGCTGTATCATGTGTCAGCCACACTGCATCTGCCCATAAATGGACCTCACTCTCTTCTTCAGGTGGAGCGCAGGGCAGAGTGAAATGAAGATCCAATGCGATGTCTGCTGTAGAGCGGAGGCCAGGGTTTTCTGCGCCTCCGATGAAGCTGCACTCTGCCTCAACTGCGACCATCACATCCACTCAGCCAACAAGCTGGCGTCTCAGCATCCCCGCACTCCCCTCGTTGAGAACCACCGTGGAGAGTCTCCGCTCTGCGACACCTGCAAGGTACTTTTGATGAGATCTGTGAAACCCTTCTTCTTTTTAAGCAGTTCGGTTTGCTGCAGGAAAAGCGGGCGCTGGTGTTTTGCCAGGAAGATCGAGCGATCCTTTGCACGAACTGCGACCTGGCGGCACACCAAGTTAACCAGTACACGAGGAAGCACAGCAGGTTCCTGTTCACAAGGATAAAAGTTGGAAACAATACACATGGAAGTGCACATCAGAACTGGGTTTCAAGCCAGAATGCCGTCTCCCAGAATTCAGCCATCACAATATCTGAGTATCTTCTCATGGGAACCTTACCATGTTGGCAAGTTGAGGACTTGCTGGAGAGCACTTCCAGTTTTTGTTACCAATAAACTAACTGAAACCCATTCAATGAAATCTTAACAAAAAAAAAAATCACCATGAATTGGTTTTAACAATTTCACCACTACATGATGTCTCATCGCCAGATCCCCAGGCATATTGGTGGTACTCGCCAAACTCAGAAATGGGTACACTGAGGAGGATTCAAAATGATGCTGCATCAGTTATTTCACATGATGGAACCAATGAATCCCCTCAAGCAGATCCATTTTTCTGTGGCCTTCAACTGTCTCCCTTTTATCATCGTTCATGAAGTTGCTATGTTTTGGAAGAAAATCATAATTCGATACTTCTTCAGCTTAGGGTTTCCTTTCTCATTGTTTTCATTCATTTTGCAGACTCAGAGTGTAAGAGTTTGGACAGTTGATGGAATGTATACAAAACCCTGTCCAAATCTTAAAGCAAACAAGACCGCAGACATATTTAATTCTGGATGAGCCTGAAAGGAGGCTTCACGAAAGCAGGTGAGGGATCATATGTCCCGTAGTCATCATCCCTGGTGTCTTTGAGTGCTCTTCCATGGATCTTCCTTCCGTCTTCGTGCTTCAAAAATTGTGAATCCTATACCAGGATTGGAAGAAAGACATGAATCCATGCACTCTTTCAACCTCAAAGCGAGCACATGGCGCTCGAATCCGACATTTTTGTAGACTTAGTTACTTACCTCTTGAGTTGGAGTCCTTTGCTCCATTGAATTTGAAACCCTCACTAAGACAAAATAAAGTTGTATCTTATTATATGTTAGAACGAGAATGATAAATCAGCATGAGTAAAAGTGTATTCTTTGTACATTTTTCTATTGTATTTTCATTTTTATAAACTCAATATAGAGTATTCATCTTTGGTCGTAAAATTTGAAACTCAATGGACTGTATTCACAGTATATTCATGACACTGTGCATCTCGAGTTGGATTCAGTTTCAAATTTGATGCTGTGTGGCAAAAATGTGAAGAAGTTACCTGCAAAAGAGGTGGAAAGAATGGCGTAGAGGAGGAGGAGGAGGAGAGCTGCAGCAGCACCCGCAACAGCATTGTTCTTCTGCATCAGACTCATTCAATACCAGACGTGTTAAGGGCTCTTTATTACACTATATTCTCCAGAATTGATTGCCCATTAAAGTTAGGGAGCATCTTTACTTTTTTTCTCTTTTGAAAACTTTTAGAGAAGTGAATTGAATCACCTTTTCGTTTTGAAAAATCCAAAGGAACATAAAGATGTGAATGTCTTTCTTGCAAACACTGAACCGGATATTCCTTCTCAGTGGGATGCTTTTTTTATGCATACTTTCCATAGTCTTCGATGTAGATTGTGAGGAAACAACATCTGTGCAGCATTCCAGAATCCTGAAAACCCCATCTCTTACAAGTGCAAATTTTGACATTATTCCAGAACTCTATCCCTGCCATTCTGATTTTCCATGATAATACTGACTTTATCTAATTATTTTAATGCAATGAATACTCCACATCGATGTCCTAAGCGTGATGGAATCAGGTATGAGTGTCGTAAACATGGTGGAGTTTCACCCAAAACGACAACGACAACACACCAAATGCCACCTTTTTGCGTAGTACCACTGCTACGCAGTTTTGGTTGAGTAACTGTGCTGCGTATCTTTGAATGCTCTTTGTCATGTCGATATGGATATCAAGGCTCTTCATTTAATCTAACTGTCTCGCTCTGAAATCCTCGGGGATGAGTTTCTGGAGGGGATCGTTCTTCTGCTGCTAGTGCTGTTGCAAGGACATAATCATACCATTAACTTTAATGGCGCTTAGAAAATCGATCTGGCAGTGACAGTGTTTATTCCAAATGAGAGTGCCAACTTGCCAACTTATGTGAAGTGTAATAACAAGAACCTGAATCAGAGCAATGATGAGCATTTATTTGAAATGGCAATTTGGGAAAGCCATCTCCTCCCGTATGGCATCAACTGTCACATGGCGATTTCTCTGGTTGAACTGGAGGGACAACAAAAGCAAATGCTGATGTTCAGCATTTGTAACCGCTGCATAGCAGAACGCAATTGAAGAAGGAGATGCTTTTGTTTTAGAAAAGAATGAACACATTTTAGTTGTGCGATTGGATCACATTCATTTCACCATTCATATAATGCTGCATTCCCAATAACAAATCTCCCTGCATCACCGGAGCAATGGAACTCGGACGCGGTGGCCCCGATAGGACCTTCCTCAAGCCCGGCGGCAGCCACCGCAAGAACCACCGCGATTACTTTGACCGTCGTCCAGTCTTTAAAACCATTTCCTGGTTCCTTCTCATCATCCTTGCGTCCTTGATCCTTACCAATTTCACGGATTCTCCAATTTGGAGCAAAGATTCCGACACCCACTTCAAGACTTCGAGGCAAAACTTAGCCTCAGTGAAGGAATATGATGACTTAGATAAAGTACTGAGAGCAGCAGCCATGGAGGGAAGCAAAACAGTGATCATAACCACAGTCAATTCTGCATGGATGGAGCATGGCTCCATCTTCGATCTCTTCATGGAGAGCTTCACAATCGGGAACCAAACCTGGAGCCTTCTGAACCATCTGGTTGTAGTAGCTCTCGATCACAAAGCCTATACCCGTTGCTTGCAGATTCACATTCATTGCATCCCTATACCTCCCCAAGGAACAGATCTTTCCAAAACAACCCACTTCATGAGCACTGAGTACATGAAAATGGTGTGGAGAAGGATCGGCTTCTTAGGCGCCGTACTTGAAATGGGATACGACTTCATATTCACTGATGCAGATATACTATGGCTAAGGAATCCATTTCCAAGGTTTCACGCCAAGGAGATGCTGATCTCCAATTTGCTTGTGACCTCTACAAGCTGAACTCCACGGATTTGAACAACTTGCCGAACGGGGGTTTCATGTACGCAGTCTCAAACAATCGCACCATTCAGTTCTTCAAGTTCTGGAACAATGCGAGGGATTATTTCCCTGGTAAGAATGAGCAAGAAGTGTTCAACTTGGTGAAGTTTTACCCCATCATTTCTCGAATCGGGCTACAAATCCGGTTCCTCAACACTGATTACTTTGGTGGGCTTTGTCAGAGCCGCCATGATCTTGATCTTGTGATCACAGTGCACGCGAACTGCTGCGTTGTGTTGGGAAACAAGATCCATGATCTCAAACTAGTTATGAAAGAGTGGAACGAGTATATGTCTTTGGCTTCTGATGATGTTAGAAATCGCAAGAACTCAAGCACCGGCAGCAGATCGTGGGCTGGTTCTTTGAGATGCGGCATGAAAAGGAAGCAGGTGCTGAACGGATGAAAAAGTTTGGGGCAACTTCGGAATTACATGAAACTTACTGTAGTCATTTGTGGATTCTGATTAGTTTGAGGGGCAGTTTGTAATTGTTCAATAAGTTTTATATTGTGAAGAATGATTTGATTTTTGAAATTAATGGGGGTTATGGTGTATATGGGCCGGACAGTAAGCCGGCTTTGTAGAGTAGTATAGTACTGTTTGATTTAAGGCCCAAAATTGATAACAAAACTAGGGTTTCGTTGTGCGGCTCCAAAATTAGGTTTTCTCTCCGCCCCCTTTCTGTAGCTTCTCCGAGATAGTTTGCTGCTGTGATGGTGAGATTCCTCTCTGCGGTCCTCAGACCAGGGCGCTTTGCGTTACCTGATCCCAGCTTCATTGATTTTACATCTTGGTTCTGTGATTTATAGGCTCCTAAGAAGGATAAGGCTCCCCCGCCGTCGTCAAAGCCGGCAAAATCAGGAGGTGGGAAACAAAAGAAAAAGGTCTGGCGATAGTTCCTGCATTTGTTTCTCTTCGATTGTATGTATGCTCGCTTGGGTTGTAATTTTGGTTTTATGGCATTATTTCTTTTACAGAAATGGAGCAAGGGAAAGCAGAAGGAGAAAGTGAACAACATGGTTCTCTTTGACAAAGCAACATATGATAAATTGCTGTCAGAGGCACCGAAATACAAGCTCATCACCCCTTCGGTGCTCTCAGATCGTCTCCGGGTGAGCATATTTACGTACACAGAACCTTTTCATGAATTTAAACAGCTGCTTTTCCTGCTTGATATCCTATTCTTTCGTCGATATTCATATTAAACAAAAAATGTTACGCATTATCCTCTCTTCTGCTGAAGGACCTTCATTTTCTCGTTAAAATGATGAGTTTCTGGAATGCATGTGGATCATAGATAGGGTCTTCATGATGTTTGCTTTTTCCCATATTTTTCCGGGTTTTGAAGTCCTTAGTTTTTCTCTGCACCCTTTCATTCGAGATTGTATATACTTCTACTTCGAATGGCTTCTTCTTCTTGAAGTGCCTGTGTTGAAGAACTGTTTCTTATGGTAGGATGTCCTCATTCTATGCAATTGTCATGTTTGTTTCTCACTCCGACCTTGTCATACTTGGTTCTCTGTTTCTTTGGGATGCATTCTACCTCAAATGGTCTGCAGGGGATGGCTAATGAATGCATGCAAAACATTGTAGTTCTCGACCTCGAGCATGTTTACATTTCCTCATTGCAGTTTCTGTTCTACAGATCAGCGGATCACTCGCAAGAAAAGCAATCAGGGACTTGATGGCTCGAGGCTCTATCAGAATGGTTTCTGCGCATTCCAGCCAACAGATATATACTAGGGCAACGAATACTTAGTTGTTGTTGAGCACCAATCAAATTGTCCGGATGAGACCATTTGCAGACCTTGCCTGGACAGATGGAGGTTATTTAATACTATCAAAGTTTCTCTTGGCTTCGAATGTTCTTGTTGGCTTTTTTTAACCAAGATTTTAAATTTTGATGAAATTTTCCTAAATTTTGGATCTTGGGTTCATTCTGAAATAAAATTTCTGACCTCTAAATTTTCGCTGTCAGAATTCTGCAAGTACCCATTTTTTTAATTTGACATTTATGTATTAAAACTTGTATTTATTTTTGTTATATAGTATGTAAATTGCGCAAAATCTTTTTAAAATCATTTAATAAATCTTAATTATGTACAAATCAGCACCACCGTGGTGCGAATGACGACGGCGACGGCGGTTGCCTTTTTTTGGTTGAAGAAGAAGAGCCTCAAACGCAATTCCAGAAATGGAGAGACTTCCATTCCACTTTCGAGTGGAACCTATTGACTGTTTAGTTTTCCGGTTTCAAGATGATTTGAAGCACCAAGATGCCGTCTTATTCTTCTCTTGTTAGGTTTTCGCTGCTTTCTGCAACCGACGGTCCGACACAGATCACCTGCCACGTCCTAAATCTTTGACCACCAACCCAGATGATCACGAGGAAGGAATCGTCGGTGGGTTATGATATGAAGCGAAGAAGAAAACAGGATAATGAAGTGAATTTATGATTCATGAAAGTGGAGCCAGATGGAAGGTTGGCGCGGTTGGCAGGGGCATTCGTCTGAACTGGGTTGGTGGGGGTGATCGTCGCCGATCACCTTTCAAATTTGGGTTTTGTATTTTAGTCTGCCAGGGCAGGACTATCTTGACGGTGGCGGCCGACTTCATGGACCAGAATGGCTACGAAGTTTCTTGAGTTTTCTTTTCAAATTTCAACAACCGAGTGGTCTGCAAATTTCCGACTCCATGTGGGTAATCTTTTGACATGTGTCCAACTACTCAGAGCTTACTTCATGTATATATATAGAGAATGCCATGGATGAGTCTCGTCTCGTCTCTTCTCGTCGGCCGCCAATGGAAGAGCCCGCCAACCCCAACTCCTTCCATGTTGATGGCACCACCGGAGAGAAGAAGGTGGGCTTCCGAGGGAAAGTATGGAAAGAATCAAAGGTGATGTGGAGTATCGCGCTGCCGGCGATCATCACAAGCGTCACGCAATTTTCCCTCTCCTTCGTCACCGCGGCCTTCGTTGGGCGCATTGGGGCACTCGAACTCGCCGCTGTTTCAATCGTTCAGGATGTGCTGGAGGGCTTTGCGTACGGCGTTATGGTGAATCCATGCTTCCTCTAATTTGTGCTTTTGTATCCATTTCTGCGACTGTCTCTGAGAAAACACACTTCATCCTCTTTGGTTGTATTAGCTAGGGATGGGAAGCGCTCTTGAAACTCTCTGCGGGCAGGCGGTTGGAGCAGGGGAGTACAAGATGCTTGGCATTTATTTGCAGAGATCTTGGATTATAACATTAGTCACTGCTGTGTTGCTTTCTCCACTCTATGTCTTTACTTCCCCCATCCTCAAACTCATCAGACAGAGCCCCCGTATCGCGGATGTTGCTGGAAAGTATGCCTTGTGGGTTACTCCTCAGCTCTTTGCATATGCTCTCAATTTTCCCGTTCAAAAGTTTCTACAAGCTCAGAGCAAAATCTGGGTTATGACTTTCATTTCCTTGTTTGCCTTGGGAATTCATGTTCTTTTGAATTGGATTCTTTTGACTGTAATGGGGAAAGGCCTTCTTGGTGCAGCCATGGCTGCAAATTTGTCATGGTTTCTCATAGTCTTTGGTGAAATTATATATGTTGTCTCTGGTCTTTTCCCTGAATCTTGGACTGGGTTCTCCTTTTCTGCTTTCAAGCAACTCTATAATTTTGTCAAGCTATCCCTAGCCTCAGCCATTATGCTATGGTAAGCTGTGCACCACAGTTTCTTTCTTATCATTCTTTTTTTTAAAGCAAACAAAACTTCTGAACTGCTGTTTTTGTATCTCTTCAGCTTAGAGCTCTGGTATTTTACTGTTGTGCTTCTGATGGTTGGCTGGCTGCGCAACCCAGAGCTTTCTGTCGCTGCCATTTCCATCTGGTTGGTTTTCTTTCCAAAATCCTTAGTTCACTAAGCATTTCAGTTACTCAAACCTTTCACTGAAACAACTTTTTTCTGATCTCCAGCATGAATATAGAGATCTGGGTGCTGATGATCGGTGTTGGTTTCAACGCTGCAATCAGGTAACAGCGCTGCCCTTTAGAAAATACCGCTGAACACATCCATTCCATGCTATCAAATCTTTGTTTTAACATGGATGACAACACTCCAGCGTTCGCGTATCGAATGAGCTTGGAGCAAACAACCCCAAGGCAGCCAAATTCTCCATAGGGGTGACTCTGGTACAGTCCACACTCCTCGGGGCTTTATTCGCGGTGGCGATAATAGCATCCCGGCAGTCGTTCCCGAGAATGTTTTCCAACCAAGAAGAAGTGATTCAGCAGGCTTCCAACTTGGGTTACCTCTTGGCAGTCACCATTTTCTTCAACAACATCCAACCAGTCCTCCATGGTACGCCACAGCAGACAGATGCAGCACGATCAGATATGACAATATGTATCTATCTCTCTATTCACTCGAAACGGGCGTTTTTTTTTTATTTGCAGGCGTGGCAGTGGGTGCAGGATGGCAAACATCAGTAGCCATAGTCAACGTTGTCTGCTACTACCTCCTTGGTCTACCCTTGGGGGGCTTCTTGGGTACAAAGCAAATCTTGGTGTGCAAGGGATTTGGATTGGAATGCTGGTTGGTGTTTTGATACAGACTCTGACTCTAATCATCTTTGTCCTGAGGACCAATTGGCACCAAGAGGTTCGATACTGTTGATCATCTCTCCTTCTTCCCAACCAAAATGGGATCCTGCCTAACTCTGTCACCTTCCTGCCTGTGCAGGCATCGCTCGCAGGGGAGAGGATCAAAGAGTACTCACTTGGAAGAGCTCCAGCGAGAGGCAACAGCAGCAGGAGCTGTAGAATGTGAAGCGTGCTGACAACAACAGGCCGCACCCCACACCAAGGCTTCTAACATTTGACATGGAGCACAGGCTGCTGCTGCTGCGGAAGAAGGAGGATCAACTCCGCGCATAGAATTGATTGGAACACACAAATAAATGATTACTTTCATTGAGACAGATCCATTTCATACAATATTAACCTGTCTCTTCTGGTAGCTTCCTTTTGTTCTGAGCTCCCTGATCCACACAAGGTGTTGCTGCCTTCCCAACTCTGCCACGTCTTTTTCTTGTCGGGGGAGATGTTTCCTGGACGGTTGGTGCGTATCAATTTTTATCGATATAATTAATTCTTAAATTTTGATATATTGAATATATTTAATTACTAGTTTGAGATAATAGACATATTTTTCCAAAAATAAAATTTTGTAGTATAATTTCAAAAATATTTTTTGATAGAAGTAATTTTACGATGTATATTATTCTAAAACAAAATTATTTTTATTTTTGAAAAGTAAAAATAGATTTTAAAAATTTTTCAGAACATATTTTTAGTATTCGATTTTTTATTTTAAATCTATCTGTTTTTACTGTTTTAATATCGATTATAACTGATAATTAGTATTTAAAATTAAATGTATTTATTTTCTATTATTTTATAATGTGATAAAATTAATCTTTTATTTATAATAAACAATGCTTTATATAAATTTGACTATCAATCAAAACTTTGTTTTGGTATTAAAAGTCTTTGAGATAAGTACTAATTACAGATTTGAAGTAATATTTATCTTATATAATTATTTAAAATATCTAACAAATAAATTGCCCATTTATACTAATTTAAAATACTAAATATGATGTCGTACATTTTCTAATAAATTCGATTACGAGCATTCGACTTGTTTGAATATATAAGTTTTCTTATGCACATATATATTATATGATATTCAGATTGTACTTGTCTGTAATTGGAGTAACTTTTGTGGATTAGCATGAGATGACAATAATAGAAAGGCCATTACCGTCACGTTACGCCAATCGGGAAAGGTAGGACACGGGCGCCGTACGGACTCGACTAGGCCTCCATGTGTCGGAATTCCGATGATTTACCACGTCACAAGTACGCTGACGGAGAACTCGACCTAAACTTGTTGAAAAAGGAGACTTGGGACGTGCAGGTCCATCGCCGTGTCCAATGGGGATGCTCCACGGACACTTCCGCCACCCCAATCCCGCTGACTCGTCGACACGCATCGCCGCTCTTCCGGGTCTTTCACACGGACCAGAAATGCACTTCTAACATCATAAACTACCTGCGCAGCAATTTTCTTTCCTCGGGAGTTGGAAGGTTCGAGTCAAGGATGGATCTTGAAATTCAAGGGAGAAGAACAAAAACCAATATTTAAATAAATTTCAATGGGTTTTATAAATCTTAATTTTACTGATTTTTTAAATAAAAATATATGAGCAATAATTGTGGATAATTTGATTTAAAATTATAAAAAAGTATTAATTTCTACATTAATTATGGATGATAGAAATAGAATTTATATAAAATGATCTTATTTAATTTTACATAAAGTATCTATGTAATGAAAGAATAAATGTGAGGATCGATATCATATAAAGAGATGATGAAGCAAACCTTAACCAGCGTACTAAGTTTTCAAGTAAGGTAGAAAGTTCCGATCTAATAAATTATGTAATAACTTTAAACGAATCCCAAATTAGTTATAAATATGGTATAATAAGAGTTTATATAAAGATAACTTATTTACTATAAAAAACTTTACAATATACTTCATGAGCCCTTCAATTATGGTTATGATTTAATGACGAATGTAACACGATTTACTTCAACTCCAAAACATTTATTGATCCAGTTTTAAACAATATGGTTTTTGAGTAATTTCACTTTAATCACATTCCACGTGTCTGTGGGATAGAGGGCAGTAGCCGACTTTTAGACTCTAGGCAATGGCGTCCGGCGAATATATCCCCCCACCTCTTCATGTCCTAACGTTCATATTCACGAGAGTATGTCTGGAGAACGATATTGTAAGAAGACTGGGTTTGCGGACGGCGATCCAGGGCGGGGGAAGAGAGATCTGCGCCGTGTGAAGTTTGGAGAGATTCTTTCGTTTCAAGAAACCGCCGCGGATGATTCGTGGTGGCGGAGGAGTGACGCGACTTACTCCAGCGGGAGCCCGCCGGTGGATAGCGCCACCACATCGTATTCCAATCCTGGAAGCGCTCTTTCTTCGCCCTCGTTTGATGCGATGGCGATGTCGCCGTGGACGGAACACTCTCCCTACGTCAAATCTCCTTGGATTTACCAGTCTGGGAACTCCGGCCAGGAGATGAAGAACGGTTTGATCGGGTCGCTCCTCCGGGAAGAAGGCCATGTGTACTCGCTCGCGACTGACGGTGATCTGTTGTACACCGGATCGGAGAGCAAGAACATCAGGGTGTGGAAGAATTTTCAGGAGTACGCGATGTTTAAATCAGGCAGTGGGCTTGTAAAAGCCATAGTAATGTTTGATCAAAGGGTTTTTACTGGCCACCAAGACGGAAAAATCAGGATTTGGAGGTTTTCCGGCGACGGAAAGAAAACTCACAAACGTGTCGGGAGTCTCCCTTCGACGAGGGATTTGATGAAAGCGGCGATTAATCCGAAAAATTACGTACGGGTGAGGAGAAAAAGAAGCGTCCCGTGGATGAAGCATCACGACGCGGTGTCCTGTTTAACGATCGACGCGGATCTCGGATTGCTCTACTCCGGTTCGTGGGACAAAACATGGAAAGCGTGGAGAATCTCCAATTCCGAATGCCTGGAATCAATTTCCGGCCACGACGACGCAGTGAATTCCATTCTCGTCGAATTCGGCCTGGTTTTCACCGGCGCAGCCGACGGCACCCTGAAGGCATGGCGGCGGGAGTTGGTCGGGAAATCAACCCATCATCTTCTTGTGGAGACGCTTCTGCACCAGGACCACGCGGTGACATCGATGGCGGCGAGCCGCCGTGGCGGGACACTATTCGCAGGTTCCTCCGACGGGCTCGTCAGTTTCTGGGCGCGGACAAAGCACTTCATGGCGTTCGGCGGAGTACTCCGAGGCCACAAGCAGGCAGTTCTCTGCCTAGCCTGCGCAGGCCATTTAGTGATCAGCGGGTCGGCAGACAAGACAGTATGCGTGTGGCGTCGGAACACGGGCACGGCAGGAGTAGATGGAGGAGGATCCGGGTACGCCTGCGTGTCGGTGCTGAAAGGACACATGGGCCCGGTGAAGTGCCTGGCGGTGAGGCCGTCGTCGTCATCATCATCACCATCGGAGGAGGAGGAGAGTTGGATTGTGTACAGCGGAAGCCTCGACCGGAGCGTGAAGGTCTGGAGGATAAGCGACGGTTCCAGCACAGAAAGACATGGAAGGCGACCAATGAGCAACACGCAGCATCAAAAGGACAGATAAATGGTCCAGTCCACACCAATAGCATGGCAGGCATTATTTAGTTTTCTGTTTGTGAAGAGCGTGTACGGACTCTATATACAAAACAGTTACAGAAGAACCAAAATGGCAACGTACATGGTGATCTCTTTGTGGGCAAATGAGGTCTCAGTAGGGTTTCCAAATGGAAGGAAGGTGCGGTTCAGATTGAGGGGCTAATTGGCAAAGATGGCGGCAGTCTCCGGTCTGCACCAACTTGTATTTGTTTATTTAAATAAAACAAGTAGAAATTTAGAAATATTTCTTATTTTTAATAAATTTTATTGTACAATTTTTAATGTATAAAAAATCCTTGTCGATAATTGATTTCGAAAAATAAAAACTATAAAACTCACCAAAATTACGTACTTGGGACGCGAAGGAAAAAATTGTTAGGACATACGTGGCCCATGCAGGTCTCGAACCTGCGACCTTCGCGTTATTAGCACGACGCTCTAACCAACTGAGCTAATAGGCCAGGATATCTCAAAGAGATATAATGCTAAATAATTATCTAAATATAATCATAACCAATATTAAAGATGATGTATCATACATGTTATTGATATGACATGACATGATTGAAAACTCCCTCTACATGTGCCCTAGGAGAAATGGAGCGCGTCTGCCTTCCTAAATGTTTCTTAGATCCCATTGTGCTCATACCAGCCACAAAGGATAGCGGTGGAGCGTAACTAAGATGATGTATTAAGAATGTATGCCCAAAACACAAGTATTTGGATTGCCATTTGAATATGGATTTGATTATGAAAAACGCATTGGATTTGGTTTAGCTTTAAATTCAGTTTTGTTTTGTCGGATTTGGATTGTCATCACCGATTCAAGTCCCCATTTGTGATCTGGCAAAGTGGATGGTTCTTTTGGTTTCTGGGTAGTAGCTGCGCTGGTTGGTAGAATTTACTCTGTTGAAATGGATGATGGCCCATCCTTTTCCTACCCATTAAAATCATTGGATAGCTCAATTGTCCAGATTGTGGGAAATTTGGGAACTCTGGTGAAATTTCTGGCCCATCCTTTTCTGCCAAACCCACCTGTGCTAAGATCACAAACGCTATTTTGCTTCACTATGGCAAGCACCATTTTGCTGCGATAAGCTCCAGTCGTGGAGGAAGGCTCGTGCCTCCCGCTGCATCAAACATGACGATGAGAATTCCCATAGTTGTTCTCTCACTTTGCTGCTTTTCGGGCCTTCTTCTTGCCATCTCAACTGATGATGAAGTTGACGAAATAACACAAACAATGGAAGAATTTTCAGGCTATAAGATTCATGAGCAAAGCTTTCTGCCTGCCTTCTCGTCGGCCTCAGTTGACACCGAAAGTCTGCAGAAGCAGGCAAGTAGAATCTTCATGTTCATTCGCATGTTACTTTGTAAAATTATGGCCCCTTCTTTATGTGCCACTGGACGTTTTAATGAATTCTTAATGGGAAGATGCAAAAGATTTTGAATATTCAAGGAAAGTCAAGAACTGAGGCCATTCATTTACATGAAAATCTTCATGCGCTAGTGCTATTGTAGTTGATCTATTCTGGGTTGATCGGAAAATAAGTTTGTCATTTGGGTTTCCTAGCTTTCGTGGGATTGAGTGCGCCTTCTTGTAGTTTTTATTGTTTGCTTTCGGATGTCTTTTAACATCTTTATCTTACTGTGTCCAGATTCATGAGCTATCATTGTTCTCTGATTCACCTGCACCTTCTGTAACACGGGTGCTATACAGTCAAAATGATATTCTAGCCAGAGGGTGAGAACTCGAGTAGAGTATATGCATGCTTTTGTTTTCGATAAGTTTCCAGTCGTTTCAAGGATATGCATTTTGATGTACATGAAGACAGCAGGATAAAAAAAATATATAATTGGATGTTGACATCAAAATTTAACTTTGGATGGACCAGTACATCTGTAACCTTTTTTGATGATTGCCTTTACCGTGTATCGTACCTTTGATAATGATATTGGTTCCGTGGATGATAGCTGAGTCCATAGTCCTGACATGCTTTTGATTCCTTGAATATTCTGCAACATTTAAGTGCAGGTACATTAAAGATTTGATGGTTCGTTCTAATCTCTTAGTAAAAGAGGATGCAGTAGGAAGTATATTTGGTCGATGGTGAGTTGTGAAACTTGTATTCGTTCCATTTATTTAACTCTGTATGGCTATTCAGACTGCTTGAAGCTCAATTGTGAAAAAGATATTGACCACGAAGACTGCTTGGATTTTATAGCGATGATTTTCCAGTGTTCTACTACTTTTGTGCATGATTTGATTGTGCCATAATGTCTATAAGGTAGGGAAGCCTGTCACTGGATTTGTTGGGATATAATCTATAAGATGAGCAAGATTTTATGAGTTTATGACTGGGATAGAATTATGTGAGGTAAAGGCCCTATGCCAGATATGTCGAGATGTAGTGCATTCAATAAGTAGATTAGATATAGTTTCATCCTGGTCACCAGACGTATACAGTAAAATGCCGATGGAAAGATTGAAAAAAGTAAAAGTCAATCTGGATTATGTCTCTTTGCAAAGATGTCAGCGATTAGAGGAAAAAAATTCCATGGTTTTTAGATTAATTTTAGTCTATAAAGATAATGTATAAAATTTTTATATACCGTTGATTCTCAAAATATATATTTATTGTGTTGTAATTGTATAAGTATAAATTTTAAAAGCGCAAAGAAATGCATTGCAGCCATTTTTGTGTCTTACAGAAGAAGTGAAGATGTTTTTGTTTTTTTTTTCAGACCTATTTTTTGTTCTACCAAGGAAAAGTAGATATTCTTCTTTGTTTAGGATTCTTAAGGAGTTAGGGAAGGCTTGTTCAATAGTGAAGGGTTTACAGATTAGCCTTTTGTGTACGGATTCATAGGCTTAGAATAGTGCAGTCAATTCAACGACCTTAAACTTTATCCCGCTGACCAAATATTTTTATTTTATCTAAAGTTTCAGTTTTTGCACATTTTCTTGATTCGATTTTAACTAATCTTAACCAGGACTGGCACGGAACCTGAACTTCCGGCTGTTGCCACAGGATCTCATATTGATGCTATACCATACTCAGGAAAATATGATGGCGTAATTGGTGTCATTGGTGCCATAGAAGCCATCAATGTGCTGAAGCGGTATGCATGTTATCTAATCTTTATGCACTCAAGAATGCTTGCTTGACCTTATGTTGCAGAGTCAGTTGTGTCCCTTCAGGTTATGTTTTACTGTGGTTTCTTTTCAGATGATCCTCATTTTTTTTTCATTTTCTAATTTCATTGAGCTCATGAAGATTGGGGTTTAAGCCTAAACGTTCCTTGGAGGTGATCATGTTCACATCAGAAGAGCCCACACGATTTGGAATCGGCTGCTTGGGAAGGTAAGAGTCATCATATTCTGTTTCAAAACATACGAGGTGGCCTTCCTTTCGCTGCTGGTTACTTTCTCTACGTATAAATATGATTTTTATCATTGCTATGCTTTTGGAAATAAACATTATCACTCCCCACTTTAAAAATAACCAAACATTCAGTTTTTTCTTCCCCTTGTCTTTCTTTTCTCATTCTAAACTAGACCAATACTGCAGCCGTCTGTTGGCAGGAAATGAGGAATTGGTGGAACTTCTTACAAGGGTCGCCGATGGTCAGAATATCTCTTTCCTAGAGGCTGCTAGATCCGCTGGTTACATGAAAAATGATGTGGACCTTCGCAGCTTGGCTCTTGAGAAGGGGAGCTATTCTTCATTTATTGAATTACATATTGAACAAGGTCCCATTTTGGAAACGGAAGGTTGGACTATTATTTATGCTATTTTATGTAGTTTTCGTAGTTGGGGATTAATCCTCGCTTTTCATAGCTACCGAAATTGGTCTTGTCACTGCCATTGCCGCTCCTGCAAGCATCAAGGTGGACTTTGAAGGCGCTGGTGGCCATGCTGGAGCTGTTCTCATGATGGATAGGTAATGCTTTCTCTTCTGGTTTGAACTTTGCTTTCTAGATCCTCAACATTTCTTAAGTATTATTGTTTGTTATCCAAGTTTGGGGGAGAGTGACCTTAGTGTATCATCCTGAATATACCAAAAATTTTTCACTCTTGGCAACATCTATTCCTCTGGGTCGCAATGAACTTCATCTCAAACTTTCTTATTTTCCTCAAAGGTGAAATGAACTTCTCTTCCTGAGACTCCATGACGGTTGAATTATGTTAGATAGTAATTTCATGACTGAAAAGGTTTAGGGGTGTAGCAGTGCCTTAAAAGTATGAAAATAGTGACTGGGATTAGAAGATCTGTGGACCAAATGCTTCTCCTCTATCTGGTGTAACATTCTTCAACTCCTGGGGTCTTCATTGTTGTCTGGATCTTCACCTCTATGATGGAATCAAGCCTCTTTGTTCACTCTTTGGGAATACATATCTTCTCTGATCAATCCACAAACTATTTTCTGACAGGCATGATGCAGGATTGGCTGCTGCAGAATTAGCACTTGCAGTCGAAAAGCACGTACTGGAGTCCGGATCCGTGGACACGGTTGGCACTGTTGGTGAATCCCAAACCTTAGCTTTTCCACATAAAGCATCTCCCTTTGCATCTTTGATGATCTCGTTGCTCTACTGAAGGCATTCTGGAGCTGCACCCTGCGGCAGTTAACAGCATCCCAAGCAAATCCCATCTCGAAATCGGTCTGTTTGTAGGATATGTCCCCAGATGGGTTCATCCATCTCTTGATCATGAACAAACCATCACTTCCCTTCATGCTATTGCCTGCAGATATCCGTGATATCGACGAAAAGCGAAGAAACACAGTGATCAGCAAAGTCAGCCAGTCTGCTATCAGCATCTCCGAAGCTCGGGGTGTGAAGCTCTCAGGATTCAGAATCGTGAATCAGGATCCACCAGCAGCCTCCCATGACACGGTGGTGAACGCCATGGAATCCGCCTGCCAAGAACTCAACTTGTCTTTCAAGAAGATGATCAGCAGAGCCTATCATGATTCCCTCTTCATGGCCAGGTACTACAGATAACGAAACTAACCTGTGATTGCAACATTCTGTTGGCCACTGAATACGGACACATTCTGGCAGAGTATCACCCATGGCCATGATCTTCATTCCCTGCTATAAAGGTAATGCAGCTAATAATAGAATTAGGATGTGTTTGATTCTATTTATTTGAATTATTTCATAGAATCGTTTAATTGATTTGCTATGGTTGTGGTGTGTGCAGGATACAGCCATAGACCGGAAGAATTTGCAGAGGCAAGGGACATTGGTAATGGGGTGCGAGCGCTGGCTCTGACGCTGGCCAAGCTGTCTCAGTTGTGAACGATTCTGGGTGTTGGTCTCCCTCAG
The DNA here is from genome assembly GCA_002189035.1 of Utricularia gibba. NCBI lineage: Eukaryota > Viridiplantae > Streptophyta > Magnoliopsida > Lamiales > Lentibulariaceae > Utricularia > Utricularia gibba. The sequence goes on along the minus strand of NEEC01000012.1, from coordinate 2,418,997 downwards.
CAAGTTGAACCGCTGCAATAAAACTGGGGTTCGATGTGTACACAGAAGCCCAGAAAATCATTTGGTTGTTGGAGTATTCTCTGCAATTCATGTGGTGTATGTATGAGATTGGGTAGCTGATGAAGTTTTTTCTACTTTCTGAATAAAGGATCACAGCCTGTAAGACTGGTCGGAGGAGATATCAATTGCGGCGACTCCGATCAGGAGGGCGGCGGTTCTTTAGCCAGGATTTGAATCCGCCAGCGTATTATGTATTGGGCTCGATAGCCCACTTTCAGAATTATTAGACTAGTGGGCCTTAAGCTGCCCATGGGAGAAGAACAATGACAAAGGCGGGAGATGTCCTTGACGGACAGTTGAGGCGGAGAGAGAAGAAACGGTTTTTCAGTTCTAGAGATGATCGGAATTTACGATTGGGCCATGGGGTTGGAGACGAAGGAATTGGTCAGTGAGTTTGCGTATTTGCTTTGGGCTGAATCTGTGAATCTGTGAATTGGATGTTGTTTCCCATCGACTGGATTCTGCGAGCTGGTGGCTAGTGGAAATTGCCTAGGGGCTAGGGGTTTTCGTCCCGTGTTGCGTTTCCGCGATAAATTTGGTAGTCTTTCTGTTCTCATTTTGTTTCTAACGATTCAGTTGGTGAAGTTTTGATCCTCTTCCAACTGCTAGAAAAACCTAACTTGTTGCATTTTACTCTTGTTTCGGGAGAAAGGAGAGAAATTGCTGGTGAAAAAAAAAAAGAAGTTGGGATCCTTCTAATCCAGTTGAATTTGAGTTCCCTTTTACTTGTGTTTCTTATAAAACTTATATTCAGTTCTATGCGGCCTCGTTGGTACTTGATGTTTCAACGCATGGGGAGTTCCTTTGAATTGTGTTGATGCTGGCTTGCTGACAATTTGTGGGGGTTCATTTACGATTCCTTCCTTTCGACTGATTACGTGCATCTGCTTCTTTTCTTGCGGTTTACGTTCCGGATATTTGGCATCTTTATAACATTTCGATGTAGGTCTGATGGTGAGTTTCAAAACTTGTATTCATACGCTGTGTAAGTCTATATGAAAATTGATTTTCATGCTGTTTGAGGCTCATTATCTGTCTACATGGGAAACTCGGATTGCAGTTGTAGTGCCGAGCGTGCATCTTGGGAATTAAGGCGTTGGATTGAAGTATTCTCGAGATCTGTTATGGAGTTTCCTGCTGAACTATAATGAGTGCAGTCAGTGTTGTTGACCCATATGAACTTTTGAACATCCTTGAAAATATATTGGATTCTGACCCACATATTGATGAGGTGGGTTTTATTCATCCTTCTCAATTTGCTGCATTTGATGGGGAGAGCGCCATTATTCCTCCGTCGTCCACCGGAGACACCCTGAATGTATTTGATGAAATCAACAACCCAAAATCCGTAGAGACTAATAGCTTTGCAAATGTCTTCTGGAATAGAGATCATAAATTGGGCATCAGTACCCTCAATCTCTTTATGCTGTATTGTGCTGCAAGAGACGTTTTTCTCACTTCTTATAAAAGTTACAGATTGACAAGTGATCCGGGGGAAAAGATAGATGAATATTCAGCAGCAGAGATTGATGTAATGAAGCATAGCAGAGCTCTTCTCCTTCTAAGTTCTGATTTTGGCACCGCATGGAATTCTAGGAAAATGATAGTATCAAAAAGGTACCTCCGCTCCTCTTTGATGGATGAATTACACTTGTCCGCTCTAGTACTATCATACTCGCCCAAAAGCGAGCGTGCATGGAGCCACCGAAGGTGGGTGATCAAGATGATAGGCGAGAAAGACGAAGACATACAAGAAATTGTGGGGAGGGAGTCTGAGTTTGTGAAAACCATTGTTGAGAACTTTAAAATGAACTACCGTGCTTGGAGTTATAGATGCTGGCTGGTTTCCTATATGTCTATTACCCAGCTTCTCCATGAGCTTCAGATTTCTCGTGAATGGGCCGGCCTTCATGTAGCTGATAACTCATGTTATCACTACCGTTCATGCTTATTGTTGAAGATCATAGAGAAAATCCACCATTCTCATGCTTCTGACCTTCCCCCATGTTTCGAAATCCATCAGCTTTGGCAGGGGGAGCTTGAGTGGGTTTCTTCTCTGATAACCCGTTATATAGGAAGAGAGTCCCTATGGCTGCACCGTCGCTTCCTGTCTCTCATATGGATGAAGCATTTGGCAAACGGGGATGATCAAATAGCAGCTCCCTGCAATTCCTGCCCCGACGCCTCTGACAAGAGTGGAAACATCAGCAGGTTTGTGAAAGATGAGCTGATGTTTTTCCAAAAGTGCTCAGTCGTCCCTGACAACGATTTTTTGGACTATCAGGCGCAGAAAACTCATTCAACTACCTACATCGCATGGCTTGCAAAGCAAATCCCTGAACCCTTCTTTGTTGAACTTGAGAAAAGTTCGCAATGTGAGACAATCAAGGAGTTGCTCCACCAGAATGGAAAGGGCCCTCTTTGGGAATCAGCGACGGCGAGTTGGAGCCCCCGAGCATGACAGAGTCTGCTCCTTTCTATTCAAACCCTGGTGTGCAGTTGATTTTATGTTGCCTTAGCACATGCTTTGTACCATCCATAACCTGAAACCTTGCTGCTGCTAGGTTTATGTACTGGTAAAGGTGGGAGAATTTCATATGGAAAGAAGAAAAGATTAAGAAAAATTATTATGTAAATCTTGTATGAGATATTTTTTTTCATAAAACTGAATTTGAAATCATGGGAATTCAATATAGATAAAATTGTACATCTCACTTAATATCAATGTCAAATTCAAATAAATATTATAAAGATTGAATATTCAAAATTGATGATACCGTACAATAAATTTACTGATTTTGGCAGAAAAATTGAAATGCAATTTGAATTGAGAAGTTTACATCAACGATAATATTTTCAAAAAGTTGAGAGTATAAATTAAATAAAAAATTGAGAAATATCGGGAATTTTATATGGGTTGTTGCTGTAATCAATATACCACGTGATAATAGTTGAGCATTTTTTAATTATAAATATTCATATTTTTATTCAACCACGTGCGTATCTCAGGGATGGGCGATTAATTGGATTCTTTGGAATTTGAATTTTTGGAATTTGAAATCGAATATTTGTTATCATATTTAATGAATATTTAAAAAATCGTATATTATATTTTTTTGAAGAAATACGGTCCCTGTTCCTACGGGCCCGCGGTTGGATTCTGCTGCGAATCCAATCAGGATTCTTCATCTTCATCGATCTTAAAGTCTCCCGTTCCGCCATCGTCGTTTCAGAAACCAGTGCTACCGTACCCTTCGTTGCTTCGCCTTCGCCGCCCTAGAAGATATGGCGTCGTTCGTTTTCCTCGTTTTTCTTTCCTTGTTTTTGGTGTTCGGCTCGGCAACAGACATGTCGATCATCACCTACGACCGGAATCACGACATGGACGTCCCCCGTTCCGAGGAGGAGCTCAACGGTTTGTACGAGTCCTGGATATCGAGACATCGCAAAGCGTACAACGCCATTGACGAGAAGGAGAGGCGGTTCGAGATTTTCAAGCAAAATTTGAAATTCATCGATGATCACAACTCCGTCGATCGTCCTTACAAATTGGGTCTCAACCGTTTCGCCGATCTCACCAACGACGAGTACCGTTCCATGTTTGTCGGCGGCAGATTGAACCGCACCACCAACAATTCGGTGAACCGTAGGGTTAATGGTCGCTACGCTGTTGAGCCCCGTGAAGAGTTCCCTGATTCTGTGGATTGGCGAGAGAAAGGCGCCGTTGCTCCGGTCAAGGATCAGGGCCAATGCGGTAACTAATACATGTTTTTTGTTTCTGTTACTAATCCTACATTACATCAAATCTGATTCAGAGATGAGCTTGAATGAGGATATCACGTAGTTTCATGATTTGATGAAGTTTGTTTCTTTCTTTTTCTTCTCCGGCGAAGGGAGTTGTTGGGCATTTTCAACAATCGCAGCAGTAGAAGGTATAAACAAGATAGTAACAGGGGATTTGGTATCTCTATCCGAACAGGAGCTGGTTGATTGCGATAAAGCTTACAACCAGGGCTGCAATGGCGGCCTTATGGATTACGCCTTTCAGTTCATCATAAACAACGGTGGAGTAGATTCCCAGAGTGATTACCCTTACCAGGCTCGTGATCAAACCTGTGATTCTTATCGGGTTTGTGCCTAACCTTCACCATCTTCTGCTCTTCATTTTACCAGTTGCTGCTATCATGGCTTATTGGAATTTGGATCTTTCAGAAAAGTGCCAATGTGGTCTCCATAGACTCCTACGAGGACGTTCCCCAGAATGACGAACAAGCATTGCTTAAAGCTGTGGTAAACCAGCCCGTTAGTGTCGCCATTGAAGCTGGGGGCAGAGCTTTCCAGCTCTATCAGTCGGTATGATCTCCTCGTTCCTCTTTTTTCTCCCTGATCACTGATTGCATCCCGAGGATCATGAACTAGAGCTTAAACTCAGGGCGTCTTTGCCGGTGAATGTGGAACGGAATTGGATCACGGCGTTGCAGTTGTCGGATACGGGACAGAAGATGGCAAGGATTACTGGATCGTGAGGAACTCATGGGGACCGGAATGGGGCGAGAGCGGCTACATTCGACTGCAGCGCAACGTGCACACAAAAACTGGAAAGTGCGGCATTGCCATGGAAGCATCTTACCCCATAAAGACAACCCCAAATCCCCCGAAACCTGCTCCGGCACCCCCTTCTCCTGTGAAGCCACCCGTCGTGTGCGATGACTACTCCTCCTGTCCCGCCGGCAACACTTGCTGCTGCTTATATGAGTACTCCGGCTACTGCTACGCCTGGGGCTGCTGCCCGACGGAATCAGCCACCTGCTGCGCCGATCACTACAGCTGCTGCCCTCATGACTACCCCATCTGCGATGTGCAAGCCGGGGCTTGCCTCATGGTAACACCCTTCACCTTCACCTGCTTGATCGTGCCACCCTCTCTGTTCCTCTCCTCATCTCTTAGTGTTGATGTGTCTGTGCAGAGCAAGGGTAGTCCAATGAAGACACAAGCGTGGGTTCGGAGCAACGCCCTCCTAGAAGCCACCATGTAGAATATCAGCAACAGAGAAGCCAAAGCCTCCTGATCATATAGTACTACTGCTGCTTCTTACAACAACTAGATCTATCTACTACATTATTTTACAGCATTTTATTTAACTACTACGTTTATTTGAAAAACTCTTATATTCCTTTTGCTTTTGTTATGATGTAATCTCATATTACACGATATTATCCATTTTGTATATTCAACTTTTAAGATTTTACGTTTTTTTTACTTTTAAAGAAAAGATTTTAGGCAAGATTAGTAATATATATCTATTTAAACACATATAAGATATCGTGATTAGATCTTGATATTACATTTTATTCTTTTAAACACTCAACATTTTATACATTTTATTCTTTTAAAGATTTTATTCTTTATATTTTATTCTTTTAAATATACTCTTATTCCACCATTGATATCAGCCCCCATTTGGCTCTGATACCTTTTGTGCATCCCAGAAGTTTCTGAATCCAAACTCATCCATCTGAGTGTTGTTCTTCTCATGTATTGAACATCTGATCCCTCCTCCTCCTCCTCTGCTACGCTTTTGCTTAGTGTTGGTTGATAAACGGGGAGGACAGCACCGTAGCAGTGCGGATGACATGAAGGGCGATTCAAGGGACTGGGGCCTGGTTGGTGTCTCCTTCAAGAGGAGGAGAGGGGGCGGTGAAAGGGAAGCACAGCAGATTAGTTATGCCGTACGGGTAATCTTAAATGAAGCTTCTATGCATGCCATCAATAACCATACCTATATACCTTTATTTTCATCTCTTCAAGAAAAAAAATTATATTTTGAAAAATTGAATTCAATTTTATCCTATTTCCTCCCAATTTAATTTTATCCCCATCTGTTATCATCGATTCTTACAATACACATTAATTAATGTATATTAAATATCATTTAAAATTATGAAATTTTTAATTTTAAAAAAGTAGAAGTTAGAGGTATGATAATTCTTAAAAATTATTGTAAATAATACATGTTTCTAGATTTTTTATTTTTTTAGAACATAAATCGTTCATATTTAATAACATTCCACCAAAAAAATTGTGTTGGATATTTACTTATGGATGAATAACAAATATGCTAAAATTAAAGATTCGATATATATTATATACATACATAATTTCAAATATATAATAAACTTGAATCATATTAGAAAAAATTATAGAATCAACAAATTAGTGTGAATTGTTATGACAGTTAATCATTGCATAAAACCGTCATTAAGTTAATTGAGTAAGTAGCAAATTAGGTGAGTGTGTTTGTGTTTTGGTGTTGGGTGAGATTGGGAGCTGCAAATGGGGTGCACCAGCGCAGGGCAGGGCAGGGGCAGGGGCAGGGCAGCGGGATGCTTTTCTTTAAGAGAAGGGAAGGGGGGGAGACCGAGAGAGAGAAGAAGAAAGGGGTCAGAGGCCTGCCTCCGAAAATACGCATAAATAGTATCGCTGTGCTGTTTCTTTCAAGAAAGTAGCGAAAAATCAACTCCCGTCATCAATGAGTTTAGTAGTCTCTCTCCCGCCGAGAAGCATAAAGGAAAGACAAGCGTGATAGGTGAGTCTGCGCGCAATCCCCTTCCTTTATCTGAGGCACCAGCGACTCCTCATCTCCCCCCTACGACCTCCATTCCCCTTCCCGGAGAAAAGAAAGGAGAGAGGGGGAAAAGAGAAAAACACCATGTTCCTCGCTTTGTCTTTTGCTTGTTTTCTTGAAAGATGAACCAGGGGAGGAGGAGGAGGAGGAAGCAACCGGGAGTAGACTTTGTTGCAAAGCAAAATGGATGGTGTTGAGCAGCTTGGAGACAAATCGCTCTTTGATGGTCATTCCCTTTACTGCGAAGAGGAGGAGGAAGAGGTCAGTGGAATCACTTACAGTGATTCGGGTTCTCATCAACAAAAAGATGGCATTTTTGTTCCACGAGTTCCTTTGCTGGAGCAAGATTTGGCGTGGGATGATGAAGAACTTCAGACCCTTTTCGCCAAGGAGAAGGAAACCTTCATCCATATCGATGATGCTGGGGCTGTCACGTTGCCCAGTGGAGAAGCTGTGGAATGGATTCTGAAAATGAATGCCCCTTACGGGTTTTCGGCAATGACAGCTATTCTTGCAGTCAATTATCTCGATAGATTCCTCTCCAGCCTCAGTTTTCAAAGGGACAAGCCATGGATGATGCAGCTCGCAGCTGTTGCTTGTTTATCCATTGCTGCTAAAGTTGAAGAAACTTACGTTCCACTGCTTCTCGATCTTCAGCTGGAAGGTGCCAAGTATGTTTTTGAAGCCAAGACCATCCAAAGAATGGAGCTTTTTGTGCTCTCATCTCTCAAATGGCGGATGCACCCTGTGACTCCATTGTCATTCATTGACCATATCATCAGAAGATTTGGCTCCAAGGGCAGTCTCCCCTGGGAATTCCGCACGAGATGCGAAAATCTCCTAATGTTCATCCTTCCAGGTCAGTATCAAGTGAACTTGTGCCGCAAATCTGAGCTTGGAAAATACATTAACAAATCTTGTTTCAACCAGATTCGAGATTTCGGAGATATCCCCCGTCAGTATTAGCCACCGCCACAATGCTTCAGGCTATTCATGAGGCTGAGCCCTGCAAAGCCACAGTTGACCAAGAAGCCCAGCAGCTGCTGTCCGTGCTTCAAATCAGCAAGGTTGGTATCCACTTGGAACTATTTAGGTGGCCACAGCCACACACATCTTTAATCCTTCCACATTCAAGAGTGCAACCAAAGAATTTTAATCATAAATGTCATCCCTTTACAGGAAGAAGTGAACAAATGCTACCAGCTTATTTCAGACATTTCATCAAACATATGGTGTCCTCGGAAGCGTACACGCGACGCCATCCCCGAACCATTGCCCTCCACTCCCTCCGTCTCATCCTCTGATTCAGTCTCCCCACCGATCTACAAGAAAATGAGAGCTACAGAGCAACAGATGAGGCTACGGGTAGCCATTGGAAGCCCACACTGAGCAGAACTCAACTGCTACATTTGCTTTCCCCCTCCATCTCAGTCCCACCAAAATAAATCATCCACGAAACCCCATCGAAACAAAAGAGAAAAAGAGGGGCCACAGACAGAAACAGCGAGGGGGAAAGACAGAAGAAGAAACAAATCTTGTCAATTTTTCCATGAAAAGCTCGCTAATGTTTCTTCTTCTGCTGATGATGCAATCGGATGCCTTTTCTTGTCTGATTCATAGCCCCAAATCATAGTAACTCTGACCTAATCTTCACCATTTCCGCCTGCATTTTGCAAATACAAAAAAGAAAAAAAACTGAAAAATAGGTTAAACCAAATTGACTCCAATTTATCCTTAATTTTATATATCTTTTTTTTCGTTAAAAAATAATTTAATAATTGGTATTCAGGAATTTCCCGTAGATAAAAATATATTATTTTTAATTTTCCCTGTTCCCGAAATTATTACATGGGGGTGGAAGTAAAAAAAAATGAATTCAATTTATGTATGGTTATAATTCCCCAAAAGTAAATTTTTAAAAAATAATTCTAACAAAATATGAATTGTATATATATATATATATATATATATGTTATTTTTAAAATAAAAATAATTAATATTTGTCAATAAAACAGTTTGTAGAACATTCATTCAAGAATACAATTTATACCATAAATATCCTTAATAATAATGAAGGCAATAAGCTTTGACTAGGATAGATTTGTGTGACTTGACTCTCATATTTATACATTTGGGAAGTACTCAAATATAATGACTCAATTAATGAGAGGTTTTTTATATAAAAAACCATGAAATTTGAATATTTAAAATATAATATTATATAAATAGAATGTGATATTTGCAAAGTATACCTTGTGTTTTGTCAAAAGATGATCAATTATAGTTTGCATTTTCAACCCTTAACAAGCATCCAATTTCTAATACAACACATTTTATAAACTTTGATAAAGCAATGAAACATATGTTTTAGATCTCGTTTGATAGTAAAGTATTAATAAATTTAAATACATTCTAATTGATTATATATATACTAAATTGTAAAATTTAATAAGTTTTACAGATTTTTTATATTATACTATTAAACAACCTATTATAATTTCTATAAGAATAATGCATCATGAGTACATGTTTGATGAGCATTGTGTGCCCATTTGCATCGAGGTTGATCCTAATTTCATCGATTTGACTGGCGCAGCAGCACTGACCAAAAGCATGAAGAATTTAATGGAAGCACCAGTGTCTCATGCAGATGGGCCCATGGTCCAGTTGGGCTCTGCGTCGCGGGCCTGCGTGGATCCGGGACGCGATGCGCGAATGGACGGAGATTGCGCGCCGCTCCATCATCGGACGGCTCTAAAAAAAAGAATAAATAAATCTTCTTCATTCTTTATTAACTCCTCCAACCAACGGACATGTCTGCATTCTCTCATATGCAAAACATAGGACCAAAGGCATTGATTCCAACGACCCTCTTTCATGCACCCTTTTAAAACAAGTCCGAAATCAACAAAATTGAAATAAATGCGACATACATTTATGAGAGATCCAAGCAGATAAATCGGGGTTTTTGAGCGTCACGGAGGAGCAGTTCCCCCAGAATGGAACAGCGAATGAGTGAGTTGGGTGTGCTGTTTTGTGACTAAATTTGTTGTATATCATGATGAAAATTAAATAAATATATAATAGATTGTGAATCAATATTAATTAGTTAGACTTAATTTTTTTAAATATGATTTACGTTTATTATGTATTGATCTTTATATATATTTGTTCAATTCATTTGATACTTAATTTCAATATGATATCAGAATGTTTGACTCATGACATAATTTAGTTAATCAATATGAGTTTCATATTATTTTGAATTTCAATTAAAAAAAAGAAATATATTGAATTTAGCTGACAAAAAATATTAGATTAATGTATAACCTAAGTACTAACTATAATACTACATCGATAAACAAAAATGAAATGATCAAATATATAAGAAATTTCAGATCAATAATAATTAATTTTATCTAATTTTTTTAATATAATTTATGTTTTTGTTTATTTGAGTTTCATGTATAATTGCTCTACCATCTAATTTTTAATTTCAACCCATGAACCAAATGTTGCTTTGAATCCCAAATGATCAAGATATTAATCCTTAAAGTGTTTTAAAGTGGTGATAACTGTTGGAAAATGATCAGAAAGAGTCAAAAGGGGGATGAGTATGAAGGGCGATGCTTCATCTCATGGGTTATGGCATATCTGAGTGATGGATTCTTTCGAAAGTATCAGATGTTGGTGAAACTTGAACTCTTCGTTATTCTGCAATAATGGAAATGCTTCAAGTTGGTGTGGCGTGGAGAAGGGAGTGTAAAGGGTGCTGGTATGTGCATTAGTACTGGACACCAGACTCTGCGTGTTGGAAGCTTCGCCCTATTTACTGCGCCTTTGAAGGGAAGACCGGACTCGGACTGGATCCATATTTATGAGCCATTGTCCGCACCCCGTGGTCTGGTCGTCGAAGTAAAGGAAACCCTTTCTTTATCTCTCTCATTTGAAATACAATAATTGAATACAAACTTATCTGAGTACCAAGTTGGGGGAAGCTGTTAGACGGAGAGGAAGCAAGAAATTAGCATTCAATACTCAAGGACCCTTTTTGGAATCAAATATTGGGGTGGTAAAAAGAAAGAAAGAAAGATCTGCCGTGAAAGTATGAGTCTCTAAAGTGAAAGAGGGCAAGTTGTTTGACGTCTGTGGACCATTGGTTGCTTGTGTAGATCACAAGGCACATCTGTGGCTCACTGCGCCCCTACCTATGAGTCTACTACGCGATCTCATCTCACAATCTCATCTTTTTGACTTGACACAAGTTCTTTTCTTTTACCTTGTTTTTTGCGTGTTGCGATGTGGGATGTTACACAAGGTGAGTGAGATGGCGTGACATGTATATAGTGTTGTAAATATGGTATTGGAAAAGAATACTATAATAACATATTACTAGTTGAAATCCTTTCAACCAATTTATATGATATAACATATCTTTATACTCTTATATATGGATGTGCCTAGCCCAATTTTGTCTCATTTTTATATCAAATCCATTGGAACTAGATATATATATTGAATCGTGTTTAATTGATGGAGATCTTGTTCTTGAAGAATCTATTGAATTTTGAGTAATCAAGAAATACTGTAAGATAAAGTATACACATATTTGATGTTTTGATCATCTTTCTCGTTTCGATGTGAACAAATATACATAAAAAGTTTCATTGGGAGCCATCTGGTTGATTTCAAAAGGGAGACATGATCATGGCGTGCTTAATGCAAATGTTCAATAAAGTGAGAGTTGTGAGTGTCAAAATGAAAACAATGATATAATCATTAAACACAAAGAACCACATCTTGTATTTGAATCTCAACTTTGATGCATGTCAGAATGAAAACTGGGAAAGATCACTGCTGGATCTTCTATTGGACCGAACTATGTATTTGGGCTGGTAGGGCTTCATGGATAATTCCATTGTACTCTGGCCGCTTACGTGCATCTCCTGCCCAAAAGTAGACTGCGAAGTGCATCATCTTCCTCTTCTTCTATTCTGTAATTAGTAAATTAGCTTTCCCTGACGGTCGGCAGCCAGTTGTTTCATATCAGGCCCCTTTAACTGAAATAGCTGTTTCGGAGGTGTCCCATGTTTTGGGTAGATTGAAATAGAGTTTTTCTTGCTTTGTACAGTGCCCATGCTCGAATTTGTTGATGAATCAACCTCGCCACATATAGATTTCCCTTCTTGAAAACCACGAACTATGATTTGGGTGGGGATTATTCTAGAAACAAACAATCATATATTAATATTTGAATTTAAAAAAATTATAAATTATTATAATCGATTGAATTTAATTTTTTTTAATAATATAATGTATGTATATACTTGGATTAGGAGAGCTGATGAAACACCATAACTAGTAATAGAGTGCTTTATGTGTTGGAATAGTATGTATTAGAGAATGAAACCTATATTCCACATTGCTAATTGAACGTGTTCAATTAGTTTATATGAGAAGTCAATCCAATACCTATGATGGGCAATGGCTAGGGGTGCAAACCCACCCTAAAAGACTCTTGCGTGTGTATAGCCCAAGTTCACGTATATATTCGATTGATTTTTGAGATTGAGATAATAATTCTCGAAGAGTTTCTTGAATTTTGAGGGATTATGAAATATTTTAGAACATTGTTTTACATGTCTTAGGCATTGATATTTTTTTTTTTGTATTCGATTTACAATATTATGTAGTTTATTCTAATCTCAGTTATCGATAGCTTCACTTTTACCATTGTCTTCCAAATGGTCATTTTGAAAGGTACCTACTGTCCATTTATCTCACACACTAAACACAAAAAAATACACGTAGGGTGGGTAGTTTTCTAAACACAGTAAAACACAGTGGGTATTTTTCAAATTAACTCGTCTCCCAAAGGTTTTTCACTTTGGCACCCGAACAGAGAGTCATTTTGAAAGTTACCAAATGTTCATTTATCTCACACACACTAAGCACAAAAAAATACAACTAAGATGTGTTGTTTTCTAAACAAAGTAAAACACCACAGTGGGTATTTTTCAAATTAACTCCCACAACATACGCCATTCACTCTGATGAATTCGAGAGACAGCAACTGAAAGTGCCGCAGGCTTTTTCCCTCGGTACCACACTTTCAATACCTTTCTTCTCTTTGACTCCTGCAATCTCGAGGCAGCTGGAGTTCCAGGGAATTGGTGAAAATCTCGACTCCCACATCCCGAATACTGCGACTCATTGCAGGTTCAATAGGACTTGCATCTTCTAGCATTAATCATGCGCTTCTGCTCGCTGCAACCATGGGAATTTGTAAACGCCCTTCGTCCCCTCAAGATTCCCAGTTTTGGCAGCTCGCTTTCTGGGCTGGATTACGTGGATCCATGTTCATCATCAGCTGTGCTGCAGGGGGGTAACGTTTAGGGATGCACGGTCAACAAGGGGTCATTTTTACAAAAAAGATCATTACTACATTCTTTCTTACCTACTAAGTCAAAAAAATTATAATATAGTTGATCATTTTTCTTACACAATGTTTGACATATGGTCAAATTTCCAATTCATCCCGTCAATAACGACAACAAGTGTCATCCAATGATTTGCGCAATAAGATTTTTTTCAATGAATAGGTAGAGTATTCCATTTTTACATTCTGCATTGATCATTAATTTGAGATTAAAAACAATTCAAGTTATCTTATCTCATTTCCTATTTGTACCATATTGTTCATTTCAGATACTTAATTCTAACGATTTTAAGTTTTTTTTTTTGGAAAAAAAGTATGATGTAAGATTAGAAAAATTATCTTTATATAAACTATCATTCTATCTCATTCATAAAATAATATGGGATTTGCCTAAATTCTCAATCAAAAAATAATAAAAATAAAAAATGAATTTAGAAGATGATCAAATAAGCAAATTTTTTCATATATTATAATTTGCATTATTGGAGAATTTACCTTTTATGAAATATTAACATTTATTTGATGTTATTTAAATATTTTTCTTAAAAATAGGTATTTTTAATTACGTTTATTGTTAAAAAATTAAAAAAAAAAAAACTTTTGAATTACGTGTCAACATAAGGTATTGGAAAATTGGATCAAATAATAATGTGTCCACTAGACAAGTTGCAAGACTTATCCACTCTAAGGCATAACCAACCACAAAGAAAGTAACTACAACTACTTGAGAGTTTCTCAACTAGTGATTTCAAGAAAAATAAATGAGAGGAGAATTGCTGAGGATATTCTGAGGTCAAAATGGCTACTGTGTGGTGTCCTCTCCGCCATGGATTCTCCTTCAAATCCCACTCCGCAAACCCCCTCACAGGTACAGTTTTGCAGGAATGGATTCCAAAATCGATGTCTGGCGATGGATTTGCGACCTTCTGGTCGCCGATGGGGCTCCAGTGTCCACTTTGAATCTCTCCGGCGGCGCGTCTTCTGCTAACTGCTTAACACTCAGAGCTGAGAAGCTGAATGTGGGAGATGAGGGTTCTGTCACATTTTCAGTGTGCTTTGAGGATAAGGCCATTTGGGTGTCTGACGCGTGTCCTCTTGCTTCGGAAGGGCCTTCCTTTCTCCCTCTCGTGGTTCAACTGCTGCAGGAAACGGTGGCGCGTGCGCCTTACACATGTACTGCTGTGGCACCGCTTCGGATACGGCCCGAGCGGGTGGCGCGGTTCATGGAGACGCACTCCTCGGACTCGTTTTCTGGGTTTTTCTATCTCGTCTTTCTGATGCGCCTTTTCTGCTTGTGCGCGTTCGACGCGGCGCCGGAGGTTGGGTTGCTCTACTTCCGACGTGTTCTCGCTCACAATCTCGAGACCTTCGCCTGCGGACCGGCGCCGCCGGTTCTCAGGAACTTCTTTATGGCCATGGGGACCGACGTGGAGCTCGCTATCGTGCGCACCATGGGGTACATTTTAGCCAAGTGGGTGATTTTAAAGAGCGTCGAGGTTGGTTTACCATCTTTGCCCTCCAAAAATCTTGGGGTATCCTATGCAACGGAATCCCACGGACTGTGGATCCTGAGGAGCTACTCCCCGGTGGCGTTTCTGGAGTCCTGGGGGCAAAAGAGACAATTCACAGCACTCGAGGAAGCTTTGCTAAGATACACCCTGGCCCACCAGCAGCTTGAGGCGGTAATTCAGTTGGAATACGCCGTTGAAATCAACGACCATTTCATCAAAGTCACTACACGTGTCGACAACATAAGGATCCACGTCGTCAAACTGGGTTTCAAGAGGGGAACGGACGACGAACTTCTCTCCGATCACCTGAAGCATTTCCCCTCCAGGATTCGAATTCAGATAGGCCCGGAGTCCGGCGCGGCGTACGTCGGCGCACTGAGCCTGCGTGGGTTATCCAGCAACACAGACTCCGAAAGGGACATAGAATTGCACAAAATGTTGAAGGGCTCCAAGTCGGGGAAATCAAAAACTCCCAAGCTGAAGTCAATCATAAGCATGACAACCAGAAGCAAGATCAGAGACTGGAGATGGGATAACACCGTGGAAGGAAACTGCGCAATATTTGACGCGAGCTTACGCGACACCCCCTCCGGCGTCGAGACCGACAGCAGCACACCTCGAACCGGCGCAGAGGTTGAATCGAGAGTTGCGCCGCCCGCAGCAGCGAAGTCGAAGGGGGTGATCTTGTCCGGTGGGCCGGAAGTGGTGTGGAGGTTAAGCAAGGAGATGCAGGGGAGCGTCCTGAAGTGGAGAATAGGAGCAGAGATCTACTTGAGCTACTTGAGCCATGGGGGTAATGCTTCATATTCGGAGACCAGATGCCTTCACTTGAATGATGAGGTCGATGTTCCTGTGGTGTAATAGGAAGACAACATGGCGTATAATCAAACCAGAAAACTGATCCTTATCCTCTTCAATCCGAGGAAACAAAATTATGGTTGATAGTCACATAATGAATCCGGATAATTTTAACCTATTGTTTTTTTTTTTTTATCATTCAATACATGTTTTAAAAATTTTTAACAATAAAAGCTATATAATGTCTATTTTATATATTTACTTAAGAATTAAATAGACAAACCCTAAACACCCCTCGTTGGTAGTTTATAAATTGTACTTTCTCTAGTACTATAATTCTAAACAATTTCAAAAAACTATGTTAGTGAATTGTAACCTATTAGAACATGTTTGGTGGATAGATTTGGTGTTGTGAGATATTTTATTTAATGTGAATACATGGTAATAATTTTTAGATAAGTTTAAATCAAATACACATGTTTATTAAAAATAAAGTAAATAATATGTTTTATGTTTTAAGTTTACTATATTTGTTAAATATACTTAACTCTCTATGTGAATTTTCAGTTTTTAGTTAAGATTTCCTTTATAATTGAAAAATTGTACAAAATATCTCATTCTCATTTTGATGATTAATAATTATTAAGAAAGGTAAATAATGTAAATAAAATGATGACTCGAAAAAAACGTAAAAATGTGAATTAATCCATTGCGAAAAGGTATTTAAAATTCAATTAAGATAAGCATGTAAACTAGTTCTTTCAGTGCTGACACTAAGGGAAATGTTAGGGCACAGGATAAATGGGCTTGTTGAGGGAATCTGATGGGCTATTGGCCCATTGAATAATGTGGGCTTTTTTTGGAATCTGATGGTCGCGCGTGTGAATGATTTATTTAGAATTCGGCCTCCGTTATCGTTTCTAACGAACTTTCTACTTTCTCGGGTGTTTTGAAAATGGCGATTTCTCTTCGTTTCGGCTCCGGCTTAATTCCGGCGGAGCCTCTTGCTAATGAGATCTCTCAAAAAGGTGTTTTATTTAGAGTTTCTCTCAGAAAAGAGGTTAAATTTCCGGCGCTGATGATCCGGGCGGCTTCTAAGCCGGCTGCCGGGACTGTTAGACGTGGCACAGGAGTGATGAAGCCGCGTCGAGTTTCGATGGAAATGCGGGAGTTTCTTGGAGGCGTGGTAGAGATCGGTAGGGTCAGGCGGTTAAGGAGATTTGGGCTTACGTCAAGCTTCACAATCTTCAGGTATTCGCACTTGCGCCGCTTCGGTTGTTCTGTTATCTAGTGCATGTTTTAGTCACTTTTTGTATGCTGCTTATGAGAATCAGAAATCATACTAGGGCCAGATTCAGGGCATTCCCACTATGTAGCAATTGTTGTTCGCTGTGCGACTGCTAGAAAGATGCTTCATGTGATTGCTATCAAATTAGGACTCTTTTAGTCCCAAAATATGTCCTGGTTAAGATTGAGTTTTTATCACACAACCATAGTTTCGTATCTGGAGCTGTGCGAGTCACTTTTGCAGTAAAATTTATCTACTGCTGTTACCCTTGAATATGATTTACTTGTTTCATATTGCAACTCGCTTAAAATGGTGATCCACAAGTTCCCTTCTGTTATCCATCTTTTCAGTTTCAGAAGCTATTCTGATTCTTATTCATGTTCATCTCGTACGAAGTTGCCCACCTCTGTATTGAGACGACCCTCTTCTTTTGATCTTCAACCGTTATGTTGTTTACATTGCAGGATACAAATGACAAGAAGCTAGTTCACTGTGATGAGAAACTGAAAAGAATCCTTGGAGGCCGGGATCAGGTCTCTCTTCATGACATTGCTAGGCTGATCAATCCACACTTTCTGAAATGAGACCTGTTTTGGAGTTTTGAGAAGGCAAATGCCAGGATGTGAATATAGGGAGTAGTCAAACAACACTATGATAGCAGAGAGCCTCCCTTCTCCTTCAAAGACATGTTCTTTATACAAGGATTGGGTAGGTGTATAATTTAGGAGAAGTGATCGATAATCTTTTTAGGGCATTTGAATGATTTGTGTTTAGATAGATAAGTATTATACGACTAAAATCATGTTTCATGGACGAGTTTTATAAATATGTGTTTAAAATATTATTATATTTGCATGATATATTTAAATAAATAAAAATTGTGTAATAGAATTAAAATAAATCATGTGTTAGGATTGGTATCCTAATGTTTTAATATTTAAAATAATTTTATTTGTAATTTTTAATATTTTTAATTATAAATTGGATTCTATTTATTTTTGTATAGTTGAATTTAATATTAAATAATTTAAAAATATATGAAAATATAAATAATTAAAACAAAATAATACCCTGGGAATTCAATTCGTTTTATTTCATGGGTTCCGCCTTCCAAGCTGCAAGTCGGTAGCACGGCGACCCAACTCCGGCGGCTATGGATGAATTCCTGAGGGAACTGAAGGATAAATGTTTGAGCATATCGACGGTCCCTGAGAAGGGTCGTTGCCTCTTTACCACCCGTGATTTTTCACCAGGTTTGGAATGTGTTTCGGCGTTTTTTCTTCTGCAATTTTTTCTCGATGACGTTTTTCTTACACTGGTGGAGTTTATTCTGTCTCAGGAGAATTGATCATAAGCGAGATTCCGTATGTTTCTGTTCCAAACAAGAAAACAGAGTCTTCCGAGTCCAGGTGCGAGTGGTGCTTTTCATCAAACTCCGTCAAGAAGTGTTCTGCTTGCAAGGTTGTCTACTATTGCAGCAGCAGTTGTCAGGTAAACGAGATCAGAGTTTTAAAATCAGAAAATTTAGTGAATGTTTTTTTGACTGTCATGTATTTAACTACTAGGCCACTCACAGTTGGATTCTTGGTCTCTTTCTAGAAATTGGATTGGAGAATGCACTCTGCGGAATGTCGGGCATTGTCTAGACTTGGCAAGGATAGAGTGGAATCAGTTACATCGTCGATACGCCTTATGGTGAGACTTTATCTGCGGCGGAAGATGGAGATTTCCAAGGTGACCCAATTACTGATCTTGTTACTTGGAGACCATCCCGTAAATTTACATGTTTCGTTCCTGCAGGTTTACCCGATTACTGCGGCAGAAAGCTACAGAAATATTGAAGCCTTGGTTTCTCGTATCCTAATGCAGTTATTTGTTTTTACGTGCATTCCAGGATTTGTACATGTTTGAATTATATTCTTAACACATTTAGATTTTTCTGATGTTGATGAGAAACTACTTGTGCTGTATGCCCAAATGGCTAACCTCGTCAGTTTGATACTCCAGTTCCCCGAATTCGAAATCAAAGAGATTGCTGAGAACTTTTCAAGGGTATAATCCACTTCTGACTTGGAATAAATGCGTTGGAGTTTTGAAAAGTTAATCTGGGTTCTACTGGGTTGCTTTGACAGATTGCTTCTAAAATGTACAAGAAAAAATTGACCTGATATGAGTAGGACGTGGTGGTTGGTTATTGTGCCAGATTACCTTTTCTATCAGCTTCTATCTTTCATATATTCTGCTTTGGTGATCAAATGTGTCTTAGAATGTTTATT